>CM050163.1:438381119-439061119 GCA_027410445.1 Discoglossus pictus | reverse complement strand
GAGACGGGGAGAGTGAGAGAGACGGGGAGAGAGAGAGAGAGACAGGGAGAGAGAGAGAGAGACAGGGAGAGAGAGAGATAGAGAGACGGGGAGAGAGAGAGAGATAGAGAGACGGGGAGAGAGAGAGAGAGAGAGACGGGGAGAGAGAGAGAGACTGGGAGAGAGAGAGACAGGGGTAGAGAGAGAGAGACTGGGAGAGAGAGAGAGACTGGGAGAGAGAGACTGGGAGAGAGAGAGAAAGACGGGGAGAGAGAGAGACGGGGAGAAAGAGAGAGAGACGGGGAGAGAGAGAGAGACGGGGAGAGAGAGTGAGAGAGACGGGGAGAGAGAGATAGAGAGAGACGGGGAGAGAGAGATAGAGAGAGACGGGAAAGAGAGAGAGAGAGACGTGGAGAGAGAGAGAGAGACGGGAAGAGAGACGTGGAGAGAGAGAGAGAGAGACACAGACGTGGAGAGAGAGACAGAGAGAGAGACGTGGAGAGAGAGAGACGGGGAGAGAGAGAGAGACGGGGAGAGAGAGAGAGACGGGGAGAGAGAGTGAGAGAGACGGGGAGAGAGAGAGAGAGACGGGGAAAGAGAGAGAGACGGGAAAGAGAGAGAGAGAGACAAAGAGAGAGACACAGAGAGAGAGAGAGATGTGGAGAGAGAGAGAGATGAGAGAGGAGATCCTCAGTCTGATTAAACAGTATGCACTCTATTAAAGCTATCTTCCAGAAAGAAAGCTTGTGAAAAAATGGTAACAGTCTGGATGTTCTGGTGAGATGAAGACGAGGAGAGTCTCATAGTATTCACAAAGCTATTTTCTGAATAGTAGCACAACAATTTTTTTAAGCATTGTGAAGATGGTTTCTCCATCACTGTATTCTGAGCTTAAAGATGACAGAGTAAGGTGTCATAAGGCCTGAGTAAGCATTCCATTATAGTGGAACAATATGGGCCTTATGTAATTGAGTTACACAAACCATTATATTTAATTATTAGTATGAATATACTGGGAGTATGTCAGCATGTTCTAAATATTACAAAATAAAACTGATCCGTTGAGTGACAATTAATTTGATAACTAAGAGATCAGCCTATGTAGCAATACGTTAACAGTCCAAAATGCCAGGTTTGTAGAAACACGGTTTGTAAACATGAATAATAAAAGGGTGAGTAATGGTTATTAAATTAAAGTCAAGTGCATAATTTTCAGGTTACAGCCCCTTGGATGAAAGCTTCCGTTTCTGAACACTTAAGGGCCGGAGCAATTTGTGGCTCACATGTACAGTAAAATGCTTATAGTAAATTGTTCAGCCACTTTCTTTAGAAGTTTCAAAACCTACAGTACGTCTGCACTAATGATGTTGAAATAACATCCCACAAGATCCTCTGTGACTATGAACTAAATTATGGCCTTGGTTTGTTCACCAAATGGATAATTACAACTCATTACTACATTTTTGCCAACCTTCTTAATTACAGTAGTGTCCTCGGTTGCCTATAATATAATGATAAAAAAGATACATACTATTGTTAAAACTATTGATTAAAATGAGATCCGTAAGATTGCTGGATGGTGCGCTATAAATGCTCGAATGATTACAGTGTGCAATGTTACAGGATAAGGAGCAGAGTGTGAGTGTGTCAGTGTGTACACACATATCCATAACACAACATACCAACCCATATTTTTTTCACATGGTATTCTGCACTGTACCATCTATTATAAATTACTGTACAATTTAGTAAACTGCAGTAAGAGATGCAGAAACCTAATCACAGAGCAATACTCAGACCAAATATACAGACTTATAGATGCTCATCGCAGTCATGCTTACTTTCTTAACTGTATTTGACCTACATTTTCCACAGAAACTTGACTTATCTACTAACTTTTCTTTACCGTCTTACTTTTGAACACTAGCCCTAAATCTACCATCTTCAGATCATGCGTTATTTACCAAACTCACTTCCCTACTGAATTTCATTAAATCCTTGTTTAAAGATTTCTATCACCCATCTCTCCTCTAATATTAAAGTACCATTTACCTCACTAAATGCTCTTCATGGTGTGAAAAAGCACAGGATTGTATGATAAAATTATCTATTCTTTTGTTATACTAAGAACAGCTAAAAATTGTAAATTTACATAGAGGTGTATCCTAACCAGTAAGTTTTTTGTAACGTTTGTTGTACAAGTCTGTGTGAGGCTATGACTGACAACACAGCATCCCCTGGACTCAGGTTGCATTGCACTGACCAGTTAACCCACAGGTGACCTGTATGAGGTGAGTTTAGCATTCCATACCTACACAGATAGATTTGTTATGGGTTTATTTTTTTCCTTTAGATCTCTATACGGCACTGGAGCAGGGCTCTGGTCTGCATTGTTAAAATTCCAGAGAGGCAAGGGAGCAGAAACCAGAATTTTAAAAATTCCAAGTCTGTTTCAAACAAACTGGAAATGTAAGCAGTCTTAATGAACCAGTTACCTCCCTTATAATGCTCTTTTGCATGTGACAGAGCATTTGGTTTACAATCTAAAAACTTAGTTTTTTCCTTTCAGAATTATTTATTTATTGACATAAAAGTGCTTTAAGCCTTTTTTCCCCCTTTCTTATTTACATGTGTAAACCTTCTCCCACCTGGCTCACACCTACCATCTATATAAAAGGTGTGTGTGTTGCAGCCGATTACTGCTTAGTGCTGATTTAGTACCAGTCTGGGGGGGGTGTCGGCGGTTTGTTACTCACAGAACTACCCCCAGCACAAGCTGCAGAGTGAGTGTGTGAGTGAGTGAGTGAGAAAGACAAAACAGCAAGTGAGTCTATGCGGGTGATAAAACACAGCAAGTGAGTCTGTGCTGTGTGTAATATCTATATACAAATAGTGTGTTTGTGTGTACATATGAGCTTTTGTGTGTGTATATATAGGTATGTGTGTGTACGTGTGAATGAATATATATATATATATATATATATATATATATATATATATATATATATATATATATATATATATATATATATATATGTGTATCGCTGTATATAATGCATAGAAGGAAAAAAAAAAGCTCTTTAAGACATATTTTTTTTTTTTTTTTTTAATTACAAAAAAATTATTGTAAGGCATTATACAGTAAAAGGCAAGGAAGCATCTCCACACACAGAAGCTGCTCATTGGAACAGCCTCTCTCCGTGATGTCAGCAGTGGAAATCTCTGGGGACTGTCTTTTAGGCATGTCAACAATTCTAACCACAAATTTGATTTTATGTGATATCCATTTGAAATATGCACAGATTACACAAAAAATCCTAAACTTTTTCTACATGCTTTTAGGTGATCTTTACAGTGGTGTGTTCCAAAATGTGCTGAATTTAATATTGACATGAATGGGACAAACACCCCTGTAACCTGATTGGCTGTGATAAAGCCACAGCAGGTGGGCAGTCTATTCCACATGTAAACACAGATTGTATTTTATCTCTCAGTGAAAAATGCCCAAATTTCAAGAATTAAAATATATTTCAATATGCTTTCAGGAGATCTTTACTCCAAATAGTGCTAGATTAAGTGGTCCTTTAAGATCAAGAAGTCTTCACTTGTTAATACCCTTTTTGGATATGTGGTATCCAGAATTGGACATAATATATTTACACTACAGCTACTAGGATAGGCCTTTTATAGGGCCAATCAGTAGATACTGGTTAATACTCCCACCTGGTATTAGGGTTAAGGAGAAAAAAAAAACCTGTAAATTAAACCAAACTTAAATTAGGACCGCAAATGCCTTTGCTAGACTCATCTTCCGTACACAACGTTCAGTATCGGCATCACCTCTCTGTCAATCACTCCACTGGCTTCCCTTAGCATCCAGAATAAAATTTAAAATCATGACCCTAACTTACAAATCCCTCAACAATAGCGCTTCCCCATACATCTCTGCTCTCATCTCCAAACTCTCGCTCACCCGCCCTCTTCGTTATGCTAATGACCTTCTTCTTTCTACAACATGTCACATCCTCTCACTCTCGCCTACCGGACTTTGCTCGTGCTACCTCTTTGCTTTGGAACTCCTTGCCTCGCTCCACCAGATTATCCTCCTGCCTCAAAACATTCAAAACCTCACTGAAAATGCATCTCTTGAAAGAAGCGTATCACCTTTCACCCTAATACACACTCACCACTCTCTCCCTCCTTTTCCACACACACAATACTTTTAGGTTGTAAGTCTGCCAGTTTCAATCCTGCAAAGGGCTTTGGGGAAACCACTATGGACACTGGGTTTTAAGCTGAAAGACAGGGCCCACCTTGCTTTGCTATTTGTATTTACCTTTGCCTGGAACTTATCTTATGTACAGCGCTACGGAATATAAATTGGTGCGTTAAAAAAAATAATAATAATAATAATCTACAGCCTACTGGGAGATAAACTCATCCATCCTCCCAGTGGACAAAGCCATATGGTACTATGCCCAAAACATAGCCTCAGATGACAATGGAACGTCCTGAGCCAAACACTGCTTTCTGAACTTATATATAGCCAGCTTGGCCAGGAGCAGGTTGACAAGGAGGTCCCTGGCCCTTTTGCCGCAGGACACTAGGTGCCCCAAAATAAAAAAAATATGGAGAATTGCAGCCAAAACTGCAGAAGGCCCCTCAAGAGTGACAAGACAGGCTGCAGTCTGGCGCAACAGGAATAAATATGAATCAAGGACTCTTGGCACAGAATGGACAAGTGGCTGGAGAGTCCATGAAATTAGCCAGGTACTCTCTTGTGCTCAGTGCACCATGAAGCACTCTCCAACTCGAGTCCCCAGTGGGTCATGGAACCAAAAAGAGAAATACAGTTCCCGCCACCGGAGTCTCTTTCCCTTATCAGCTGGTAGGACCTGCCTCCATATGGCATTAGAACGGTTCATGAGAGAAAGGAAGTGCACATAATGGAGCACAAGATTGTTCAAGCTCTTCCTCAGCATGTCACGAAAGCATGCAGAGGGTATATCTCTAAACCTGGAAAGGTTGGGGACAGGAAGAGCCTGAAGGGGAACACAGGGCTGGTGTCCAATGCAAACAGCTGGAGCGGGGGTGTTTGAAGGTGCATGTGCGAGTCGGGGGAGATGGCCTTCTTTATCTCCTTGAGCAAACACCCAGAGACTTTGGGTGTCACATATCCCAAACGGAGCGCAAGCTCTTGAGGTGACACCCAATTACAATGCTCATAGTCCAGGAGATTTCCAACTCATGTAAGCCACGCTTGACTAAGGAGGCGGATGATACTGGAGGATGATAATAGTGGAGCCACTACTACTGGATTATATAAAAGGGGCTCTGTAAACATTTCATCTCCCAAAAGGCACAACTTGCCTGGTCACAGAGACCATGCTCTAGGCCTTGAGGGTTTCCTGGTACTATGCAAGCAACACAGAGAGGTCTCTCCCAAACCCCTCGGGTCTGATGAGAAATAATTGCCGGTCATACCCCATATTGCGCAACTGGTGATAAAAGCTAGATGCCAGTGCGCACATCTGCATACAGGTATCTCTGAAGGTGGAAGGTGTGCAACTGGGAGCGTACGCATACCACTCACTGCCCACCCTCCCCCAGAGATAGACTGGCTACACCCGCAGCTAGCAAGCTCCTCTTGATACTGTTGACAAACTCTGGGTCAGTCTCATCAGCCGGTGCGAGATCTGAGGCCACCAGTTGATTGATAACCAGAGTCAGCTATCTAAGGGAAAGCATTTTTGCCAGACCCCTCCATCATCTCAGACGAGCAAGGACACTGTCCTCCTTCTGCTTCCCTTTGTCTGGGACGGAAGAGTCCACAGAGGACAGGTAGACCCCCTAAATACTTGATGACATTTGCCTCCCACAAGAAGTTGCAGAATGTGGGAGGCAATGAGTCCACCTGTAGAGAATCCTCTAAAAGCCATGTGCATTTGGACCAGTTGATCTGAGCAGAGGAGGCAGCTGAATAAACCTCCTGGCACTCTGTCACCAGCTCAAGTACAACTAGGTCCTGGGCCACGAGAAGCACATCATCAGTATAGGCTGAAAGGACAATTCCTATGTCTGGCTCTTTCAGCACCAGCCCTGTGAAGAATTGGCCATAGAATTGTAGGTAAGATTTGACTTTGATCGCTTTTTCTACTGCTACTCTTCCAATACAACCAAATATCCTACTGGCTTTTCCTGCACCTTTGTTACATCTTTGCCTACTTACAAAATCATTTGATATAACTCTAAAAAAAAATCTCTTTCTTTATCTATTGCAGACATCGACAGGGTTATGAAAAGGACCACTGAAGGGTGGTAAAATCTTCACACGTGTGGGATGTATGCAACAAATAAGAGCAGTTATGCAAAACAGGAACATTTCAACATTTGTATTCAGCTTGAGATTCCATTTTACGTTGTTAGTATGTCTGCATTTGATGGGGCAGACTATTCTATGGAGCCTTATTCTCCCATTAAGTTCTCTTGTCAAGGAGGGTTATGTGAACAGTGCATTTGGTAACTTAAGTGAATACAGATTTTATATTTGTCCACTGTTCTGACCACTGGCTTCTAATCCTGTTATAGGCCAACATAAAAACATTTATAATATAAACATTTCCCTCATCATTAAAGCAACATTGAATACAATAGTTTAACATAAATAATTATAGCATTTAATTTTTAACTGTGTAAAAACATTTTTTCATAATATCAAGTAAGGATCCTCAAAACGGCATATTATAAATATAAACATTTATGTTCTGAATAATACAGACACGTTATTTATAATTGGGCATGATATGTACAGTACTACTTTGGTGTATATAGAAGCCAGCATCTGTATGCCCTTTTAGTGTAACTTTTAGTGCTACTTTCAGTTACAGCCACCATCAAGAATCTTTGGCTACACTAAACAGAACTAGAAAACGTTCATACTTTCCATGGCAGTGGTATGTCTTAATAGTCCCTTCTAAGCATGGCAATACACCAGGAGTAATACCAGACCTTCCTTAAACTCTATAGTGACCTGATCTAATGTACGGAGTAAAGAACACACTGCAAATGAAAAAATAATGTCCTTTATTTACAAAAACTTTGATGATACAAAAGACAATACTATACAAGTAAAATCAATGGCTTCAATGTGCTATATGGAATAAAGCAAGACACCAGCATACTCAAGTGTGCTAAATTAACAATATCAGCAAATGTATCCCTGTCCTCTTCAAGCAAAGTCAAGGCAAAACTTTGTGAATTTAGTAGGCCAGTGGGTATCTGTGATGTTTTATATCAGTTATAGCTTTCTATTGAATAATCTGTTAACAGATTAACAACTATTTACATTTTAGGATTTGGAATATGTTCAAATAAGAACATAGAACACTTTATTCCTATACAGGATCTGACTAGTAAATGTTCCAAATTGTGTTGCAGATAACTTACTCTGGGCCCGCTTTCCTGTGTAAAGAAGCTTTGTATCTTTTATTGATGTTCATTTTACCTGAAGCAAAGGAAGGTATCTTTACCTAAATGTTAAGGTAACTAATGCAGTACTCTGTGGAAAATGTAAGATCTTGAAAAAAATGCATCTAAATTATTATTATTATAGTCTGTTTATTAATGAGACCCCACCATGTGAAGGAAGCTCCTGATGAATCTGCCTAAAAAGCATAGAGCATTTGTTCCTTTCCTGGATATTTCCCAAGCTATGGAACAGCCTGGCTTGTAAATATAAAATGTCTCTGATCTGCTCCTTACAGTCAACCTTGGCGAAGTAAGCTTTAGCTTCATTGAGGTTTAGAATGGCCGACTCTAGAGCTGCAGAAAAAGAGAGATCAATATTTAATGATGATTCACAGTTCTGTATGACACTTATTTATTATTATTTACTTGTAAAGTGTTTCACACATTGTACTTCCAAATTACAATGTGCATAAGAAAATTAAAAAAGAAAAAAAAAATATCACCTTTATGTTCGAACTAAAGAGATTTAAAGGATGACAACAACCGTATACGGTAAGAAAACTGCCCTTCTGAGGTCACATTAAAAAAGTGAGAAAACTGCAGCCAATCACAGTCATAAAGTCTTATGTATTGCTTTCCATATTTGTCACATATCCACAGTAGTGCACAAGCACGTTACCATGCAGTCCTTTGAATTAAATTACAGTATTTAAAGCTATACTCCAAGACAATTTTTTTTATTCATATGAGTGTTATAAAGATCTTTAAAATGCTTCTCAATAGCATCACAGTGTCCCTTTCATGAGAGACCTGAGTGATGGAGAAGTACAGGAAATATTCTCTCTTCATATTGCTGATTGTTCCTCAATTTTATAAGTAGACTGTAAAAAAAAAAAAAGCCCCCATAGCACTGAATGTATGAATTGCATATTAATTGTCTTTATGGAGTGCCCTTCAGTCTTGTTTGTATATGAGCTGTAAAGCAGCTAAAAATGCATGATGGATGGGACAAATGCACATTACAATTGTTATAAAAAAAAAAAAAAAAAAAAGGATGAAGAACAACAACAAGTTACCTTCTGATTTCTTCTGTGGAGTATATGAAGTGGCTGAAGCCACTTGACATTTGGCCACTAGAAACATGGCACGGCCCTTGTCTAGCACAGCTCCGTGAGCCAGGATGGGCTCTATTGCCATGTGTAGGATGTTTAATGCTTGTTCTGGGATTCCAAGCATCAGCTGTAAAACAAAAAATGACAAGAGATCCCACATCATGTACATTAAATATATTTATACAGTATAGACACATATTTCAAGACAGAGTAATGGTGTGCTTCAGCTTCGTCTGTACAAGGCCACTGTTCACCTGTGAAAAAGCCAAGTTCAGCACGGTCTCAGAGGCCAGGTATTGTAGACGGTATTCACGGGAAAGAGCCAGAGCTTGGAGTAATACAGGCAGTGCCACGGGATGACAGGCCGATCTCCAGTACAGCTCTGCTAAGGACAAGAGGACTCTGGAGACAAGAAATGACAGACTCATCTATCTCATTCTAATCATTCTATACATAATTACATGGAGCATACAAAATTAAGTAATACAATCCAGATCCTCTATCAAATATAATAGTAGGTTTCCCAAATGAAAATAAGAAAATTAAACACAATTTGGAGTCCCAGTTCTCGCTGGTATTTTTTAACCTAGCACCCCAGGGATATAGTTCCTGTAAAGAGGTTGGTCTGGAGGTTGAATGAGCTTTGTTTAGTTAACAACCAGTTACTTAAGATTTACGTGCAGGCCCTCTAGGGGCAGAGAGTGTATGTAGCAATTTCAAGGAAAAGGATGCAACAGGCGTGGTAATATATAAAGGATCTGCATGCTAATTTCCACCAGGGCACAGAGGATATAATCATAATTAAAGGTTTAACCACTGGAAGGTTGGAGTGAGAAAGAAGCTATGGCCATGGAGTTACTCATAGGGTAATCGGAGTGAAGCTGTATGTTTATCCCTGGCTGTTTCTTAGCTCTAACTGTTGTGACACTTTAACAGTGAAACAACATAATTCCACAACATACTGCAAGGGTGAAAAATGCCTACTGTCAAGTCACTTCACTTATAAAAATTCCCAGTGTTCTGAGCAAAAGCAATATGCCCACAAAAAAACAAGCACAAATCTTATAAATCACAATATCAAGCAATGCTACTATACAAACTTCAACAAACATTTTAAATAGTAGTTAAATATTTTCAAACCTTCATTTATTCCTCAAAATTTTGCAAACAAAAATCATGTTTAAGAAAAAAAAAAATAGTGACTCATAAAAAGAAAAGAAAAAAAAACAATCCAATATAAAATTCTATATTGAATATTTCTCCATATGTTACATGCACTTACACATTTTAGAGCAGACCTCACTGCTCTTCTTAAGCATATTTTAAATATAACAGATCCACAAGTGCGTGCCTTATTTATGGGGAAAGGTCCAGTACATAATTAATATTGGATAGTTTTCACTATTTTTGTTTTTGCCTTTTCCACTTTTCTTTTTAGGAGACACTATTATCTTAAACATGATTATTTAAAGGCTTACATACACACCTAAACAGTTTAATACACAACCACCTCCATTTGCATCAGTCTACTGTCTTAATCACAGACACCTTGGACCTCTCACCCTTCTGCATCACATCCATCCCTTGTGATATGCAATATTTATTCTTGAGCACTTTTTTTGTTTTACTTTGTTGTATTTATTCAGTACACTGGGAGTGGTACTGTTTATTAGTACAATGTTAGGATTCCACTGTACATACAGGAACACCCCGTTTAGCACTCCTGCATGCAAAATAACGGTAAATGGCATTTCTATAACTATAGCGCAAATATATCAGGGATTTAAAATGGCAAAATAAGGCTGCAACCTTAGCTACTGTGTTATCTGATGTGTTGCTACACTAACTGCTAGACTCACGTAGTCACAAATCACTTGGCCACGGCCTGATTCAAAGTCTCTACAGTGATTCTAATTAATATTCATAACATTACCAGGTGGTGCAAGCTCCTTAATCACTCAGGTAACACACTGAAATAGCCTGAGTTCTAGTGATCACTGCATGAATAAAGCATAAATACATTTTAAAAAGTAAAACACTTTACCCCACATGCCTTTTCACTCTATGGTGCAGAGCACATATGGGGGATGTTGTGGAGGTAAAACCTATTTAGATATATGAAAGAATGTAGGTCTTTAAGGTTAATATAGTTAAGACATATTTTAAAAGTCGTATAATAAGAGTTAAACATCCAATGGTTAGTGGCAAGTAAAAAATGAACATCTTGAAAAGACTGACTTCTACCCTTCATATTCCTAACAGCCAATGTGGCCTTACCGTATGACCATCTCAATGTTCTTTTTCTTCTGGCAGTGGGTCAGCAGCACTTGGAGAATCTTATGTGCCTCTGCGGTTTGATTCTGAGCTTTCAGAACAATGGCTTTTCTATAAATAAAAGAATGTGTGTGTCTTAGATATACACTGGGAGGCCTGACATTCTGGTATATGGAGAGCATGTTACTGCCTATACCACCCCAATTACAGTTATAGGATTTGTTAACTAGTAGCAGGAGCATATAAAGCATTTCATGCAAATATAAATACAGGGTTTATAAAAAGTTTAAGGTGTATATGATGAATGAAAGCACATATTCACATGCAGCTTCAAGAATCACTTTGGTCAATTTGTTTATACGTGGTCTTTTGAATAACAAAATCTAATAATAGGCAAAATGTACTTTGAATGTAAAAAAATAAACAAACATTCACAGCCTTTACATTTTCACTTTCAAATGCAATTATTCTTTAGTGTAGACTCATTTCTCTATAAAGCCTGCTTCCTGAGGCTACAGTCTCAACAGGAAGTGTTCTTGTAAACTAATGAGCAGGCCATTAAAACTAATGACAGCACTGCCACCTGCACATGCCTCATGTCCATTTTATAGATATCAACTTCTTGTGTATTGAAAGTGTCCTCAAATCTCAGGAACTAAATCACTAGAACATAGATCACACAAAAGTAGAATTGCATAAAAATGCATTAGAGGCTATATGTTTTATTTTTTAAAAACATATTGCCTATTTTTATGTGTATTTCCATAAAAGAGAATATTTTACATTTATAAATCACAGAGGTCCTTTAAGAGCAGTTGATTATAATGGGAGAATATAGGTTTGAATCAAGCTCTCTTAGAGATATATCCATCTGATGTGGCTTATTGAGAGAGAACAAAATTGGAAAATACTGTAGAAAAATTGCTCTGTACAGATACATAGTATATTTTCCAATTTTTGTGCTCAGTCCTCAATGGGCCACATAAATCTTTGATGTCACGATTTAAACTTGGTGACAATATTCTGCTTGTCACAGTTATGTTGGTTATAATCAACAGCTCTTAAAAGAACCACTGTTATCACAAATGTTAAATATACTCTTTTGAAGAAATACACTTGAAAATAGGCAACATGGTTTAGTGTACACACACAATAATGTTAGCTTGCTGTACCTGTACAATCCCTCCACACTGTCCAGTGCTGTAATACCAGTCACAAGAGACTCCGTCATGTGGTACTTTCCATCATTCATTGCTCTGTCAAACTGGATTTTCTGATCAAAGAGCATCCAAAGCTAGACCAATACATATGGTATGAGATATATAAACCCCCATCAGAAGAAACGTTAAAGGCATATGGCAAAGATATATACACATACTAAATGGTACAGAATCAAACTTTTATATTGTTACAATATAGGTCTAATGTTGTTCATTTGGAATGGATGAATTACCTTTGCATGCTGGCAGTTAGGAGGAAATCTTTCTTTTAAATGTTTTAAGATCTCTGAAGCAGCAGAAAAACAACCCTGAAACAAACATAATTCATAGTTACTTTCATGTAATAAAAACACTTGCAAATTATCTTTTTAAATTCTATTCAAGCAAGAAATATGTTTACATAAAACAGGCATCTTTCAGTTTTTATTTTTCTGTTACGTAATGAAATATTTACAACCACTTCCATTTTTAAGTGTTTCTTCCCAAATAAATTATATACTAAATTAACCCATTTAATGAGATGGGCTACCCAGTCCAGCAGCATCCTGTAAAGGTTACTCTGTAATGCAACTCTCCCAATAAATTATAAAGAGCATCTAAATACATTCTGCTCTCCTTTACAATAATAGAGCAGAATTTGGATATGATTTCCTTTTGGGGCAACTTACAAACACGTACTGTTTGGCTTTAGTAAACTAGGTTCTATACTTTTTTTGCTCTTGCTGATTCCATGTAGAATAAAAAAAATTACAGCCCTTTCACATTTATATCTATTACTGAATAGAATATTTTATACAAGACTTTAGCAGATAGCAGAATGCCTGCTGTCTACTCTGTGGGAGGCATGAAGTCTCCACATACAGCTCACCTGCTCTGCATGCAACTCTGCAAGATGGCACAAAGCTACAGCAAATGACTCTGTGTTATTCTGATGAACACCCATATTAATGACATCCAAGCTGTTCATACTAAGGAGCATCTGGGCCTGCTGCAGTGCCATGGTGCTGCAATACACAGGAATATTATTAATGCCGTCACATTTCATACCAACATTAAAGACATTTTAGGAAGCAAGTCTGTAAGAGTGTGTGTATATATATATATATATATATATATATATATATTTATATTATTTAAAAAAATGTAAAAAGAGATTTATTTGATTCCTAGGTCAGTTCAGGAGGTACTGGTGGCTCTCTTGCTGCTACTGAGCAGCTCACTGAGTGGTGGTAAGACAGTCCCATCTGCTATCATATAGAAACTTACACTGCAATAATTCAATGTAGAAAAAAAAAAGTTTGCAGCCTTGTTTTAAATTAAAGCATGCTCCACAGAGAGCTTCCAAACATTAGAATGGATATACAGTATATTTCAGTGTCATTTTTCTTTAGTCAGAAGTGGCTGAATATACCTGGTACATTGTATTTTAATTATGCACACACTGAAAGTATAAGGTGGAAGTCTAATTTATAAGCAAGTGAAATACTGCAGCATCAAAGCATTATCATGCAGTGCATGCATGGAAGGTACTAAATCGTCCTAGAGTTTATGTTGCGCTAGGCCTGCTCACTTTTCTGCACGCCCGCGGATCAGCTAGGACTACTTGTTTTGCCTATCTATACTTAAAATCATAATATAACCACATCCGTATGCACTAAAAACGCCACAGCACCTTTCCCTAATTATATGATATGAGAACATTTATAAAAAAAAAAAAAAAAAAAAAAAAAAAGTTATACCTCTGGCCATATAGCCTCCATATAGCGGTTTTCTGGGCAATGCTGATATCAATGAGTTCGGACAGGCTGTGTTTCCAGTGGAGGAGGTCAGAATCCTTTAATGCATCCATCAGTTTGCTTGCAGTCTTGCCAGCTAATGCTCTTTGCTGTACCAACGACTGTATCCCAAGAGAAGCCAAATACTGAAAGACACAGATTAGAAAGATCCACCACCAATGATAACATACTGGATGTAGAGGGGGAAAAAACACATCAGAAGAGGAGAACAGGTTGGACATACACAGTAAACATAATAAACACATCTATTATAATAAACCTAATATTGTATATGAACCAAGGAGTAACTGTTGTACATCCATTTTACTCTTTTTATTATTTTTATTTTTTTTAACTTCACTGGGCAAAGATTTTCAACTGCTAAATTGCCTGGATCTTACAGTGTCAAGCACATATTCTTTAACACTGGAACTGAATAAACACAAACACTTACTGGTAAACCAAAGTGTAGAGCTTTCTTCACAGAACGTTCCAATAACACACTGTTGTCTGCACCTTTTCTCTGTTTTAGAATGTACAACCAGCTCTGTATATGAAACAGAAAAACAGCGTAATTACTACAAAGGAAATTTAAAACAATATGTGTATGTGTGTGTGTATACACACACACACAGGATATTAAACACAGATGTTAACCAGTGTAGCAAAGAATAAGGTTTTCCTAACTGCAGAATTAAGCAGAGCAATGATTTCATCTGCCATTGTGGATCACAAGATAATTAAATTACTTGTGAAGTCCTGTAAATGCAAATATTTTAAATTCGTATTTCTTAAAATAGTGAGAATCTGCCCATACCGAAGCAATAAGAAAACCTGATACAGAAATAATTTTCTGTTATGAGATATTTTACATATTTAAATGAACTTCACCACACAACTAGATACAGAGATAATATACAATACAAGCTAAACATATGGCAAATTAATGCATTGGTTACATAGGACTGTATAAAATATTATTTTGTTGCATACATTAGCTGGTATTAAAGAAGTAGAAAAAGGGATTCAGCTGGATAAATCATCTGGAAGCTTTACCCTGTCAGCCAATGACCCAGAAAATAGATGTAACAGTCATACTTGTCTGTCAATTAAATCTACAGACATATGTATACTATGTACATTTTCCGATTTCAATGAAATTTAACAATTTTTACTTAATATGTTTTCATGCATAAAAGAAAGAATTGTGTTCATGTATATTTAATTCACAATTATACTTTAGTGTTTATTCATTCTAAATACTTATAGGAACTAATCTTACATGTGCTGCTTATATACAGAATAATATGAACACTTAAAGTACTAGATTTACAAAATAGTTACATTTTATTGGGACATTTCTCTTAATGTGAATATTTTTGAATTTACATGATCCCATGACCACCTTTATTTGCCTCTTTATCCGGACCTGTCGAAGTTTCTCTAAGGATTGGATTGACAACCATTGAGTTAAAGGATCACTATAGTAAATATTTTTTCTATACGGTCATTTTAATAACTACATTTGAGGACGGGCTACGTATTTTTAGAAGTAAAAACAAACACAAACTTGGCAATTTTATCTTTTGTTACTTTCTCAGATGAGTGTGTCATTGTAAACAAATAAGCTGAAAGTACTAGCAGTTGTTAATGCCACATTTCTCATTTCTCCCTCAGTCGTTACAGACAGTGCATGGTGGTCGTCTAACGCAACGTAAACTGGACTTAACTGCAACGCAACAAAATGTAGCCGTTTATCTAATGTAGGGCGATTCCTCACTACTCAAGATTAGGACTCAAACAGTGATGGATGTTACCCCAAATCATATCCAGTCCATCTTCTCTGAGGACTGGTTTTGGAACTACTAATCTAATGTGTGATGGTCTCTTCTTTGATGTGATCAGGAAAGGCTCAGAGAGGGCTTTGTGTAAGGACCTCATGACCACATAGAAGCAGATTTAATAGCAGATAAGAACCAAAAGTCCCATTTGCCCTGTCTATTATATCTACATAAAAAGAACAACTTATTTAATATTCAGTATAGTTGTATGCTTATTTCAAACACTTTAAATTACTTAAGCATTTTTAACCATACCACTGCCAGTGGTATTACGTTCAACATATATACCACACTTTCAAACAAACACATTATTTAAACTGGCTCAGGAAGTGTTAAGTGTCGAATGTAGGGTGAACTCTTGACATCTCATAGTCAGGACAGGTTTAGTCTGCACATGGTATCCATTTAAAGTTTCAAATTTTAAGAACAAATTTCAAACTCAGTCACACTCTTGGACTCTTGCCTGGGTGCTGGACTATCATGGATCTCAGAAGCAGGCTGGGCTGAGGTCACTGGCCCTGCTCCATGACATTATAAGCTCTGCCCCCACTGCCAACACAGAGGTGACAGCTAATAATACATGTTGCAGCTGCTACACAGGCCTTGCCCACTGACACAGCTCAGTCTGGTGCAGAACCTACACTGGTCAGACTTTATTTTTAGTCTAGCTCCCAGGGAAAGCTGGCCACAAAGGTAAGAGAAGATATGCTTAACAGCTAGGAAACAAATTTACCTTTTTAATGGCCAATGCTCACCACTACTCTACTAACTTGTAAATAGAGTAGCTTTGTGGACCTTCCCATACTTCCCATTAACAGTAAGGCTGTTATGGGATATGTAACCATAAAGTTTTTTTTAAAAGCATGGCTTGTTCGCTTAGAATTTTTCATAAACTGTTGTAAATTTACTGGCATTTCATTTTCTACCAACAGTTGCGAGACAAATATTTTGATGGTAAAAGGTAGAAGACAAGTTAAATAAGGATAATATTTAACACATACCAGGCAGTGTTGCAAACACACATGGTCACTGGATTCTTGAGCTATTCTGATGGCTTCCTGGAGGGCTAACTCTGCCTGGTGACTAAAGAAAAATGAACAAAATGTTATAAAAGATAAACTGAAAACCATAAATTCAAATTATCAATAGTTAGGGAATGAACAAGGTATGTGCACTATTAATATGCTTGTGTGTTTGAATAAAAACATAGCTGAGAAATTAATTGGAACTTGACTCAGCACTCTAGGATTGCATATCAAGCCACAAGTCTGTTGATCCTTTGAATATATATACGGTTACATAGCCAAGAATTTTTTAGTTATTTTCTTCTTTCTGTTGGGAATATTATGCTCCAAATCACTTTTCCAGTTCTTCTGGAGCTTCTGCAAGGACAAATTAAACACCTTATCAAGCAAAGCATGAAACTGTGTTCAGCAGAGAACAGCAATATTAAAAAAAATATAGACCACAAAAGAATGCATATTTGAGAACAAGAATTTGATAAGCTTGCTTGATGGTTATTGACCTCCTGCAGTGCATAGGATATAATCAGTCCAGTACAAGGTAATATGCTGAACAATTTCATCTTGGTTACACTTAGACTTACTAGTGTCCAAAGCGGCAGTGGAGGGCAGCCAGATTCAGAGCAGCATATCTCAGGCTTCTCCCGCAACCTTCATCCCCATTACTTTTACTCTCTGCACCGGTTAGAATCAATCGGTCAAAATAATGCAGCAGGCTGTGCGTCGAACTGAACACATCTTGTACTCTCAGGCTATTTAAATAACTTAAATAATGCTAGAAAAAGAGTAATTTTTTGAAGAAAAAAAAAAAAAAAAGTAAGAAAAAGTAATATATACAGATATACTAAATAAACACATTAATCCTTTAGGAAGTCACATTTTCTAAAATGTTTTCATTTTGATCCTGAAGAGCTTGGTTGCAAACCTTACAGAACAGGAAATTGATGGCCACATGTAGACCTTAGCAACATGCAATTATAAACTCATTTTGCGGTCTTTTCCCCCCAACAAAATGGATTCAAGGGATAAATCAAAACCACATTTGCAACATAGATTTTAAAGAGTATGTTTTAAACATTATAGACATTTTTTCCAAAAACCTTTCATATACAATCAATTCCCTTACATGAAGTAACTAAGCCTTACATAAAATAAGTCAGGATATTTTAAAAGAGGGGTCTGCAACCATTTCTAATTAATGGGCCAATCTACATGACAACCTTAGAGCAAGGGACCAAAAAGAGTGGTTGTTTAAGAACATCTTCATAACTAAGGTGGTGTTGTTGGTCAGTCCTGCCTCTCTGTGACCATATGGACGCAGCATGCCATCTGTCTGTGCTTAGCCCCATGGTTTTCATGGCAAAAGATACTGAGTGGGTTGCCAGTGTTTTCTCCATTGGACAGCGATTTGTCTGACCTCTCTGCTATGACCTGCCCATCTTGGGTCATCCTAAAAATGGTATAGCTCCCAGCTTCACAGAGGTACACAAGACCCTTCACCACGACAAGGTAGTGATCCAGAATTATAGCTTGGATACTTTTCCATTAAATATAGCATGGTGAAAAATTGTCAGAATTGTATTTAGCACATTTTGGGAGTAAATTTACATATATACACACACACACACACCTAAAAAAATTAAAAACATTGATTCTTCCAAGACAAATTAAACGTGCATACAAAATCTAAAAACAAACAAAAAAAAACAACAACAACAACAACAACAAAAAAAAAACTTACAGCTTCTGCAAAATCGGGATTAAACTTCAACAAGCTGTTCAGCTCCTTTTGCAACAAGACAGGGGATAAAGCTTTGTTCTCATCATTCTTCAGAAGAGAAGCCTAGATAATGCAACATAATTAGACAAGTTATTTCCAGCTTTATGAGCATTTTGAAGTGCCATCATATCATAAAACAAAAGAAAAAAATTGGCAGAAGGTCTTTTGATTGGTTTAATACCAATGAAGAGCTCTAGGAGGAATTCTTAACCAGCGTGTTGCATAAAAATAATTATATAAATAAATAAAAAATAAAAAAAAAAGAGGCCAGTAACACTATACTCAAACATTTTAGCTGGTACAAAATTATTAAAGATTTTATTAATTACCAACCATAGTTTCCGATACAAACAGTTCTACTAGTACTGTATTTGCCGAAAACAAGCCGCACATGTAAAATTCAATGGGGGGGGAATAAAAGACAATACCCGAATATAAAATGCTCTTTTAAAATTTGAGGGAGAAAAAGAAAACAGTCAATTGGATTCAGAGAAAAAAAAAATTGTGATTTTATTTTACCATATATCTATTCTTTTCTTGTCTCTCCCCTGCCCCTACCCCTGGTCTCTCATTTCTGTGATACCTCATCCACTGCTCTCTCTTCAGTTATCTGACACGGGAGAGAAGGAGCCAGCAGTGGGAGGAGCCATAACACCGAGGTGAGAGACAAGAGTGGGGAGCGACAAGGGGGTAGGGGGGGAGCGACAAGGGGGTAGGAGGGGGCGACAAGGGGGTAGGAGGGGGCGACAAGGGGGTAGGAGGGGGCGACAAGGGGGTAGGAGGGGGCGACAAGGGGGTAGGAGGGGGCGACAAGGGGGTAGGAGGGAGCCTGGGGGAAAGCACAGGAGTGCTGCCGCCAAGGAAGTACTGCCCGGGGTGGACTGCCGCCACGCCACTGAAGTGAGAAGCGAGGGTTACAAATGAGAAATCAGCATAATTGAAACAGCATGCAATAGGAGAAATGTTGTAAAAGCCAATTTTTGTAAGGTCCCAAATTTAAGCCGCACCTTAACTTTTCACAGTGGATGTTTGGATAAAAAGTGCAGCTTATTTTCAGGGCAATATGGTAATAAAGTTGAATAAAGTGCAGCTTATCTACATCAGCATAGATGGAAGTGTTTGTTAACACTACATAAGCAATAGATCTTGGATATGACTCAGTGCCGCCTATACTACAGGATTCACATGCAAATCTTAACCTATATGATGTGAGAAGTATTTTTTTCAAGTATTTCAAAGGATGTAATAAAGATCAAGAGGAAAGTGTCTTTGAGAAAGAAGGAATGCCAGAACAAGAGGTCAAGATTTAAAGATTTGGAAGATTTAGGGGTAATGTGTAAAAGTATGATTTTACAGAAAGGGTAGGATATAAGAGGCACAGTCTTCCAGTGGAAGTGGTAGAGTGAAACACAGAGAATTTAAGAATGCCTGAGATGAGCACAAGACTATCCTGCTGCTAAATTAAGCCAATCTTTTATGTAGATATCATGGACAGACTAGATGTGCCGTTTTTTGGGGGCTCCTATCTGCCATGAAACCAATGTTTCTATTTGATTTTATTACAGTATAACCATACCTGTTGGGAGAGAAAATACTCTGCCTGTTTTTGGGAGAGAGGTCCACCGCAAGCCAGGTCTTCCTCACTACAACATGAAAGGGAATATGGTGTAAGCTGCAACCTTAGTAAATCATGGACAGATACAATAGTTATAATATACTAGCGAATTGCCCGTCAAAAAATGACAGCAATGAAATTGTAAGGTAGCTAATGCTGTTTGGTGTATAATAATGAAATATGTAATACATTACTAAATGAATATACTTTACCTATTTTGAAGCATTGTGATAAAGAGCTGGCAATCTGTGTTGATGTTGCTGCAGCATTAGTGGTGTGGAGCTGCTGTGTAAGCGTGGTGAATGTGTGCACTATGTGGTATGAATATCCGTAGGTCGTTTGTGGCGTTTTGCGAGTTTCTTGTGGTGTTTTGCGAGTTTAGAGTGCTGTAGCCTCGTTTTCGTTTTGTTCGGCGGCCATTCTTTCTCTCGCTTACAGTTTTTTTTAGTCTTTAAACTCTTTTATTTCGAGTAAAATGAAGGTCTAAGTTGCATTTTTGAGGTCCTGGGTGCTCCCTCTTGGTGTAGGTAAGGTTTTTATGTATGTGCTGTGTGTATGTATTGTGTTTTAAATTTTGTAATGTTTGCGAGTTGCGTCCGAGTGTCGCGAGGCCGTAATGTGTGTGAACGTGTGTCGTATGTTGTTTGCGAGTGCCGTAATGTGTGTGTCGTGCTCTTTCGGTTGCGACGTGAAGTTTGCGAGGGTCGCAGTTGCTTTGTGAGGTCCTACGGCGCTCCATGCCAGCAACTGAGACCCTCGCCCAGTGCCCTCGCTTTGCGAGGGCCGCAGCGTTAGCAGTGTGTGTGTATATATATATATATATATATATATATATATATATATATATATATATATATATATACACACACACACACACAGGGAGTGCAGAATTATTAGGCAAGTTGTATTTTTGAGGATTAATTTTATTATTGAACAACCATGTTCTCAATGAACCCAAAAAACTCAATATCAAAGCTAAATATTTTTGGAAGTAGTTTTTAGTTTTTTTTTAGTTTTAGCTATTTTAGGGGGATATCTGTGTGTGCAGGTGACTATTACTGTGCATAATTATTAGGCAACTTAACAAAAAACAAATATATACCCATTTAAATTATTTATTTTTACCAGTGAAACTAATATAACATCTCAACATTCACAAATATACATTTCTGACATTCAAAAACAAAACAAAAACAAATCAGTGACCAATATAGCCACCTTTCTTTGCAAGGACACTCAAAAGCCTGCCATCCATGGATTCTGTCAGTGTTTTGATCTGTTCACCATCAACATTGCGTGCAGCAGCAACCACAGCCTCCCAGACACTGTTCAGAGAGGTGTACTGTTTTCCCTCCTTGTAAATCTCACATTTGATGATGGACCACAGGTTCTCAATGGGGTTCAGATCAGGTGAACAAGGAGGCCATGTCATTAGATTTTCTTCTTTTATACCCTTTCTTGCCAGCCACGCTGTGGAGTACTTGGACGCGTGTGATGGAGCATTGTCCTGCATGAAAATCAAGTTTTTCTTGAAGGATGCAAACTTCTTCCTGTACCACTGCTTGAAGAAGGTGTCTTCCAGGAACTGGCAGTAGGACTGGGAGTTGAGCTTGACTCCATCCTCAACCCGAAAAGGCCCCACAAGCTCATCTTTGATGATACCAGCCCAAACCAGTACTCCACCTCCACCTTGCTGGCGTCTGAGTGGGCCAGATGGATGGGCCCGTGCCCTTGACCAATCCAGCCACGGGCCCATCCATCTGGCCAATTAAGACTCACTCTCATTTCATCAGTCCATAAAACCTTAGAAAAATCAGTCTTGAGATATTTCTTGGCCCAGTCTTGACGTTTCAGCTTGTGTGTCTTGTTCAGTGGTGGTCGTCTTTCAGCCTTTCTTACCTTGGCCATGTCTGAGTATTGCACACCTTGTGCTTTTGGGCACTCCAGTGATGTTGCAGCTCTGAAAAATGGCCAAACTGGTGGCAAGTGGCATCTGCACGCTTGACTTTTCTCAGTTCATGGGCAGTTATTTTGCGCCTTGGTTTTTCCACACGCTTCTTGCGACCCTGTTGACTATTTTGAATGAAACGCTTGATTGTTCGATGATCACGCTTCAGAAGCTTTGCAATTTTAAGAGTGCTGCATCCCTCTGCAAGATATCTCACTATTTTTGACTTTTCTGAGCCTGTCAAGTCCTTCTTTTGACCCATTTTTGCCAAAGGAAAGGAAGTTGCCTAATAATTATGCACACCTGATATAGGGTGTTGATGTCATTAGACCACACCCCTTCTCATTACAGAGATGCACATCACCTAATATGCTTAATTGGTAGTAGGCTTTCGAGCCTATACAGCTTGGAGTAAGACAACATGCATAAAGAGGATGATGTGGTCAAAATACTCATTTGCCTAATAATTCTGCACTCCCTGTATGTATGTATATATATATATATTTAATATTCTATGGGACACTTACTACTGAGGAGATAGCAAAGCAATCTACAGCACTCACACACCAACACTTCCTGTACTTTAAAAGTTTCCTCCCACCTCAGGAAGTTAATGATCGGAAACCAAAATGGTAGATTTAACAATAGAATTGCAAATAAAATCTTAATACCTATAATTTTATTAAAAATATTTTAAATATAGTTCTTTAAAATCAGAAATTTCAAATATGACAAAATAATTGAATTAAAAAAAAAAAAAAAAAGTACATTCTATTCCATGACACATTAGCTCTAAGAAATGCAGAAATACAACAGAAGACAATACAAATACCCTACTGTTGGGTGCACAACATTTACCCAATCGGAAGATCAAGGTCTTCTTTCTCCAGTTTCCCTTCTTCCTCTTCAATATCATTCAGTTCCATTTCTGCATCATCACCCTCAGTCTTCAGAGCGGTCTTGCTCTTCTCTCTCTGAAAATACTGCTGCAGTGAGGTATAGAGCTTGTATACCTGACTGAATGACAGCTTGTTGTACGCCAAGATCATGTGTCGAAGAAACAGCCCTAAAATCCAAGAGGAGTTCATATGTCAAAGGAAGAAGGCAGCATGAACTTTGTATTTTTTGTATCTGAATCACTAAGAAGCACAGAAAAACTAAAGAAGAAGATTTGTACAAAGCATTTAAGACAGATTCTCAAACGACACTGGGCAGGAGTCAGTAAAATGGCGAGAGGGTAATAATGGCTTTCTCTAGATTAAACTATAGTTCTGTCAGTCTTATGGTGTATTCAGTGATGTACGAAATGCCCACTTGTCTAGTTGTCACACAATAGAGTTTTATTTGCTTATTTAATAAATGATTGGCAAAAAGGCACTGTAGCTTTTCCACTCACTTTTAGATCTGCAGGCTCTAGCATTTCTGAAATAACTGGCACCTTTAATTAGCATTTCTCAAATCTCTCTTTTGCCCCAAACTCTTTAATTCAAATGCAAGACCTCTTTTTTTTGGGTATATTTCCATCTCAAAGAGCAGTACTCGCATAATCTTTATTTAAGGGTGTGCATACTTATGCAACCATATTATTTTATTTTTATATTTTTTCTTCCCTCTACCTAAAAGATTTCAGTTTGTTTTTCAATTGAGTTGTACAGTTTATAGGTCACATTAAAGGTGGAAAAAGTTCTGAAATGATTTATCTTTGTCTCATTTTTTTACAGCACAGAAACCTGACATTTTAACAGGGGTGTGTAGACTTTTTATATCCACTGTATATTTTTATTCTTGTTGTTTCTTGTAAAGATATATTTATTTTTCTACATGTTCAGCTTCATATATGTTGTATTCCCTTAGTTGATGAAGGAGGCTTACGCTTGTTATTTAAATTGTGTTTCTGTATAAAGTTGATGTATTAGGTGGTTTCTTAGTTTTTCACTTGAGCATCTGCATATATTTTCAGAATATATTGAGTTATGTGTAGATCTTAGGGCATTTGGTATAATATTCCTTTTCCGCAGTGAATATCCAGTAATAAATAAATAAATAAATAAAATGATTATTGCAGTATATTATGATACCTTTTGTATTGGACAAACGCCTTATTTATATTGACAAGATTTTGAGAGTTTTAACCTCTCTTTTTCAAGTCTGAAGCAAACTGACAAGTGATGGTGGAGCCCTCAGTTTGAATGTAAACAGTGATGCAGAGAGAGTGAAGTCAGCGTCTGACATCATTGGGTAAATACATATAGGGGGATTCAACACAACATACACATATACATGAAAAAACAGAGCACTGTCGTCCACAGTGATATACAACCTTCTCTAAAAGCTTAGCTATTTCCTCATCTCCTGTCAAAGTAATGTATGTGGAAATTATACTATATTTTAAATACTGTCAGCAAATGACATACCAACAACACTTGTTTTGTGCACCTCAGGTTCAGTCCCACTGAAAGAATCTGCAAGGTCATCAAAGAACTGCTCCATATCCTTTAGCTCTCCTTCAGCCATCAATTTTATCCTGAAATGATAACATTATAGTAACCTTCAAATAAGTGAAAGGGAGATTTTTTTTTTAGACAGTATTTTTTTATGGTCACAATCATATTATTATATAACAATCTTTCTAGTAAATACAACATACATGTAAAAATGTTAATAAAGATCTGTTACTTCTATGCAAGCAGTCCTTTTTTGTTAAGTTGAAAGAAAAAGATAAAAATGAACAGATTGCCTCAACATAAGTTAAATAAAATGAATTCTAGAAATAAAACATTGTAGAACATAGTTGAACTGGGGGAAAGCATGTTCCCTCAAGCGAGTCAGAGTTAATTTACCGTAGATTTTATTAATATCAAAGTTTGGCTTAGGTTCTAGGTGAAAAGGACATTTTAAGGCAAAATATACTAGAAAAAAACACACCTTTAAGATGTTAACTAATTCTTGACCCACGTAGAAATGGTAACCCCACTACCTGCCAGTTCTACATTACTGTGTGTTACCGATTTATTCTCAGCCAATTATGAGGGCTCATTTAGGAGAAACAGGAGGTACTGGAGAACAGGCAGAGAGGGTGAAGCAAGCACCTGGGTCTAGTGCCTTTAGAGTTTAAAACACTTTTAAGAATATGAAAAATTGGATACATCATCACACAAACAGAGGCTTTAAAATGGATAGCAAAAAATATACACATTGACAGTTATTGTTTGCATTGCCCCAGAAGCCATAACAGCCACAAAGAGAATGAGAATGAATGCTGGGTCATAGACAATTAGCTGCTGCAACACAAATTAACTGAAAGAGAAATCAACAACTGTAGACTCCAGCAACAAAAGTTCTCCAGCACACAAATAATAAAAATGATTCTGCACCAGTGGCGCAGGATCATTTTGTGAACTTTATAAAAATAAAAAAAAGGGCAACTGTATTTGAACGGAAAACCTTGTGAGTTCACACAATTATATAGCTAAAAAGTTATCAACGTGAATGTTAATGACCCAAAAATACGAATTCAAAATGTTTAGGATTCAAAACCCATAACTAAAATGCATATCAAATCACTAAGTTCAAAAATAAAAATACACTTTTTCCACGTGCCTTTGAACATCTGATGATGCAGAGCACAACTGGTCATTTAAATGGCTCTTAAAAGCATTAGTGTTTTTTTCTTTTCTTTTTTTTTTTGCTTTAGACCACCGTTTGCTGTGTTAGTTTTTTTTTCTGTGCCCTTTTTTAACAATTTAATAAAGTTTATTGGGTGCGAGAACCATAAAAAGACAAGAACAAGAGGCCATGATATGAAGATACAATAGTAATTTGCAACAGGACTTACAGAAATAGTAGACAAAACATATCCATGTATGAAAATATAGCAGCATTTTAGAAACAAAATTACCTTATTTGAACTGAACTTGCCACATTTGGACAGCATGCTTCAATTACCTTGATTAACTTTGAAAGTGCCATATCAGGACCCTAGAAAATAAACAAGATTTAACTTGATTGTTTAAAGCTGTTGCAGAGATACGTGGTCAGGAGCACTACTGGAGAATACAGATCTTGTGGGTCTCAGTTGGAAATGTGGGTGTTCGTATTTGTGTCAGGAACACCAGCAGTCATTGTCTAAGTTTAAGATTTTACCGCTAAACACCCAAGTAATGTATGTACACTTAGTTAGCTTTAAGGAACCAATGCCTCTACTTTCCCCAGGCTCATTTCTTGAACCTCTTCTTTTGGAGCACATGTATACACGAGTGGACACTTATTTTTGCTCCATTGCTATGTCTCACTTCTCTCTTTCCGACCACTATTTTATAATCAGTAATGAACTCAACTCTACTCAAAAGGGATAGAATGAAAAACCTGGCCTTTTGTTTTCGTACAGTACTTGAGGACTTATGTTGCCTAGCACAATTACACAAACCCGCCACTTCCTTGCAGCTACCCTCATGTGCAAAGAGTGTTAAACATATTCAACCTTTAGCAGTTTTCCATATATGGTGACCTCCCCTGCATGAAATTACAGCCCTCACATGTCCAAAACTTGCAGCATCAAACCATTCCTCTGTGCTTTGTAAAGCTGCCTCACTAGCTGACAAACCTGCGACACAAGTGTGCCTCTAAAAAGTCCACCCAATTTGCATTGAACCTCAAACAGAATCTCATTCTTAAAAATAAATAAATAACATCCCTCCACTATAAGTGTATGCTGTTCCACCTCTCAAGAGACTAGGGCTGCTTCTCCTCTTCCAACTTCAGAAATAACCTTTTACACTATGACATATATTCTCTATTCCATGACACTTTAACCAACCTTCACTTTCAGAGGTTAAGATCTATAGCAATTACATTATTTAGTTTTTCTACAGCCGCTGTGTTATTTTCACCTCCCTAAATATATCCCCTGTAACTAAGAGGGAAGGTGTCTGCACTCATCAACTTGCCAACTCATCCATATTGCATGACATTTTCCTGGTCATTACGGAGCTCAAGCTGGTAGAACAGTGATGAGATTGCTCCACTTATAAATCAAGCATTCCCCCGAACACACTAAGCATTGTTTTTTCTGTGTTCAATCAAGTAGGATTCTGTCGTTTATGGACAGGGAGCACTGCAAGTTTATTTGATTTTCTCTTTGATATATTTTAGAATTTATGGCAAGGACTAAGAGATGAAACCTAGTTTTCAGTAAGTCCAAATAAACAGTGCCAGTTTCTGGGATCTGTCTTTGGGACATTTCTTTGTAATAAGGATTTCTTCTGGGAGTATGTGTGTAGTAATATGTGTCTTTTCTAAAACCACTAATAGTTTACTTAAATTTACACACCCTATATGGTGCTGTGTATACAGGTGATTATTTTTAGTTTCAATACTCAAGATAAATGAACTAGTAATACTATGATGTGTATTCTACCAAGGAGGAGGTATTCTATCTAACAAGGTAAGAATTATCAGGTATTCTACACTACAATATCCTAACAACAGAAGCTAGAGGTTTTAGTTTTGCAGTGATCTCTAATAAAATCCCCACTCACTATCAAATTTACTTTCAAGCATTAACTTCTAAACTTCCAGTTAAGCTCCTTGTCTTTATTGAGTGGGAGCTAGGTCGCTTATCCCCAATATGTAGGTCTGATGGACCAGCCCAGGACTGGCAATATTTATGGTAGTTCTGCAGACTATATGTGAGTGGGAGCTGGGTATATGTAGGGCTGATGGACCAGGCCCAGACTGGCAGTATTTGAGGCGGTTCTGCACAGACAATATGTGAGTGATAGCTAGGTCTCTTATCCCAAATATGTAGAGCTGATGGACCAGACCAAGACTGACAGGATGTGAGGCAGTCCTGCAGACAATATGCGAGTGGGATCTGGGTATATGTAGGGCTGATGCACCAGACCCAGACTGGTAGTATTTGGGTATTTCTGCAGTCTGTATGTGAGTGGAAGCTATGTATATATAGTGCTGATGGACCAGGCCCAGACTGGCATTATGTGAGGCAGTCCTGCCGACTATATGCGAGCGGGAGCAGGATATATGTGAAGCTGATGGACCAGGCCCAGACTTGCAGTATTTGGGGCAGTCCTGCAGACTATATGTGAGTGGGAGCTGGGTATAGATGGAGCTGATGGACTAGGCCCAGACTGGCAGTATGTGAGGCAGTCCTGCCGACTATATGTGAGTGGGAGCTGGGTATATGTGGAGCTGATGGACCAGGCCCAGACTTGCAGTATTTGGGGCAGTCCTGCAGACTATATGTGAGTGGGAGCTGGGTATAGATGGAGCTGATGGACTAGGCCCAGACTGGCAGTATGTGAGGCAGTCCTGCCGACTATATGTGAGTGGGAGCTGGGTATATGTTGTGCTGATGGACCAGGACCAGACTGGCAGTATGTGAGGCAGTCCTGCAGACTATATGTGAGTGGGAGCTGGGTATATGTGGAGCTGATGGACCAGGACCAGACTGGCAGTATGTGAGGTAGTCCTGCAGACTATATGTGAGTGGGAGCTTAATTTATGTAGAGCTGATGGACCAGCCCCAGACTGGCAGTATTTATGGTAGTTCTGCAGACAACGAGTGTACCTGTCAGTACCGTCCTCACCTGCAGTAGGGGCAGAATCTGCTTATTCAGCCGCCTCTTCTCCTCCAGACTGATCTCTGTGTTCTTGGTCATCTCACTGAGCAGAACCAAAACAGAGATCTTGTAGGGAGTCACCCAGTCCTTGATACCGAACACATTGGCGTGAACCACCCCGTTTGTCATCATGGGGTTAAAATACAGACTTTCATGAACGCTGGCCATGGCTGAAGCGGAACCAAATGTGCCCGGCTCGGGTCCAGTCACTATCCCCTCCTCCTGTTCAAAAGCGAAGGGCTCACAGATCGCGCGTCACAGAATCGACCAATCACAGTGGACAACGCGCGTCACTGGAACAAGCAATAGCACAGAGAAGTGCGGCTTACTAAACATTCCCCGGAAACATGTAAGTGACGAACAAGGTCCGGAACTGAGATGTGTCATAATAATGTCAGACGTCACACTAGATTGCTAAAGTTGACTAAAATAATCCTATTATTAAACTATACTTAAAAGATTTCTGACGACCAGTTGTTGCAATTTATGGTAATCTAAAAACTATATTTTTAAATACTATTGTTTATATTTAATCTGATTTATGCAATCTAACAACTAGAATTCCACAAGTATGTTTAAATGGACTGTGTAGTTATTCTTAAAAAGAATGAAAGGCTGGTTATATGTTGTGTTATCCATTTTCTTCTATAGTGAATCAGTCCGGGGCAATACCATGTTATTGTTGCTGCTTTTATATGCAAATGAACAGCTCATGCATATTAATTAGCATAAATAGGAGTACAGTCTTCGGTCCTTTTCCTAACATTACACAGGTTAATACAGTCATAACAAAATATTCCATGAGTTCAGGGACTGTGACAGTTTAGTCTTGGGCCATACAGGCCATTGCAGGTGGGGATCAGGGGAGTGCCACATTGGTCCCCCAAAGTCAGTCATGACACACATGTAAAACATTTCCAAAGAAAACAAATACTTGATTTGCTCATTTATGATCACACTCCAATCCATCATAAATGCTTCACCATCTCACCAGTCATTATTCTAACACACACTCCTACTGTTTTGGGAGAACAAAAGTATTTCTCAGAGATATCTGCCCCTGGCCAAATTACCAATATACATATAGGGCCTCATTCAATTGCGATATGGCCAATTGAATCGGCCTCTAAATAGGCACATAGCATATTTTTTTTGAAGAAGTTTTTAGTTAGTAAAAACCTTGCTTTTGGATAGATGCTTACTAACTAAAAACTTCTTTAAAAAATATATGTTATGTGCTTATTTAGAGCCCTATTCAATTGGCCAAATTGCAATTGAATGAGGGCCATAGTGTGCACACCTTAGAGAAATAATACACCAACACAGAGTTCTGGTATAAAGCTTTCTCTCGCCTAATTTTATTACGTCAGTCGTCATTTATATAGTTTTTAATAATCAGATAAAAGTTACAACTAAGCAAAACATCAGGTTTAATTCAGCACTTCATTGGTTCTAAGGTGTCCGCTTTTACGGGATCTTGGACAGGTATTGGGTCAGGAGTTTAGGAAGTCTTCAGGTCTCATCCCACAAGGGATGAGTCTATCTTCCCATTGGTTCAGAAGTTGAGACAAAGGAAAGATGGCGCTCTCCTTCTAGTGTCCAAGGTGTGGTAGCTGTCGTCATCCTTGCTAGACCGGAAGTAGTGCCGCCGGCATCTTGTATGCGGAAGTAGTGAATCCTCCATCTTAGAGTTCCCAATGATTCAGCATTGTTAATAAAACTTTGGTTATACGATAATACTGCAAAGATAAGATATATAAGTAGGTGCACGAATATAGTTATGCATTTTGTACTGATCCCAATCCATAACACTACAACTCAATTCTGATCTGCATACACACACACACTTGAGACATTCTCTGTAAACTCACTCATCCAGAGAAACCTACACAGAAGACACAATGATCACATCCTATCACATATATAGTTGTAATTGCGAGCTTGTTGGTATTTTACGGGCTTGCGCATGCCGAAGGCACTCATCGTGAGACCCAAAAGTTATGTGTTTGCCAAGGTCTGCAATGAGCGCCAATGGTGCTCAGTGCGGGGCTCGCAATGATCGCCAAAGGCACTTATCGCAAGGCCTGTAAGGTAGAGGAGGGGAGAGGCTTACAATGAGCGCCAAAGGTGCTCATTGCGAGGCCCGAATGTTAGATGGGGGAGAGACTCGCAATGAGCGCCAAAGACTTTAAAATGTATTCGTCGCCATTTTTTTTTTTAACCCTGTAACTTGGAAGCCGTTTGAAGGCAGCCAAAAGACGCCAATTGAATAGGAAATTAGCTTGCAAATTCACTTATGAGCTCCCTGCCTCCCCCTGAGGCAGGGAGTCCATAAGTGAGGTTGAAAGCTAATTTGCTATTCAATCTGGCATCTTTTGGTGGCCTCCCAACAGCTTACAAGTTATGACATTGAAAAAAAATGTCAGCTGTTAAAATGTAACTTTTTTTCAAGTCTGTAACTCGGAAGTAATTTTCGGGCTTGGGGAAATTGATCAAAGCCGCTCATTGCGGGGCCCACGATGAGCGTCAAAGGTGCTCATCACAAAGCCCGTAAAGTAGAGGGGGGAGGAGGTTCGCAATGAGCGCCGAAGGTACTCATCACCAGGCCCACAAGTTAAAGGGGGGGAGAGCCTTGCATTGTGTGGCAAACAACATCATTGCGAGGCTTCAAATTTTATTCCTGTCTTTTTTTGAAGGGCAAGTCGCTAGTAGTAATAATAATAATAATAATAATACATTTATATGGCGCCTCTCCAAGAAGGGACTCAAAGCCTTTAGGAGAGGGAAGAAAAAAAAAAGAGGACTGGGTGAAGTATGAAATCATGGTCTTCAGTCTTTTTTTGAAAATGTCCAACTTAGGGGCCTCTCTGATTGAGCATGGTAGAGATTTCCAGAATCTTGGTGCTGCATACATAAAAGCATGGAACCCTGGGGTTTATGAAGAGATTCTGGGGATGGTTAATATATTTTCAGCTCTCATGTAGAGCTTTGTTTATCAGCATGCTAAGTTTAAAATCTATGTGGCGTTTCACAGGGAACCAGTATAGGTACAGTCTGTTCCGGATTATCCATTAGGCGATGAAAGCATTAGCCTACAGGTGCATCTCTATGAGGGGCACCTCATTATTACACAATATGTTGTTATGCTCACGTGAATCCTGCAGTGTCAGTTTTGAACAAATCCTTGATATCCCTAGAAGACTTCCCGACTTGGGTTAATACCTTTATACAGTATCATCAGAACTGGACTTACATCTGTCTATATCTGGGCCAAACCTGAAAGGACACCCAGCTGCGGATGTCTGGAGGGGAAAGGAAAGTCTGCTGGTGCAAAGAACAATTCAGTATAGGAACCTGGAATGAACCAAGGTAAACTGGATGTGGTCACATATGTTATGACAAAGTTAGACATTGATATCCTTGGAATTAGTGAACTCACATCAGACAGCCACCAAGACAAAATGTTATATTGTGGTCAAGAATCCGGCAAAATAAATATAGTAGCCCTCATAGTCAATCAAAGGGTGGCCAAAGCAGTTCTTGGCTAAAACCCAATAAATGACAAAAATATTTAAATTCAAAGGCAAGTACTTTAACATCACAGTGATTCAAGTCTATGCTCCAACCATGGATGCTGAAGAAGCTGAAGTTGTCCCGTTCTACGAAGATATTCAACACATCATAGATATAACACAAAGAAAGATGTTACTCTCATCATGGGACATTGGAATGCTAAAGAAGGGAACCAAAAGCTACATAGAATAACTGGCAAGTTTGGCCTTGGAGTACAAAATGAGACAGGTGAGAGATTACCAGAATTCTGTCAAGATAATTCTCTGGTCATAGCAAACGCCCTCTTCCAACAGCCTAAGAGGCGACTCTTCACATGGACATCACCAGATGGACAATATAGAAATCAGATTAACTATATACTTTGTAGCCAAAGATGTAGCAGCTCTATACAGTCAGCAAAAACAAGACCTGGAGCTGACTGCGGCTCGGACTGTGAGCTTCTTTTTGCAAAGTTCAGAATTAAACTAAAGAAAAGAAGATAATCATCAGACCAAGCAGATACAAAATAAATAATATCCCCAGTGAATATGCACTTGAGGTAAAGAATAGATTTAAGGGACAAGACATGGAATATAGAATACCTGTAGAATTTTGGACTGAAGTTTGCAACATTATCCAGGAAACAGCAACAAAGAATATCCCCTAAACAATGAAAATTATGAAGGCAAACTGTCTGATAAGGCTTTGAATGAAGCCAAGGAAAGAAGGAAAGTGAAAGGTAGTGGAGATAGAGAAAGGTTTGTCCAACTAAATGCAGAATTTCAGAGAATAGCAAGAAGAAACAAGGAGACATTCTATAATGAGCAATGTAACAATTTAGACGAAGATAACAGAATGGGAAAGTCAAGAGATCTCTTCAAGAAAACTGGGGATCTCAAAGGAATCTTTCATACCAAAGTGGGCGTGATAAAAGACCAAAATGGTAGGGACTTAACAGAGGCAGATCAGATAAAGAAGAGGTGGCAGGAATATACTGAAAATCTACAGTATACAGGAATGTTCTTGAATCACCTCAATAGTTGTCCAGTGAGCTGGAGCCAGACATCTTGGAGATAGAAGTGAAATGGTCCATAGAAAGCCTTGCTGATATTAAAGCTGCAGAGTTGATGGAATCCCATCTGAACTAGTTAAAATCCTACAAGATGATGCTGTGAAAGTGTTTCTTGTTTTATGCCAACAAATTAGGAAAATGCAACAGTGGCAATAGACTGGAAAAGGTCTGTCTACATCCTAATCCCCAAAAAAGGCAGTGCCAAAGTGTTCTCCAATTATCAAGTAATTGTGCTTATTTTACATGCCAGCAAGGTAATGCGTATGACCCTACAAGCTCAGGTACAAAATATATAGACTGGGAACTACCATATGTGCAACCAGGTTCCGCAGAGGAAGAGACACAAGAGATCAAATTGCCAGTGAGAGTTGGATAATAGAGAAAGCAGGAGAGTTCCAGAAAACTTCTGCTTCATAGACTATTCTAAAGCCTTTGACTGTGTGGATCACATCAAATTGTGGCAAGTTCTTAAAGAGATGGGAGTACCAGATCATCTTATCCTCCTACTGAAGAATCTGTATGTGGACCAAGAAGCAGAATGGTTAAAAATCGGAAAAGGAGTGTGACAAAGTTTTATATTGTCACCTCATGTATTCAACTTATAAGTGGAATACATCATGTGTAAGGTCGGACTGGATGAATCCAAAGCTGGGATATTACTGGAAGAAATATCAACAACCTCAGATACGCAAATTATACTACTCTGAAGGCTGAAAGTGAGGAACTAAAGGACCTATTGATGAGGGTGAAAGAAGAGAGTGCAAAGATTAGCCTGCTGAATGTGAAAAAGACGATGATCATATCAAACAGCAATCTCATTTCCTGGCAAATAGATGAGGAAGATTTGGAGGCAGTGACAGATTTTTATTTTTCTGGAATCCAAGATCTCTACAGATGGTAACTGTAGCCATGAACTTAAAACATGTTTGCTTCAGGGGAGGAAAACTATAGCAAGTATGGACAAGCTACTAAAAAGTAAAGATATTACATTATGAACAAAGGTCATCATAGTTAGAACTATGGTATTCCCAGTAGTAACATACTGATGTGAGAGCTGGACCATAAAGAAGTCTTTGAATTGATGCCTTTGACTGCAAGTGATCCAATAAATTAATACTTCAGGAAATCAAGACAAACTGTTCAATGGAATGTTTCATCAGGAGGCTGAAGATATTTTGCTCATATCATGAGAAGACAGGATTCCTTAGAGAAGACTCTGATGCTGGGAAAGATTGAAGGAAGCTAAAAGACAGGAAGCAAAGGGTTGTGGTAAATGGAACATACTCCGACTGGGCTAATGTGGTAAGTGGGGTTTCTCAGGGTTCAGTATTAGATCCTCTCCTTTTTAACATATTTATTAATGACTTAGAGGTGGGACTGGAAAGTAGTTTCTCCATTTTTGCTGATGACACAAAGTTGTGCAAAGTAATTAAATCAGATAATGATGTACTTTCTCTCCAAAGGGATTTACATAAATTAGAGGAATGGGCATCTAAATGGCAGATGAGATTTAATACGAAAAAAATTAAAGTTATGCATCTGGGAAGGAAAAATAGCCATGCAATTTATAATCTTTTGTTTCAAATATGTTATTGTACAGGTAAATACAGACAGAGCATTGACATCTTACATTGCTTAAATATTTGACAAGCCAAAAATGTATGCAAGAGCTGTCTCCAAAGATGCTACCTTGGCCTTGGGTTCTAGTCTCCTAACTCCCATTTTCCCAAATTCTCTGGAGTCTGTTCTTTTTGATTCAGAGAGAATTAAAAACCATCAATTATTCATCTGAAATGACTGGGAGGTTTCGGTATAAACATTACATATCTACTTATAGTTACAGCTATAGTCAACAAATATTTTCAGTAAATAAAAACCTAAATAAAAGAACAACAACAGAAAAGAAACAGAAAGAAGACAGAAATAAGTGGTGCCCATAAGTCCTTCGCAACTCAGGTAACGTACCTTCTCCGTGGGATCTCCAGTCCCTGTTCAGCTCCCAGACCCCATCCGTGTGCGCAGGCATCCATGTGGCTTAAATGCTAACCTAATGTTGTTCCCTCTTGATAACTCACGGTCCCCAAGTGTTAAAGGATAAAGACATTGAGTCTGACAGAATGTGCGTCAGTCTTTAATTAATCATAATGTAGTCTACTTTCTTTTTTGACTGAGACCACCTCAAGTAGATTAGATTTCCAGTTTCTGGCAATTTGTTTTTTGGCCGCTAACATAATGCACTGAAAAACTTTAATCTGCGAAGATAGATCTAAAAGGCAGGTTTCAATGCTGTCATTCAGGTCGATTTCAAATAGCTCATTGACCACGGCCATGACTCCCTGACGAAATCGCTGCACCTTCGGGCAATCCCACCATATGTGAATAAATTACCCCACTAGTGGACCTAAAACAATTCGGGCTCTCCTTGGGATTCCACCTGGAAAGCCATTCAGGTGTTATATAGACCCTTTGGAGGAACCCTCTTGCCGCCGACCTCCAAATCTCTTTCTATTGGTCTAAGTCCAGTCTATGGTGCCAGATCTGCTTCCCAGTCTGCCATATAGTTATCCCTAGTGTCCAAAGGGGCTATAATTAAAGTTCTGTACAGCATTGCGAGTGTGCCTTTCCTAAGGGGCAATTTAGTGCTAACTTACGTTAGCCATGTCGAAGTAGGCACTCCTAACTCCTTAACCAGCCTCACTGGCATATGTCGTAATCTGCAGAAATTATAATGTTCTGCCAGAGGGATGTTGTGTATATCCCTCAGCTGTTCAAACTGGAGAATCTTCCCCTCTCTCAACCAAGATCCTATTCTATCAAGGCCTCTTGAACTCCACCAATTTACCAATTACCAAGGCCTCCGGGAATTCCGAAAGGGGGAATAAAGGAGCCTGCAGGGAAATTTTCTGGACCCAGTTATAAGGTTTTTAGAGTGTCTGACCAACTGCCACGGGTTAGCTTGCCAAACCACCTTATCCCAAGTGTAGGTGTGCATCTGTGAATTCTCTATAAAAAACCATGAGGGTTACATAGTTACATAGTATTTAAGGTTGAAAAAAGACTATCAGTCCATCAAGTTCAACCTATTAAGATCTCCTCTGATCTGCAATATGCGGATTAACTAATAGGTAATTAGTTGTATAAAAAAATATATATAAAAAAAAATCAATTCCCTCCTGATCCCAGACACCGGCGACCGGACTTCTCCCTGGATCAATACTGCCTCTCTAATTATCCATGATAACCCTGAATTCCCTTTTTAATTAGAAATAAATCCAATCCCCTTTTAAAGTTATCTATCGAATCCACTGTTACCACCTCCTCTGGTAGAGAATTCCACAGATTAACCACCCTTACTGTGAAGAACCCTTTTCTTTCTTTAAGGTGGAATCTTTTTACTTCTAACCGCAAGGGATGTGCTCTTGTCAGTTGAAAACCTCTTGGCACAAAAAGCTCCCTTGACAAATCTTTATACTGACCCTGGATGTATTTATATAAGGTAATCATATCTCCTCTTAAATGCCTTTTTTCTAGAGAAAATAAGTTTAATTTGGTTAGTCTTTCTTCATAACTTAGCCCCTCCATTCCCCTTATTAGTTTTGTTGCCCTCCTCTGTACCTTTTCAAGCTCTAAAATGTCCATTTTATGAAGTGGTGCCCAAAATTGTACTCCATATTCCAAATGAGGGCGTCCTAGAGATTTGTATAGTGGCAGAATTATATTTGCTTCCCTGGCTTCTATACCCTTCTTAATACATGCTAATATTTTATTTGCCTTTGCAGCTACTGCTTGGCTTTGAGCACTGTTACCTAGGTGGTTGTCCACAAGCACTCCCAAATCCTTTTCAATATCTGATACACCTAGATTTGCTCCATTAAGATTATAAATTGCATGGCTATTTTTCCTTCCCAGATGCATAACTTTACATTTATTCGTATTAAATCTCATCTGCCATTTAGATGCCCATTCCTCAATTTTATGTAAATCCCTTTGGAGGGAAAGCACATCCCTATCTGATTTAATTACCTTGCTGGGACACAGAATGGACTATGGAGATGAAGGCAAATCTTGCAGCTTTAAGATACAGTTTAAGGTTTGGGCATGAAAGCCCCCCATTTTTTATGTTTCATTGCTATTTTCCCTGCAATCCTCTGGGGCTTGCCCCTCCAAATAGATTGTATTATCTGTTTTTTTCAGTCCCCCTAGGGCTTTTGCGCCTTTTGTTCCCCTGGGCACATGTGGCCTGTTAGTAGGTGTTTAAGGGATGCCTGCTCCTCATGGTTTCCCTGACCTGTCCAGCCTTTGCTCTCCTGCGGGTTCTGGGTATTTTGTAGGTTGTCTCCCACCTGTGGAGTTAAGGCCTATCACCCTGGGTTTTCTTGATGCCTCGTGTCTCCTTCTGACGATGCTCACCGCCCGTTGCCGTAAAGCGTTTGTTGAGGCAGCCCCAGGGTACAAGGCATCGAGACTGCTGCGCCTTGCCTCCTATGCTCTGCCGTGCCTGGCTGGAGTGGTAACTGGACTCTGGTGCCGGTTTTTGTTGTCTGTGTGGGGGGTCGCAGTGATCCACCATTGTGTTAGGCCAGGTGTAGTAGGCCTCAACCACGTGTTGGGAGAAGTTGGTCGGATCTGGTTGAAATTTGGATCTTTATGCTGCTCCGCCGGTGCTAGTTCGGATTGTGTCTCTGTATTTGGGGTATGACCCCAATCAAGGGTTTATATTCCCTTAAATATTGTTGTTTGTGGCAGAGCTGCAGCTGCAACTCTTTGGCTGATAGACACGCCCCCCCCCCCCTGCAATTTATAATCTTAATGGAGTGTCACCTTTTTCCTGGCCTGGGTGTTGGTCCATTAAACTCATTGACAGACAGTTTGGCTCCAGCCACTGGATTATGTGCGTGAGCATCTCCGTTGTAGTTATAATCCACTCTGGACCACTGTTGGCGGATTAAGTTAATCCCATGTGAAATGTGCTAGAGATGGCAGGTTTTGTATTGGAGATTAAATCCTATTGATCTCAGGAAGCTACTGCCAGACCCCATGTGGGGTCATCTTTTGTAATTGTCTGTCTGCCACCCCCTTCCATTGTATACACCCCCTCTGTGTCAAACTGCTATAAATGCTGGTGTGATTTTCAAAAATAAATCAGTTCACTCAAGAGCCATATATGGTCTCTTTATTTTGTTCCTGGTGGCTGCAATACTGAACCTATCTTTACCCTACAAGTAACCTGTCCTGGTCACTACCACAGGAAGGTTACTGTGTCTCCTGAAAGAGCTGATTCCCAATGTAGAGACCCTGACTGATACAGAAGCCAGATTTCAGGGTGGTGGTGCAGAGATTTCAAAGAACCCAACGGCCCTTGTGGGTAGATAACCTGTAGTCCATAGCAGGTGGCTCTGGGCTTGTATAGCCCCTACTTGCGGATCGTCACATGGAGCAAATATAGGGGCATCAGATATTGAAAGAGATTTGGGAGTACTTGTGGACAACCTCCTAGGTAACAGTGCTCAATGCCAAGCAACAGCTGCAAAGGCAAAAAAATTGGAACATGTATTAAGAAGGGTATAGAAGCAAGGGAAGCAAATATAATTCTGCCACTATACAAATTCCTAGTATGCCCTCATTTGGAATATGGAGTACAATTTTGGGCACCACTTCATAAAAAGGACATTTTAGAGCTGGAAAAGGTACAGAGAAGGGCAACAAATCTAATAAGGTGAATGGAAGGACTAAGTTATGAAGAAAGACTAACCAAATTAAAATTATTTTCTTCTAGAAAAAAGGTGTCTAAGAGGAGATATGATTACCTTAAATAAATACAGTGCCTTGCAAAAGTATTCACCCCTTGGCATTTTTTGTGTTTTGTTGCCGCACAACCTGGAATTAACATGGATTGTTTGAGAATTTGCATTGTTTAATTTACAGAACATGCCCACAACTTTGAAGATTTTTTTATTTTATTGTAAAGCATACAACAAATAGGGCAAAATAACAGAAAAAGTCAATGTGCTCAACTATTTACCCCCCTAAAGTCAATACTTTGTAGAGCCACCTTTTGCAGTAATCACAGCTCCAAGTCGCTTTGGATAAGTCTCTATGAGCTTGCCACATCTTACCACTGGGATTTTTGCCCATTCCTCCTTGCAAAACTGCTCCAGCTCCTTCAGATTTTCTGTTGGATTCAGGTCTGGGTTTTGACTAGACCATTCCAACACATTTACATGTTTTGCCTTAAACCACTCAAGTGTTGCTTTAGCAGTGTGTTTGGGGTCATTGTCCTGCTGGAAGGTGAACCTCTGTCCTAGCCTCAAATCACGCACAGAGTGGTACAGGTTTTGCTCAAGAATATCCCTGTATTTAGCACCATCCATCTTTCCCTCAACTCTGACCAGTTTGAAGCATTGAACATGAATTTGGTGGAGCTCAGAAGGGCAGTGGCTGACAGATGTGCCTGGCGTGCTGCAGTTCATATGGTCATGGAGAGTAGGACACGACTGAACGAATAAAAAAAAACAACATGGTGCCAATACAAACAGATTTTTATAAAAATTACAAAAGAAAAATAACATAACCTTCATTTTAAGGTTAAAACAAACAGGAATAATAAAAGAAAGAAAGGGGATAAGGGAAAGGGCATGCTACTAATACTCCAGTTACTATATGGATCTAACTGAGGACAGTTTAATCCTCTTGAACCCAGATTGGCCAACATATTTTGCAGGAGAATCATATGCATGAGGTAAGTAGTTCAATTCAAAGCCCAGGATTCAGAATTCTAAATCTAAAAACCAAAACATCAATTCAAACGATTGAGAGAAGATAAGTACGGTAATCCATCATTATGGGAAAAGCATAAACCATGGAGCTTCCTTTTGAAGTTAATATGGACAGAGAGCTGTGGAGCATAGCTGTAAGTTTTCCATTTTCATGTTTTCATTAATTGAGAGTCTTGTATGATTGTTCCTAAAAGGGCAATTTACCTCACTGTAAGTGTGCTTCATGGTGTGAAAGAGCAAAAGATAGTATGTTAAAATGATCGATTTTTTTCAGTGAAACTAATAGCAGCTAAAAATCTAAAGTTTTAAATGTATGTTTACATAGAAGTCTATCCTCATCGCTCCATGTTGCATGAGTATTAACAGATTGGATGTGTGTGTTGTGAGTCAGTATGGTAAAGGCTGTAATTCATAGGTACAGCATCCCCTGGACTCAGTTTATAACATAAATTTTATTGAGAAGTTCTGGAGTTGTAATGACAAAAAGAAAAGAATAATGAAAAACATAGTCCACAAAGTGTCACATAACTAACAGCTTATTTCTAACATGTTGGAACAGTTTCATTTAAATAAAATCCCCATTACAACTCTTTTTCGGTGATTCTGTCTAAATATATTCAAACTTGTCTCTTGATATTCAAACAATATACAGCTTATGAGGTCCCATTGATCAAATTACAGGAATTCACATTTCCATGGAAGGACCAGAGCAGAAAGAAATATGATAAAAGAAAATGAAATAAAAAGAAAACTGGTAGCATTGTATAAAGCGTAAGGTGAAGTGTCTTCTCCCAGTTACTCCCTGCTCAACCAATCTTGAGGTTACCATCTTCCCCCTCTGTACCTTTGGAATAATGAAGAAATATCTCTCTGTGTCCTCTCACCACCTCTTCCCGTACGCTCCACACTCCACTCCCCAGCTGCAATGGCTTCTTTATTGTTTTCCCTTAACTTAGTCGTTATATATTGCTATCTGTGAATAAAATCCAGGGTTCCCAAACCTCTAGAAAGCAGTGATGGGTATCTGATATGATATGGGTCATCCGCTCCTTGACGCAAATAAAATTTATTTTGTTTGTTACTTCGTGGAAATTAATGTCCCTGCTCTTCCATCGTCTTGCGATGGTATTCTTAGCTGCTAGAAATATCAATTGGGCCAGTTTATTCCCCTCCCTACCCAGTTTTGAGAAGCGTGTTCCCAGGAGACAGGCTTCTATTGATGGTTGGAGTGGGGTTTTGATTACTCTTGAGATTAGTCTGGTCGTCTCAGACCAAATTTTAAATACCTTAGGGCAGCTCCACCATGTGTGTATGAAGTCTCCCCTTCCTTGGCACCCCCTAAAGCATCTATGCGGGATTGTTGGGGATATCTTATTTAGTCGAACCGGAGTTGTGTATGCCCGGTGTAAAATCTTAACAGAGGTCTCTAGCAAGCTATAATTAAATGAACCCTTAGATAGGTTCGTTAAGGATTGAGCCCATTTATTCCCATCCCAATTGTGTCCTAGGTCCAACTCCCACTTCGATACAAAGGAAGGCCTCCATGTGCTTGGTGGACTATTGAAGATATTGTATAATGATCCTAAGATTCCTTTGGACAAGGCCTCACTTTTACACACTACCGACATCCAAGATTCCCTCGGGGGCCCATTGGTTCTATGTATCTCTTCAATCCAGCTTCTAATTTTAATGTAGTTGAAAAATTCCTGGTGTGGTACCTCAAAGTTCCTAATCATAGATTCTGAAGTTATCATGTTACCTCCCTCAAACCAAGCCCCTAGTGTATCTAGATCATGAGAAGTCCAGTATTCCTTGGACTCCGCAGTGATGGTGGTTGATAAGGAAGGTGATGTAAAGATTGATGTGAGAGGAGATACCGGGTGAGTTAGTTTGTGTTTCCTCCTAGCCCAGTTCCAAACTCTCAGTGTAAACTTAGTTATGGGATTCTTTATTCTAGAGTAAAACGCGCTTGCACCTGGAGTCCAAAGTATAATACCCCACGTAAGCGGGGCCATCTGCAACTCCTCAACAAAGACCCAGTTTGGTTGAAGTGGGATGGAGTGAGCTAGGGGGATAGAGGCAAGTTGGGCTGCTCTGAAGTAATTAAGGAAATTAGGGCAAGACAGACCCCCCTTGGATTTATGTACGTACATTGTTTTTCTCGCTATCTTATGGGGTCTATTTCTCCATATGAACTTAAACACTTGGGTCTGGAAGCGGGCCAATTCTGTGTTTTTTATCTGGTTTGGCAGCGTCCTGGCAAGATAGAGGAGCCTCTGCAATATGTTCATTTTAACCGTGGCTACTCTGCCCGTCCATGAGATATGCCGTTTAGTCCAGTTTTCCAGGTCTCTCCGCAGAGCCCTGTAGAGAGGTGGGTAGTTGGCTTTATACATATCAGTTAATGAGTTGGTCAAATTGATCCCTAGATATTTGATGTGTGAGGGGGGCCATAGAAATTTATGATTTCCCTTCAGGAGATTCAGGGTTTCTAAGGGGATGCCAACACTTAAAGCTTCTGTCTTGTCTTGATTTAGATTCAGGCCTGACAAGTTGCTATAGTCTCCTATCGTGTCCATCAGGGCGCCTACGGAGGAGCTAGGGTTCGAGAGGGTGCAGAGAAGGTCGTCAGCAAACAAAGAACACTTTAGATGCTGATGTCCCACCCGTACCCCCTCTATAGAGGAGTTAGCTCTAATAGCTTGAGCCAAAGGCTCAATGGCCAGAGCAAAGAGAAGCGGAGACAGTGGGCAACCCTGTCTCGTCTCTCTCTAGATTTTAATGCTGGCCGTATGGGAACCAGGCAATTTTAGTGTGGCCCTGGGAAGTGTATAATATGTACGCAACAGGTTTAGGAAGTTTCCTCTGAACCCAAACTTTGCCAATGTGGCGAATAGGAAGGGCCACTCCAAGGTATCAAACGCTTTTTCGATGTCCAATGCGAGCAGGCACACAGGGAGACCTCTAGACCTCTAGACATTTAGAGTCCTCCTAATGTTGTCACTAGTCTGCCTGTTTGGAATAAAGCCTGATTGGTTCTTATGTATTAAGGAGGGTAGGAAGATTGAGATCCTCTGGGAGAAAATTTTGGCCAGCAGTTTGACGTCGCCATTAAGAAGCGAGATTGGTCTATAATTTTTAGCTTCCTTTGGATCTCGACCTTCCTTGGGGAAGAGCGTCAAGTCGGCATGGTTCAGCTCTGGGGGAGTTGACTCTCCTCTCAGAATTGAATTGAATAGAGTACATAAATGGGGGGCTAGAATTTCTGAGAACTTTTTGTAGTAGATGTTAGTGAACCCGTCCGGGCCGGGGGACTTCCCTAGCTTCAGTTCTTTAATGGCGTCTAGAATTTCCTTAACCGTTACATCTTTATTTAAGTTTTGTAAGTCTAGGGGTGAAATCTGGGGTAAATCAAGGGAGTTTAGGTAGGATTGAATAACATTCTCTGAGGCCAAATTCTGAGTGGAGTAAATGTTTTGATAGAAGTCCCTAAAGACCTTCTGAATTTCGTTTTGGCTGTAGGTGAGATCGCCCTTCCTATTTCTGATTTGGGATACCCTGGCTTGAGCATATTTTGCTTTTGAATAAATATTCTTTTATTAGAAGGTATGCAAAATCCATACATAAATAAAACATTCTTAACAGTCATAAATGTCAGCTTTATCAAGTCCTCTAAACATAAAATTATCATTTTTCAGCATTTAACTGACTAAACCTTCTTGTTTTTTTTAATTTTTAGTGAGAAAATTTTCTAATGTCTAGGCCGGTTTTTCCAACCATATAAAAAATACAAGGCAAAATGAGCCAATTAACTTCTAGAGTACACAGTCGATAGAAGTATACAATATAAAATGTATTACCTATCTATATTAACTAAACTATCATATACCATACCCCAGAAAAGAAAGAGAGAAAAAAAAAAATATATAAACTAAATAAAAGAATCATTGGCCCCTCATGGCGGCCCCAAAGCAGTCCCGGCTTATCTCTCCCTCTTACCTCAGATCCTTCCCGCCATCCAGCACCACTGAAAGGTCTCCAAAGCTCCCCCACTCCAGTCCACTCCTCAGAATCGCTTCAAGCAAATACAGGCATTATACTAAGGAAACGCTAAAGGAGGATGTTATCCAAGGGTCCCAAACTATCTGGAATTGGGGCATCCTATCTAAAACAATATGAGTTAGCCTCTCATTAATAAGCAAATAGTTGATCTTCCTAATTACCTCTTGAAAGTTTAGATTCATGTCCTTCCATCTACTAGCTATGTGAATCTTTGAAGCTAATGCCATTATTTGAAACAACTTGTTCTGGGATTGGGACAAGTTTTTAATATGGACCCCCAGTAAACAGGATTCAATTGAAGGAGCTACTTCTCTATGAAAAAGTGTGGAGGCTAAACGGGTCAATCGTTCCCAGAGATTCTGGGCACGTGGACAGGCCCACCAAACATGAATATGATCCCCCACATCCTGGCATCCCCTAAAGCATTTGTTACTCTCCTGTGGCCTAAACTTCTGCATTTTATCGGGAGTACAGTAAGCCCTATGTAAAACTTTAATTGATGTTTCTAATAAAGCCGAATTAAGTGATCCTTTTGAAAGATTGGAGCAAGATTCAGTCCATTTGTCCCAGTCCCACTCCACCCCCAGATCCTTTTCCCAATGCAGCATAAACTTGGGTTTTTGGCCCCCCGAAGTGCCCAGAAAGGTGTTATACAAAGAACTCAGGTTACCCTTGGCAAGTGGGAGATTTTTACAGATAACTGATAGCCAGGAGGCTCTGGGGGGCCCGGAATCCTTAACCATCTTGGTAACCCAACTTCTAATTTTTAAGTAATTGTAGAGTTCTGTAGTTGGCAAGTCGTGAGTCGTGCAAAATTGGTCATAGGTCAGTAGTTTGTCATTGGCGAACCAATTCCCTATGCGATCCAGGCGTCTGGAGGTCCACCAAAATCTAGACGTAGAACTTGAATCTGCTAGAATTTGTGGGAAGGACATAACTGATAGAAGGGGTGATAATTCCGTGCTAAGTCGATGCCTAGATCTAGCCCATCTCCAGGCCTGGAGCGTCAAGGAGATTATGGGGTTTTCATGAGTTATGAAAGGGGCAGAGTCCTCAGGCATCCAAACCAACTTATCCCAACTATGTGGGGACATTTGATAATTTTCCATAAAAACCCAAGATGGATGGTGTTTCATAGAGTGGGCTCTAGGCAAAGGAGCCAAGTGTGCAGCTTTAAGATAAAGTCTTAAATTCGGAGTCGCGAGGCCACCTCTATTCTTGGAGCGAAACATCACCTGCCTGGGAATGCGAGGGCGTTTATCGTCCCAGATGAACCGGGAAATGCTATTCTGGAATTTGTCTAGGTCTTTAAGGGGGAGAGGGATAGGAAGAGATCTAAATAAGTATAGTAATTTAGGTAAGATATTCATTTTCACAGCCGCAATGCGGCCTGTCCATGAAATCTTAAAGCTCCTCCATTTCTGCATATCCAATGTCAGAGATCTATACAAGGGAGGAAAATTTGCCCCGTACATATCCCCAAACTTGGAGGTAAGTCTAACACCTAAGTATTTTATAGACTGTGCGGGCCAAATAAACTGGTAATTAGCTTTGAGGATGTCAATCTCCCCCTGCGGCAATCTGATCCCCATCGCCTCAGTCTTCTCAACATTCAGCTTAAGACCCGAGATTTTGCCAAAGTCCTGGACAGTGGACATGAGTGCAGGTATGGATGAAAGGGGATTGGTTAGGGTGCAAAGCATGTCATCCGCAAATAAAGAGCATTTGAAATGCTGGAGGCCTACCTGTACCCCCTGGATGACTGGGTTGGCTCTAATCGCTTGTGCAAGGGGTTCTATAGCAAGAGCAAATAACAGTGGGGAGAGCGGACACCCTTGCCTGGTCCCTCTTTGAATGTGGATGTCGACTTTGTGATCTCCTGGGAGTTTTAGATTGGCTGCTGGGGAGTCATAATATCTCTTAAGTAAATGAATAAAGCGTCCCTTGAATCCAAATTTGTCCAGAATCTTATATAAATATGGCCATTCTACCGTGTCAAAAGCTTTCTCTATATCTAAAGCTAAGAGACAGACTGGTATATTAGACTTCTGAGCCATGAACTGTGCATTCATGACCCTCCTAACATTGTCCCCGGCCTCTCTAAAGGGAACAAACCCAGTTTGGTCCTTGTGGATCAAATCGGGTAGAAATTTAGAGATGCGGGTGGCCATAATTTTCGCCAAAATTTTGACATCCCCATTGATTAGGGATATAGGGCGATAATTTTTCACCTCTAAAGGGTCCCTGCCATCTTTTGGAAAAATCACCAAGTCAGCCCGGTTTAACTCCGGGGGCATAGGCTCTCCGTTTAATATGGCATTAAAAAGAGATGTCATGTGGGGGGTAAGAAGAGGTTCAAATTTTTTATAATACAAGTTAGTGAAGCCATCCGGTCCCGGGGATTTGCCCAACTTAAGATTCTGGATGGTAAATTTAACCTCCTCCTGTGTTATTTCTAAGTTCAAATCATCCAGTTGATAATCCGGTATTTTAGGGAGGTCGCATAAATTTAGAAAGGAGTCTATATCTGATCCACTGCAGTGGGTTTGCGAGGAGTATATTTTTTGATAATAATTTTGAAACGTTTTTTGGATTTCATTGGGACTGTAGGAGATTTGACCGCCAGGTATCCTAATTTGGGTGGTTCTGGGTTGGGAAAATTTATTGTTTAGTCTTTTAGCCAAAAGGGAGTCAGGTTTGTTTGCCTTCCAGTAATAGAGGTGCTTCATTTTTCTCATAGCCCGTTCAGTTTGATGGGACAAAATAGCGTCCAGCTCAAGCCTAGTCTGGTCAATTAATTTACGCCCCTGAAGAGAGGGACGCTGTTGGTTTTTCTCCTCCAACCTCTTTAATGAGGTAGAGAGCTCTGTCTCCTTCTGCCTAAGAAGTTTCTTATGTATAGAGGACAGCTTAATGCAAGTTCCTCTAACAAAAGCCTTATGGGCGGCCCAAAGCCATCCAGCCCCAGTGTCGGGGGTGTCATTAGTCTCAAAAAACAGCTGTATGTCCTTGGATATGGAATCCACACTACTCGGATTAGACAGAAGGAATTCGTTCAGAACCCATTTATAGGGAAGTCGAGGATTAGGACCCAGATCCAGCTCAGCTAGTACCAGATCATGGTCTGACCAGGGGCAAGGGACTATCTCAGAGTTTATAGCAGAGTCATACAATGAGGACGTGATAAGTAGAGCGTCAATCCTAGAGTATGTCAGGTGAGTCTGGGAGTAGAAAGTGTACTCTCTCTTGTCCGGGTGCTTACCCCGCCAGACATCAACTAACCCCAAACCATTTAGTAAGGACTTAATCTGATTAGTCTTGTTGGGAAATCTGTTGGTCGGTTTTCCAGATCTGTCAAGTGTCGGGTCTAAGGTCAGGTTAAGGTCCCCCCCAATAATCAATTTCCCCAAATCCTGAGCCTCTAGTTTTTTCAACAGGTCTATGAGAACAGAGTAGGGGGAGTTCGTAGGAGAGTACAGAGATAGCAGCGTCATTCTTTCCCCTCTTATAGTCCCAGTTGCCATAACGTAATTGCCATCCCCGTCTACCCGAGTGGATTCTACCTGGAAGGGGAAGGTCCTATGCAGCAAAATTGCACAGCCAGCTCTCTTAGTGGGGAGAGAGGCTAGATAATAGGTAGGGTAATCCTTATGCAGGAATTTAGGTTTGTTGCCAAGGGAAAAATGGGTCTCCTGCATGAAAATGACCGAGGGAGTATATTTTTTGTAGAATGCAAAGGCCTTCCTCCTTTTAAAGGGGGAATTGAAGCCCTTCACATTGTGGGTCACTATGGTGTATTTAGAAGTAGCCATTAAAAATCAGGAGTGTAGGTGTATGCAACCTTACCTAATAGCTGAGCACGTGAATGGCGGGGAGTGGAAGAGCCCGGAGAGCAGACAGAAGTCCCAGCGGGTATGCTGTTGGCGGCGGAGAGATCTCTCTTTTATCAGGAGGGCTGAGAGCAATGAAAAGGGAGAAATGCAGTTTAATATCGGAGAGGTAGACAAATCCGGGATAAAGCAAACAAGCCAATAACAGAACAGAAACAAGAAACACAAAAATAGGAAAAATAAAATAAAAAAATAAATAGATAAATAAAAAAATAAAAAAAAAACAGAGCAGGAAAACAACAAGTTTACAGTACGACTAAACTTCAAGCTGTAATTTCAAGTATATAGCAGGATCAGTATAAAACAATCGACTACACAGACCCTTCTATCTCTATTTATAGTAAACAAAGTAAAAGACAAATCCACGTAATGTGGGAAACTAGTCTGGCAAACTATATTAATTCTAAATGGCAATAGTGCGAACTATTCTATCAACATTCTATCTGGATTATAAACAATGAAAATTGAACATCAAATACTCAGTAAAATATTATCAAAGTCCAGCTAGGTAGGAGGCCTCTCAGGTCACGGGCCCAACTTTGAAGAGGCCGAGAGTCCAGAGTCTGCTGAGGATACCAAGCGCTTGTCTTGCAGATCGCCCATATAGTCCCGAAAGCCACTGGGCCCCTCCAAGATAGGGACTTGTTTGCCATGAACTTGTGATGGCTTTGAGGTCTGCTGCCTCTTAGGGATCAGCGAAACAAGGTGCTCTTGATTTGCTGCTGTCGTGGGCTCCGGGCATAGCTGTAATCTCTGCAATACATCTAGGCAGTCTTCCAGAAAGCGGGTGGTATAAGTCTTGCCACGATAGGTGAAAGTCAGAGCAAACGGAAAGTTCCAACGGTACTGGATCCTGTGCTGAATAAGAATAGCAACAGCCGGTTTCATAAGTCTCCGCTTATGCAGGGTATCCGGGCAGAGGTCCGCATAAAACTGCAGGATTGAGTCATCCGGCCCCTTGATGGTATGCAGCTTCCTGGTGGCCGATAGTAGAAGATCTCTGGCCTGCTGCCTTAAAAATCTAACAATAACATCCTTGGGAGCCTCCAAGCTCCTCATACCACCCAAGGCTCTATGGGCCCGCTCAATCTCCCACACACTTTCGGGCTGATTAGGGAGGATTATGGGAATTGTGTCCCTCAGATAGCCAGACAGGTCCTGTATCGCTCTCGGTATACCTCGGATGCGTACATTATGCCGGCGGGACCGGTTCTCCAGATCCTCTATCTTATCCGTGAGGTCAGAGATATGAATGGAGTTTTGAGCAATAGAGGATCGGTCTCTTTCTTGCGCTTCGGCCATCCGATCCGATGCGTCCTCCAGGATTTGAGTGCGGTGCCCCAGGTCCTTCAAGTCTTGTCTTAGAGGATCAATAGCTTTTGCCAGGAGCAGCTCAATAGTAGCCACTGACCTGGCAGAGAGGTCCATACATTGGCTAGGAGCGTCAGGAGTACCTTCCCTGTCCGAGCCATCCGAGTGTTCTGAGGCAGATTCCGCAGGTAGGGAGCATCTGGCAGATTTAGGTGTAAAGTGCTCCCTAATGCCCTTCGCTGAAGCAGTTCTTTTGGGTTTCGGCATTTTGGAATACGGGCCGCAGGGTTCAGCAAAAGGTCTGTTATGGAATCAGCCAGGTATAGAATAGGGGGAAGCTATGCCCCAAGTGGTCTGAGTGAAAGTCCGCTGGCCCAAGTAGTAGAGTATGTCCAGATTATAAGGGTGAGTTGAGGTAGGTGATAGCTGTGCTGCCAGGCCAATTTCCCATTCGTCTCCTTACTCCATAATTATAGTGTAGTCTACAGCCAGGGCACTGGAGAGGCCTTTGAAAATCCGGCCAAACAGAGAATAGTCCTTTGTTAGACGGGTGGCACAAAAAGTTGTACCCTCTTCAGGTGGTCTGTCTGCTTTTGTTGACGGGAGCCTGTTAAGTAGAACTCAGCCTTAGGATAGATCAGTACAGACAGAAAGCAGCAATAAGGCCAATGATGATCTGCAGTATTGTAAACGTCCACACGGTGGCAGCACATGCGCTGATGTTGTAAGAAATTAACACAGTCTATGCACCTGGTAGTAAAAGCAGAAGTCTCAAATGTAGGTAGACACAATATTTTGTTTGATGCACAAATGTTCCATAAAAAGTGCCTAAAGAGAGCGTCAGTTTCTGAGACAAGGTACACCCACAGTGCTCCCAAATATTATGCAATTCAGACTCTGGCAATGCTATGAGATAAGCCTCTATATCAAGAGCTCAGTCCTGAGAGGGTAGCTTAAAGAGTTGATTCACACAGCCTTAACCCCAGATCTCAGAGTTGTGTGGGGAAGTGACAATAAATAGAGCCTTGAGTGCCTTGCAAGCTGGGAAATATTCAAGCAGCTTCCTCTTCCTACCCCACCAAGACTCTTTAATGGCAGCCACAGTGCCTTATATGTGGGGAGAGTGCTAAGTAGCCACTACTTGCGTTGGGTGCACTGCTCCCTCATTTGGGGATGTCTGGCTCTCTCCTGGGGCCCCTCTGGGGAGTTACAGCACTCTGGGGAAGATCCCCCCTACCTGCAGCCGTCTGGTGGGTGCACAAAATGGCGGCCCCGCAAGATGGCGGCCGCGTTTCGCGGGCTTTCTGCCCCGTTGTTCTGGGACCACACTCTGGCCAGAGAGGTCACCCTGGGATCCCGGCCGGATCCAGCCGCCACCAGGATCAGCTCCAGCACCCTCTCAGGAGCTGGGGAATAGAGCCCCGAAGTCCTCTGGGGCCTCAGGCGTCGTCCCGTGACCGGGGGTCTCCCGTGCTGCTGGGCCGCCTAATAGGCTCCCCGTTGCTCCCCGGGGGATGGGGGCAACCTCCAGTAGTGCCCCGTGTGCAGGCAGGGCACAAGCAACCGCTCCAGGGCAGAATAAAAAGCCCTATTCGGAGCTCAATCCGGAGCTCAGACAAACACGTCTGCCTTCCGCAAACGCCAGCTCCGCCCCCCCATCGCATATTTTGCTTTTAAACTCCTTGCTAGTAGCTTGTCAGGTTTATTTGCCTTGGCATAAAACAAGTGTTGAGTCCTCCTTAATGCCTTGTCCGTTTTTATGGTCAGTATATTATCCAACTCTAGCCTGGTTTTATATATCTGTTTTCTTAAAGCTATCGAGGGAGAAAGCTGATGTTGCCGCTCTAACTGAGTTAGTTTCCCCGTTAGCTCCTTTTCTTTTAACCTGTTTTGTTTTCTGTGTTGGGAGGCTAGCTTGATGAACACCCCCCTTATGTAGGCTTTATGGGCCATCCAGACCCATCCCGTCCCTGTATCCCCGCCCGCATTGGACTCGAAAAATTCCGCTAACTCCCTCTCAGTGTGCTCCTGGAATCTGGGTTGTGATACTAAGTATTCATTAAGTCTCCAGGTATAGGGCATCCGAAATTGAGCTCCCAGGTCCACCTCTAGTGTGACCGCCGCGTGATCCGACCAAGTACACGGAACTATCGTCGCTTTGTTTGAGCTATCTAGAAGCAAATTGCTTATGTATATTGTGTCTATACGAGAATAAGTCCCGTGGGTGGGGGAGTAAAAAGTATATTTCCTCCCTCTCGGGTGCAGACCTCTCCAGGCGTCAACCAAGTCTAAGGAGTGTAGGAGTTTTAAGATATGCCTGTTTTTTTGGGAGAAGCGATCTTGTTGTGGAGTTTTAGATTTATCTGCCGCTGGGTCTAATACCAAATTAAAGTCCCCTCCAATAATTAGTTTACCCCATTCTCCCCCCTCCAGAACCCTTAAGAATCTGGTCAGGGTCTTATGTGGTGCTGTCGTGGGGGCATAGAAGGAGGCTAGTGATACTGGAGTACCCAAAATCGTCCCCTTTAAAATGATATAGTAGCCCTCTCGGTCCACTATCTTAGTTGTTAATTGAAATTAAAGGCTCTTATGGAGCAATATCGCCACTCCTTCTTTTTTGAAGACCTGGGTAGAGTAGAAAAAATGGGGATAATTTTTGTTGAGGTAGGTTGGGGCTTTATTCCTGGCGAAGTGTGTCTCCTGTAAGAAGATCACCATGGGGTTAAGGGTCTTATAATATAGGAAAGCCTTCCTTCGCTTGAAGGGGGAGTTGAAACCCTTCACATTGTGGGTGAGTAATGTCATAGGTGTGGTCATGGGTAAACTGGAGGTGTATATATCTGATGCATTAGTGTAGCCTTACCCTTCCGGAGGAACGCTGAGGAGGGAGTGCAGAACGGATTTCCCCCTCTCCCCCAGGAGTGGTTGAGCCCGGCCAAGAAGAGGTCTAGTATGATTAGCTCTGTGGGGGGAAAAGAGGCATGAGAATGAGTAGGTCAGAGGTGATCCCAAGAGGTCTAAGGGAGGAAAGATAGCACCAAACAAATCTGATAATGTCTCTGAACTATTTGAACCCAACTCAGTAGGCTTAAAAGGGATCCGTTCCAATAGTACCAGGGGTCCTCCACTCCCTGAAGCCGGGCAGCTTGGCCCACTGTCCAGCTGACAGGCCGCCGCCTCTGCCCCAGCTATGTCGAGTGAACCCTGGTTTGGTTCAAATTCCCTTAAACAGCCAGAGAGAAAGGGATGGCAAGTGTGTGGAAGCACTAGGTGACAGGTTTTAGTTAGATAGGAGGGGGGAGTACAAGGGCAAGTGAGCCCATGCTGATAAGTGGCAGGGAGAAGAGCAGCAATGAAAAGAACGCAGAGGAAAGAGAGTGCTGTAGTTGCCAAGAGGTCTTGCTGTCCTCGGACTACCCGCCCTGTCTTAAGCATTCTACACTCTTAGAACACTAACTGCCTCTGTTCCAATTCCCGCCGGCAAGGACAGGTGAGAGTAATCTAGAGAAAGCGTTAAGGGAACAGTTGAAAGCCAGAACCATGGATAGCTTATTTAAACATTAATAACAGAATTTTTTATCTTAACTAAAAGCAGTGTAAACATTTAGACCTGGTCCAGTGGAGGAAGATCCTGACCGACTGACTATACTGTCTGCAATGTGCATTAAAACTTATAACTTTAACAGTCTGCTAAAACCTGCTGAAAAGGGAGGAAAAGCAAAACATGGGTTAGCAACAGTTCAAAAGTCTTTGGCTGACTTGGCCCCGCTTGGGGTCCCAAACTCTTTTGAGGGCCTATGTAAAAAAGTAAGACAACTAAAAAGTCCTGTGGATGCCGAAATTAGTCTTTGGTAGCCTGGTGCCCTTTCAAGTGTTCTAGCCTGTTTGATAGTCTCTGAAGGTGGCATATAACTGAGCTATTGCATTTGCGAGTCCATGATCTGGGTGGGTCGCCTATGAGCGATTTTTGGGGTTCGGTCTGTAGGCCTCTTTTGCCTGGTCATTTCAGACCATTGTCTTTTTGGAAGAGATAGAGCTGCTGATGTGGATGTTGTCGAGGTCGGGTCCCCCCCAGTGAGATCCAGACTCTTTAGAAGCTCTTGGCATTCGTCTAGAGAGTGTGTTGTATACTGGGTGCTTCCCACTGAGAAAATAAGGGCAAATAGGAATCCCCAACGGTACCTGATGCCGTGGTGGAGAAGGACTTCCATTGCTATTGCTTTATTCAATTTTGTCAGTGATCCTGGCTAGTTGTTTTGCCTACCCAGTATTCAAGGAGCGGTTTCAGCAGTTATATAAGGAGAATTGGAGCTTTACCAGTATTGGTGTGCAGATTGAGTTCAAAAATAGAGATGGAGAAAAAAAAGGGTAGTTTAACTCCTGTTGTTGCTCCTAAATGGTGCACAGTCCTTAGTTCCTCAGGGTTCCTAAGGGGGCCTCAGAATCCCAGACTCCAAAGCCAGACCTTTATAAGGCTCCTCTGTGGGATTTAGCAGGTATATAAGTTGGTAGTTGTCCCCAAAGGCCTGCCAGCTCGTTGTGGAGGCCTTGTGCCAATAAGTGTGCTGGGCAAAATGGTGGCCCCCAGGAGTTCGCCTCCCTCAGCAGGGCCCTGTGTCTCCCCCAGCTGCTCCCCTGCCCTCCGCCTGGCCTCCGGTGCGGGGCTGACGCCCGACTTACCCCCCTGGCGGTCTTCCGGGGTCCCAGGGCTCTTCTGGCACCTTCCAAAGCCGATATGGGGGGTATTCTCACGCCGCTGCTTCTTGTAGGCCTGCAGCACACTGCAGCGCCGGCTCCTTGCTTCTTGCTGCGGCCTCTTCTGCCGCAGCTGCGTCCTCGCAGCCTGCCTCCCTCTTGGACGCCTCTTGGAAGCTTCTCTGGGCACTGGTCCTCCGGTCCGTCCCTGTCCGGATGTCGGCCGATGGCCGATTCGGCAGCATACGAGTGGTCCGGCTGGGATCGGGGAGGTAGGCCCGGGCAGGCCGCTGTCACGGGTCCTCCGGCCGGGAAAGCCCCAGGCGTCGGCGAGACGCGCCCAGATATGGAGGTGGAGGTGGGGGAACCTCCTCTGGGTCTTTTGTACCCTGGTGTTTGGGCTAAGCGTGGGATTTATGCTGTTTTTTGATTATTTGGTGCAGAGCTCCCCCCTGGACTCAGTTTACACTGCATTGACTGCTTAAAACATAGCTGACCTGTTTTAGGTGAGTCCAGCATTCGATGCCTGCACAGATTCATTAAGGGTTATTTTTTTCTTTTGATCTCTACATGGGGACAGCACCGGAGCAAGCAGAGCACTGGTCTGTATTGTTCAAATTTCAGAGGGGAAGGAGAGCAGAAAACTGAAATTACAAAAATGACAAGGTCTGTTCCTATCAAACTAAAAAAAGGAAGTAGTCTTACCATTGACTTGAGTAGGACACAAACCCCTGCAACTTGATTTGTTTCAGTAATGTAACAGCATATCGGCAGTCTAATACACATGTAATATACAACAGGGATTTACCTCCAATGGCTCGGTGGCAAGTCCTGACACAGCGCTATACCTGCAGAATATTCTTAATATATTGCTTGAAGATAAAAAGAGAAAATTCAACTTAAGAAGCCAGAGATTATCAGAACACAAGTTATGTATAAATTGCCAAAATAAGGTCATATACAGTCCTAATAAATTCCCACACTGTGTAAAACCGTAGCCCGTAACGTAGCCTGCAAGACATACGGCTATTAAATTGGCCTCTTAAAGCTACCCGCAAACAACCTGCGCGTTAAAGGCGGAAAAACTGTACGGGATGTCGAAATCTAAACTTTTATGCTGCAAATCAATTGATCTGTCAAGCCCGTAAATGTTACGTTCCAATATCGCTATTACATTACAACGAATCCACTGGCGTTCAAGCCCGTAACCCGCAAATGGAGCCAAAAAGCCTATGGGTACTACAGAGGACCCGCAAGGGGGTTAAAGTCCTATCCGTAGCACTGTAAATACAAATATCAACACAATACTGTACTTATAATCATAGGGAAAGTGATGTTAGGTATTAAAATTAATAGCACAACATTCTCAAGCTCGCAAATCTGCTATATACAATACTTTTTTTTCTGTTTCATTTCCGTGTTTTATCGATCCCGGCAATCAATGTGTTAATCCATGTAATTGAACTCGCATGGACTAGAACATCGTATTTACTGATTTATTAATATAGCATATTTTCTGGAATGCGGGTCCTATTGAAACTCGTAATTGAAACCCGTAAGGCTTTAAAATCTAACTTCCATTTTTCAGTGACGTAATGATGACTATCTCTTTTGCCATTGGCTCTATCTAAACCCGTAACTACGGGTTTGACTAATTGATCATGTTCATGTGCGCACATGCAACGTGCGCAAGAATGGTTTGCGTCTCCGGCCCGTTGGTCGCGGCATGGTTGAATGTAATAGCTCTGTAACGTAGCAGAATTTCAAACTTCTAACCTAAGTGTATTTATAGAAGTAGCTCTGGATTGTAGAAGATCAAACAAGACAACTTTACCACTATCAAACATATCTTTACATCTGGTGTATCTGCTGATTTCAACCCCTTAAAATATACTGAATCAAATCTAGATTGAAACTCTTGGTTCAGGAGCAATGATGTTAGAGGGAATGGTGACAAAATTAAATCATGTTTTGCGGTTGTAGAATCCCATAATGAAATAGAGTGTGCTATTAAAGGGTATTCTTGGTTTATATGTCATCAAATTTCTTTAGGGCCCAGATACAATGAGACAAGAGGTTTGGCAGAATTAGATAATTCTCTGAATCTCTTTGCAAGCTTGGATTTGGGCTCGTTGGGATGCCAGGTTAACATGGGTGTCTGTCATTCCACATAAAATTATCAATTTGTGATTGTAATGATTTAACGTTTGATTGGAATAGTTTGAAGGAGTTAAGCAGCCGAGGTAGGAAGTACATTTTTTTAAATTGGTAAAAAGTTGGGATATAGTTATATTGATATAATCCCTTTAGATTGTAAATCTGCGAGTTTCAATCCTGCAAAGTGCTTTAGGGAGAGCGCTATGGACTCCGGATTCCAAGCTCAAAGAAAGGGCCCTCCATTCTTTGCAATATGTTAATCTTGAACTTGTCTGTAACTTAACTTATGTATAGCGCTATGGAATATGTTTGCAAGTTACAAATAAACAATAATAAATACAATAACCAGACATTTTGGAATAAAGTTCAGAACTGGATAAATAATGCGAGACATATCAAATACTTTTTAAATAAAAAGCAATGGTATCTGCTAACACTTTCTGAGGAGCACAAGTTAGATAATTGTGAATATGTGATTAAATGTTTTTTTCTAAAATGTATGGGTCTGATGGATTTTAGGAGAAATCTTTTCGTTTGTGATGATCCAGGGGTAGGGGCTAATACTGCCCAGGGCCACCTGGCACCGAAAAAAATGGACTTCAATCTTGCATAGGTCACCATATGCCATCCTTCAGCTGCTGGTTACAGCACCGAGATGCCACCACTGCCAACCAGTTGTGATGATCTGGCATAGGGGCTATTACTGCTAAGGGCCACCTGCTATAGACTACAGGTTAACTACCCACAAGGACCGTTGGGTTCTTGGAAAATTGTTTACCTTGGTTATTAGAGATTAAGTATTATTTTTGCTAAAAAAGTAAAAAAAAAAAATAGAGTTTAATTATTATGAAAATTGCTTGATATATTTTGCACCTGAATTGTGAGATATATGTGTGGTTGTGATGTTGTATTCACTAAGGTGTGTAGGTTTATATATACTGCTTGGTTTAATAATTGTTTTGTTATTAATCATTGGTTTATGATGATGATTTTATTTAACCACAGTGTGTGTATGGTTCAGTTTGATAATGACATAAACTGCTCCCTTTAATTGTTTTAATAAATAAATATTGACTTGCATTATATCTATATGAAATGGCATGTAACTAAAAGCATGTAACTAGACTATGTACGTGAGCAATTTGTGCTGCTCTGTTTCAAATTGGTTTAATAAATAAAGAGTTGTTTACTTTGTAGTGATGACATTTTGTAACCAAGATATTTGTGAGTAAAACATTTATAGTCCTCTGTCAATTTGGATTAATAAATTATTTATTACTATGTGTATGAGGTCATGTGTGTAGTATGTACTGCCCTCCCTCAATACAATCTAATAAATAAATCCCCACCCAAAAAATGAAAAAATAAATGTTGGCACTAATTAGATTGTAGCCTTCGATTGCAGATTATGTCTAGCTTTCATATTTTTCTGATGACATGATGCTAATCAGCCTTACCTGTAACATTGCAAGTGACTGTGGCAAGATAAAGATGAAAATTACGGCAAACCTTTTCATGAATTTTCCCACTGCCAAAAGATTACTCCTTTAGGCCCTCATTCAATTGCAATTTGGACAATTGAATAGGGGTCTAAATAAGCACATAGCATATATTTTTTAAATAAGTTTTTAGTTAGAAAACATCTATCCAAAAGCAAGGTTTTCACTAACTAAAAACTTCTTTAAAAAAAATATGCTATGTGCTTATTTAGACCCCTAGGGCCTCATTCTATTACCGGCCGTAAATCGGCCGTAAGGCTGCGATTCCTTGCAGGGGTTCTGTTAACTCGCGATTCTATTATACGGCCCCGCAAGGATCTCCTCTTACGGCCGGCCGCATATCTTGGAACCGGCCGTAAGCGCAGAAATCTAAAAACGCAAAAATAAATTCAAGCCTGCACTGTACAGCTCTGTAAATGCTAGGGATCATATTGGGGGACATGAGGATTAAAAGTAACCCACTCTCAAGCTTGCACATCAGCCCAAACCTGAGTTCAAATTAACTGTTTATTTTCCGGCTGCGGCGTGGGCGGGTCTGAAGTGCCAAGCACTCTGGACTTTTTACATGGATATTTTACGGATATTAAAAATAAAATATTTTATGGATTTGAGTATAGGATAATTATGTGCTATTTTTTCTAACACCTAAAATCCCTTTATAGTCTTCTCAAAGTGCAGGATGGCTTTATTTGAGCTATTTTATGTGCTTAATTGGTGCTAGCGAGACCTCTTTCCTGCAAGTAAGCTGCGGCTCGCTTTTAGCCTTGCAGAGAGGGTTCCCAGGGCAATTTAATTGCAAATAGGAATTTCTTACGGCCGAAACTCTTGCGGCCGTTTTAGATCAAAGGCTTTCCTCTGGCGGCCGCAAGAGATAGCAAGGCACCGGCCGCAAGCCTGCCGGAGCCTCCGGCCGTAAGGGAATAGAATAGCCGAATAGCTTGCGGCCGGTCCTTGCGGCCCCGCAACGGCTGCGGCCGCTAATAGAATGAGGCCCCTATTCAATTGGCCAAATTGCAATTGAATGAGGGCCTTAGACTTTTACACCGAAACCCTATTCTAATCATACTTTACGGATCAAACGCAAATCAGAGCAGTGCCTTAAGTAAAAAAATATTACATGTACTAAAGACCACACGCAAAAAGTTTTCAAACTTTTGCTGAGAGCCAAAGCAGCAGTTAAAGAGACAGTATAGCATCAAAGAATAATAGAAAATAATGACACTTAACAGTCCAAAATAAGCATATGTGTAATTTAAAACACATGATATTTTGTTACTAGTCATTTACTTGTCATAAATGATGGTATAATATTACATGTGTCTCTTTCCCCCCCTTCCTCCCCTGGGTCTCTCCCCCCTCTTCCTCCCCTGTGTCTCTCCCCCCTCTTCCTCCCCTGTGTCTCTTTTCCCCCTTTCCCTCCCCTGTGTCTCTTCCCCCCTCTCCCTTTCCTGTGTCCCTTTCCCCGTCTGTTTCTTTTCCCCTGTGTCTATTTCCCCCTTCTTCCTCCCCTCTGTCTCTTTCCCTGTGTCTCTTTCCCCCCTCCTCCCTTTCCTGTGTCTCTTTCCCCCACTGTCTCTTTCCCCCTTTCCCCGTGTCTCTTTCCCCCTCCTCCCTCCCCTGTGTCCCTTTCCTCTTCTGTCTCTTTCTCCCTTTCCCCTGTGTCTCTTTCCCCCTCCTCCCTCCCCTCTGTCTCTTTCCCCCTATCCCCTGTATCCCTTTTCCCCTCTGTCCTTTTCCCCCCTCCTCCCTCCCCTGGCTAACGCCGCGCTTTGCACATTCACGACTGGCACCTCGCATACGCACTGCGGCTTGTACAGAAATCCGCACAAATAGTTTCTAAAGCGTTACACACGCTTTAGAAACTATATTAGTGATTATGTCTGTTTCATTATACAACATCAAGGGGTTAATACATTTCGGGCAACCATGTGGACTAGGAACAAATGCTCGAATGCATTATATATATATATATATATATATATATATATATATATATATATATATACACTCACACAATTGCATAGATCTATAAAAACAACTGTCACAAATAAATCTAATTGAATAAAACAATAATATATATACTTCTATAAATATATACAGTTTCTTGCTGCAGATAAGGCACTTGTTCTCACTCATTATAATAATCATGACATTCTCATTTTCTGTTCTTAGAATCGCTTCTCATCCGTAAAGCTTGGTTTGGTGTAACTGTTATCTGTGGGATGGTCCACGGTACAACAGGAAGTACAAAAACACTATGAATAAAAAAGGAGGAAGTTAATAAAAAGACATACAAAAGACAATACAGTAATGCCTTGATCATAGATGTATGGTTTATAGGTGCACAGGCTATAAATATATAGCAAAAGTAATTTTATATGTTAAGAAGCAGTCAGAAAAAGTATTAGGTGGCCCATGAAGACCCTCGGCAGTCTTTAAGGGGTCCAACAAGATATTGGTCAGCTTCTAAGTAGTTTATGAAAAGGGTTTGGGAAGCACCAGGCTACATAATATGAAGTAAGAGTTGTGTCAGCTTTGTGATGTCACCCACTGTGACAGTGTTTTTTTCCTCAGACACAGTGTATTTTTCACCCACTGTTATAAGTGTGTGTGAGGCTCATGCAGAAAAAAAGAGAGAGCCATGGACAGAACATCAGAACATCAGCAGCCAGACCTGTGCTGTTTGCATTTGACTAAATGTATTAGGGTATGTTAACATGGTTGTTTTTTTAAACATTAAAGTTTTTGATGGCTATAGAGTTATATTTTGATGTATAAAGTTTTATGTTGTCATTTCAGTCATCTGGGTTCCACAGAGGTGCTAGTAGATTGTAATATATAGATTTATAGCCTATTAGCTGCTCTTGTAGATCTCCCAACCCATGCAACACCCATCTTCTTATGGAGCTGGATCGTACATATCTCATCTATAGCACACAAGCCAAAATTTACTAAGCCTGTTATGAGCTGCAAAGCATTTCATTGAGGCTGCAAATTAGTACTGCAAGTTCAACAGACCACGTTGCACTCCTTGCAAAGCTTAGTGCATTTTGACCATAGTCCATTTTCTCATCTTACAATTATCTATCCTCACACTCTAATTTATAACTCTCATTTTCAAACATTGAATATTAACATTCTTTTTATAGTCATGAGCGAGCTACAAAGAGCTTAAAATATTGTCTCCGCTTAGTCATTGAGGGGTTACATACTAATCACCACTGGGATATTTCCTGTAAACTGAACCTCCAGCAGTGGTTGCCATCGGCCACTAGGTGGCAGGGCAGAGATTTTGGCAAATTTCTGGTCCATGTAAAGCTTATTTTCTGATAGTACCCTAAGCCGTAAATGCTAACCCTTACCCTTAACTTTAAACGTTAACTCTAAAATTGACTAAAATCTCGCCACTGCGCGCAGTAAGCTAACAGGAAAGCTAATCTGACCACTGCCTTCTTTATGTGGATAAGTAATGTTAGATTTGTGCCAATAAATGCTTGGTGGTACCTGTAGATTGGCTGCATTACGCTAATCAGATACACAGAGAGAAATAGTGATGTTAAAAAAAAAAGAGATTGAAGACTATTCTCTCAGTGTTTTAAAATCTGAAAGAAAGGATTTCTTAATAGTCTTGCTTGGGGTAGGTATACAGTGAGGGAAAAAAAGTATTTGATCCCCTGCTGATTTTGAACTTTGGCCACTGACAAAGAAATGATCAGTCTATAATTTTAATGGTAGATGTATTTTAACATTGAGAGACAGAATAAAAAAAAAAATTAAAAAAAAAAGAAAAACGCATGTCAAAAAAGTTATAAATTGATTTGCAGGTCAATGAGTGAAATAAGTATTTGACCCCTTCGACGAGTATTTGGTGGCAAAACCCTTGTTGGCAATCACAGAGGTCAGACGTTTCTTGTAGTTGGCCACCAGGTTTGCACACATCTCAGGAGGCATTTTGTCCCACTCCTCTCTGTAGATCCTCTCCAAAGCCCTCATTCAATTGCAATTTGGCCAATTGAATAGGGGTCTAAATAAGCACATTACATATTTTTTAAAGAAGTTTTTAGTTAGTAAACATCTATCCAAAAATAAGGTTTTCACTAACTAAAAACTTATTTTAAAAAAAATATATGTTATGTGCTTATTTAGAGCACTATTGAATTGGCCAAATCGCAATTGAATGAGGGCCCAAGTCATTAAGGTTTTGAGGCTGATGTCTGGAACTCGAACCTTCAGCTTACTTCACATATTTTTTATGGGATTATGGTCTGGAGACTGGCTAGGCCACTCCAGGACCTTAATGTGCTTCTTCTTGATCCACTCCTTTGTTGCCTTGGCTGTGTGTTTTATGTCATTGTCAAGCTGGAATACCATCCAAGACCCATTTTCACTGCCCTGACTGAGGGAAGGAGGTTTCCTCCCAAGATTTGATGGTACATGGCCCTGTCTATTGTCCCTTTGATGCGGTGAAGTTGTCCTGCCCCCTTTAGCAGAAAAGCATAATGTTTCCACCTCCATGTTTGACGATGGGAGTGGTGTTCTTGGGGTCATAGGCAGCATTGCTCCTCCTCCAAAAACGGTGAGTTGAGTTGATGCCAAAAAGCTTGATTTTGGTCTCATCTGACCACAACACCACAACACTTTCACCCAATTCTCCTCTGAATCATTCAGATGTTCATTGGCAAACTTCAGATGGGCCTGTACATGTGCTTTCTTGAGCAGGGGGACCTTGCGGGCGCTGCTGGATTTCAGTCCTTCACTATGTGTGTTACCAATTGTTTTCTTGGTGACTATGGTCCCAGCTGCCTTGAGATCATTAACAAGATCCTCTCGTGTAGTTCTGGGCTGATTCCTCACCGTTCTCATGACCATTGAAACTCCACAAGGTGAGATCTTGCATGGAGTACCAGACTCAGTTATTTTGTGTTTCTTCCATTTGCGAATATTCGCACCAACTGTTGTCACCTACTCACCAAGCTGCTTGGCGATTGGTCTTGTAGCCCATTCCAGTCTTGTGTAGGTCTATAATCTTGTCCCTGACACCCTTGGACAGCTCTTTGGTCTTGGCCATGGTGGAGAGTTTGGAATCTGATTGATTGCTTCTGTGGACAGGTGTCTTTTATACAGGTAATGAGCTGAGATTAGGAGCACTCCCTTTAAGAGAGTGCTCCTAATCTCAGCTTGTTACCTGTATAAAAGACACCTGGGAGCCAGAAATCTTGCTGATTGATAGGGGATCAAATACTTATTTCACTCATTGACCTGCAACTCAATGTATAACTTTTCTGACATGCGCTTTTCGTGTTTTTTCTTTTTGTTATTCTGTCTTTCACTGTTAAAATACACCTACCATTAAAATTATAGACTGATCATTTCTTTGTCAGTGGACAAACGTTCAAAATCAGCAGGGGATCAAATACTTTTTCCCCCTTACTGTAAGTGTACTGAGCTCTTGCCATATCATCTTATTCACCTGAAAATCCTTCTATTCCACCGTCTGGAATCCTGTAGCATGTCTTGGTACTTTATGTATCTACATCCCTGTTTTATTGTAATAACAATAAACTATACTAAATGCACTTATCTGTCTTCTATCAATATACTATATAATTATAAAGACATAGTAATATTTATTGAGTTCTGTTGCTGTACTTCTAAGAATGTTTTTTTTTCTTTCTAGAGTTTAAAGGGTTATGTTTTCTGTTGTGAACAAACTGGGGTTTTGGAGAACTTTTAGATTTTGGCAACTGAAGGCTCCAATAGATGGTTATATCTTAAACCCCTTTTTTATTTTTACTTTTTCAAACATTTATGAGCACCTTTTAAACATTAAATAATACAGGATGTTTCCTGTTCCTTCCCCGTCAGTAGTCTCGTGCAGCTGTCACTATGTGGTGCAGCGCCAAGACTTTCTCCAATTTGCGCCACTGCTTTACTGTGTAAAGCTTATCATCTGCCACTTTCTTAACCCTGATCCCAAACTCTAAGTCTAAACCTAACCCTAAACATTTGAACAAAATCTCAGCACTGCACTAGTGACCACTGCATTCCATTGCTGGCGGGGACGAAACAAGAAAGGTCCAAAACATTAAGTAAAATCTGTTTAAATGTAATTAAAACTAATATAAAATGCATACTTTAGTTTGTATATCTCATTGACTGGCAGAGGACAATCCTCCCAGTAGTTATACTTCTTAATAATTTATTTTTGCTCTGAGACCTTTACTTGAAAAAGAAAAAAAACACTGTGGCACATCATCAAATACCTGCTTTGTGATGCAACAAAGAAAATAACTCTTTCCTTGCCCCTTTAAGTTGCCTTGATGGTGCCACCAACATTATCTTACTGATTCTCAGGTTCATATAGATGACACATGGGAGCTACTGTCTCCCATTGCCATGACAACCAGACATCGCCCTTTCTGGCTCTGCCTCCTCTGATTGGTGAAGTTCGAGTATTGTTAGGTTGGAGAGAACTTGAAAGAAATAATTTTAAAAAAAAACATTTATTAGATATATCGATATTAGTTTTTAATATTCGTTATAAAATCGAAGAAAAAATAACGAATGTAACCATTTTGGATCATTCATCGTTATAGTAATCCAGCTTCCTATTATTAGTGCCCATTTCAAAAATGGCCGCCGATATCTAATTCCCTGGTGACGCAACGCAGCCTAACGGGAGGTGTGACGCAGCGTGTTGATGATGGTGAGTGCAACGGGTGCTTGATGCTTGCCTGTCAAAGGAACTGGTTGGAGGGGAACGCGGAGCGGACGGTGTCATGAAGGTAACTGGCTCCATATTAAAAGCGGGCACCAGGAGATGGGAGAGCAGGGCTGCTCCAGGCTTCAATGTGCTGCTCAGCCTGCCTTACTGATATGTTATGGTTGGTAATTATATTAACATATATTGTGCTATTATAATAATGACTGCTTGAGGGGGATAGGGGCTTCTTTGTCTGCCAGGCCTAACCAGATTTAGCTGTTATCATCATAGGATGTATATCTTGCCTTGTCTTTATGGAGCCCAGTGCTGATGTATCTCCAGCCCAATGCCTATGCAGTGACCATACCTATATAAGCCCAGCCATACATCATAGAGGCACTCCTAGAGCTGGGTCTGCCTCTTGCCTTGTCTTTATGGAGCCCAGTGCTGATGTATCTCCAGCCCAATGCCTATGCAGTGACCATACCTATATAAGCCCAGCCATACATCATAGAGGCACTCCTAGAGCTGGGTCTGCTTCCTGTCAATGTGATCAGTTGTTTGCACCACAGTAATCTCATTGCATGATGTGATAATCCAATATATTGTCTGAGGGCTGATAAGATCATCTTGGAATACTGGATTAACATTCTATTTAAATATAAGCTTGTACATTGTCATATGTTTTTGTTGGTATACAAACATCACATTATAAATAAATATACAAAGTGGTGGATACCCTGCTGCCTCAGTAATAGCAATGACTCATGAGATGATGCTTGGGCACGTGGTTGGGCATCTGTCATTTATATTTGGAAGTAGGACAACTAGAAGATCTGTTTTGAGGTTTATTAAAGATATATCTAATTTTCCTTGTCTTTAGCTTTGTCTAATCTAACACCCGCTGCTTATACAGATACACACATTACATTGGTTCATTCTATACACCTACCGATTGTATTTTATGTAAAAATAAAACTTGGTTTCCACACCCCTAGAGATTTTACTGTGACAAGACATCTGGTACTTGCCAATAGAAACACTGCATTCAAATATGCATTTAACTCTATACTAATTTACAAGCCAACTGCAGCACAATACAGAGATCTACAGAGCTATTTCTGGGCTCCTCTTGCTTCCTTTTGCAAGGGGCTACACATTCCATGATGCCTTGCTGCACAACCTGCCATCACTGATTGAAATAATGTATTAGATACCTGTGATTAGCCAAAACAAATAATGAATTTTATACTTATTTTAGAAGAGGTTTCCAGTGCGTTAAGTTTGAAAATCAACTGCTTGTATACTGTCTATAAAATAATGTTTATTTTGGATTTCTTAAGTGGGTGTAATTGTGACGTGTTTTAAACGTGTATCCTGAGTATCGCGTCTATAGTAGATGCGGGATTATGGAAGGGTAAAAGCTGGGTGTTGTCAGTTTGTTGAGCGGAGGGTGTGTTAGAGCCAAGTTGAGAGACAGGTGAGGGGGCTGAGAAGGGAAAATTCTTGTGGGTCAAATAATTGGAGATTTCTGTAGGTTCTGGTAATGGGATTGAAAAAGGTAGTGGAAGGTGTAGTGAGGTTGCAAGTTAGAGGGAGACTGTGCAGAGATTGGTAAAGATAAGGTCAAGTGAGTGTCGGTCATGGTGAGTTTAGGCAAGGGAAGAGAATACTGAAAGTAAGTTTGGAGTTGTAAAGGAGCTTTGTGTGTCTGTGGCAATGCTAAAATTACATTACAAGATACATTAGAGTAGAGAAAATAAGGGAGCCAGGCAGTAAATTGATCAAGAAATTGAGAAGGTGGTCCAGGTGGGTGACGGATCATAACAACTTGCAGAAGATGTGTGAAAAGAGGGGATAGTGTGTAGTTGCATTGAATGATACAGCTCCTGCAGCTCCTCTGTCAGTCACTCCACTGGCTTCCCATAGTCTCCGGGATCAAATTTTAAAATAATGACTCTAACATACAAAGCTCTCAACAACAGTGCACCCCTTGCTGCACAACCTGCCATCACTGATTGAAATAATGTATTAGATACCTGTGATTAGCCAAAACAAATAATGAATTTTATACTTATTTTAGAAGAGGTTTCTAGTGCGTTAAGTTTGAAAATCAACTGCTTGTATACTGTCTATAAAATAATGTTTATTTTGGTATTTTTTTTCATGCAAAAAAAAAAAAAAATGTACATACTCTACTCAATCTCCTCTATCAGATGCACTCTTAATCCAGGAAATGTAAATATGCCTTTAAGTGGGCTACATTTTGAAATGAGTCTTGAATGTGTTAGCACCCTGCCTGATATTTTATGATGATACATCCGAATGTGAAGCACAAATTAGTGAGAATATATGGTGGGGACAGGGGATGTTGCTAAGTATCTAACAAAATAAGTATGCCGTGACATCTAGATCTATATCTTTGGAGGAGAGGACAGTGTTGCTTACAAGATTATTTATATGTGTAAAACTAATGAAAGAAGCACTGTTATAAAGATACAGCAGGAGAGGAAAGTGATATATGGGTCCAGAATACTTTGTTCTGGAATCTTGTGTCAGCAATAGTTTTAATTAACATAATATGTGATAACAATCTATATCCTGGTAAATATGTTGATTTACTTAATTTCAAAAGATCCTGGAGGTGAAAGGATTAGTAACTTCATACCTAGCATATATCTATATTATTTAATATTTGTTAAAATGGTATGATATTATAAATAATATGTGTGGTTGAATTTTCGATCAGATCTTGAGACATATAGGCGACTTGTATGTTTTTGTCACATACATGGATTTGTCATATGTCTTTCTTTTCTTTATAGTATGCATGTATGTTGTTGTATTGGAAAAATGTTGAAAATGGAAGAATATATATATATATATATATATATATATATATAATTATATAATTATTATTATTATTATTATTATTATTATTATTTATATATATATATATATATATTTTTTTTTTTTCTTTCTTTCCAATAAAAATTAGGTCATGAATTAGGTATGGCTGTAAAGGGACCAAATTGAAAGAACTTGCAGAAAGTATTTTGTTGACAGGAGTTGCATATGATATCAAAGCAATGTTATTTATACTGGCTGTATGATGGTGTCCCTGACATTGATGTAGGTGGGAATAATACAATTATAGATCTATGCGTCCACCCCCCACCCCCCTCCCGGACAGTTGGCCATCGAGGGACTTGGGTGCGCCTCTCATAGCTCAAGGCCTCTTCTGTCGGCGCAACTTATATGCTATGTGCAGAAGTAGCCAAAAATTGTCATCTAGTGGTTTGCGGCGGCACTACAGCTACTAAAGTTTTGCATAAGGGCAGAGGGAAAGGACCAAGTTGGCTCCTAAACATACTAGCTGGATAAACCTGAACATAATCCTTTTGATGTGTTTTTTTTTTTATACAAACTTTTGAAAGGAATAAGCTGAAATCTAAGGATATTGCATTGCGAGCTATTCAGGGCGCAGTTGCATTCAGACACCTCATGTTGCAAGGGTTGTCAATAGGTGGACCTTGGTCCAGATCTTGATCTCTGGACTCGCTTTCCCATTTACAGCTTCCAAATACTTAAATTACCCATTGGTTACACTTTATAAATTTCCATCTTGATTGAATTTTCTTAAATACATTTGGACATTGATGAACTTTGTGAAACATACTTATTAATTGTTAATCCGCATATTGCAAATCAGAGGAGATCTTAAAAGGTTGAACTTGATGGACTGAAAGTCTTTTTTCAACCTTAAATACTATGTAATAATTTGCTAACCTTCTTTGTTATATTTACTATAGTCAGTTCATGTTATATTGTGAACCAATTTTTAATGTACAGGGTGTTTGAGTACACATGCTGTAGTTTATTCTGTTTAAAGATGTAATAATCTGCAATAAAATTGCACAGCAATGATCTACATATGATGAAATTACTAAAATCATGTATTGTAAAAATCCTTAAACCATACCAGAGTCGGGAGATCTTCTGAGAATCACATGGTGCTCTATATTTAGGTCTAAAGAGAATCACACTTTTTATTCAAGTCCAGTGAGAATCACACCTTGAATTTTATATATATATATTTCCAATTGTTTAAGAAGAATTTTGAGTCTTGCTGCTAATTTTCACAGGAATATTTCCAATGTAGAAACTCAGGGAAATCTGATGTTTCCTCTTCCAAGCAGTGACGCTGAAACATGCATTTTACTTGTGAGCACATGGGAGTCCATCTTAGGGAAAAGTTTGGACTTCATATCATATCGAATTTAGCAGCCAGGAAATGGCATTGTTTGACTAAAATATAGTTTGTAGCCAAGTGCAAATGTAGGGATTGCCGCATCATGACATTGGGGTGTGTGTGTGTGAAAAGGAGAACTATTACAATTATTATTACTACTCCTTTATTTATAAAGCACCAACATTTTCTTTAGCAGTATTTACAAAGTAGAAAAGAGTACAGTGGGTATTCACAAATTACAAAGGTATAGGCAGATCCTGATGTAAGTAGGAATTTAAGTGCACATGCAGCGCAATACAAATATGAAACCAATGGGTTCACAGTTGCAACTGAAACGAGGTCCCTACTCTGAAGAGCTACCAATCTAGAAGGTATGGTTTGGATGTGATACAGTAGGGTGACTGATACAAGATGGCAGTGAATAAGGCAGTAGGCTGATGCAAGCTAAAGTTGGCTGTGTGTTAAAAAAAAAAATGCAGTTGAAGGTGATGAGCTTCTTTAAACAAATTCGTTTTTGGTTAGTTTTTAAAGGTTTTGAGGTAGGAAGATAGTCTGGCAGAGAGAGGCAAGGAGTTCCACAGAGTTGGGGCAGCTTCAGAGAAGCCTTACAAAAAAAAGGAGTCAGAGGAGGTGTTAAGAGAGAATGAAAGAAGAAAGTTATTGGCAGAGCGAAAAGGGTGGTTTGGGGTGTATTTTGAGATGGTGGCAGAGATATAAGTATTGCATTTTTGTTAAGGTCTTTGATACATTGTGTCATGATCTAAAATTTTATTCCGGAGACTATGGGATACCAGTGGAGTGACTGACAGAGCAGTGAGTTTGGTAGATAAGTCTAGTGGCGTTCATTGTATGGAGACAGATGGATGATGAAGATATTGAGAGAATACATTAGAAGTATCCCTTGTGTAAGATAGTGACATTTTTTTTAGATGTTTTTTAGGTGAAAACGACATGATTTGGTTATTGCTTTTATGCGAGTAATGAAAGAGAAGGCAGAGTCCATTAAAACCCCAAGACAACAGGTCTGATAGGTAGTAGTAATGATGCCATTGTCAACATTGAGGGATATTTGATGTGAGGAAGCTGTAGTAGAGGTGGGGAGATTAAGAGCTTTGACATGTTGAATGACGGTTATCCTATAGGATATGCTTGAGAGCCAGTTGGAAACTAGAAGAGAGGGGGATCGATCTGGTGCTAAGAGGTAGATTTTAGTGTCATCTGCATATAGATGATACAGAAATTCAAAAGATTTTTTTTAGGGTACCAAGGGAGGATGAATAGATGGAGAAGGGAAGGGAACCGAAGACAAACTTTGTGGTACGCCAACAGTCAGAGATTGCTGGGAAAAAGATGTGCCAGAGAATGAGACACTAAATGTTTGATTTTCTAGATAAGATGTTAACCATGAAAGAGTTGTATCATGGATTCTCCACAGAGTGGAAAATGTGTTGCCTTTTATACAGTTGAAATTCGTCTTCTTATGTAGAGAGGTCCAGGAGAATTAGTATAGAGAAGTAACCCTTAGATGTTTGTGAGAGCTGTCTCTGTGGAGTGTTGGTGCTGGGAACCAGATTCGAAGGGGTCAAGAAGGGAGTTGGAGGAAAGGAATTGGTTTGGTAGATAAGTTGCTGAAGTAATTTTTAAGCCAAGGGAAGTAGAGTAATAGGAATAATTAGATGCAGAAGCTGGGTCAGATGAGGTTTTCTTAAGTGGGTGTAATTGTGACGTGTTTTAAACGTGTATCCTGAGTATCGCGTCTATAGTAGATGCGGGATTATGGAAGGGTAAAAGCTGGGTGTTGTCAGTTTGTTGAGAGGAGGGTGTGTTAGAGCCAAGTTGAGAGACAGGTGAGGGGGCTGAGAAGGGAAAATTCTTGTGGGTCAAATAATTGGAGATTTCTGTAGGTTCTGGTAATGGGATTGAAAAAGGTAGTGGAAGGTGTAGTGAGGTTGCAAGTTAGAGGGAGACTGTGCAGAGATTGGTAAAGATAAGGTCAAGTGAGTGTCGGTCATGGTGAGTTTAGGCAAGGGAAGAGGAAAGTGAAAGTAAGTTTGGAGTTGTAAAGGAGCTGTGTGTGTCTGTGGCAATGCTAAAATTACATTACAAGATACATTAGAGTGGAGAAAATAAGGGAGCCAGGCAGTAAATTGATGAAGAAATTGAGAAGGTGGTCCAGGTGGGTGATGGATCATAACAACTTGCAGAAGATGTGTGAAAAGAGGGGATAGTGTGTAGTTGAATTGAATGATACAGCTCCTGCAGCTCCTCTGTCAGTCACTCCACTGGCTTCCCATAGTCTCCAGGATCAAATTTTTTAAATAATGACTCTAACATACAAAGCTCTCAACAACAGTGCACCCCCTTATATCTCTGTTCTTGTTTCAAAATACTCTGCCAACCACCCTCTTCGCTCTGCTTATGACCTTCTTCTTTCCTCCTCTGTTATCACTTCCTCTCCCTCTTGCCTTCAAGCCTTTTCTTGTGTTGCCCTTATTCTCTGGAACTCCTTGCCTTGCTGCACTAGACTATCTTTCTGCCTCAAAATCTTTAAAAAAATTCACAAAAACGCATCTGTTTAAAAAAACTTATCCCCTTCCACCTTAATATGCACAACTGCACATGAGTCTACAGCAATATATCACTCACAATCTACTGTACAACACAGACACCTCCACTTGATTGAACCAATTGCTTTCCCACTGCCATCTTGGATCTATCACCCTCTTGTATCACACCTCAGGTGGGAGCAATTAATTTCCCAAAGGGGCCACATAAGAAACTTGAAATGTTGTAGAGGGCTGAACCATAGGTTGAATTTAATTCTGCTCAATATTAATTTTATAGCTTTATTTTATTTTCTCAGTGCCAGGAGCGGCATCTAGGAGAATGTTATCCATCCCAGTTAGTCACAAAACTACCGCTCACAAATTGCCCCCTTTTTACAACTGGCAGTGTGTTTTTGTCCAGGACACAAATTTGTATCCCACTGTAAGCGGGCTGGACAGGGACAGCCAAAGGGCCGGATATGGCCCGTGGGCCGCACAATGCCCATGTCTGCTTTAGATTGTACGTTTGCAAGTTTTCAATCTTGTATCAGTACTTTGAATACAAGCACTATGTATGTTTGATTTTAAGATCAAAAACAGGACCCTCCATTCTTTGCTATGTGTTAATTTTGTTTGCAACATGTATTTACCCCCTTTACAGCGCTACAGATTATGTTGGGGCGTTATAAATAAAAGATAATAATACAAGTAGGTAAAAAATCTCAGGAGGTAAAAACACAAAATGGAACCATTCAAAAATTCTGATTTTAGGTAAAAGAAAAATGTTATATGCCCATTGCTTGCACAGCCGCTAATATTGTTAGTTTGGTACGTACTTGATAAACAAGTGTGTTTTTTTTTTTTATTGAATTGCAATGGAGAACATACATAGGTTCTCTATGTATCAGATGTTTTACACATTGCTTGATATACAGACTTACATTTAAAATGGATATTTAAATATGTTAATTATAATTTAAAATATGTGCTTATTTACACCACTGTGAAACTAACACTATATAATTCCATTAAAATTGGTAACTGTATTCTGCTTTTAAACAAATATACTTCTTTATCTTTGAAATAGATAGAAATTCACTCATAAGTAACCAATCTTGCCATTGTATTAATTTGAGCCAGCTCTTGATTTTTTTGCCCTTGGAATTGTTTAGTATAAAAACATTCTGTTGTTAACATAGCACTTAAAATTTTTCTTTACTTCCTTCATAATCAATTATTTGTAAAAGTTAATATAATTGCCTCTAACTGAAGAAACATCAATGATCAAAAATGCAAAACATGATCTATAACCAAATCAACGATTGCTGTGTCCTATTTATATGACTATGCAACATAGTCTCATTCCATTTTATTGGTTATTATATTAATAATTTACGGCTTTAAAGGTATATGCAAGTGAGGTGGGTTATAAATGTATCCTGTAAAATGCATCATAACCCACCTAGCAAAAAAATATTTGCAGAAAAGAAAAAAAAAGGCTGGAGGTGAAGTAGACACCCCCAGCAATCGAGAGTTGCATATTGGATATCTCATTTTTAAAGAGATATCCAATATCCAGCAAATGCGCATGCTGATTGGCTAAAGGAAATGAAAGTGTCTGACATCATGTGACTTCCCACAGTAGGGCAGTCTACAGGTGCTAACTGAGCAAGTCTGCACAATCCCCATGCCAAAAAGACCTTTGTATAAGTTATGCTAATTATCCCAGGGAATTTCAGGGGGTGTCAACCTTGAGAGAAAACTCTTTGCAAATGCAAGAAATTCAGCAAACTTCAGGCTAATGGTTTAACTATTTAATTTTTTCATGCAAATATTTTTTTTCAGACACTATAAATTCTCCTCTATCAGATGCATTAATAACCAGCTCATTGTCACATACCTTTTAAGTAGTTTTATAAACTTTCCTAGAGAAATGTTGCAAATCCGTCTTTCTCCACTTATATTTAATTGTTGGGAGCAAAATGACAAATTTTACACAAGGGATATTGTGAACTCTTGAATTGATTTACATACACTGAGTGCATTGGGTAGAGCAAAATGACTTTTTATTATTATAAGCTTTATTGAAGAGTTATTTGGATTGCTATGTCCCAATATCATGCCTTGACCCAGCCTTTTATATCCCACCTTTTGTTCTAGGCGGGTGCCAGCTCCATGTGGGCGTCTTGTTGCGGTCTGCTGAATGAAGTCATGGGTACAGGAGCTGTGAGAGGGCATCAGGCAGGCTTCGGAGGAGGAACAGGACCCTTTAGATTTACACCAAACACTGATTTCACAGTATTTCCTTCCTCATCCTCCACCAACATTGTGTGCAAAGCCTGCGGATTGGCTTTCTCAGTCTTCAGAAAAAAGGTAGGGGTTATGTCCTAGTTATCTGATGTTATAATATTAAATACTGGGGAAAAAGAAAGCATTGCAGAGTAGTACATTCTTCATGCAAGTCTCGTTTTCTACCATAGGACTGTAGTTCTATAACTGTGTAAGCAAAAAGTTAAAACGTTTTCCATCACCTGCATCTAAAGGCAAACATAATGACATAGGGAAGTTTTAAAATAAAAAAAATAAAAAAAACATAACTACTGAATATTTTATTTTCTTCCTCTAGCATGTCTGTTGTGATTGCAAGAAGGATTTCTGTTCTGTATGTTCCACGCTCCAAGAGAACCTCAGGCGATGTTGTACCTGCCATTTGCTACAGGAAACCGCATTTCAAAGACCCAGACTTATGAAACTTAAAGTCAAGGATCTGCGTCAGTACCTAACACTTAGAAACATCCCTACTGATCGTTGCCGGGAGAAAGAAGATTTAGTAGACTTGGTATTGTGCCATTATGGTCCATGCCCTGAAGCAGAAATGGATGCTGGTACAGAGAACTCTGCAAGACCACAGACTACAGAATTCTTAAATCATTTTTTTTTCTCTGCATCTTCTACATCTTCACCATCAGTGTCCTCATCTCAGGGAGAGCTATCAGAAAGAAGCGCAAGCAGTGCAACCACATCCCAGGTACTAAGGATGAAAACTAAAAGATATTGCTGTGTGCATCAAACCTACCTGTAGTAACCTGATACTGAAAGGAACATATTGCAATATTGTCCCCAAATCAATTACTATGTTGAAGCTTATGTGCTGCAATATGGGTTAAAGGGCCATTGTATCCATTCTGTAAGCTTATTTTGTAGAAGTGCACTTGATTATAGACAAAGTGTGTTTAGGAAGTAAACAAACACAGATTTATTAACTACTAGCGAATTGCCCGTCAAAAATGACGGCAATAAAATTTGAAGCCTGGCAATGGCGTTTGCCACAAATTGCAAGCCTCTCCCCCTCAACTTAACCGGCCTTGCGATGAGCACCTTTGGCGCTCATTGCGAGCCTCTCCCCCTCTACCTTTTCCCCCCTCTACTTGACGGTAGGCGCTCAATGAGAGCCACTCCCCCCTCTACTTTACTAAGCATCTTTGAAGCTAATCATGGGCCTCGCAATGAGCGCCAAAGGTGCTCATTGCGAGCCTCTCCCCCATGTGTCTCTTCCCCCCTCTCCACCCCTGTATCTCTTCCCCCCTCTCCCTCCCATGTGTCCCCTTTCCCCTCTCTCCCTCCCGTGTCTCTTCAACCCCTCTCCCCCTCCTGTGTCTCTTCCCTCCCGTTTCTTTTACCTTCTCTTCCTCCCTGTGTCTCTTCCCCCCCTCTCCCTCCCCTGTCTCTTCCAATCCACTTTTCTCATCTCTCTGTCCCTCCTTCCTGTCAATCTTTCTCTCTGTCCCTCCTTCCTGTCTCTCTCTCTATCCCTCCCTCCTGTCTCTCTCTCTCTATCCCTCCCTCCTGTCTCTCTCTCTATCCCTCCCTCCTTTCTCTCTCTCTGTCCCTCCTTCCTGTCTGTCTCTCTCTCTCTCTGTGTCTCTCCTGTCTCTCTCTGTGTCTGTGTCCCTCTCGTCTCTCTCTCTCTCTGTCCCTCCTGTCTCTCTCTATCTGTGTCCCTCCTGTCTCTCTCTCTGTCTGTGTTGCTCCTGTCTCTCTCTGTGTCCCTCCTGTCTCTCTCTGTGTCCCTCCTGTCTCTCTCTGTGTCCCTCCTGTCTCTCTCTGTGTCCCTCCTGTCTCTCTCTGTGTCCCTCCTGTCTCTCTCTGTCTGTGTCCCTCCTGTCTCTCTCTGTCTGTGTCCCTCCTGTCTCTCTGTCTGTGTCCCTCCTGTCTCTCTGTCTGTGTCCCTCCTGTCTCTCTCTCTGTCTGTGTCCCTCCTGTCTCTCTCTGTGTCCCTCCTGTCTCTCTGTCTGTGTCCCTCCTGTCTCTCTGTCTGTGTCCCTCCTGTCTCTCTGTCTGTGTCCCTCCTGTCTCTCTCTGTCTGTGTCCCTCCTGTATCTCTCTGTGTCCCTCCTGTCTCTCTGTCTGTGTCCCTCCTGTCTCTCTCTGTCTGTGTCCCTCCTGTATATCTCTGTGTCCCTCCTGTCTGTGTCCCTCCTGTATCTCTCTGTGTCCCTCCTGTATCTCTCTGTGTCCCTCCTGTCTCTCTGTCTGTGTCCCTCCTGTCTCTCTGTCTGTGTCCCTCCTGTCTCTCTCTGTCTGTGTCCCTCCTGTCTCTCTCTGTCTGTGTCCCTCCTGTATCTCTCTGTGTCCCTCCTCTCTCTGTCTGTGTCCCTCCTGTATCTCTCTGTGTCCCTCCTGTCTCTCTGTCTGTGTCCATCCTGTCTCTGTCTGTCTGTGTCCCTCCTGTATCTCTCTGTGTCCCTCCTGTCTCTCTGTCTGTGTCCCTCCTGTCTCTCTCTGTCTGTGTCCCTCCTGTATCTCTCTGTGTCCCTCCTGTCTCTCTGTCTGTGTCCCTCCTGTCTCTCTCTGTCTGTGTCCCTCCTGTCTCTCTCTGTCTGTGTCCCTCCTGTATCTCTCTGTGTCCCTCCTGTATCTCTCTGTGTCCCTCCTGTATCTCTCTGTGTCCCTCCTGTGTCTCTCTGTCTGTGTCCCTCCTGTCTCTCTCTGTCTGTGTCCCTCCTGTCTCTCTCTGTGTCCCTCCTGTCTCTCTGTCTGTGTCCCTCCTGTCTCTCTCTGTCTGTGTCCCTCCTGTATCTCTCTGTGTCCCTCCTGTCTCTGTCTGTGTCCCTCCTGTCTCTCTCTGTCTGTGTCCCTCCTGTATCTCTCTGTGTCCCTCCTGTCTCTCTGTCTGTGTCCCTCCTGTCTCTCTCTGTCTGTGTCCCTCCTGTATCTCTCTGTGTCCCTCCTGTCTCTGTCTGTGTCCCTCCTGTCTCTCTCTGTCTGTGTCCCTCCTGTATCTCTCTGTGTCCCTCTTGTCTCTCTGTCTGTGTCCCTCCTGTCTCTCTCTGTCTGTGTCCCTCCTGTATCTCTCTGTGTCCCTCCTGTCTCTCTGTCTGTGTCCCTCCTGTCTCTCTCTGTCTGTGTCCCTCCTGTATCTCTGTCTGTGTCCCTCCTGTATCTCTGTCTGTGTCCCTCCTGTCTCTCTGTCTGTGTCCCTCCTGTATCTCTCTGTGTCCCTCCTGTCTCTCTGTCTGTGTCCCTCCTGTCTCTTTCTGTCTGTGTCCCTCCTGTATCTCTCTGTGTCCCTCCTGTCTCTGTCTGTGTCCCTCCTGTCTCTCTCTGTCTGTGTCCCTCCTGTATCTCTCTGTGTCCCTCCTGTCTCTGTCTGTGTCCCTCCTGTCTCTCTCTGTCTGTGTCCCTCCTGTCTCTCTCTGTCTGTGTCCCTCCTGTCTCTCTGTCTGTGTCCCTCCTGTCTCTCTGTCTGTGTCCCTCCTGTCTCTCTGTCTGTGACCCTCCTGTCTCTTTTGTCTTTCTTTCCCTCCAGGCTGTCTCTTTCACCTCAGTCCCCAGCATGTCTGCCGGTCCCTCCCCAGGAAGGAGTTGAGAGCAGCAGGGGGGAGGAGTTGAGAGCAGCTGGGGGGAGATGTTGAGAGTAGCCGGGGGAGGAGTTAAGCACAACAGGGGAGGAGTTAAGACCGACAGGGGAGGAGTTAAGACCGACAGGGGAGGAGTTAAGCCTGGCAGGGAGGAGTTAAGCATGGCAGGGAGGAGTTAAGCATGGCGGGGAGGAGTTAAGAGCGGGCAGGAGGAGTTGTGAGTTGTGCGAGCCCGCAAGCGTGAGCAACGGCTCGAGCGGGCTCGTATGCTCACAACTATATATGTGATTAATGTTGTATTCTTTACTTTAGGCAGCCATGCCTTATTTTGATCATCTCTATTAACAAAAAAGAAGCTTTGTATGCTAATGTGATTTGAAAGCCATGGCAATAATAATTGCTACAATTTAACTTTAGTAACTGAAAAGTTCTGTAAATGCAAAGTCTCCTCCTACCTGTAGAAGCGGATCAGCAGAAGCCTGATTTGTGACTACCACCATTCTTCAGTTGCGTTTACCAGTTAATACATTAAAGATGGTATTTTTACATTCTGAAAATATACCCATTTATTAAATGCATATGATAAATATTGGATTACAGTGGTCCTGTATTAGCCTCCATTTGATGATGCCCAAAATGCAATATTCCTTTGAAAACATTTTTTTCATACAGTGCTCCTTTTAGGAAAACAATTGCGTCTTCTTGAACTATTTCAAGAAGACGCAGTTTGGAGCGTTTTCTATATAGTTAAAGGAACATAAGATATATCTGCTTGATATTGGGATCCACTAATACATAATGCTGATCACAGTCTCTTATCTGCATTAATTGCTAGTCAAGTCTACGACTGTACTGTATTGTACTGAGGAACTCGCATAATCCTGTATTGATTTTCTCCTTTCACACTCTGCTCTGTAAATGTGTTTCTCCAGGGAACAAGTGAAACCGTGTCTGTGACATCTGATACAGAAGGCTCCGAACAACAGGTGAGTACAGTAATTGTCCTGATGTGCTGTGTAAACTGAGCTGAACACGCTACTCTAACTTTACATTGTATGTGTGTAATCGTCTTATTGGATTCCCTTTATCTTTTATAGTTCTGTTTCACATGCAAATTAGTATACTGAATAAATGAAAGGTACCCCATAAAATAAGCCTAAATAAACGTGTATAAAAACTGATCTAGAAGTTAGGTATTTAAGTATTAATGAACTGAAACCTAATTAGAACAGGGGGAAATAAAGAAGAGGAGCATGCTAATTGTAAAATTATATTAGTCATTAGGAAGTTTAAATGCACTTTCTATTTCTGGAATAATATGGACCTTTTCTGTGTTGTTTTAAGCTTCATTGTAGTACATTAGAACACAACTTTGGTTCAATGTACCACTTGAGAGGCTATGGAAAATTAGCTTGATGACCCTGATATAAGCTACTGTATTGCAACTGTCAAACTGATAGTGTTTGTGCATTACGTATTAATCATTTGACGTAGATTCACATTAGATAAAAACTCCATGGCTCATGATACATACATATTTCTAATATCAAATCTTAGGCAAAGGGATAGTATTTGATCAGCCTCTGACCTCGGTGGGTCCTCCTACCTGGAAGGCTCTCTAACAGCAGCCGCACTTCTGGCTAAAGCCCACATTTTTATCATTGCTTACAGTCCTTTTACAAAACCATCTATAGGAAGCCCTGCAATCCACTTCTAATAAGAGCAGATTTCTGCACTGACGGTGCCGTAGATTGATAGTCTACTGGGTTTAAATTTAGCCCTTATCCAGATTATAGGCAGTCCCTTTGAGCCCTCTTAATCCTTTAAAAGTCTTAACTCTCAGACTTTTTAATGGCTAATATCTAAGCTAAAAATGCAGAGGAATTTCAGGCTTTGTTACTTAAGCCTAATTTCCAGATTCATGGGAATAAGATCATTATACAAGTGTCACATTTACATTCTTAAACGGAAGGTTTTAGTTTTGTATTGTCAAATCTACTTTATTTACAAAGTAAAGGTGTTTATTTGTGTTAAAATATGGAAATCATTTGACAGGAGTGTATTTCTTTTTTTTTAATTAATTACAGAAATCTCATAAAGTCTCAATTCGTTTGCAGTTACCATAGTGTTGTTTTATAGTCCTACATGTCCGACTCTCCGTGACCATATGGACACAGAACGCCAAGCACATCTGTCTGTGTCTCCGGTTGTGCTTATCCATATCATTTTCTTGGATAAGATACTGGAGTGGGTTGCCAGTCCCTTCTCCAGTGGACAACCTCTCTGCTATGACCTGTCCATCTTGGGTGACCCTACATGGTTTAGCTCACAGCTTCACGGAGGTAAACAACAAGCGCCTTCACTATAACAAGCTAGCAATCCAGAAGGGCAGTTACCATATATTCAGACCTAAAAGAAGAATTGTATTCTAATTAATTATTACCATTTCTATTGTGTTTGTTTTTATTATCCCCGCACCTCCAAATGTTCCTTTATAAAGACAAAATGCTAGTTTGTGTTTATAAGGTTAGCTTTCTGAGGAAGTTGGAATTAACCACTAATCCGAAGATTTAAGTACAATAGTAGTCAGGGAATCTATTTCATTATCATGGCTTTTTATTTATGATGACGGGGAAGGGATTGAATGGGAATACTACAAGGAAGGACACGCTTTAAAACCATTACAAACCTTGCTTTATGCATAAAACATATATATATATATATATATATATATATATATATATAATAATATATTGGTATAAGACTATATTAAGTAAACAAACACTTATTAACTATTAAGTTATTATTATTCTCTGTAGGCAGACACGGCTTGTTTTGATCTCCTACTAAAGGTCTCATTCATACAGCTGTATCTCTGCACATTGGCTGGCCATGTTGTGTTGTAATTACTTTTGTTTTGGGATTACTTGTGGATAGGAAGCTGAGTACTCCATATTTAAAGCATTTATCTAAATCCTGTCATTTTCACCAGCTTCCACCTATTAAGTTTATTTCCTCTCCCCAACGTTTAATTTTAATAATGTTTGTACTGGATCTGCTTATTGATTCTTCTTTATAAATTCATCAATAAAGGTTAACTTTTAAATGTATTTCCTTACTTTAACCTGTTCCCTTACCAGTATTTTTCTACGGTGGACCTTTTGGATCAAATTGTGGATCAGTCATCAGGTTCAGGCAATCAAAGTGTTATAAGCCCATAGTACAGTCGGAACCAGCCTTGCAGTGTTAAGACATGCCTGTGCCAAAATAGATTTTTTTTTGTTGGGTTCAAATAAATTAAAATGTTCTGCTTTTTGTTCATGTAAGAGAATAGACAACGTTCAGGATATACAGGGTTATACAATCTGGAGAGACCATCTGTCCTAGATGCCAGAAGGGAAGAAGTTTGAGACCGCGTTAAGAGTGAGATGTTTGCAAGGGCGTTACAGGAAATTATTATGTTGGACGCTTAATGCGTCTGCACGCAGTGGCGGACACGATGCGCAGCTACCTTTCGCCAAGGCGATATCGATAAAAATGTAACAGGATATGATGCGACAGATTCCCGTCCAATTCATTTTAGGGTTATCGAAATTTTTAATTTTAAATACTTTAAATCTCCCTATTGAGATAAAATCTTTGATTCAAATTTTGGTTCAAAAATAAAAACAAAATTAAAATGTCTATTTCCATCATTAGGGGTTCCGATAGAATTGCTAGCTTTATTTAAAAAAAAAAACATTTTTTGTAGGGTATCACCTGGTTACAATACTTGGCAATGGAAAAGATGCTGCAACATCTAGGATTCCAATTAAGGCGGATGCATGAAATGACACCTTTTTGAAAAACTACTTAATTCGGACGATAAATCTAATTTATTGTCCAAATGCCATAATGTGATTAAAAAGTATAAAGATCTAGACAAAACTACCAGATTAAAGATCTGGGAAAGGGATATGAGTAAGTCCTGGCCAATAAAAATATGTAACAATGCTTTCCGTTTGGTTTATAAATCCTCCCTATGTACCTCCTATAAGAACTTTTCTTTAAAACAGTTCGAAGGTGGTACGTCAAATCGATAGAAAATATGCTGGAAGGGATGTGGAAAGCAAGGAACTCATCCACACGTGGTGGGAATGTGACTATATTCAACCATTTTGGAACCAATGTAAGCTCCAAATATTAAAATCTCCAAGTATTAAAATCTACCATTTTTGTTTTCTGCCGAGTGACATGCAAATGAGGCTCAACATGTACCACTGGATCCATTTAGGACTTTGTGTACTGCCTTCAGAATGTATCCTTGGATTAGGGTTTAAAAGTGCCAGAACCCACTCAGACAGCGGTTTTCCAAAAATATGGGACTCATCAGTGTGCGGTTGGTTCTGGCATCTGTGAAATGAGGCCGAAGAGAGTTTCATTTCACAGTTGCCAGAACCAACCACACATATAAGGGTCAGTCTGTGAGTGGGTTTGAGGCATTGTACCCTAATCCAAGGCTAAATGAAAGCTGTCTGAGAGCAGCACACCTAGAGCTAAATAGATTTGATATAAAGGGGCTAGGGACATAAAATGTGGTACAATTTGAGCCTCATTTGATTATCCCTAACAAAAATCTTTAGGGCAGTGACAGACAGCCTATTTCACTTGAAGGGCCACATATGCGGCCCTGAGTTCCTAAAAGGGCCTCCAAGTCATTTAACATTTTAAAATCACTGTAGGAAATAAATGTATTGGTAATAGAGGTATAGATAATGAGAAGTTTTTGGGAGTACAATCGTCTCTCCCAATTTATTTCCTCCAACTCGCTCCTTGAGACAGCTCTCACTAAAGACACTAATGACTTGCTAACTGCCAAATCAAAGGGCCACTTCTCTATTCTTACCTTGATCTCTTCGCTGCGTTGACCATCCACTTCTTATCTAAATTCTCCACTCTCTTGGCATCTGTGACACCGCCCTCTCTTGGTTCACATCATATCTATAACATTTAGTGTCTCCTTCTCTGGCTCCTCTTAGTCGCCTTCCCTTCTGGCTGTTGGCGTACCTCTAGGATCTGTCCTGGGCCCCTCCTTTTCTCCATCTACACTTCCTTGGTTGGTACCCTAATAAAATCCCATAAAGCCTGCATTTAATAGGCTACTGTAATACTGCAACAATGTGAAAACGTCAGTATTAAACATTGCATTTATTTATTATTGGCTAATATTTAAACAACCTCTGCGGTCATATATTTAGAATATACTATTTTGAAGAATTACACTTGAAAATATGCAAAATGTGTTTTAGAATACTAAAAATGTATATTCCTCCATTTTCCATATTTACTTTAATATGGAATTATGCTGCTGTGGGATGTGCATTTTTGTTTTTTTGCTGATCAACTTCGTGATGTGGGAGAAGACATTGGTTGAGTTGGAAGGTTCTGTCTACACTGTTTTATTGTGTCAACTACAATTGCCAGTGCTTTCAGTTGCAGTAATGGAAAGCTTGTTCAATTTACTAGAATATACTCTTGTGAAAGTAACAAACAGAACCAGTTGACAAGATAATTGCATCAATTAGTAAAAAATAATTTGGATAGTTTTTTTTTATTTTTTACTTTTTTTAAATTATTTTGCCAATTCTCAAGATTAATAGAATCTTAGTATGCAATCGCCAAATAGATACACAATTTTTTTTTCAAGCATCGATGTTACTCCTACGTTACAATACACAATGGACATTCAATAAATTCAAAAAAAAGCTTGGCTATAACTGATATAAACCCTTCTGGATTGCTACCTTGTCATGGTGAAGGTGCTTGTGTACTTCAATGAAGCTTCGAGCTATACCATGTAGGGTCACCCAAGATGGTCAGGTCATAGCAGAGAGGTCAGACAAATTGTGGTACACTGAAGAAGCAACTGGCAACCCACTCCAGTAACATTTGCCAAGAAAACCATATGGATAATCATCACCAAAAACACAGACGGATGTGCCTGGTTGCTGCGGTCCGTATGGTCACAGAGAGTCGATCACAATTGAAAGACTGAACGGCATAACTAACATAAGAGGGGACACAATTGTAACATAGTAACCCTCACTTTGTAACAATATAATCTGTAACAGTGTGTGTCTAGAAAAGTTCACACCCATAATATACATGCTCTAATAATAAATCAAGGTGTCTAAGTTTAATTTCGGTTCGTTACCTTTGAGATAATTTATTCATGCCTGTGGGGCCATTTTCAGTTATTACACTACTGATAAGACAAAAAAATACCTGGCACAACCAATGCCGGCTCATCTGTTGTGTCAATTACCACACTGTGGTCTTTTGAAGAATGTATTAGTGTGATCTTCCCCCATCTCCTGCGGCAAGCAGATTTTCATCATGGAAACCTGATCTATCTTTCTTCTTAGGTGGATGTTAATTAAGCTGTCACTGAGGTTGTGATTGGCTATGTTGGCATTTTTATCCCCCACAGGAAATAGAGAACATGCTTACACAGCACAGACCAGGCACTACTTAGTACATCTCCATCTTATTTCAGTAGTTGAGAGCATCCAAGCTCCCAGAAGTAGAGCGTAATTGCAATGAGTGAGACCATAGTGACTATTCAAATCTCCCGGTGGATTGTTGGATCCATATATATGCTCTTAATGAACGCAAGGTAGTAATCCAAAAGGTTGTCGGTAGCTCACAAGGTTTCCTACATAGAACATAAATTGTTGGGTGCAACTGATTGTTAATAACTGAAGTGTTTGTTTCAGACTGAGCTGTCTCGGAAACGAGCTAGAGCATCTCTATCAGACTTATCAACCTTGGAGGAAATTGAGGCTCTGACCATTCGACAGCTGAAGGAGATCCTTGCCCGAAATTTTGTCAACTACTCAGGTTGTTGTGAGAAGTGGGAGCTGGTGGAGAAAGTCAACCGGTTATACCGAGAGAACGAGGAGAACAGGAAGTCACGTATGTTGAGTTTTATAGACACTGAGGGTATTTTGTATGAATAGTCTTGCACAACTATGTCTATCTCTGGCATAATGTCAGACATATAGAATATACACACATGATATATCTGTGCCCACTACATGCTTACAACATATGTGCATTGTAACCTATATTTATCCGTTTACATGCACAATAGAAATAAATTGATCATTCTTACAGAGAATAGTTTCTTGCACATTCTGCAGATGGCCCTAGATAACAGCCATTAAAGCAGCAATATCCATTACTATTCTGATAGAAAAATTTGCATAGAGGGAGTGCATGCTGAAAACTCCGAAGGCAGTGTTCAGATACGGATTAAAATATGCAGAACATTTACTGGATTTTGCAGTGAAGAAAGAAAAAAATCTGCAAGTTACAGATTAGATTAAAATTGATACATTTTATACTTTTTTTAATTTTATAAAATGTTATGATGTCTTTAAAGAGACATTGTGATATACTATTGTAAGACTAGGAGGACATACAATGAGACATATGCAAAAATGGTGAAACATCCTATAGCATTTGCCCTGAATATGTGTTTCTGTGATTTTAAAATATAACTTAATTCTAGGTGTTCTCTTCCGTGACACTTAGAGGGATATGAAAGTTTCATGGATTAATACAATTCTGTACTCTATAGGCAAAAAGCAGCTTATATGTATGCAGCGCATCTCCAAAAACATAAAAAAAAAAATTATATCTAAAAATCCCTCTAATGATTATATTGACATCCCAGGGGTGTCTACACAGGCATCTGATCACCCCCAATCAGCATGCAGCATCAGGGAAGCAATATTAACCCACAATTTACTTGCTGTTGCTTGCTCAGCCAATTTCCTAGCCGCTTCCTGTCTGTGTCGGCAACAATACATTGCACATATCGGTGACACATTACATATCCCAGGCTGCTTTACAGCACAAACAGGAACCCAGAGTTAATTCAAAAGTTTTAGCTAACCTGATTGGCCAAAACAAATCATTTTACATTTCATGCTAATTTAGCCTGGGTTTTGGAGGGTGTTGACCCTGATTTCCAACTGTCAGAAATTAGAAGAGATTTTGCTGACTTCAATGTAAGTGTTTAAATGTTAATTTTTTTATTTTATTTTATTTCTCATGCAAAAATGTTTGCATAGACTACTAATTATCCTCTACCAGATGCATTTATAATCCAGGAAATTTACATATCCCTTTAAGCAATTGTCTAGCTCTCTCTTTGCTGTTAATACACCAATATCAGCCACAATCACAGAACTAATAGTTTGTTGTAATAGGAAAGATAGTAGGTTCCATCTGTATAATATAGGGGTCAAAGGAGGCTTAGGCTGATTGATAGTGATTTAGTTTCTTAGTGTATTTTTTGTGACTGTTTCCCTCTGCAACAGTTGCCAATGTTTAAACAAAAAAACAACACATTGTTTTCTCCTTATATTAGAAATGCATGTTTTATTTCCATTTCTCTTTTTTGTTTCTTTCAGTGGATAATCTGGAAAGCAAAAACGATCCAGGTTTGTTAGATTTAAGATACATGTGACTCTCAGGAGTCCCTTCTCACGTTTTTGGATTAGTACAGTTTATATGTTGTCTACCCTCAGTCAGTGACTCCATAGATCTGTTGCTCAACTCCAGTCTTCCAGGTCCTATTTAAGCTCACATTGTGAAGTCAGGCTGTTAGATAAAGGGGCAAAAATTTTAAATGGTTTATCTTATATGTAAGCTATGAACATTGCAAACATGTATTTTTTTTCCCCATCAATGTCAAATTATTTTGAAATTGGCAACTTTCATTTTATTAATTGTGCCTTAACAGTTTTTAAAAATCTCGGGCCAGTCTGTCTTGTAAAATGCTCCTAATGGTATTTGGATGCAGCTGCCACACCATTGCATAAAGATCTTATACTTTTGTGCTAAGATTTTCAATAATGGAAACAAAAATGTTGTAAATCTTATAATAATTTGTTCATAATTACCGTATTTATCAGCGTATAACACGCACTTTTTCTCCCTGAAAATAGGGGGCAAATGATAGGTGCGTGTTATACGCCGATATTCCCTCCCCCCTCATTCTAAACCCCCCTCCGCATTCTACCCCCCCCTCCTCAACCTAAACCCCCCTCCTCAACCTAAACCCCCCTAAATACCTCCCCCTCACTTACCTGCTTCTGCTCCGGCCTCCGCTATGCTCCTTGACCCGGCGCTCATGTGACGTCACATGCACGCCACGTCATTAGCATATACCGGTATACACCCGGTATATGCTAATGACGTGGCGCGCATGTGACGTCACATGCGTGCCGGGTCAAGGAGCGGAGGCCGGAGCAGAAGCAGGCAAGTGAGAGGGAGGTATTTAGGGGGGTTTAGGTTGAGGAGGGGGGTTTAGGTTGAGGAGGGGGGTGTGAGGTTGAGGATTTTGCTTCAAAGTTCTTTATTTGAATTTTTTTCTTTTTCCTTCTTAAAATGAGGTGCGTGTTATATGCTGATAAATACGGTATATGCTGTACTGTGGATAGCCATTGCCTTTATTTGTGCTACTTGATTAAAATGATTTTCCAACATGGAGGAGGGTCTACAACACTTGAACCTATTAACTGACACTTTGCATTGAAGCATTTGAAATATTCTTTGCATTTTAAGGTCACCTCTCATTTGTACAAAGAGATAAGCGGAAAGAAAAATGGCTGCTCTCTCAACAGAAAACTTACACATTATAGTTAATAAATGAAACCGTATTTTGTTTCTTTCCCCCAAAAAATGGCATTATGAAAGAGTCACTATTTTAATGCTACCATATGGTTTAAAGAGCAATAAAAATCCCTATTTGTAGAAAATAAATATAATAGTTGTTGAAACTGACTTTTGAACATTAGTGTTTATGAACTAGCAGAGCTGCTTCTCCATAATCGATAAGGTGTCCAGGGGTAGGGAAGGATCTCCCAGGAGGTTACCTGTCCTGATTTCTTGACCTCTAGTCAGGGAGGACAATCTCCTGGGCAGATCCTCTAACACTAACTGGACAACCGGAGAGAAGAACATTTGCTGTAGTCTGAAACACTAAAATTCAAAGTACGTTCTACCAACGAAATTGTTTTTGTTTTCATCTTACTAATATATTATGAAATACACACATATATCCCTATTGTATGAGCACTAAATTGGTACTTTAGGGGAGATAAGAATGATGCTAGTTATCAGTTTATAGTAAATATATTTATCAGCCCACCTTTTAAGCAATACCCCTACTCGAGTACATGTGTATTATTAATTGAACAGTTATTTTGGCTGAATTTTTGTGCTCAAGCTAGAGGACTGGAGTTGTGTATCCATGGCATAGATTTGTGCTATAACTATGTGTTATTTGTATCTGCATAATGCACATAGAACTGATAACAAAGTAATAGGTACAATTCTAGGAAGCCTTTATATGTCACTTACATGTTAATGATTTCCCTGCTTTAGTTGGTCAGACACCATAATGGATACAGTATCACTAGCCATAGATCAGATAGCAGGGTATCCGTTTGTGACTGACATCATGTACTGTCACTGCAGCTTCTGTTACCATAGAGTGTTCTCATAACACCCAAGAGCTATAATGTTTCTAGATATGTATTTTCGGTTTGCCAGAATATCTTATTCTATCCCAAATGTTTTGTTCCAGAGAAAGAGCGGCTACCATTGACTGGGAATGATGACAACCTTTGCCGGATTTGCATGGATGCTGTAATAGACTGCGTGCTACTGGAGTGCGGCCACATGGTAACCTGTACCAAATGTGGCAAAAGAATGAGCGAGTGTCCCATCTGTCGGCAGTATGTTGTGCGGGCTGTCCATGTCTTTAAATCTTGAGAGACCAGACCAAAAAAATATATGTACCAGACGCAAATTCTCCACATCCCCACACTCCTTGGCACTCCAAATCTGGACTAAAAAAGAAACTAGTAATCTATATAGTATTTGGTTGAATTGTTATGTTAGAACTGTTTGAGAAACAGAGTAATTTTTACAGAGCAGTTGAAAATGTACGATGTGTATTATTCAGTGTGTGGGGGGTCCGAGCTGGTAAAGATACGGCAAGGCTAAGGCTTTCATTGCCACCTTTTGCCTTTGAAGTGTGGAAGGGCTTACAATTCAAATTCATGATTCTGTAGTAATAAATCTATTCTGATACTCATATCTTCTTTATTAAGGTAATGGAGACCCTTTTTAAAATTACTGTCAGCAATTTGAATTGTATGATTATATTAAAGTAAAAACAATCACACCAAAAACAACTTTTTTTCTTTAGTTACATGGTACAGCCTATTGAGGTTTAATCATAGTCTCCCTGAACAAGAACATCTGTCCTCAAAGATTTACACACATATGTTTGTGTGTGTAAAATATACACACATACGTACACTACCCTGAGCCTATTTCCTGAAAACTAAATTATGTCCGAGGGCTTCCGTCGCTCTTTTGCCCACCATATATTGAATGATTGCTATGGTGAACTACCTCCTCAAAATATCTACTCCACAAGCTAAGGAACCGGCCCCACAGTAACCTTGAAACAGCTGTACATGAGTGTGATTCCTAGCTTGTGTATAATCCAACCTGTGCTTTGCTCAAAGCTGTTTGATACAGCGAGCATATGCTTAAGGGAAGCCATGTTTGATATGGTTATGGATTGCAAGAGAGAAGCGTTTGTGGACACATTTGCATGTCCCTGCCAAGATTCCCAGAATGCAGTGTAATAACTGTATTTCTCCGAATTCTGGGCATGAAACAAGTTTTTTTTAACTTGTTTTAGACATTCAAATGTGAACACAAATGTACTATTTATCTACCATATATATCTATATATATATAACCGTGCATGTGCGATAAAGGTTGAGCATGCGCAGTTGCTACCTTTTCAGTTGCATGATTCCCTAACTTTTAACAGCAATGGTAATGCCTGCACACAATGCACCCCACAGGCTTTATACACAGATTGCTAACTATTATAGTGAGTATGTATGTATATATATATATATATATATATATATATATATATATATATATATATATATACACCCAGGAATTTGGATTAAGGTAACATAATTTATGTAATCTATATAAACATCACATAACACACACTGTAGGCAGCCAACAATAGGTCAGTACATTTTACTAGAGACAAATAGTTTAGTTTTCAGTGAATCGGCTCAGGGGACAGTAACGTTTTAAACGGTGCACAAAGAAAAAAAATTGTACATGCTTAAAAAAGGGGGAAAATACATTTGAAAATGCTGTTCTAATATAAGCATGTATTTTAGAGTTGCTGACTTGAATCCCTTCTATAATGTAATTAATCATTATAATAGCACGACTTGCCTTTTTTTGTTATAGTAAGGTTAAAAGACCACTGTAGTTTGGTAAAAACATCACATGCTAGTGATGTATGTAACAAAATAACACCTGCAGGTTTGCAAGACAGAAGCATAAAAGCATCCCAGGAGAATCTTACCTTTTTAGATGACTGTTCGTGTCCTGGGTGAAGTCATCTTAGACTGCTACTCTGTAACTTGCTGGGGGCAGTTTATTCTATGTAGCCATTTATTACTATTGTCAAGGGGCTTTCTGAAGAGGCTGCGTCTGTTACTCCTCCTATTCCTTCCTGGTTTCTAATCCTTTTACAAAGTCATCAAAATATTCAAAATTGAATAGAATAGTTAAAAATTAAAAAAACGTAATTTATGTATTTTAAAACCTGTTAACACATGTCCATTCTCAAGTCAAGTTCTTCAAAAGAGCAAACTCTAAATATTACACTGCAGTGGTCCTTTAACATAGTAGTATGTGATGTTCCATCTTCCTCCACTGTTTTCTACTACGGCTGCTTTTAGATATTTACTATGAGTAAATACAGAAACCGAGTTGGCCAAATGATACAACCCACTCTGTTCAGTTGTGTTATCTGCTAGTGTTTGGCCTTGGTCTTTATGCACCATAACGGACCCAAATGACTTCTTTACTGCAGCATCAGTGCTGGTATTTACTGATTCAGCTTCCCGAATGTTTATATGCTTTGCTATAAAAATAAGGCAAACTAAGTACACTTTTGCCTAAAAAGAAGTAAAAACGTCTGTATTTTGAATACAAATTACAATATTAAGACTCTGCTTGTACCTAGGACCTTATATCATTACTATCTTCAGCTATTCAGGCGTGGAGGGGGTCATCATTTCACTGGATGATTCAGGCCTTAAACACAAGCCATTATTGGCATGGTAGCCTCTATGCATTAGCAGTCTGTGTTGATTTTTCCTTTTTCAAAAATGCTTCTATGCTTACGTATTGCACAACTGCAGACGTTGTTGGCGTGTTATAGATTTTACAAACATTACGTTTTTCTCAAACTACAGTAGTTGTTTAAAATCTTGATATCATCAGATATGAGCCTAAGAGGTTGCTTTCACAAACCTGCATTTACATAAAACAATATGTAGCTGGCCCCCATGGCTATGGAGGTGTTAATGATATTTCATGTTTTCTTCCATCATATCTTGTAAGTTTAAGGCATTTCTCTATTAAAAATACTTCCAATGCCTTGTAAGCTTCTTTGTCAGAAATCGATAAATAGCAGTATGTATATATAGATTATGGAACCCTATACAATACGCAATATTTAGATAAACAAATCGCCTGCCATTTATAAATGCGTTCCTGGGTGATACAAATGTAGCTCTGATGACTGTTTATCTAGTGTTGATGTTGAGAGTTGTTCAATACGTTTGTGAATTAATGTGATGGAGAATGTGATGCAACTTTGTGTAGAATTTCTCTTTGATGTAAATAGTTCTGTCTGGAATGACCATATCCTGAAAATGCTATATTTACAACATTCAGAAAATAAATAAATCAGTATTTCATATCGGTTTACAAATGACCATTTTACTACATAAAATAGAATATTATTTAATCAAGCTCTTTTAAACCAGTGGGAACAAATATTTAACTGTATCCTTTAATATTTGGTGTATTTAAACATTGTAATAATTGTCCATATGAGGGAGGATGATGTGTCAACTAATTTATCAAACGCATAAAGAGTTAGGTGAGACTTCTTCTTTGGGTTTTTGTGTTGGGCGTCTATTCACACTAATAAATAGACCCAATAAAACACCATTGGTATTAGAGAGGGCCCATCTTATTAGAAGGAATACTCTGTAAAATACATACCAATGGAAAGATGTTTGAGCAAGTAAATGGTGTTTAATTGATATCAATTTAGGTTTATTAAAAAATTAATTTTCTCAGCCACAATTTGGACTGTCTGTGGTATTTGAAGCCAGCCCATTTCATCTGAACTTTTTCTAGTGGCCGTGCAGTAGTCCAGATGCAGCAGATACCTGCTTCTGATAAGATAATGGCATCTTGGACCTATTTAGTCATTCCAAGTGGGTTAATGTGTCAGCTAGCCCGAAAATGTAAGTTCTCTAAATGGTTACACTTTTTTGTTTTTCCAATAACCCACCATTTATGCCTATACTAATTTATCTGTGTTGTTGAGGGCTACAGAATCACTTAAAGTGAGTATAGGTTTGTTATCCAACTGAAAGAACGAAGCATGTGTTTGTAGAATGATTCCTCAAGATGATAACGCATTACATGTGTACATGTGATTTTTTTTTTTTTTTTTGCAAAGTAAAGAAATGTCCCAAATTTTCTGCCATGCTTTTAAAAGCGTAATTTTATGCAAGAGAGAAAAAATATTAATAAATGTTAATTTTTATGCGTTGTCATATGTCCACTCTCTCTCTGTTCTGTTGAAAAATATTGTGGTGTGGGGGTTATATTTGGGCAGCCAGTCAGAACCTTTTCTGGATAACCAGTCACCCATATTGTGTACAGTGGAAACATTTTAACTGGTACCATATTAGATCAGCCGTGCCTTGAAAAAACATAGCTCCATTGCAAGACAAAGACCTGGATTACAGATCACTTACTTTTCATGAAAACCAAAAAAAAAAGCTTAAACCCTTTAAAAGCATAACGGAAAATTTGGGATTAATGGTCCCTTTTTAATATCAAAAAAGCTTGTAAGATTGTACATGATGGTTTAAATATGCTAAATAAACAAGCTTAATGCTTTTATTTCTTTTATTAATTGGACATTGTATTTCATTTTATCATTATTGAAATGTACTGTGTATTAAAAATATTTTTATTTTATTTCTTTATGCATATTTTGTTGCATATGTAATATACAAAAATATCAGTTGTTGTACATTAAAAAAAAATACATTTTTAATTATTTGCAGTTACTATGGCAGATTGCCTGGCTAATTGGAAAAGTCCTTTATTAAAAGATTGTAATGGGAAATTATTTGTGATTTATTTTATTTGCTAGGGCTACTGGTTACTCAGTGACTACTAAACACAGCGGCAAATGTAAAAACTTAAGTCCATATGCAGAATCTATATAATTGCCCTAAGTATGTTCAATTGAATTAAAATATATTTTTCTTTACGGAAATGTTGCTGTGTCTTTCTGCATTTACTTAAGATTGTCTGTTAAGGATGTTCAGCAAAGAAAATATGGAGCAGGCAACATTGTATCTATTATTGTTTGTATTTAGTTTCTATCTGTTCTTTCTTGCTCCATGTTAGTGAGCCAAACAACATGTTGTTAACATCTTCAGAGAGGAGCACAACATATGGTACCCAGTATTTTAATGATGAGTTTGGCATAGTTTCGTTTTTTCTCATGGACATGGCCACGCTCTAGGTTCCACAGCTCATTGTTTTAATTGCAGATCCCAGGAATGCCCAAGATCTGTTTGAGGCCAGATACCGTATATACTAGAGTATAAGCCGTGGCACCTATTGTACCACAAAATACTGGGAAAACTTAGTAACTTGAGTATAAGCGGAGGGTGGGAAATGTGCTGCCCCCTGTGTCCCCCTCTTGTGTGCCCTCTGTGCCCCTTTCTTGTGTACCCCCTCTCTCTCTCCCCTGTGTGTCTCTTTCCCCCCTCTCCCTCGTGTCGCTTTCCCTCCCTTATCACACTCCTCAACAGCTCTCCTCATCCTCCCTTCTTATCCTCAACCCCCCCCCCCCTCTTCCTCAACCTCAACCCCCCTTCCTCAACCTCATACCCCCTCCTCAACCTCTCTCAACCCCTCCTCATCCTCAACCCCCTCCTCAGCCCCCTTCCTCACTTTACCCCTCTTTAATTCCATCCCCCTCTCGCTTTCCACTCACTTGCGCGGAGGAGCAATGGAAGGTAAGTGAGGGGAAAGGGAGAGGGGGCGGTAATTGGAGTGGGGTAAAGTGAGGAGGGCAGTTGAGGGGGAGGGAAAGACACGAGGGAGAGGGGAGTAAAGAGACACGTGGGTGGAGAGACAGGGGGGTGACTAGAGTATAAGCCGAGGGGGGCCGTTTTCAGCCTTAAAAAAAGGGCTGAGAAACTCTGCTTATACTCGAGTATATACGGTATATTGATTAGTAGCTCCGTCATTTGGCATTACCATTTAATCACAGATATGAATATTCCGAATTGCTGCACAAACTATGACATAAGGTATCTGTTTAAAGGGCCATTTACCTCACTTTAAGTGCTCTTCAGGTTCCCTGGTGGTCCAGTGTTTAGGATTTGGTGCTTGGGTTCGATTCCAGTCCGGGAACCAAGAGATCACACCATCCTGAAGCCATGCAGGTTTGGGCCTGGTGGCCCACTGGAGAAGGAACTAGCAACCCACTCACCTATCTACCATGAAAACCAAGTGGATCAGCATGACCTTGTACATGAAAATGTGCCTGGTGTGTTATGGTCCATGAGGTCACAAAGAGTTGGAAATAACTGAATGATGCAAAAAAACTAAAGTACTCTTCATGAAATATCACAATACTAGCGACTTGCCTGTAAAAAAAAATGACGGTCAATAAAATTTGAATGCTGTTTGCCACACAATATGAAGTTTTTTGTACTGTGAGGACCTTCAGCGCTCATTGCCAGCCTCTCCTCTGGTGTACTTTTGCTCCTCTGAGCAGCCTCTGTGCTCATCACAAAGATACATATGTCTATATTTTTGTAAATATTAATCAATTAATTAGTTGCTTACTGAATTAATATACTTTACCTATTTTGTAATATATCAATCAATCAATAGGCTGCAGAGCTAACAATCTTTTTTCATTTTCCTGCAGCATATGATGTCCAGTTGTACTGTTGCTGGCCTGTGGAGATTTTTTTATGAATGTCCCAACTGTGCATTAGAAGTAGGCTGCGCGCATGATGCCAAACCGTTGGTTCATTAGTGTAAAGCGCTACTTTAGATGCATAATGTTGTGATGTTCAAGCTCGGAGTGTAAAGTAGCGTTGTTTGTGTGTGTGCTATGCGGTTTGCGAGTATTTGGTGTCCTTTGTAGTAGTGTATTTTGTACCTCGTACGTTCCTGTGTGAAAGTGGTACGCGGTTGGCGGTCGATTTTCGATTTGCCGAAACTCTTTAAAATCGACCTAAATATGCGTTCCACCTCCCTTCCAGATGTCCTGGCTGTTCCCCCGTGCTGTGTGTGATTTTTTTTATTTGTTTGTTTTTTTTCGTGTATTTTGATTTTCACAGTTTGTCCGTTAACTTCGTATTTTTCCTACCTCGTATATTTTTTTTTTCGAAGTCCCGCGTCTCGTATCTTTTTTTTTTTTTTTTTTTTTTTTTAAGTTTCTAACTGCTTGCAGCCTAACAGCCTTATTAAATGGCGAATCGGGCAATTGATTATGGCTCTATATAAGCACATATGATATTTTTTTACAAAAGTATTTAGTTACTGAAGACCTTGCTTTTGCATAGAAGTTCACTAAGTAAAAACGTATTTTAAAAAAAGATGCTACGTGCTTATATAGAGCCCTATTCAATTGTGCGAAATGCAGTTTAATAAGTCAGGCAATGAGCGCAGTTTTTCCATGGACTGCACTGACCGGTTAACCTATAACTGACCTGTTTAGGTGTACCTAGTACTTCATGCCTGCACAAATATAGATGTAGTAAGGGTTACATTTTTGTTTGTGAGAATCACGGCAAGGCTCAAGCATCCAAAGAGCATGAGTCACAGAGCCCACCAAAAATAGAATCTGTTCAATTCGAACTTGAAATATAAACAATCTGCCCAAGCCTTTCCATTGACTTGAATGGCTGACACACGTCTGGAACCTCATTGGTTGTAGTAATGCAGTAGAATGTGGGCGGATTGGTTGTAGTAATGCAGTAGAATGTGGGCGGATTGGTTGTAGTAATGCAGTAGCATGTGGGCAGTCAGTTACTCCTGTAAACATATTTAATTTCAAACAAATATATATATTTTTTAATAATTCAAAACCTATTACAACATGCTTTTATGAAATCATCACAGTGATTTCATCTGAATGAAATGGTCCTTTAACCACCACCTCAATAAATACTGCAATGTGGGTTCTATTCGAAATGTTGATAGAAATCATGTCAAGCTATCACATACAAGTAAATGTTAATAAAGCCCATATTCTCTTTTGTTCTATTATGCTTCATTAAACATTTACATTATCAATACAGTTTGGCAGTAACTGGCAACAATACATAGAGCTGTGAACTTTATACCCGGCAATACTTGCGTCAGTACTGCCTTACCAACTCTTACTCTAAATAAAGCTCTGGCAGAGCTAGAATAACATCTAATATTCCATTAAAGGGCCACAGCAATGGTCATTCAGTAAGGTATTTAAGCATAAAAAATGATGTTTAAAGAAAATAAATTCAATATAGGTTTTAAAACTTTGAATTAAGCTTTGTAACTTCCTACAGATGTGTTTCTTTACCCAATTAAGTCTCCAGTGAAAACAATTAAAACAAGAATACTGTCTATTTTCTTTTCTGACCAGATTTGGTGCTTGCAATAGCTTTGCTTCCATGCACTGACTATCACAATATATACATACGATTGGGATTGTTCCTTTGTGCAGACGTACAAATCCCCTGGACACCTGATGGGAGTGGAGAGAAGCAGATCTGCTTTAGTCCAAAATACTAAGCCAAGTTTAAAAGCTATTTTTTTTCTTCAATTACTGGTTTTATTGCTTAGTGTATGAGAATTGAAGTGGTCCTTTGAAAGTACAGTGCCTTGCAAAAGTATTCACCCCCTTGACTTTTTACCTATTTTGTTACATTACAGCCTCAAGTTCAATGTTTTGTTAATCTGAATTTTATGTGATGGAGCTGGACACAATAGTCTTAAGTTGGTGAAGTGAAATGAGAAACATATATACATAAAACTATTTTTTAGAAATATAAAACAGAAAATTGACACGTTCGTATGTATTCACCCCCTTTGTTATGAAGCCCATAAAAAGCTCTGGTGCAACAAATTACCTTCAGAAGTCACATAATTAGTGAAATGATGTCTACCTGTGTGCAATCAAGTGTCACATGATCTGTCATTACATATACACACCTTTTTTGAAAGGACCCAGAGGCTGCAACACCTAAGCAAGAGACACCACTAACCAAACACTGCCAAGAAGACCAAGGAACTCTCCAAATAAGTAAGGGACAATGTTTTTGAGAAGTCGGGGTTAGGTTCTAAAAAAATATTCAAATATTTGATGATTTCCTGGAGCACCATCAAATCTATCATAACCAAATGGAAAGAACATGGCACAACAGCAAACCTGCCAAGAGACGTCCGCCCACCAAAACTCACGGCCCGGGCAAGGAGGGTATTAATCAGAGAGGCAGCCCAGAGACCTAAGGTAACCCTGGAGGAGCTGCAGAGTTCCACAGCAGAGACTGGAGTATCTGTACATAGGACAACAATAAGCCGTACGCTCCATAGTGTTGGGCTTTATGGTAGAGTGGCCAGTAAAAAGCCATTTTGAGTTTGTGAAAACGCATGTTGGAGACTCCCAAAATGTATGGAGAAAGGTGCTCTGATCTGATGAGACTAAAATTGAACTTTTCGGCCATCAAAGAAAACACTATGTCTGGTGCAAACCCAACACATCACATCACCCAAAGCAGCCGGGACTGGGAAACTGGTCAGAGGTGAGGGAAAGATGGATGGTGCTAAATACAGGGATTTCTTGAGCAAAACATGTACCACTCTGCGTGATTTGAAGCTGGGATGGAGGTTGAGTGGTTTAGGGGAATCATGTAACTGTGTTGGAATGGCCTCGTCAAAGCCCAGACCTCAATCCAATAGAAAATCTGTGGTCAGACTTAAAGATTGCTGTTCACAAGCGCAAACCATCCAACTTGAAGGAGCTGGAGCAGTTTTGCAAGGAGGAATGGGCAAAAATCCCAGTGGTAAGATGTGGCAAGCTCATAGAGACTTATCCAAAGTGACTTGGAGCTGTGATTGCTGCAAAAGGTGGCTCTACAAAGTATTGACTCTAGGGGGGTGGATAAATATGCACATTGACTTTTTCTATTATTTTGTCCTATTTGTTGTTTGCTTCACAATAAAAAAAACATCTTCAAAGTTTTGGGCATGTTCTGTAAATTAAATTATGCAAATCCTCAAACAATCCATGTTAATTCCAGGCTGTGAGGCAACAAAACACGAAAAATGGGGGGTGAATAATTTTGCAAGGCACTGAATATGGAAGTTTCCATGTTTTTAACTTCTAATCTAACACATGCTGCTTATATCAGACACACATTACATTGAGTCATTCTATCCACACAGATTTATTTTATTTAAAAAAAATGGTTTACACACCACCTGAGCTGGTTACATAGACACAGTGTACCTACCAATAGAAACACTGCATTTGGTTACTTTTTTTTTAACCCTATAGTAACCTTCAAGCCAACAAATGCACAATGCAGAAATACACACAGCAATGTCTGATCTCCTTGCTTCCTTGTGCAGGGGGAAACAAGACTACACATATCATTATCTGATTTAATTACCTTGCACAACTTTGTGTCATCAGCGAAAATGGAGACAATTCTTTAAATTTAGTGCTATCGCTCTCACACTCGTCACTGGAAGGCACTGCAGGCAAAAAAACTCTCTGAGAATCTGAAAAAAAGAATTGTTGCTCTACATAAAGATGACCTAGGTTATAAAAAGATTGCCAAGACCTTGTAACTGAGCTGCAGCAAGGTGGAACAACCATACAGCAGTTTCACCGGACAGGTTCCACTCAGAACAAGCCTCAACATGGTCGACCAAAGAAGTTGAGTGCACATGCTCAGAGTCATATCCAGATGTTGTCTTTGGGAAATTGACGTATGAGTGCTGCTAGCATTGCTGCAGAGGTTGAAGGGGTGGGGGGGGCAGCCTGTCAGTGCTCAGACCATACGCCGCCGCACACTGCATTAAATTGGTTTGCATGGCTGTCGTCCCAGACGGAAGCCACTTCTAAAGATGATGCACAAGAAAGCCCGCAAACAGTTTGCTGAAGACAAGCAGACTAAGGACATGGATTACTGGAACCATGTCCTGTGGTCCAATGAGACCAAGATAAACTAATTTGGTTGAGATGGTGTCAAGTGTGTATGGCGGCAACCAGGTGAGGAGTGCAAAGACAAGTGTGTCTTGCCTACAGTCAAGCATAGTGGTGGGAGTGTCATCGTCTGGGCCTGCATGAGTCTTGCTGGCACTGGGGAGCTACAATTCATTGAGGGAACCATGAATGCCAAAATGTACTGTGACATACTGAAGCGGAGCATGATCCCTCCCTTCGGAGACTGGGCCGCAGGGCAGTATTCCAACATGATAACGACCCCAAACACACCTCCAAGAAAACCACTGCCTTGCTAAAGAAGCTGAAGGTAAAGGTGATGGACTGGCCAAGCATGTCTCCAGACCTAAACCCTATTGAGCATCTGTGGGGCATCTTCAAATGGAAGGAGTTCAAGTTCTCTAACATCCACCAGTTCTGTGATGTCATCATGGAGGAGTGGAAGAGGACTCCAGTGGCAACCTGTGAGGCTCTGGTGAACTCCATGCCCATGAGGGTTAAGGCAGTGCTGGAAAATAATGGTGGCCACACAAAATATTGACACTTTGGGCCCAATTTGGACATTTCCACTTAGGGGTGTACTCACTTTTGTTGCCAACGGTTTAGACATTAATGGCTGTTTGTCAAGTTATTTTGATGGGACAGCAAATGTACACTGTTTTAGAGGCTGTACACTTACTACTTTACATTGTAGCAGTGTTATTCCTTTAGTGTTGTCACATGAAAAGATATAATAAAATATTTACAAAAATGTGAGGTGTGTACTAATTTTGGTGAGATTCTGTATATATATATATATATATATATATATATATATATATATATAGTAATTGTTTTTTATTTATTAATATATTTTGATATTAAAAAGATGTGACAATTGTATTTATAGCTCCAATAAATAAAGATGTTTATTTTGCGTTAAAATATGATGATAGTTCCATGCTGATGATAGCCAGTAAGCTTGAAACAGCTGTACATGGATAGGATACTCATCTTGTGTTTAATCCAACCTTGGCTTTGCATTAATGCTGTGTAATACAGCATGCATAAGCTTAAAGGAAGCCATGTTTGAAATGGGCTATGGATGGAAGAGCGAGGCATTTGTGGGCACATTTACATGTCCCAGCTCAGCTTCCCAGAATGCAGTGTAATAACTGTTTTTCTTGGAATTCTGAGCTGGAAGCAGGTTTTTAACTTGTTTTAGACATTCAAATGTGAACACAGATGTACTATTGCAGTATATAGTGATACCTTTTTTATTGGACAAACATATTCATAGGTGTCATGACGAGCTTGAAGCGGCCATATGCGGTATCTTCCATAGTTATGAAGAGTGAGGTAGCTGTGAATGTCCAGTAATCCAGATGAATAATGAGAGTATTGCAGTATATAGTGATACCTTTTTTATTGGACAAACATATTCATAGGTTTCATGACGAGCTTGGAGCGGCCATATGCGGTATCTTCCATAGTTATAAAGCGTGAGGTAGCCGTGAATGCATATATATATATATATATATATAATTATTTTATCCACTGCTGACTGAACATTTGTCCACTGAAAAAGAAGGGATCAGTCTATCATTTTAATGGTAGGTGTATTTTAACAGTGAGAGACAGAATAATAAAAAACAAACAAGAAAAACGCATGTCAAAAAAGTTATAAATTGATTTGCGGGTCAGTGAGGGAAATAAATATTCGATCCCCTATCAATCAGCAAGGTTTCTGGCTCCCAGGTGTCTTTTATACAGATAACGAGCTGAGATTAGGAGCACTCTCTTAAAGGTAGTGCTCCTAATCTCAGCTCGTTACCTGTATAAAAGACACCTGTCCACAGAAGCAATCAATCAATCAGATTTCAAACTCTCCACCATGGCCAAGACTAAAGAGCTGTCCAAGGATGTCAGGGACAAGATTGTAGACCTACACAAGGCTGGAATGGGCAAAAAGACCATCGCCAAGCAGCTTGTTGAGAAGGTGACAACAGTTGTTGCGATTATTCGCAAATGGAAGAAACACAAAATAACTGCCAGTCTCCCTCTGTCTGGTGCTCCATGCAAGATCTCACCTTGTGGAATTTCAATGATCATGAGAACGGTGAGGAAAAGCCTAGAACTACACGGGAGGATCTTGTAAATGATCTCAAGGCAGCTGGGACCATAATCACCAAGAAAACAATTGGTAACACACTACGCCGTGAAGGACTGAAATCCTGCAGTGCCCTGCACAAGAAAGCACATGTACAGGCCCGTCTGAATCATTCAGATGTTCATTGGCAAGCTTCAGAGGAGAACTGGGTGAAAGTGTTGTGGTCAGATGAGACCAAAATCAAGCTCTTTGGCATCAACGCAACTCAACGTGTTTGGAGGAAGAGGAATGCTGCCCATTACCCCAAGAACACCATCTATACTGTCAAACATTGAGGTGGAAACATTATGCTGTGGGGATGTTTTTCTGTTAAGGGAACTGGACAACTTCACCGCATCAAAGGGATGATGGACGGGGCCATGTACCATCAAATCTTGGGTGAGAACAACCTTTCCTCAGCCAGGTCATTGGAAATGGGTCATGGATGGGTATTCCAGCATGACAATGACCCAAAACACAGCAACAAAGGAGTGGCTCAAGAAGAAGCCCGTTAAGGTCCTGGAGTGGCCTAGCCAGTCTCCAGACCTTAATCCCATAGAAAATCTGTGGAGGGAGCTGAAGGTTCGAGTTGCCAAACATCAGCCTCAAAACCTTAATAACTTGGGCCCTCATTCAATTGTGATTTGGCCAATTCGAAAAGTGCTCTAAATAAGCACATAAAATATTTTTTTTAAATACGTTTTTAGTTAGTGAAAACCTTGTTTTTGGAAAGATGTTTACTAACTAAAAACGTCTTTAAAAAAATATGTTATGTGCTTATTTAGACCCCTATTCAATTGGCCAAATTGCAATTGAATGAGGGCCTTGGAGAGGATCTGCTAAGAGGAGTGGGAAAAAATCCCACATGAGGTGTGTGCAAACCTGGTGACAAACTACTTACAAGAAACGTCTGACCTCTGTGATTGTCAGCAAGGGTTTTGCCACCAAGTACTAAGTCGAAGGGGTCAAATACTTATTTCACTCATTGACCTGCAAATCAATTTTTTTACTTTTTTGATATGCGTTATTCTGACTCTCACTGTTAAAATACATCCATTCAAATTATAGACTGATCATTTCTTTGTCGTTCAAAATCAGCAGGGGATCAAATACATTGTAGCTATATATATATATATATAGGGAAAAAAGTATTAGAGCATTTGTTCCAAGGCAACGTGGTCTCATATGACGTGGATTAACCCCTTGAGTACTGGGTTGTGTGTTACCCTTGATTTTATATTATAAAATGGGCTTAATACAAACATGTCATATATTTTAATTACACATATGTTGATATCTGATTGTTAAGTGCCAAATAATGTTGAAATGTCCTTAATTTGTAGTGCTTTTTGTGATATACTGTCACTTTAAAAGCTTCTGGGGCACTCAGCAAAGATTTGAAAACCAGCTGCAAGTGATCTTTGGTACATGTACATTTTTCTTCTGCTTTTTTCGTTTACAGCACTGTCCTGATTTGCAAGTAGTCCATAAAATCTTATTAGCGTAAGGTTTGGGTGCAAAAGTAACTCAAAATATATTTTCAATGCAAAACTCAATGCAGATTTATGCGTTGCTTTTCGTCTTTGTCGTAAAGTTCACTCAGAGCAGTTACCCGTAGAAGTTCTCTCGCAGTGTTTTAGGAATGGGGGATTAACATAGCTAGGTAGGATTTACTCTACAGTTGGGGGCACTCATAAGTGCTTGTTCAGGGATTAGCATAGGGTCCATGCTTGGTATATATTACATTTTGACATGTATAACCAATTGGTGCTCAGATGAACATTTTTTAGCATCTTGAGAAGCTAGCCGTTTCACTGTTCTATATCTTTTTTTGTCATACCATTACTGAAACTTTATTTTTTTTCTCTTATTTTTACCCTGTATGTAAAAGGTGCACTGTGGTCAGTTTTGTTCTGTGTGGATTTTGAATGTCCTTGTGAACTAACAATCTTTCCCATAATAGTATGGAAAAAATGGAAATCCCCCCCCCCCCCCCCAACTATTTGCAGATAAAAATCCCAAAGCTTCCTGTGCATTTCAAATCTACTACAACCTCAAAATGTGATCAGCAGAAGCCAACATGGTTTATTACACTGCAGCATATATTTACTATAAGAATGAGGTTAACCTGTATTATTTTTTTATTCTAAAACATTTTCTCTGTGTAGTTGTTGAAATGAGTAAATTTTAAATATGACTACACTGGTCCTTAATTAAATTACCTAATACAGTGTGAAATTCAGAGGAATGCCATGTCTAAAAATATATCAACAATACAAAATAGTTTCACTTTAAGTTGAAATAAATAAATTCTTCCTCATTTAGTAGATTTCAGAAAAGGAGACACTATGAATGATCCAGGGACCTTTTAGTTGATAGTAAACCTATTGAAATGGTTCACCGAAATGACTATTCAAACTTCCTCTTACGTCTATTAACAACTCTTGCCTTTACCCTAATACCTGCCTGCATTTTTACATTCATCAATTATATGTTCTCAAAGTTTACCAAATTAATCTGTTTATGAAATACAGGGAGTGCAGAATTATTAGGCAAGTTGTATTTTTGAGGATTAATTATATTATTGAACAACAACCATGTTCTCAATGAACCCAAAAAACTCATTAATATCAAAGCTGAATATTTTTGGAAGTAGTTTTTAGTTTGTTTTTAGTTTTAGCTATTTTAGGGGGATATCTGTGTGTGCAGGTGACTATTACTGTGCATAATTATTAGGCAACTTAACAAAAAACAAATATATACCCATTTCAATTATTTATTTTTACCAGTGAAACCAATATAACATCTCAACATTCACAAATATACATTTCTGACATTCAAAAACAAAACAAAAACAAATCAGTGACCAATATAGCCACCTTTCTTTGCAAGGACACTCAAAAGCCTGCCATCCATGGATTCTGTCAGTGTTTTGATCTGTTCACCATCAACATTGCGTGCAGCAGCAACCACAGCCTCCCAGACACTGTTCAGAGAGGTGTACTGTTTTCCCTCCTTGTAAATCTCACATTTGATGATGGACCACAGGTTCTCAATGGGGTTCAGATCAGGTGAACAAGGAGGCCATGTCATTAGATTTTCTTCTTTTATACCCTTTCTTGCCAGCCACGCTGTGGAGTACTTGGACGCGTGTGATGGAGCATTGTCCTGCATGAAAATCATGTTTTTCTTGAAGGATGCAGACTTCTTCCTGTACCACTGCTTGAAGAAGGTGTCTTCCAGGAACTGGCAGTAGGACTGGGAGTTGAGCTTGACTCCATCCTCAACCCGAAAAGGCCCCACAAGCTCATCTTTGATGATACCAGCCCAAACCAGTACTCCACCTCCACCTTGCTGGCGTCTGAGTCGGACTGGAGCTCTCTGCCAATCTCTGCTCTCTACCAATCCAGCCACGGGCCCATCCATCCGGCCCATCAAGACTCACTCTCATTTCATCAGTCCATAAAACCTTAGAAAAATCAGTCTTGAGATATTTCTTGGCCCAGTCTTGACGTTTCAGCTTGTGTGTCTTGTTCAGTGGTGGTCGTCTTTCAGCCTTTCTTACCTTGGCCATGTCTCTGAGTATTGCACACCTTGTGCTTTTGGGCACTCACTGGCTGTGATGTTGCAGCTCTGAAATATGGCCAAACTGGTGGCAAGTGGCATCGTGGCAGCTGCACGCTTGACTTTTCTCAGTTCATGGGCAGTTATTTTGCGCCTTGGTTTTTCCACACGCTTCTTGCGACCCTGTTGACTATTTTGAATGAAACGCTTGATTGTTCGATGATCACGCTTCAGAAGCTTTGCAATTTTAAGAGTGCTGCATCCCTCTGCAAGATATCTCACTATTTTTTACTTTTCTGAGCCTGTCAAGTCCTTCTTTTGACCCATTTTGCCAAAGGAAAGGAAGTTGCCTAATAATTATGCACACCTGATATAGGGTGTTGATGTCATTAGACCACACCCCTTCTCATTACAGAGATGCACATCACCTAATATGCTTAATTGGTAGTAGGCTTTCGAGCCTATACAGCTTGGAGTAAGACAATATGCATAAAGAGGATAATGTGGTTAAAATACTCATTTGCCTAATAATTCTGCACTCCCTGTAGGTCTATACCAAAAATATTGCATGATCTGGAATATTAATCAATCAAAACTGAATTTAATGTGTAGCTATTGCAAAATGCAACTATAATAGTTACATGTAGTATTTGGTTTCAAAAAGGTTAAATGCAAATGTAACCAAACCTTTCTATTTACAATGTTTATATATGGAATCTAATTGTGTCTCTTAATTCAAATGAGCTGGGTTATTAATGCATCTGATAGAGGAGAATTAGTAGTTTATGAAAACAAATGTTTTCATGAAAAAATACCAAAATAAACATTTAAACAGTTACCCTAAAGTTTGCTGAATTTCTTGCATTTGCAAACAGTTTTCTATCAATGTTTACACTCCCTGAAAATCCCAGCTGAAATTAACATGCATAATACATTCTATCTTTTTGGTCTGTGAATTGAGCTACAGCTTTTCTTTATACCCAGAACAAGGTCTGTGTCCCTTCATTTACTGATTGTTTTATCTACATCCCAGTTGATACTTCCCCCAGCACCAGTGAATTGCCCCTGTGATCTCCCCCAGCCCCTGTGAACTCACCCAGCACCAGTGGATTCCCCCTGTGATCTCTCCCAGCCCCAGCGATTTACTCCACCTCCAGTGAATTGCCCGTGTGATCTCTTCCAGCCCCAGTGAACTGCTCCATTACTTCCCCAGGCCCAGTGAACTCTCCCACTCCCAGTGAATTGCTCCTGTGATCTCTCTCAGCCCCAGTAAATTGCCCCTGTGATCTCTCCCAGCCCCTGTTAAATACCCTGATATGCCTAGCTCAATCCTGAGGGTGTAAACATTACCTTTTCTTAAAAAAATGCAAATATTTTTGCTAGGTGGGTTATGATGCTCCTCTAGAGGATGCATTCATAACCCACCTCACTTCAATATGCCTTTAATTGTGTAGTCCTTCTTTGACTCAAGCAATAGAAGATGTAGATTTAAATCATTTTCAAGTAATTTTCCTCCTTATGTCTGGGTTGTTCCACGTCCATCCAGTAGCAATAAGAGAAGAAAAGGGACATATTTAGAGAACTGAATTTTGGGAATAACTACTATTTGTGAAGTATGTCACAAAATAACATTAGCAACTGAACTGTGATAGCTAAGAACATACAGTGCCTTGCAAAAGTATTCACCCCCAAGGCATTTTGGGGGTTTTGTTGCCTCACAGCCTGGAATTAACATGGATTGTTTGAGGATTTGCATTATTTAATTAACAGAACATGCTCACAACTTTGCTTCACAATAATAAAAAAAAAAAATCTTCAAACAACAAATAGGACAAAATAACAGAAAAAGTCAATGTGCATAACTATTCACCCCCCTAAAGTCAATACTTTGTAGAGCCACCTTTTGCGGCAATCACAGCTCCAAGTCACTTTGGATAAGTCTCTATGAGCTTGCCACATCCTACCACTGGGATTTTTGCCCATTCCTCCTTGCAAAACTGCTCCAGCTCCTTCAAGTTGGATGGTTTGCACTTGTGAACAGCAATCTTTAAGTCTGACCACAGATTTTCTATTGAGGTCTCGGCTTTGACTAGGCCATTCCAACACATTTAGATGTTTCCCCTTAAACCACTCAAGTTTTGCTTTAGCAGTGTTTTTGGGGTCATTGTCCTGCTGGAAGCTAAGGCTCCGTCCTAGCCTCAAATCACGCACAGAGTGGTACAGGTTTTGCTCAAGAATATCCATCTTTCCCCCAGTGTTTGGTTAGTGGTGCCTCTTGCTTAGGCGTTGCAGCCTCTGGGGCCTTTCAAAAAAGGTGTGTATATGTAATGACAGATCATGTGACACTTAGATTGCACACAGGTGGACATCATTTCACTAATTATGTGACTTGTGAAGGTAATTGGTTGCACCAGAGCTTTTTATGGGCTTCATAACAAAGGGGGTGAATACATACTCACATGTCAATTTTCTGTTTTCTATTTCTATAAAATAGTTTTATGTATATATTTTTCTCATTTCACTTCACCAACTTAGACTATTGTGTCCTGATCCATCACATAAAATTCAGATTAACAAAACGTTGAACTTAAGACTGAAATGTAACAAAATAAATAAAAAGTCAAGGGGAGTGAATACTTTTGCAAGGCACTGTACATTTTTTTTACATTTATTTATTAAAACTCCTTGTTTTCATTTCTTGTATCTTCCATACTTCCTGCTGGCTTCAAGCATGAGGGAGCTGATCTCATATTTTTTTATTATCTATTCTGGGGGTAGGATGGGGAGCCAACCATGTGTTGATCAATTGGTTAAATCAAATATGATTTATACATTTATCATTGTACAAGCATTCTTGCAAGCCCTGCTCTGTGACCTTCTCATGCCTTGAAAAATAAGTATTATGGTCATAGCAACTTTCATTTACTACCAAAGTTTTTTCTTGCAGTTAGTTTGTTGCATACTTTACAAATGTTAAGGCTTTGCTCATCTACAGTGATTCTTTAAATGTATACAGGTCCTAATTACTCCTTGCACTCTTCTCAATTTCTAATGGCTTTAGACTGAAAATAATGCAGCTAGACCCCTAGGCAGGGCCTGGGGGTGTATAATGCTGCTGAGGGGGTTGGAGGGGTGAATGGTGCTGCTGGGGGCCCCTGTGGGCACAATATGGCTGCTGAGGGGACCTAGGGGTGAATATTGCTGCTGAAGGAGAATGGGGGTGAATATGGCTGCTGAGGAGGACTATGGGGGCAGAATATGGCTGCTGAGGGTGCCCTGGGGGCAGAATATGGCTGCTGAGGGTGCCCTGGGGGCAGAATAAGGCTGCTGAGTGTGCACTGGGGGCAGAATAAGGCTGCTGAGTGTGCCCTGGGGGCAGAACATGACTGCTGAGGGGGACGTGGGGGATATATGGCTGCTGAGGGGGTGAATGGTGCTGCTGAGGGGGGCTGTGTGTGTTGGGGGTGAATAATGCTGCTGAGGGGGCCTGGGGGGTAAATATTGCTGCTGAGGGGGTTGGAGGGGTGAATGGTGCTGCTGAGTGGGCCCTGGGGGAGAGTTTGGCTGCTGACGGGGGTCAATTGTGCTGCTGAGGGGGGCCTGTGTGTGTTGGGGGTGAATGGTGCTGCTGAGGGGGCCTGGGGGGTGAATATTGCTGCTGAGGGGGTTGGAGGGGTGAATGGTGCTGCCGAGTGCCCCTGGGGGAGAATTGTGCTGCTGAGGGGGGCCTGTGAGTGTTGGGGGTGAATGGTGCTGCTGAGGAGGACCTGGAGGCTAATGGTGCTGCCGCGGGGGACCTGGAGGCGAATGGTGCTGCCGCGGGGGACCTGGAGGCGAATGGTGCTGCCGCGGGGGACCTGGAGGCGAATGGTGCTGCCGCGGGGGACCTGGAGGCGAATGGTGCTGCCGAGGGGGACCTGGAGGCGAATGGTGCTGCCGAGGGGGACCTGGAGGCGAATGGTGCTGCCGAAGGGGACCTGGAGGCGAATGGTGCTGCCGAAGGGGACCTGGAGGCGAATGGTGCTGCCGAGGGGGGCCTGGGGGTGTATAATGCTCCTGAGGGGGCCCTGTGGGCACAATATGGCTGCTGAGGGGGCCCTGTGGGCACAATATGGCTGCTGAGGGGGCCCTGTGGGCACAATATGGCTGCTGAGGGGGCCCTGTGGGCACAATATGGCTGCTGAGGGGGCCCTGTGGGCACAATATGGCTGCTGAGGGGGCCCTGTGGGCACAATATGGCTGCTGAGGGGACCTAGGGGTGAATATTGCTGCTGAAGGGGAATGGGGGTGAATATGGCTGCTGAGGGGGGCCTGGGGGTGAATATTGCTGCTGAGGGTGCCATGGGCGCAGAATATGGCTGCTGAGGGGGCCCTAGGGTGTGAATGGTGATGCTGAGTGGGCCTGGGAAGTGAATATTGCTGCTGAGGGGGCCCTGGGGGGAGAATTTGGCTGCTGAGGGGGCCCTGGGGGGAGAATTTGGCTGCTGAGGGGGCCCTGGGGGGAGAATTTGGCTGCTGAGGGGGCCCTGGGGGGAGAATTTGGCTGCTGAGGGGGCCCTGGGGGGAGAATTTGGCTGCTGAGGGGGCCCTGGGGGGAGAATTTGGCTGCTGAGGGGGCCCTCTGGGGAGAATTTGGCTGCTGAGGGGGCCCTGGGGGGAGAATTTGGCTGCTGAGGGGGCCCTGGGGGGAGAATTTGGCTGCTGAGGGGGCCCTGGGGGGAGAATTTGGCTGCTGAGGGGGCCCTGGGGGGAGAATTTGGCTGCTGAGGGGGCCCTAGGGTGTGAATGGTGATGCTGTGGGCCTGGGGGGTGAATATTGCTGCTGAGGGGGCCCTGGTGGGAGAATATCACTGCTGAGGGGGGCCCTAGGGTGTGAATGTTGATGCTGAGTGAGCGTGGGGGGTGAATACTGCTGCTGAGGGGGCCCTGGTGGGAGAATATCACTGCTGAGCGGGGCCTGCGGGCAGAATATGGCTGCTGAGGGGGCCCTGTGGGCAGAATATGACTGCTGAGGGGGCCCTGTGGGCAGAATATGACTGCTGAGGGGGCCCTGTGGGCAGAATATGACTGCTGAGGGGAGGCTTTGGGGGCAGAATATGACTGCTGAGGGGAGGCTTTGGGGGCAGAATTTGGCTGCTGAGGGGAGGCTTTGGGGGCAGAATTTGGCTGCTGAGGGGTCCTGGGGGCAGAATTTGGCTGCTGAGGGGTCCCTAGGGTGTGAATGGTGCTGCTGAGGGGGCATGGGGGTGAATGGCGTTGCGGATGGGGCCTGGGGGTGAATATTGCTGCTGAGGGGGCCCTGGGGGGAGAATTTGGGGGCCCTGGGGGCAGAACATGACTGCTGAGGGGGCCCTGGGGGCAGAATATGGCTGCTGAGGGTACCCTAGGGTGTAAATGGTTATCCTGAGTGGGCCTGGGGCCAGAATATGGCTGCTGAGGGGGGCCTAGGGTGTGAATGGTGTTGCTGAGGGACCCTGGGGGAAGAATTTGCCTGCTGAGGGGGCCCTGGCGGAAGAATTTGCCTGCTGAGGGGGCCCGGGGGGAAGAATTTGGCTGCTGAGGGGGCCCTGGGGGAAGAATTTGGCTGCTGAGGGGGCCCTGGGGGAAGAATTTGGCTGCTGAGGGGGCCCTGGGGGAAGAATTTGGCTGCTGAGGGGGCCCGGGGGGAAGAATTTGGCTGCTGAGGGGGCCCTGGGGGAAGAATTTGGCTGCTGAGGGGGCCCTGGGGGAAGAATTTGGCTGCTGAGGGGGCCCTGGGGGCAGAATATGGCTGCTGAGGTGGCCCTGGGGGCAGAATATGGCTGCTGAGGTGGCCATGGGGGCAGAATATGGCTGCTGAGGTGGCCCTGGGGGCAGAATATGGCTGCTGAGGGGGCTCTGGGGGCAGAACATGAGAGGATAAATTGATTGGAAAAAAGCCATACAGTTAGTTTTTAAATTATAAAAATGTGATACCTATGTAGAAGCCTGGAGGAGTCCATGATACATTAGAGGAAGTTGTATCTAATAGGCGTTTACAATTCTGGAGTGCTAAGATTTGCATATAATGATGCAAGGTGTCTGCTTCTGGGCCAGCAAACAAGTCTCCTCTTTTCTTGAACTGCAGTGGTCGTTTAAAATTATAAGTAATAACAAGTACCATAAGTTAAAGGAGATCTCATCTGGGACTTCAGAAAGGGACAATATACTCTATTCCATAGACCAAATTAAAGCAGTAAAAAAACAAACAAAAAAAAAAAAAAAACAACACAGAAAAGAAGCTCCACTAAGAAGCCAGGTCCAAATGGTTGCTCCATACTTTACTGTTTTCCTGGACAGTGCCAGACTGCTGAGCCAAGCATAGGGAACATAGAGAAATACGAACAACCTGGGATATGGCCAGTGACTAGTTAAGGTAGTAAGGTATTCTCATTGTAAGACTTTCTTACATTGCATATAAAATCAGCAACCATCCTACTTTCAGCGAACTACTTTTAATCCAAAGTATCTCTACTACCAATGCAATATATTGTCACGAAATTATGGGTACTCAAAACACTAATTTGTAATTTAAACCCTCACATGCAGAAAAAAATAAATTAAAAAGAAACAAGATTATCTATTAAAAGGATTTTAATAAAGGTGTTCATAAATAAACATGATACACTTTAATTCCAACAACATTACTTACATTAAAAAAAAGTATACATCTGACTCCATGGAGTAGGATAGACTTGCAGTGCATTTGTGGAAATGCATTTACCTGATCAGTCTCCTATTTATTTATACACACTGATAACCCCATCCTTATTATCCAGTGCAAGGGGCATCTATTTTACAAAAGAAGATACACACGTGGTGTTTGAAGTTAACCAGCTGCTATAGCTATGTTCTTCCTTGTACCTGATCTGGTTCCTTAACCAAAACATGAATAAACTGTAGCCAGGATTATGGGCTTATGAACTTTTCTTCTGTACTCTTGTACAGTTAACACAAAGTTATAATTGAAACTGGATCAGGGCATCCTATGGGAAAAAAACAACACCTTACAACAATGGCACTTTTAAAGGCAGGTATGTTACAATCAGAACTCTGCTGTTACAAGCCTGTAACATGTACTCTTCTGGCACAGCACAATATTTGCTTTGCATCGTACCCATTTGACAGGTCAAAAATGCTCATGCTCTGCTGATCTTATTGTTCAGAAGCTGAAAATGAAATTTCTAAAGTTGATCGGTTTGTGAAAATTAATAAACGTACATTGTCACTCTGCATGCATATGTCACATGTGTAGAAAGCTCATTGAAACATGCTTCAAAAGTGGTCACATATAAATCTTGATCTAAACTGGTTTTGGAAATCACTGTATATGGAAACATTGGTAGACTAAAAGAAAAACAACTGAACGTATTTCATACATTGCAAATATAGCATTTAAATAGTTTATACAAAAATATTTCTGCATAATGTTTGACAATTGTTTTCCCCAGTTTTGGAAGGCGTACATTATCTATGTGGTCCACATTCTAAACACAATAGAAAATCGGAAGTTGAACAGTTTAAGAGCCAATAAAATAAATAATACCAAGTGCATGCCCTTGGTTTTTAAACAAGTCTCCTTGAAAAGGTCAAACCCTTGTTCCAGTGTCAACCTTCAACAGCTGGTGTCTGAGGTGCTGGAGAAGCAAGTTCAGGAAAATTTGATACAAGAGGTATCCATCAACCTCACCAATCTTATTACTTGTAAGGCCGATACTTTCAGCTGCACATTTTTCAAAGAAAACAAAAAAATATATTTACATGGGATGCCCCTTAAATTAGCTGATTTTTTGAAGAAGTTTTTCTTCTATTTGTCCAAACTGTACAATTACAGACATTTCTGCTATAAACTGTTCACAGCCTTCCTTGGTAACCTGTTTACAGTATCTGAGATCAATTGAGCAGATGTTTCCACAGCGTTTGAAGAATGTCAGGCACTGGTCTGTAACATTATTGCAGTCTGTGGATAAAAGGAAGAAAAGTTTGATTTAAAACTTGCATTTTTTATACATCAGCAATGGCTTCAAAACTTTACTGTTTACAGCAAAAATATATATTCAGGAAGATCATATCGACAGAAATGCATCATTTCATAATTGCAGGGTTGCCCAAGGTTGTTGGTAACGCAATGTTAAAATTGTGGGCTCGCATAGCAAACACCACAGTTGAAATGGAGTAACCAACAACCCTGACAGGGGCTGCAATGTGCGCCTACGGCACTCATTGCAAGGCTCGCATCCCAGCCAACTGCAATGAGCACAATAGGCGCTCATTGCAAAGCTCGCAACACACCCGCCGAAGCCGCAGGGGAGAGGTGATGGGGGTCACGGAATAGAGAGACAGGGGGTGGCATAGAGAGAGAGGGGAGGGAGGAGGGGGGAGAGACACAGGGGAGGGAGGCCGCAGGGCTCGCATCACCCCCACCACCGTACCTGGTTCCTGCCAGTAGTCCCCTGCCTCCAGATCCCCTCAGCCTCACCCCCCCCCCCCCCTCCAGATCCCTCAGCCTCACCCCCCGCTCCAGATCCTCGAAGGTTTACCAGTATATCCTCTTCTGGCCTTCTATCTCCCTGCGCGTCCTTCTGCACACGCAGGGAAGCAAGGAGAGACAGGGGAGGGGCATGGAGAGACAGGGGAGGGGCAAAAGACAGGGGAGAGAGGGAGGGGGGGTAAAAGACAGAGGGGAAGGAGGGAGGGGGGGAGAGAGACACAGGGGAGGGAGGAGGAGGGGAGAGAGACACAGGAGGAGGGGGGAAGAGACACAGGAGAGGGAGATGGGGGAAGGAGAAACAAGGGAGGGAGAGTAGGAAAGATACACAGAGGGGAGGCAAGAGACACAGGGGAGGGAGGAGTGGGGGAAAGACACAGGGGAGGGAGAGGAAGTAGGGGGGGGGTAAGAGGCTCACAATGAGTGCCAAAGGGTCTCATCGAGCGACCAGTATAGTAGAGGGAGGAAGAGGCTCGCAATAAACGCCTCCCATTAGGTAGAGGGGGGAGAGGCTCACATTAAAAAACACCAAAGGCGCTCATTGCGAGGCTCAAAAAGTAGAGGGGGGGGGGGGGGGAGACTCGTAATGAGCGCCAAGGGCGCTCATCCCAAGGCCAGTAAAGTAGAGGGGGGAGAGGCTCGCAATGTGTGGCAAACACTGTTGCCAGGCTTCAAATTGTATTGCCGTCATTTTTGACGGGCAAGTCACTAGTCTATAAATAAAAATAGAGTAAGACGGAAGATAGAAGCTTCCAGCAAATATGAATATCAGCCTTCATAAATCATAGTAAAAGAGTGCTTTTAATTGGACCGAATTGCTGGCATTTTACCTATTCATTTAAAAAGGTAGATCTACAGGTGGAGCCATTTTCTTTGCCTTGACAAATGCAGAGAAAACATTTTTTCACACTTCTCCCAATTGTACAATACACAGACTTAGGGTAGTTTACCTGATAAATTAATTTCTGATAAGGAATCCCTGGTGGTTGTCCCCACTGCGGTGAGCAGGTTGATGGACTGATCTGTGACATGGTTACAGTAACTAAGGTCCAGCTTGGAGAGAAGAGGCATGTGTCTAATAATTAAGTGCAGGGAAGCATCCGTGATATCAAGTCCTGCCAGGAGAAGCTCTGTGATATTCCGTAACTTGCTGCGATTGTCAATCTGACCTGCAAGATATTATCAGTTATACTGAGTGTTGGTGTGAAGGCCTCCATTCAATGAACAGATTTATTTTGAACATCAAGAATGTACATATTTTGCAGCACTGAACATGGTTGTGGTCATAATAAACTAAAAGGGCATACAGGAAAAACTAAAGCAATTGTATTTTAGAGTTAACACTAGAGTAATAGAAATGGCACAAAACAAGCTTACAATATTACATTTCTTGCAGAAATCAAAGGAAACTATTTTCTGGATATTGTTAGCAATGGTGAGCAACAAGCTATAAAGCGGCAGAATAGTCCAATTCTCCCCTAATAACTAGGGTATTGCTCTCTCTCTTTCCCTACAAACCACTTTACCTTGCTATTTATACCAGTGTTGTCCCATTAATTCCCAGTGATTTTAGCATGTTCTTTTGTGTGTCCTTTTTAAATCCCTTCAAGTAAAATGAATTGCACATCATATAGGGTAAGTGAAACAAAATATATCTATGTGTCTTTATAACAAAAATACACGACAGAACACCTTATTGTGCTTATGAAGAGATTTTCACTTATCAGTTTCACCACTATAAAAGAAAATGTCTGAATATGCTAGAAATTACCTGGTCTGTTATCTGTGGGAGGCGACAGGAGATCTCTCATCTGTGTATCTTTTAGCCCTTCAACCCACTGGACGTTGAGAGTCCTTAGCAAAGGACAGCTTGAACTACAAAGAGCCGAAACAGCAATCCAAGAGCATCCAGACAAGTTAAGATTCCGGAGAGCTAGGTGGAAAACAAAGTTATTTGTTAGAAGACACTGTATATGGTAGATTTACAGAGAAAAATACTGTGGTATTTTTCCCCTGCAAAAAATGACAGCATGGGTGGCACGGGGAATAAATCAGCAAATATTTAGATATGAATTCTGCACTGCTTGTGAAATTATTGGATAGCAGAAATCATTTTAAGTAGATAAGGACAAGCTGAATGAGAACAGTGATGGTAGAAATTCTGAACAAGTAACTTCCAAGAATCAAAATTAACTTTGTAGTAATGTAAAGTAGTAGTAAATTATGACATAATCTCCCATTCAGATCCATAATTTATTTTCTGCCTAAACAGAAACTTAATCCCCAGTTATTTGGCAATTTCTAGTTTCTTGCTTAAGTGGTGTGTCACATGCTAGGACTATACAGAGTGATTTTAATACTTTAATTTATCTGGATATGCTTAGTTTAACTTATTTTTATAGCCACAAACTAAAAGGTTTAATTGTTCTATATACTGCATTTGGTATTATGTCCTTTTAACAACAATGTAATAATGGTAGTGATTTGAGAACAGAATTATGAGCTTTTTCTTAAAAAACATGTTGGTCCAGCGTAATAATGAAATAAAAAATTGAGAAAAAAGGGCTACCCACACTAGAGTGTTTTATGGAATTTTAAAATGGTTGCTTCCCTTACAGCAATAAGAGAGAATGGAAACTAACAAACGACTAAGAAAACAGAGTTAAAGCTTTACTTGAGTGTTCTGAAACAACTCAAAAAGGAACCCGTCTTATTTAAGATAAACAGCTATACCTCAATTAACGATGTAGATAGGTTGCAGGCAATAGGAGTGCTAAGCGAAACAGCTCTAAACGGGGCAGTTTAACATGGGGAAGATATGGATAGGGGAACTCATGAAAAAAAAAAACACAATTTCAATTAAAATTTAAACTTTTTTGGTTTTATATGAACTTTAAAGAAACCGCAAACATAACACTAACACAAACTGAACATTAGCAGAAATATAAACTTTAAATTATTGATGTTGAAGCTTCTGGGTCATTCTGGATTCTGTTTTCTTTGAAGAAAATAAAACTGTTTTATAGTGAATCAGAGCATTAAAAGTGGTCCGGCAGGAAAAAACAGCGTTATAATAGGGTTTAGCATTAAGATGGGCTCTAAACGGGGTAGCTTTAAATGGGGTACACCTGTATCTGAAGTCTCCTACCTGGAAGTCTGTTCATGAGCCAGCTGAGTTGCTTTTTTGATATATTTGTCCAGCTGAGGTCAAGTGAGACTGGCTGCCTCCTGATGATTCCACTGAGCATGAGTGGGGTTACTGATTTGCAGCGGTTTAAGTCAATTTGTGTCCACAACCTTTTATCGCAACACCTGTAAGAGGAACAAAATACTGCTTGTTGTACTCATTGTAGATTTCATAAGAAAAATATCTACCAGAACTTCCTCTAAAGATACTTTCCAACTATTGGAATTAAAAGTATCTGACAATCTCCAATATCAGGAGTATGGGACTCATAATCTCAATCTCCAGTACCTCATGCTGCAAGAAAGATTCTTAGTTTAGTCGAGTTTGAGGATAGTTACGTACCAATAAATAGGATAGTTACGTACCAATAAATGTAAGAATATTTGCAATTGAAATGGTAATTTCTCAATAGTAAAGTTTAAAAGCTTTGAATTTAATAAACTGTGTATGTCAACTCAAGGGATCTTGTTTACACCATCTAAGAGAAGTAGCCAGCACAAATAATCTATTAATCAGGGACCTATTCATCAGTAATGAGTGTAACTAGAAAATGAAAACAAGACTACTTTGTTGCTAATTGGCATTTTGTTAAGGACCAATGCACACAAAAAAGAAGAAATGTGCTCTTATTCAGACACAATATTTTAAGACATAACTAAGTAGGGGAAAAAAAGTCATAAAGCTAGTTTTTATTTACAGAAAACAATAATGTTGATACCTCTGTAGGACCCTTGAGGGACCAGAGATGTAAAACACACACAACTTCCACCAATGTATTATGGAGAGCTATGGTGGCATCATTTGATGCACTGTCCTGCTTCTGGGCCAGTGAGGGGAGAGGAGTGTAGTTTAAATTTCAATGTTATCAAAACAAAATGCTCTGGACTTCCAACTGTTCCCTCTACCCCTACACTTCCCCCAACTGATAACTACAAACATGCACCCCAATCATTCAGCTCTCAGGAGGTGATGCACCAAACACAAAATGGATTCCAGTACTCCGAGTCTTAAAACATTTTTGGGTAAAATCTGAATATTTGATGTCCATGGCTTACACAGCTGCTAATATTGTTAGTTTGGCACATACTTAACAAGCAAATGTTATTTTTCCTTGAACTGCAGGGGTCCTTTAAGTACTTTCAATTGAAAATACTGAGATTATCGGTACTTTACTATCCAACAATTAAGCGTGACTGTCTGCTTTGAAGCATGTGCAGGGGTTAAGTGTCACATACTAAATACTGAATGTATATTCTAGTATGTAAAACATCACCCCCCCCCCCCCCCACCCTACTGCTGAAGAGAAACAGACACACTCTGCAGACTCCAAGTTAAAAGAAAATGCACAAGACCAACAACATGCAGTTTTCTAAACACAAGCTATGTCTGATAACCTTTATTTTCTCTAACAATGCTATTAAACTAAAGGCTGTTATATACTTCACATGGAGTTTTTTCCCACAATACAGTGGTTCTTTGTGAGATCATTGTGCCTATGTCCCCCATGTACATTGAAATCTGCCATTGTGGTTTCAGCAGTTCAACTTTCTAAGATGGGAGGAGTCTTTGCCTATACAAAAACTTCCTCCTGGAAAGAGGCAGTGACTACAACCAGTGCCAACTTCAGGCAGCAGCAGGTTAGAAAAAAATGAAAGGTAACAGCCAAGAATAATTGCAAATAAAAGTAGCAAAATTATTATAATTATTATAGTTTAGCATTTAGCAAAGGTAGGAGGGCCCTGTCTTTGAGCTAGGAATCCAATGTCCATGGTGAATTCCCAAAGTACTTTGGATAGAAACTCGCAGACTTACAATTTAAGGTATAGTGAGTCTTAAAAGAGGGAAAGAGAGGCGATAAGTGTGTTACCGCTGCATCGATTATGTAAGCTTTCTTAAATTTGAATTCCTAATGTCTCATGTAATAACTTTTGTAACATTTAAAATATGCACTTTTAAAAGTACAATAGAAAATAAGGTGACAATTTAACTCCGCTGTAGAGAAAAGGCTTATGTATAGAAAATTAAGATGTTTCCTTAGTAAATAAGCTGAAGTCACAGTTTCCAAACTAAGTCTGGTTTTGTTCCCACATTAACTGATGATACATACACCATTTACATTTCTAAAGCACACCAATGCAAGATATAAACCAGTTTGCTTGCCCATATGTTTACATCTCAAGATAGGGATGGGATCATGCAATGATATGTAAACATGGACCACCATAGATTAGCAAAAACTTCACATTAGCGAGGCATGGAGCAAACTAGCAACATAAGAAGTTGTGTATTTTTTTTTGGGAAATCTTCATTTTAGCAGACTCTCCTAGTGCATGGGGGTGATTACAGAGCACGGCAAGCAAGCTTGTAAATATATAATTGCAAGCTGCCTTTACTGAGACTATGGGGGAAGGAGAAGGTGTCCAAATTGCATCTGAGTGCACCAATCCGTAAACAAATCCCCCTCCCACCTACATCATTTGAAGAGTTATAAATCTACAGTTGTCCTTTAATGCAACAAAGCCATGCTGTTTCTCTTTTAGAATAGTTTACAAGTCTAGGTAACTAACAGCCAGATTAAATTGGAGTTACGTGTTAACACGTAGCTCGCAACTGTCATCTTAGTGCTACTTGCATGCTAAGACGCATCTTAACGTTGTGTGTTAACACGCAGGACGTCCGAGAATAGGCTATGTACAGAGCAATGTTGAATTTTTCACACGTAATTCCTATAATAGCTGATCTGAACAAGTAGTGGTTAAGCGGATGAAAGATCAAAGTGCTACGTGTTCACCCGCGAGCAAGCACGTAACACGCAAATCGAGCCCAGAGGCCAATGTGTGCTCAAGAGGACCCGCAACGGGGGTAAAGTCCAATACGTAGCACTTGTACTGTACATAACATCACACTCCCTGTTAATAAAAGTACAGTAAAGTGTTGCTAGGTCTTAGAATTAATAGCAAAACATTCTCAAGCCCGCAAATCGGCCCCAAAAAATACTTTATTTCATGATTGCAAACTGGATTTGGAGCATGTAGGACTTTGAAATTTACCCTCCCCTTTTTCAGTGACTTAACACTTACGATCTCTTTTTACCATTGGCTCCATCTGAACCCGTAACTATGAAACTGATTGTTTGCGTGCAAACACGCAAGCCCGGCGGCCATGAACTGCTTTACAAAATAGCCTCCCTCGCTCGTAGCGCTTTCTAATTTAATAGCAACGACAGTCTGACAAATTTGAAGCATGCAGCCCTTACGTGCTACACGTTGGACTAACGAGGCTGGAAATTAATATGGCCCTAAATAAGCAAATGTATCTAATGCCAGAAATATTACTTCCATAAATTGTATTTTCTTAAATCAGACTCAGACACCCTCCCTCCTCAGTCTGATATTTTTTTTTTTTTTTTTTAATCGACTATATGCTATATACTTAAGAGCGCTGATGGGATGGCTCCAGGTAGAACAACCTATTGCCTTTTGATGCTTATTACCAAGTCCAACATATATCTGGAGATATAAGCAACATTCACAATAGGAGAGCCTCTGTTAAAAGGACACAGCAAAGGTTTCAAATAGGATACAATTTCATAGCCGATAATATTAAGAACTTTACATAAGATTTATTTTTCTTTTTAATACATTACTTTGTAATTAGCCTTTCTTGTCCTTCAACTAAGCCCATGCTTTTAACTTTGACACTCTATTATTGCACATGCTACTATTTGCTGAACGATATGGCAAACAAATTGCTGCAAATCCCACTTACTAATGTTTTAAAAATATCAAACATGCAATTATATTCAAGAAAACAAACCTGAAAATATATAGACACATATACAGAGAAACATATAGACAAATATAAATTCATAGCCATATAAACACAAAAAAGACAGATACATTCATACATAGAATACAAATGAAGCCATTATCACATAGGCAAGAGAGGGGTCTTCCTTTTGTCACCAAGCTTACTTTCTAGGTCACATGAAGCTGGTTTCTTGCAATGGCAATTCAGGAAGAAGAGTACAACAAGATCTGGAGGTCAAACATGAAATTATACAGCTGAAGCGGATTTATGAAAATGAATTATCTTCTCTTACAACAAAGGTAACAGAACTATCTTAGTCCAACTGTGTTCTCTCTATTATATGTTGTAACTATTTTTCAACTACAATCAGTTGTATGTTAAACAATTACCCTTTGTGTCAAAAAACAGGCTATAAAAATGATTCTTATGCTTTGTACTCCTTCGTGCAATAGTTGAAGTAGGAATCCAATTTGTGCTTGTTACATCACTTCCTCTGAGCTGGATCATGAGGGTGTGTTTTAGCTAACAGTTTAGGAAGAGATAGGAGAGGAGGGAAAATTGAGACTTAGTTGAAATAATTGGATAAGACTGAAATTGACTCCCCCCCCCCCCCCCCATTGATGGCCCAGAAGCAGAAATGAAACTATATCTCTTCAGAACTGTAAACACGCAATTTCTACCCATGTATAATGGATTCCTCCAGGGTCCATTAATGACATAAAAATTATTATTTTTTTCTAATAAAAAAACCAAACAGCATGATTGAGTTTTTTCTTGTTTAATTATGCTCTTAGTCAGACTTCGTATGTTTTCATTATACAGTAATCCTCTAATAAGGATTAAAATGTAAATAACTGGAGTTAGCTGGTTCTCACATTCAGATAATTAAATAGTGTTTTAGGATTTGGCTGTTCTTTGGGATAGGATTAGATAGACACCGGACAAATAAACTGCTCCGAGTGAGACAATGCCCACAGAACACACTACAGTTATTTGCCATTGTGTGTCCTTAGTTGGACATCTCCAACACATACTTTTGTTCATGTATATTACACATCTACTTGTCTGCAATTGGTCAGTTGTTTGGATGTCACACCAAAAGGCACATGTACGTAAGAAAAACCAATACAATTAAAAGGATAGATGACACTCCTATAACCAAGGTAGTCACACATGCCCATTACATTAGTCCAACTCTTTATCTTCATATATGTTAAACTCCATCACTATGCAAGCTCTACGGGACATCAATTCACTCTATAAATAAATTAGACAAATAGAACAGCTACAACAAGAAAAACAATGTATGAACGTTGCTTACCATCTATTCCAGGTTCTGCAGATTCTCATACAGATGCACAGGTCCCTGTGACTGAGGTAGCTAAAGATGGCCATCCAGACCTCTCTTTGCATAACATGAGATCCCCCATTCTCCAGGGGCAAAGAGTCTGGAGGAGGGCTGATAGGGGGAGGCCTTATAACATGCCGCTCCATCTGCATGCACTTGGGAGGAGACAAAGAAGGAGGTGGACGAGTTATAACTCTTGGTGTAGTTCTTGGACTGGGGAATGGATGATGTTTACACTCTTTTGGAGTCCCATTGAGCTCCTTGCTGAACTTTTGTATGCTTTCTCCATTGCTGTTGATGCATCTTTTGGAATCCTCCCCCTCACTCTCTGGCTCAGATTTTATGTGGCGATTGTTTTCATTGGTCAGACTGCGTTCTGTTTTCTGGATCTCCTGGTTCAATTCCTTGCTCAACTCCTTGCTTAGCTCCTTGTTAGGAACCCTTCGCTTCCTCCTGATTTTTTTCTTCTCTTTGAGCTCTGTTCCTTCTGTGCTGGGGCCTGCCATAGGAGAACTGGACCTTGACTGGTCGCTCTCCTTGGTTTTTGGAGCAGTCTCAGGCATGTCATCCTCTGGTTCTTGTTTTATACGCCGTAGAGTTTTTGCAACCAGGGCTCGCTCGTCTGGGGTCTTCCATGTTCTCCTCTGAATTGAAGAAAAAAAAAAAAAAGGATATGCTGCATTTTATTCTGTGTGATTAATAAAAGCCTATAATCTGCAATGGAAATGTTGGCACTATACATGTAACTGCCAATAAACACATTTATTTCCATGATATGGCCTTCCAAATTCAGAAAAACAAACAGAAAATAACAAAAAGAATCCTAAGTGAAATATTAGGATGTTAAAAAAGAAGAAGAAGAGGACAACCAAAAAGTTGAAAATCCCAAAGATTAAAACTGCAAAATGCTTCAGTAAAATAAATACATATTTATCATTTAGAAAAATAATCAAACTAAGGATTATTGATTTAAGTGGATAATTTACCTTTTTTCTGAAGAGCTTTTCTTCTTTTCCAAGTTTTAACTGTATTGAAAGGAGAAAGAGTATTCAGTGATTCTTTTGCATCCCTTTTGAAATACATTTCCTAGCTTGTGAACTTCAGGAAAACCGTCTGCAAATCACAGGCTTTCTTGAACTCCATAACCATATCAAGTTCATGTGACTCATTCACATCCCTTACAAACCATTTAGGAAGGACATTCAAATTTTCACATAAAATATGAATTCTTAAATCCTGATCCATTTCAGTCTCCATATTTCCCTAAAACGCATTATACAAAAATTAACTGTGGCTAACACTTGGTTAAAAAAAGATGCTGTATTATTTTAGATATCTGCTCCATCCAGTTTCTTACTCCAAACTCACACAAACTCCTCACTTACCCGTTTCCGGACGGTAGGTTCTGGAGGCTTTTCAAGTTTCCGTTTCCTTCTAATGTGCCCTTCCTCTGGCTTCTTTTTGACTATTCCCTCCACAATCTTCTTCTTTGGCTGCTCCTCTGGGTTCTGCCGGGGTGTTTCCTCTCGTTCACCTTTCCTTTTTACAACCTCTGTTATTTCCTTATTGTCACGGTTCATTTTCTGTTCTTTCAGGAGTGACCCCGGCAGGTTGGAAGCGTATTTGAATCCTGGACCTCTTTTTTGCTTGTAGGCCAAATAAAGACAAAACAAAAACAACTTTATATCTTATGCCTAAAAAAACAGAGCTTCATATGTAACATACTGAAAAAACTTTCCACATTAAAGGAATTGAATTAAAACAAACATGTTGTTTTCTCAGACGTCCTGTCCTAACCATTTTCTTATAAATATACATTTGACATGATTTAATTTACCCATTTCATCTATAGACTTATAATTTGGAACATACATTTAATTAATTATGGCACTTAACAGTTCTACTATTATACCAGTAGTAATTTCACCGGAAACTTTTTTTATAATTTTATTTTACATCTAAACTATATATACACTAATATTTATATAGATAGGTGTAAATAAGTATAACAAACAAACATGTCAAGCCCTTCCTTTGTATCCCTGCTCACCGGCAGCTTTGTTTTAGTCAGGCCCAGAATCTGACAAAAGCTGCCTGTGATATAGGAGTGGAAAAAAGAGAGATTAAGTACAAGTGAGTCAACACATGACAGATAAATCCCAGGTGACTGAACACCCACCCAAATCAAATTATAGGTCAAAGTGGGGATCTGAATCTAAAATGTCAAACTTTATTAACTATCAAATTAAAACGAGCCAATTCTCTATTTAGAATAAGGTAGCAAAATAAAAATAACAAGAGGGCTTAGCATATTTAAGGGACCATTGTAGATTAGGGAAAAAGTTTTTGGTGAGGGCAACAATAGCAGCTGTGTAAACTGTGTGTATAAAATTATAATCTGGTTAAAATATATTATTAGACACTGCTGGAGCCACAAAATTGATATTTGTGTCCAAGCCAGCAGGAAGTGTGGAAGAAACAGTGAAGTTTGTGCCTTGAAAAGTATGCCTATCATAGCCCCGATAGTGTGCTTCTGTTATGAACATCATAGCATTGCAGTTTTATTGCACTTTGAGAACAGGGGAGGATAAATAGTTCCTGGTGCAACTGTGTCTGCAGAGCTGGTAACTGTAGAGATACTGAACTTCAAGAAACCAGTACTCTGTGCATTGATGCCATAGTTGCAAAGTCCTGCACCATATTTCTCTGAATACATTTCTATGGTGTGTTTTTGCACAGTTACTATAAACTCACTTTCCCAGTTTTTCCTGCGTGATTGCACTTCGGACACTCCCAGCAGTTTGGAAGCTCGTCATTCACTACACCGTCTGATTCCTTTATCTGAAACAAGAGAAACCGATCACCTCAAACATGCCACCTTTACTACTACTTGTCTACAACTTCCTCTTCCTGTCTCAACCGCAGCTACGCTCATGTGGATTTATTTTTATCAAACATTTGATTTTGTTCATTTGTATATAATTTCTATGTAGTGCATGTAAAATAGTATGTGTATATAAACATGGTCTCTTTTTACGTTATGTATGTAGTAAATATGCTGCTATGGAATTTACTATTTTGGCTTCTGTTGATCAACTTCTTTAGATGGGAGGAAAATTTGAATTATTATTATTATTATTTTTTATTTGTATTGCGCCAACATATTCCGCAGCGCTGTACCGGGGATAAGAACAGGGGAAATACAAGTTTAACAAATTCAAAAGTTGAATACACATGAGGGTCCTCTCTGCACAATGGGAATGTGGCATCTAAAAATCTCAATGCTTTCAATAGGAGTAATGGAAAGCTTAGTTTTAAAGGACACCCCCCCCTGGGAAAGTAACAGACACAATTAGCTGACAAAAGAAAACAAGGGTGTAAAGGTTGCGTTTTTTTGCTTTTCTATAATCATTTTGTATATTATCAATAATTGCAGTTAAAATACCATATAGGAAAAATGTGTCCACAGGAATTTGGTGAAATGTAATATCTATGAAGAACCACTGTAGTGTCACATTTGCAGTATATGCTTTGAAAATCTGTGCTTGACAAGGTCCAAAATATTTTAGAAAAAAAAAAAAAAAAAAAAGCAATGGCTGTATTTATTTAAAAACTAATGTATTCAATTCTGCTTTGATTGCAGCAGACATGTTGTCTTTATTCCTAACATTGTTACAAACAGGGGAAAACCATGGATTCAGGTAAAAAAAATATTGAATTCTGTTTAATGACTGCTAGTGAGCCCCTGTAGGTTTACCCTCCACCTCAAGTTACAGGCAAATTAACAGATCAAGCTGCAATTCCCATGACACAGCAGAGACAGTTAAATATAAGATTTCCTGTAAAAATATTTTTTTTACTCCTGATTTAGATAACTGCAGGCATTGTTAGTTTGTCACATACTTCATGTGACATTTCTTCCCCAAAATATAAATGTAACTTAAATTTTAACCTGTCAGTGGCTGGTTTGGGATGATAAGGGTATTGAGTACTACTGATGTGGTTGTTGCATGAAGAGAGTAACAGCATGAAGAGAGTAACAGCATATAGAGAGTAAGTAATGGGCTATTTTATTAAACTAACTATTGCTAGTTACTAGTTTACTACTAGTGCTTTACAAAATATATTGTTATTCTGTATACCCCATTTCCTCTTTAGGTTGTAGACATCTGTGGACCGGTGAAAATAGGAGAAATATTTAGCAGTTTTTGTGTATTCATTTTTAAATCTCATATTATAACATGAGAAAATACAAACCAAACAAACGTGTATTTAATGTACAAAATCATTAGTGTTAAGCGGCAATAACATTTTCTCAGACTGGCCAGAACTATCTCCGGATCAGCCATTGAAAACCACTGCCTTACACCAGGGTTTGACAAATCCTGGGAGCAATGGAGTCCTAGCTTCTAAAATGTTACCGTTAGCTCCTGACCTTTTAGTTATTGCAAATATATTTCTCTATAGATTCCATATTCTATATATCCATATTCCATATATGGTTCCTAAAAAATGTGTGGATGGGTGCTAACTATTCAAATTGGTTCCTGAACTTCAGATACATGTTTTAAACCCTCCCCCTGCCTTAAACCAGGAGCAGTCAACAGGTGTACCTGGGTCCAAATCCGGACATTCAGTCCCTTTCTTCTGAACCTTCGCTGTATTATTAAATATATTCTTATCTCAACTGCAGCTTCCAAACACTTAAATGAGCGATCCGTTACATGTTATCACTTGTCTATGGTTCCTTCACCATGTAAATGTCATTTTTGTGTCCTTCTGAATGCCATTATATTAAAATATTTGTACGAGCAGAGATAAACCAAGTTAAGGTCTGGAAACGTGTTTTTTTTTGGACCTATCCGCCTATGGTAGCGCAGCAGTGGCGGTGAGCATCCACTAGAAGGCTTAGGTAAACTGTTAGGGTGAGGGTTGGGGTTAGGCTAACATTATAAGCTTAGAACTTCTCTCACATATTGGCAGCGCTGCAAAAAAATCTGCAGTGCTACCTAGCCGTAGGGGGCCGCTCTGCAGCGGCGGACCTATCCCGACACCATAACAAAATAGATCCTTTTCTCTTTTTATAAAAACATTCAGGCCTTGGGGATTTTGTAAATAATTATTGACTGTCCCTGAACCAGGCCATATGATTATATTTGTTTTGATAATTGGTAAGCAGAAAGTTAGAAAACCTGAAAACTGAGGTGTAACCCATAATTATGCAAAATGGGTTAACAGCACTTATGCTATGTAGGGCAGTCGTAACACTTGGAAAAAAATGTGTTTCCCACTTCATTATCCTATAAATGGCTCTATACTGCAGTCTCACCGATCATACCAGCATCCCAGAAACTCCCCAAAAACACTGGTAACAGAAACCTGAAACACTGCCAGAAATGTTTTGCACCAAAGTTTTTTTTACATATTTGGAACTATTTGTAGACAGTTGGGAAACAGCAATTTACTTAAAGGATTGCAATAGTAATTTTCTTTTTCTATAAAGAACTATTGAATAACTTTACTTGATAATGGGCAAAATGTTTGCTTTTAGAATTGCCCAAAACAGCTTTACATTTGTCACTTTTTACTTTTCTCAAGGGATTCTGTCATCTAGACCCTCAGAAGGGCGTGCCCTTGTAAATTAATGTTTTCTAATGTATTTGTAGTGCTAAAAACACCAGCAGTTCTAGCTGCCACTTATGAATGTACAGATAGACGTTTCATCTGTATTGAGTCTTCTCCCGCCTAAGGAAGTTGATCAACTAGAATATGGTAGATTTCACAGCAGCATAATTTTACATAATATAGATTAAGCTGTATTGTTTTATTCACATTCTAAAACATTTGGTTAGTCTTTAAGATTAGGTCCTCAAAATTGTAGAATTAAAAAAGTAGCTTAAGATAGAGAGTAGCCCTTTGTAATACATCCCATTTTATTTTAAACTATTTTGATGTAAAAGTTAGAGTTTTTAACATTGTTACTTACCTTAAGGCATCCTGGGTGTATTATTTCATTACAGATGGAACATTCCATCAGCATTACATTAAACTTTGCTTCTTGTCCTTCCACACAATCCTCCTTTCCTGCTTCTCCACACACCAAGCAAACAGCTGTGTGAGGAAGGACAGGCTGCAAGAAAACAAAGAAAAAGAGATCACATCGTCATCCTGCAGCACCACTGTAAGCCTGCACCTTCTCGTTCCCTCATTGCCAGCATCCCTTCTCTTTGGTAACTAACTGTAATGTCAGGAAAAGTCATTTGGACAGGGGAGGCAATATGGCTTAATGTTGTGAGTTGTCAGAGTCAAGATCTGGAGCACTAAATCTGAAAAACGCAAAGAAAGCTCTTCTTGTTTTATGGTTTCATATTAATATGTAATGTCTATTAAAATCATAACACATTAACATATGTGTAGAACAGTTTACCACTATGATCAATAACGTTCATGCACTTAAAATGGTCACTTTTGTTGACCAGTCCCATTAAATTAAAATGCATTCCCATCAGAGGCTTTGTTGGTCAGAGCTGCATACTGTGCAGAACAAGAAGGATACCAACAAACTCTATAATCTCAAGGCATGGGAAATTATATATGATGTCCCAAGTGTTTAAAACATCCAAGTGTTTTACATTAATGTTCCTACGTTTGTGAAGTGACTTTCCAGAAAGCAGCTGCTAGGACCCACTGGACCCAAGCGGGGCATGTTGGACAGGCTCAACCTAATAGATGTGAGTTGGTGCTTACAGATAAGCTATATCACATACAATATAATAAGCAGTGCCTAACATTTCCATTACTGAGTAATACATTACATTTTCTTTTTTATTTATTTCTATAACAATAGTATCAATTATAGTTCCTCAAAAAGGAGAACAGCAATGAATATGTAACTTAAGTGTATCCTTCACATGAAGACAAGAAAAAGGTGAAGGAGAAAGAAAAATGTGGTGGTAATCAGGACTCAAATTTCTTATATAAAACAGGAGAATATTGTGTTATTGCGTCAGTTCACAACCCCACAGTAGCACTTTCTCTTTCACACATAACAGGCAATAGATACATACAGCAATGCACTGCCGCATGATACAGGACTGTTTCATCCTTCCTGGTCCCCCGAACTTCTTCATGTCCTTGCAGAAATGACACTCGCCACACTCCGTGCGCAGACATGCCTCACATTTACGGCATCTTGTCCGTCTTCTGCGGGCCCCTGCACTGGTCCGGTTAGCAGCAAGTTTCACACCGGGGGAGGTGGCAATCTTTCCTTTGGGCCTTCCCACAGCACGGTTCTGCTGACGAAGAAAAGTAGGTATTTATTTTCCAAATGTGTTCCTTCAAATGTCAGTCATGTACCTATTACAATGAGTGTTAAAGCACAAAGTGTACATGCAATAAATACACTAGACATGTCCAATAAAAAGGGTTATCAAAAGAAAGGAATCATATAGAGCATATTAAATGAATTTTGAAGATTTCATGCATCACAATGCTACAACATCCAAGAAGCTTGGGAGTCACTGGATCCTTCAGTTATCTACATACATAAAAGACATACAAGCTACTTTGGCTGCTAAAATAATAATCTTGATGATTCTTTGATAATCTAATCATTACCTAAATTTCATAATCATATGTCGACCGCTAACAAAATGCTTTAATGACTAGGCTTCAGAGAATTAGCATAGAAATTGAAAAGATCTCACCTTTAGAGTATGTATGTACCATGTACTGTCCACCTTCCAATATTTTATTGAAAGCTTAGATAACAAGTTACTAGAAAGGAGTATTCAGTTTTATTTAATGTATATGGTTAGTATTTTGTTACACTCAAAAACCTTCATATAAACACAGAAGCTTGTACAAGCCTGGCAACATATCAGGGATCACATATATAGTTGTGAGCAGGCGGGTTGTTGCCAACGCTGCAGGTTTGTGAAGCGAGGGCCTCAGTTGCTGGCATGGAGTTAAGTTACAAATGAAATACAAGAGTTTAGACACCCGAAAATCCCCTAAGCGAGAGAAAAAATGGCCGCCGAAAACGAGGCTCCAGGACTCTAAAGACGCAAAACACCACCAAACACGTACGGATTTTCTGAAAAAGACGAACGCGGTCCAAGGTCAACTACGACAAAATCAGCCACAGACGCGTAACACACATTAGGCGCCATTTTACAACACTAACTTACACAATGCGGAAGTACACAGCTACCCTAACGGATTTGGCTCGCGCACGCACACTATTTATACTACACACATTACTGACACGTACGCAGCAGCCCTCAAAACAGCCCTCAAAACACGCATTCTATGCTGCAGCAACATCAAAACAGATTGCCAGCTCTTCTGCACAATGCTTCCTGCATATATTACTTCAAAATAGGTAAAGTATATTGATGTATTATTTTATTAATTATTTCATTAGCAAAAAAATACAATACTCATAGCACACAAACAACCAACAACCTCGCAATGAGCGCCGAAGCATCTTGGAACACCAACAAAATTTACCGCCCCTACAATCCTATTGCCGTAATTTTTTGACTGGCAAGTCGCTAGTCACATGTATAGTTGTTAGCATGCGGGTTGTTGCTAACGCTTGCTGGCTCACATAGCGAGCCTGCGCGAGGGCCACAGTTGCTGGCAAGGAGCGCCAAAGGCGCTCCTTGCGACGGTGGAGATGAGCGCCGTAGGCGCTCGCCCCTAAGACCCCCTACGACTTTCGGACTACAAATGCGGAATTACACAAAAACATTAACGACCTGTGGGACTTATAAAAAATCCATCGAATTCTGTCAAATTTACAAACTTTACCCACTTGAAAATCTCGTAAGCAAGAGAAAGAATGGCCGCCGAAAAATACGAAAACGAGGCTACACAACCCTAAAGCCGCTAAATTCCACAAAGCAAATACGGCTTTTACAAAAACCTGTACAAACTACAACATACACCATTAGCAAGGATGCCAAATCATACAAAAACACTATCGCAATAAACGCAAAAGACATTCACTGCGCGCCTCACAAGTGCCAACGCTGCTCATAGCACACAAACAACACCAGGGGACAGCCTTGCAATAAGCGCAAAAAGCAGATCATCGCCAACCTTACAATGACAGCAAAAGCGCCTGATAAAAAAAAAAATACAACAACCAAGAGGCTCGCAATGAGTGCCGCTGAAGGCGCTCAGCGCAAGCCTCGCAATCAGCACCGAGAACCCAGACCACAACAAAAAATAATGTCTGTGCCAAACACCATTCCTTGACTTACAATTCTATTGCTGTCATTTTTTGATGGGCAATTTGCTAGTTAAACAGATAATAGTCAGAAAATTATGTATTTACTTATGTTATATAGGGTAGCACGACTTTTGGGCAAAGGAGCCCTGTGCGACATCATGCGTGCACCAAAAATGTCTGACAAATGTGCGCACCAACACGCGCGCATTCACCCTCTATCCAGCTCTGTCCCCCTCTAAATTTCCCCCTGTACCAGAACTTTCTCCCGCTGTGCCCACCCTCTAACCCCAGGTCTATTTCCCCCTGTGCCCACCCTCTAACCCCAGGTCTCTCTTTTTAAGGTCTCTCTCCTCCAAGGACTCACCGGCTGCCGCGCTGGTGTGTACTTTGAGGCCGCCGGTGAGTACTTCGACGAGAGAGACCTTAAAGAGAGACCTGGGGTTAGAGGGTGGGCACAGTGAGAGAGAGAGAGACCTGGGGTTAGTGGGTGGGCACAGCAGGAGAAAGTTAGAGGGTTACAGAGATGGACAGAGGGTGAATGCACTTGCGCATTTGTGGGCGCTCACATGACATCGCGCAGGGCTCCTTCGCCCAAAAGTCACACACACACAGCATACGTTTGATACTCTAGTTTTTACAAGTAGATCCCTGTAATGGTAGATAAAAATGAAGTCTCTCAGACTATCTTTGTTGCTTCTTCTTTTTCACGGATACAAAAGCCCAGGGAGAATAAGTGGTGGAGCAATGTAAACGCATTGTAAGTTACAATGGCAAAGCAAGATCACATTATAGCCATCACTCACTCCTATATGGTCCACAAGTGCTCATCTAGCAGCAAAATGGTTAACACCTTGAGTGTTACTTAACCTTTGATCTATCCAGGTGCCTCTTCCATTACAATGCAACAATAATGATGTGTGTTCTTACCCTTTAAACAAAATGAGTTCACATGCAATTATTTTATATCCGATTCTGAGTGGGTTAACAGTTTACACCAAATAAAATGCTTAACACATCCTCCATTTACATGGCTATTGTGCAAGCTACAAAAAATATTTACTAGATGTCAGCAACGAACCTGGCTCTGAAATGGTTATTCCATAGCAATATTAGCGACACCCCGTGCATATACACAACAGCTACTCATTCAGCCATCTAAATCCTTACACTCTATCAAGGGCTGCAAATGTGTTGCAGGCCACTCTGGAAGGAGAAAGGTTAATTCATTCAAAGACTGGAGGTGGACTTCATAAGCCTCTCATATTCAGAGGGACAGGCAATATGTTAGAGTAGCAAGAGGGTTAATGCCAAAGAGAGCAGTGGAAAGCCCAGTACAGGTAGTCATTAATTGCTTCTGGTAAATCCCTCCTTCCCCCACTCTCTAATGCAATTTGAGCTAAAAGCCTCTGCTTCCTCTAGCTTAAATGAATAAAGAACTTTCCAGGATTTTCCAATACAACCCTGTGCTCTGACCTGCTCTTGCTCTGAATCATACTCCTCATCATCGTTGCTGAGAGAAAGGGCCATGTCTTCTCATCCGGGCCCAGCCTGACATAGAGCTGGGGGAAGCAGCACACTGAGCCTGCTCTGGTGGTGGTGGAGGAGGAGGGCTGGAGCACACACTGCTTGCACAAAGCGGGAGGAGGAGTGCTGGCCTACTGATTATTCATGAGCACAACCCAGGAAAGGGCTGGCTTAGAATTGCTCACCAATAAGCTTGGCAGCTAAGAGGAAAGGAAGGGCAGGTATGTGCATGCAAACATGAGCATGATCTGGAGCTAGCAGCATGTTTCAAGAATAGAGAGGCTATCACAGGCACACAGCTCATCCAGCAACAAGAACTGGATTACAATAAAGGACTGGAGAAAATGTGCTAAGAATTAAAAAGGCCTGAATGAATAAGAAAGAAGGCCAATGATTACTGTAAACATAAGCTAACATTTTACAAGAGGTAGGGTTTAGCAGTCTGTATGTATATTCTATGCTTATCTCCACTATTTATTTTGAAATATACCTATATAAGTATATTTATTTATATATTGTTGCCAAGCAAGGTAAATTTATTGTATTTTTCTTTGGTGCATCTGAGAGTGTTATCTGATAACATATCACTATATTTTTCTCAAAGATAAAACTGATTCAAATGTTTCACTGATCTAGGATCTTTGCCCGGTCAGTGAGCAGTTGTCACAAGTCTCCTGTACTATTCTATACCTTGTACTTAGCTCTGTGGAAATGTTGAAGCTTTAGAAATACCAAGCACTGCCATCAAATTATGCGAGTTTAGTACATTTATGTGACCTTTTGGATCGCTACCTTGTTATGGTGAAGGGGCTTGTGTACCTCGGTAAAGGGTGAGCTATACCATGTAGGGTCACCCAATATGTGCAGGTCATAGCAGAGGTCATATAATTTGCGGTCCACTGGAGAATGAACTTGCAAACCACACCAGTATCTTTCCCATGAAAACCTTATGGATTTGCACAACCAGACACAAGATGCACCAATCCATAGAGTCACAGAGAGTCGGACATTACTGAACGACTAAACAACAACAAAATGTCACAAAAGCTAAGCATTATCTAAGGAAAATGCAACAGTTTGCATATCAACTCAAATATTACAATGCTAACAACATTTATAAATTATATCTCAGACTATCAGCCTTATTAAATTGCAATTCGGCAAATTGAATAGGGCTCTATATAAGCACATAGCATATTTTTTTACAGAAGTTTTTAGTTCGTGAAGACTTTGCTTTTGGATAGAAGTTTACTAACAAATACTTCTGTAAAATAAAAAATGCTATGTGCCTATATAGAGCCCTTTTCAATTTGCCAAATCGCAATTTAATAAGGCTTTATATGTCTGTGATGGACAACTAACTTTACTTTAATGGCCTCATATGTGGCCACGGAGCCATTAAAATAGACTTATAGGCCCTCATTCAATTGCAATTTGGCCAATTGAATAAGGGTCAAAATAAGCACATAGCATTTTTTTTTTTAAATACGTTTTTAGTTAGTGAAAACCTTGCTTTTAGATAGATGTTTACTAACTAAAAATGTCTTTAAAAAAAATAAATTATGTGCTTATTTTGACCCCTATTCAATTGGCGAAATTGCAATTGAATGAGGGCCATAGTGTCTAAACTTTTTTTATTTTACCCAAAGCAAAATGGTAAATTGGGAAAAAGATTGGTGCCACAAGTCAATTATATGTTCCCCACCACTGCTGAAGCCTTTTATGTGAATACATAATTTCATTTATATTAAAGAAGTTATATTAAAATGTAATCAATGTTATCTTACAAACATATTCCCTTGCAGCTACCTGAAGCTCTACAGCTGTGGTGAGCAAACACAAAGTCTGTAAAAGGTTCCTGAAACAGACAGTTCAAGCCATACAAGTAAACTAAGAATGGAGAAGAAAAAAATACAGAGATCTGGGGAATACAATCAGAGGGATGAGGATATGGGAGGGATGAGGAGTCTCTATTTTCATATTTGGGGGCCAGACCAAAACCATTACTTACCACTACTCTATAGTCTGATACCTGCTCTTTACAAGTACAGTTTGAAAATAATCCCTTTTCCTAATGGGCATTAAATATTACGGTTATATGGAATTCTTAGAAATTGGCATTTCATTTTTCTGTTACTTTTGCATTATGGTATACATCCAAATACATTTTCAGAAGATTGAAACTAATTAACTCATGCAGTTTCAAATAATGGGAAAGGCTCACCTTATTGAGCTTCTTCGGCCACGACACAACCGGTACCCCAGATATGGCCAGATTCTGGTCATCGTCAGTATGCTCCTTCAGTACAGTCTGTGAGATGGAGAAAGTTCTGTTAGCTGCAAATGGTTTAACATACATTGAGCTGCCACATCTATTTTATATCTTACCTACTGATATAAAATCACAATACTTGGTCAAAGTGGGCCATATGTACTAAAAAGGTGAAGTGTTGGAGAGTCCAGGCTCCTATTTTTTTTTTTACTTGCAGTTCATAAATTCTTTTCCAGGAGTATAATATACTTCTATGAGCCAGGAAAGGACGCCATTCCTGGCTCCTTAAAAAAATCTTATTTAGCTCTTTGAAAATCCATATGATTTGTAAATATTTTTGTCCACCCGTCGACCATTATCGTAATGGATACATTCTCTAACACTTCTCCCTGTAATATACCTGGCATCAGGTCACTTGCAAACAATGTGTACAGACCCGGACTTAAAGGTTCACGATGGCTAAAAATGTAAAATCGCCCCTTTTAAAGAATGAGCAACCTGTTTTTAAAATATTTAAAAAAATTCAGCCTCTAATTTATTACTTTCTTATCCAATCATGCGGCTTTGGAAACTACCATTTTAGTTTCCAGTGACCCATGTCCTTAGGTGGGAGGAGACTTGAATATACAGAATGTTTGTATCTGGATGATGGGAAATTGGCATATATATCAGCTTTACTTTATAACAGCATTTTGCAGATGATCAAGTTACATTTTTCAAAAGACCATATAGAAAAAACAATGATCACAGCGGTCCTTTGCAGTAACACACCAAAAAGGTAGCAATTATTGTGGAAATGTAAAATATACATTTAAATAAATATAACTGCAATTGGTTAATATTAAACATGGTTAAATAAATTATCTGTCTCTCACTCTAGTTTTCCTTGCTTTGGCTCTCACTAGCTGTCAATCATCTGCCTCCCTTGTTGTTAGGACCATGGAGTATTTAGCTTTTATGCTGCCCCAGATGCATGCAAATATGTTTGCCTCCCATTGCACTAGATTCCCATCCTAAGATTACGAGACACACACACCCAACAGAAAGTTTCATGTACATTTCTGAGCACATGCACACATTATTCCAAAGCACTACTGCACTCTGCAAATGTGCTGCCCTAGCCTTGTTAATCTAGTGGTTGGGGCGGTCTCATTCTATCTTCCATCTTTGCTCTACTGGTTACTCTTCACTCTGTACATTGCCTACCACACTTCATATCCACAATCCAGCTTCTACAGGTTGCCTTGGTAGAGAAGTCAGACAAGCAAATCAGAGCTCTCTAGCATGTCTTGGCCAAACTGAAGCCAGGCAGCTACAGCTCATAAAATTATGCTGCTTACATTTTAGTTATTATACATAGATTTCTATGTAGTATCCATGCCATGGTTCATAGAAAATATTTAGCTGGCTACTAAATTATTTGCTGACTGCTAAGTCTGAGATAAATTTGTCAACCCCTGACTCTAATGTCATTGTCTTGAAAGATTGCATTCCTTGTTTGAAACGGATACAAATAAAACTTTGTCAGCTTACTCAGACAATACATATTGCTTGACTGGGAGTGGTATAGTGCATCAGCGATACAAATACAGAATCGGATCAATTAAATGTTTGTCAGGAACATTAAGCCTGCATGCGACACTGTCTACGAGTCACGTAGACCTCTTTTTGCATGCAGCTCCAGTCTACATCTTTAACAGAAAAGACCTAGTAGATGATGCCAGCAGAACAATGGCAGCTTACTGAACACATTTGAAAAATCCAAGTGATCTCTTTCATGACACATACTGAATTATTATAAACAACATATACAGTAAGTTATCTTTATGTATTTAAATGTATTTTCTACGGTAAGCTTGCAAACACACTATGTACTCAAGGACTGCACACAGTTGTGCATGAAAGAATCTTGCCGCGGGGCGGTGTCATTTCATACGTTTTTAAACATTTTGATTCAGCTAATTGCACCTGAGCAGAGGCATATTTAATTATAGCCTATGTGCAGCCCTCAATGATTTATCGTCTATTTATTAGTTTATTTTAGAGACCAGAAGAAACACTTTAAAAATGGTTTGGGTGTCTTTTAAAAGTGCTTACCTCATAAAAAGTGAACAAGTAATACTGACCTGATATCTAAGAAGAACAGTAACCTATCCAAGCAATTGCATAAAAGTACATTTAAAATGTTAAATTGCTATATCATATTGCACGTCTTGATAATTTCTTATAGTGAAGAGCAGGACATATACAGGTGAAAATAGGTGACGTGTTAAAGAGTAGGCATGTTCTAATTGCTTCCTAATTATGCACAATGCCCCCCTTCTACTACTACCGTATCTCTCAAGTCCTTCCTGTGCGTTACCCATCCCCCTACGAGCAACACAGATATAAAGAGCGAAGTGATTGATCCACCTTACACAGACTGAAAATATTATAACCGTGGGACCACCAATATCAATTACTATGTATTTTACATATGAAGATTGAGACAATATAATGGAAATTACACCCAGATTTTCCAAAACATATCTTCATGACATGAGTATAGTTTCAAAGCAAACCTTAGTTTTAAACCAGCTAGATAAAGATGAAGTCTAGATAATTAAAGAACCAAAGCACCAGACATTTTCAAACGGGATGAGTATGAACATACACTCACATAAAGATCATCAGTGCTCATTGCGAAGTCCTGCGTGCCTGGCATTGTTTGGCTAAGTGTTACTAGCTTCGGCCTCGTTTTGATTCTCTCCCCCCCCCCAATTTTGCTACTCTTTTTGCGGCCTCGGAATGGCTTCCGAGTTACGAGCTTGAAAAAAAAATGAAGATGGTTAAACTCTTAACTTACAGCCCCCAGAAGCCCTTGATCAGTTTCATTTCGGGGTTAAATTGACCTTGGGGATCAATGAGTTAACACATAAAGCCACCCATATAGACTAGTACAGTATTGACATTCATTTTCATAATTTTTTTATTTTGCAGGTTTGCGAGTCTGATCGCATATCGGGCCCCCGAACCTAATTGAATGACATGTTTTACTGCCGTGATAATGACAGTCTCATTTTCTATTGGCCGATATGAAATGGGAGGTTATAGGCTTGCTTAATTGATCATGTTCCCGCCCTGAAGTTCTCTGAAACCGTGCATGATTTACGGTCTTGGCTTGAGACCCGTAACTTGTTTTCCTGAAGAATTGAATAGCATCGCAATTGGAAACCAACGGGAGCCTGCCACTCACTTGCAGACTTTCGTCTGTCTGCGATCGAATTGCGAGTCTCTAATTGAATGGAGCCCATATTATTTACAGTGCCTTGCAAAAGTAAAGTATTCCCCCCCCATGGCATTTTTCGTGTTTTGTTGCCTCACAACCTGGAATTAACATGGATTGTTTGAGGATTTGCATCATTTAATTTACAAAACATGCCCACAACTTTGAAGATGTTTTTGTTTTCTTATTGTGAAGCAAACAAGAAATAGGACAAAATAACAGAAAAAGTCAATGTGCATATCTATCCACCCCCCTAAAGGCAATACTTTGTAGAGCCACCTTTTGCAGCAATCACAGCTCCAAGTCGCTTTGGATAAGTCTCTATGAGCTTGCCACATCTTACCACTGGGATTTTTGCCCATTTCTCCTTGCAAAACTGCTCCAGCTCCTTGGATGGTTTGCGCTTGTGAAGAGCAATCTTTAAGTTTGACCACATTGGATTCTATTGGATTGAGGTCTGGGCTTTGTCTAGGCCATTCCAACATATTTACATGTTTCCCCTTAAACCACTCAAGTGTTGCTTTAGCAGTGTGTTTGGGGTCATTGTCCGGCTGGAAGGTGAACCTCTGTCCTAGCCTCAAATCACGCACAGAGTGGTACAGGTTTTGCTCAAGAATATCCCTGTATTTAGCACCATCCATCTTTCCCTCAACTCTGACCGGTTTCCCAGTCCTAGCTGCTGAAAAACATCCCCACAGCATGATGCTGCCACCACCCTGTTTCACTGTGGGGATGGTGTTCTTTGGGTGATGTAATGTGTTGGGTTTGCACCAGACATAATGTTTTCTTTGATGGCCAAAAAGTTAAATTTTAGTCTCATCAGACCAGAGCACCTTCCTCCATACATTTTGGGAGTCTCCCACGTGTCTTTTCGCAAACTCAAAACGTGCCATTTTGTTTTTTGCTGAAAGTAATGGCTTTCTTCTGGCCACTCTGCCATAAAGCCCAACTCTATGGAGCGTACGGCTTATTGTCGTCCTATGTACAGATACTCCAGTCTCTGCATCTCCTCCAGGGTTACCTTAGGTCTCTGTGCTGCCTCTCTGATTAATGCTCTCCTTGTCTGTTCCGTGAGTTTTGGTGGGCGGCCGTCTCTTGGCAGGTTTGCTGTTGTTCCATGTTCTTTCCATTTGGTAATGATAGATTTGATGGTGCTCCTGGGGATCATCAAAGATTTGGATATTTTTTTTTATAACCTAACCCTGACTTGTACTTCTCAACAACATTGTCCCCTACATGTTTGGATAGTTCCTTGGTCTTCATGGCAGTGTTTGGTTAGTGGTGACTCTTGCTTAGGTGTTGCAGCCTCTGGGGCTTTTCAAAAAAGGTGTGTATATGTAATGACAGATCATGTGACACTTAGATTGCACACAGATGGATATCATTTCACTAATTATGTGACTTCTGAAGGTAATTGGTTGCACCAGAGTAAAAAATTGTTTTATGTATATATTTTTCTCATTTCACTTCACAAACTTAGACTATTGTGTTCAGCTCCATCACATAAAATTCAGATGAACAACACATTGAATGTAAGGCTGTAATGTAACAAAATAGGTGAAAAGTCAAGAAGGGTGAATACTTTTGCAAGGCACTGTATATACTATTACCATTTCTCAGCTATTGCAAGGCTTATTTGGCTATGAGAATAGATTACTAGTGCATTCACCCTATTTTACCATAATACTGTTCTTTATTTCTAAATTTTGCAATGGTAGATGAAATCACTGCAAACTAGAATAGTTTTGTAGATATATATATGTGTCGGTTTTCATTAAAAAAAAAAATATGAACCATGCATGACAAGTTCTGATTTATGCAAAGCTCCCCTAGAACTGATCCAGCCTTTCCAGTAAAAAACATAAAACAAGTCTATTGAACAAAAAGCAATCTTTAGTTAAGTAGTTTCTGTTCTGCAAAGGAAGGTCTTTCTTGTAAAGAAATAACAGTTTGTGTCACTGTGATTTCAAAATAAAGTAAATTAGTGTTAGTTGTTATCCCACATTTGACCACTAAGTGGTGCTTAACCTCTTGATCAACTGCTAATAGCAAGACAAGTGCTCTGTCTTCATAAGCCTTGTAGGTTAAGGAAACCATTGCATTAAAAGTACCCAAAACCATAATTCGACTGCTTTATATTCCATCCCTCTGGAGCTTACAAACCTCCTGTGTTTCCTTTCTATGAATAGTTTGCTGGAACAAAATGCCAGCAATTAAACACAGATTCATTTTATAGAGTAAGGAAACAGAGTCTAAGCAACAAAATAAAATCACTAAAGAGAAAATGGAGGGCATAACTATTTCCAATTATAAAACATATAATACCAAAAAACTAAATCAAAACTGCTCTACAAGAATTTAAAGACCTAAAGTGCAGTAATATGTTCACAACACATCATAACAAATTACTTTTGTAATGGATCATATGTAATTTTTGCAATCCCTAATATGAGCAAAAAATAGGTAGTTCTATTCCAGTGCTTTTCAAGAGAAGTTCCATTAAAGGAACTTATTAAAGCTTGATCACAATTGCCAATTGGGCTTCAAATAGAGAAAGATAGATGCAGTGGCTTGCTGCATGCCATATTCAGTCTATATGAAGGCTTAAATCCCACTGCACTGAGAGAATCCATCTCTATTTAGGAAGAGCTCTTTGTAATGGTGTCGTAGGAAGGAGCATACAGATGTTATGGAACATCCCAGAATGTGACCCATGTTAGGATCACTACCCAAAAAGTAGTTCCCACTTTTGAATATAATAACAAATGATACTAGCAATTTAAACATAATGCATCTTTTCTTGCTGGAAACAGGCTTGTTATTACAATCTAATTCCTTAAAGTTTTTTTTTTCTGAATTAGCTTTGATTATACCCTTAGGGTACTAGTGACCAAAGAAAGGTGTGATGGCATTGATCTCCCCTTATTGACCGATTGCCCTCGCTCAGTGCTTGAATGATGGCTAGAGTTACCATACTTATACCGCTTTAGACTAGTAGCTCTAACACATTCTTTGTACTGTACAGGGAAGAGAGGGGTATTTTTTATTTATCCTCCTCTAGCCCATCGGGCTATCAGGGGCTAGAGAGTTTAGGTAGAATTACTATAGGGGGTCCAGTAGACTATAATTCTGAAGCATTTATTACACCCCACGGCGCCAAGGAATGAGGGGTAGAAGAGTAGAGGCCTGAGACCCCTCCATTTAATGGAAGAGCAGCCAGACACCCCCCACAATGTGTGTCATCTGTTTCTCAAGCCAGGAGATGCCTCAAACCAGGTGGAGCACCCACTAAATCAGCCTAGGGAGATCAGTGAATAATGAATCCCTATTAATTTTTTCTAACTTGTTAAGACATGAGCCGATCAGTTCTCTGCCCAGACTGGGGTTAGATAGGGTTTAAGACAGCACATATATTTTAAGCCCTTTCCAAGCAGGCATAAGATAGACCATGAGGGTTATTTAAATTTATCTAAACCATGACAATATGAAAACCCCAAAGCAGATTTCATATTCAAAGCTAGATATGAAGGCTAGTGGCTTCAGGGGGTGGGCAAGAAGGAATTTGATTTGGGGGAACAGGATCTCTGCGAGTGTTTTACATATAAAATACCTTTTAACGCACCCATAAAATGACCAGATCACGATGGCTAGAGAAGGACTAATTAATCACTCCTGTGGTGCAGGATTTGTATGAATTACAGTCCAATGCTATGCAACATTGGTAAAGAGACAACATTAGTAAACTTCTACCATAATTTCAACAGAAACCAAGTAAAGCTCTTTAAATAAAGTAAAGTTTTAGACAAATTTTAGTGGGAGTGAAAATAATATTTACTAATCAATAGTATCTTATTATATATTCTTTTCTGGCTATATTGTTGCTATACATCTAATCCAGAATGAGAATACGGATAACAATCTGGGTAAAATAAATTATACCCACACAAAGCTCTTTTTGATTGCGTTTCGACAAATAGAAAAGAAAAATACAAAACAAGAGGGGTGGCTCTTTCGTGTAACAATAATAATATTTCACAAATTCAAAAGGACTTACTAAATGGATCTCTGAAGCATTGCTTGCGTGTGCATACTGTGAAATTAGTAAAACAAATTTCAGATAAGCTCATGTGGAAAAAGAAAAACTGTTGTGGAAAATACACAGGACTCTAAAAATAGGAGAGTTGCATTTTTAGCTTTTGGAAAGTAAAGTCCAGAGGAAAATTATTAAGATAACCATACTGGGGAAAAATGAGATTTTCAACTGCAGCTAAACTTCAGATATCTTTTGATCTGTAACCTTCTATAACCCTATCTGTGCCAGGGGTCTGTACTTTTCTGACACAGCAAGCCAGATACCTTGACAAATTTAGCTTTCTTAGCACAAATTCAGCTATTGTTTGTCATCTATAAAAGATAAAGCACATATATTGTTGTGGTAATTATGAATTGTCGGTCACGCTATGTTAAAAGTTACGGGCTTATGCATGCCATAGGCGCTCATCTCGAGCTCCCAAAGACTTTGAAAATGGCGCTCATTGCAAGGCCCATAATGAGCCCGAAGCCAGCAAGACTTTGAAACAGGCTCAAGATAAGCGCCAAAGGCGCCCATGGCGATGCCCACGGTCGGCAACGAAGGCCGTAACTCGGAAGAATGCCAAAAGACGCCAATTAATTAAAAAAATTGATTTACAACCTCATACACAGCACAGGGGGAGAAGAGATACAGGGGAAAGAAATAAGGGGTAAAAAAAAAAAAACACAGGGCAGGGAGAGGGGAGAAATAGACACAGGGGTCAGCACGAAAGTGGTGGGTTGCACGAGGTCTGCAATAAGTGCTCATTGTAGGGCTCGCAATGAGCGACGAAGGTGTTCATTGCGAGGGATGAAAGTGGTGGGTTGCTCGAGGCCTGCAATGAGCACCAAAGCCAATCATTGCGGGCCTTGCGATGAGTACCAAAGGCGCTCATCGCGAGGTCCATAAAAGTAGACAATGGGAGAGGCAGAATGCACAGAGACCAAATGCATAAATCTATATTTATTAATAAAGAATTAAAACACCAAAAAAAAACAAGAGAGAGAGAACACCGACAGACAGCACAGAGACAGTCAGCAAAGAGTGAGAGAGAACATGTCATAGCAGCATAACTGCCACCATTACAAATCTCAGAGAGAGAAAGACAGAGAGACAGAGAGAGAGACACACACTCACACAGAGACATACACAGAGACACACACAGAGAGAGAGAGAGAGAGAGAGAGAGAGAGAGAGAGAGAGAGAGAGTAATTTTGGATGGGCAAGTTAGTAGTAACATAATAAAAATACTTCAAAATAATTCAAAGAAAGTTCCCTTTTCATGGAGTATTTCTAGATTTTTTAAGGTATTGTCAGTCATTCTTAGAAATGACTTTTGTTAATAATGCAGGACACAAAATAATACAAAATAAAATAAAATGGTATTTCATATAATGTCAAGTATAATATTTTACTAGGTTTATACATAACAAGTATAAACCTAGGAAACTGAAAATAAAAAAGCTAAATGTTGTAAGAGTGGCTTCCTGAGTCAGAAAAGTACTGATCCCCTGAGCTGAAAGGGTTGAACATGGACAAGCTGCATTGGTATAAGAGTTGAAACTCAAAAACAGAGAACACTTCACAGTTGTGAAGGGCCACTAAAGTAAAAACTCACAAATTACCACAGAATTGAGTCAGCACCTGTTATCCAGTGTCAACAAAAAATGTATGCAGTGAGCGTCAAAAAGTAGGAATTTATGGTAGGAACTGTCATTTAGAAACTCACTTGTATCCTATGTCCATGCAAAACTACTATAACCTGTTGTAAGGTGTGCAACCTGGACACCTGATCAGTGGGAAAAAATTCATGTGGTCTGATGAGTTATGTTTCACCTTATTTCCTCCATCTAGGTTTAAAGAACTACTCTAGTATATTTACAAAAAAAGCTTGAAGGTTTGTTTGCTGTGCATAGAATATTAATAAGAATATGACATTTTTTTCTTAGCATTTAAGGAGCAAGTCCACCTCTGCCTGTATGCTGGACTATCATGAAGTTTGGGAGCAGGCTGGGCTGATGTCACAGGTTCTGCCTCATGATATCATTAGCTCTGCCCCCACTACCTACGCAGTGGTGACAGCTATATTGTAACATGCTTGCAGCTGCCAATAGGCCCTGCCCAGTGACAGTACATGAGCCAAAGCACCGACTCCCTCACTGAGCATGCTAAGGCTAAAGCAGAATCTACACTGGTCAGACTATTGTAAGTCCAGCAAACAGGAAGAGCTACACTAGTCCAGTTCTAGAGCTCTAAGGAGAAATTAATTATCTTTCTTCTGGCTATACTAGATAGAGACAAAAAAAAAAAAAAAAAAGAGGTCTAGTTTGTACAGTGTTTAAATATTGTAATGTCTTTTAAACAATTACAGCACTCATGCAATGGGATGAAATGAACCTTTTTGTAATGTTTATATCTGCTACTTTAAATGCCTGATAGCAAATTTGTGACCTCAGAGTCCCTTCACATAGGACTGCCTCTCCACACATTCATTAGGCAAAACTGAATAAATCCAGTATAACAAATTGGTCCATTTCTAGGGCTAATTACATGCAAGAGATGTCATTCAATTCTTATTCTCATAAGCGAAGGATTTCTAATCAGGCTGCTCACATATAAAGGCAAGTACTTTATCTAATAATAATAATGAATTGTTTTTCTGCATTGCCTTGGAAAGCTTTGCAGCAAAATGATTTGATTTTAATGATTGCAGCCACCGTGGGGCTAGAGGATGTAAAGTAATTGAATAATGGCTTCAATACCACAGAACAGAAAGCTGAAAAATAGACACACATGTGGTTGTTATTAACCCATGCTGCAACCACAAAGCAGTAATATACTAAAACACCTCTAGCACCAAAACAAATATCTGGAAATTAGCAGACAACCATAAAGCAATAGAATGATTAGTAGAAAATATATTTAGGTGCTTTAAAACTTAAAAGGCCCTGGAGTCCTATATTTAGAATAAGCTCTTGAAGGTCGGCATTTGATAAAAGTGAAGAATTTTTTTAGGAAGAGGATAGACACAGCTATTTGATTACACTGAAAAATGATTTACATTCAAGGTTTCCTATGACCTGAAAAAGTCGATCAACAGATACAAAACTTGGCTGCTGCTTCAGAACTGCATATAAATCAAGTGACTCGCCTGCAATTATTATATTGTAACTATGTCAGTAGTTTGAGCTACAAATTTTACGGATACCTATGCTAGTAGAGTCACTCATTTTCAGTTAACAATTCATTACTTTATACAGACAGACAAAACTAACAGTTAACATCCAAACAGGACAAATTAGATGCATCAGCCTCATTATGCAATGAACATATGCAAAGAAAACGAAAAATAAAAAACATGTAAACTAAATGATCTAATGCAATTCCTATGTCCAAAGCTTATAAATGAAGTCACAATCCTACCAAACACAGCTACTGGTGATCTCTGGGGCTCAAACCTACTATCAGATCTAAAAGTACCCCAGAATCAAGAATAAAAATGCTCATGTTTTGTTGCCTCACAATCTAGAATTAATATGGATTGTTTGAGGATTTGTATCATTTCATTTACAGAACATGACCACAACTTTGTTGTTTGCTTCAAAAAAAAAAAAAAAAACATCTTCAAATAGGACAAAATAACAGAAAACTATGTAGTGCCACCTTTTGCGGCAATCACAACGCCAAGTCGCTTTGGATAAGTCTCTATGAGCTTACCACATCTTACCACTGGTATTTTTGCCCATTCCTCCTTGCAAAACTGCTCCAGCTCCTTCAAGTTGGAAGGTTTATGCTTGTGAACAGCAATCTTGACCACAGATTTTCTATTGGATTGAGGTCTAGGCTTTGACTAGGCCATTCCAACACATTTACATGTTTCCCCTTAAACCACTCAAGTGTTGCTTTAGCAGTGTGTTTGGGGTCATTGTCCTGCTGGAAGGTGAACCTCCCTCCTATGCTCAAAATCACACACAGAGTGGTACAAGTTTTGCTCAAGAATATCCCTGTATTTAGCACCATCCATCTTTCCCTCAACTCTGACCGGTTTCCAGTCCCAGCTGCTGAAAAACATCCCCACAGCATGATGCTGCCACCACCATGTTTCACTGTGGGGATGGGGTTCTTTGGGTGATGTCATGTGTTGGGTTTGCACCAGACATAGTGTTTTCTTTGACGGACGAAAAGTACAATTTTAGTCTCATCAGACCAGAGCACCTGCCTCCATACATTTTGGGAGTCTACCACATGTCTTTTTACAAACTCAAAACGTTCCATTTAGTTTTTTGCTGAAAGTAATGGCTTTCTTCTGGTCACTCTGCCATAAAGCCCAACTCTATGGAGCGTACGGCTTATTGTCGTCCTATGTACAGATACTCCAGGCTCTGGTGTGGAACTCTGCAGCTCATCCAGGGTTACCTTAGGTCTCTGTGCTACCTCTCTGATTAATGCCCTCCTTGCCCGGTCCATGAGTTTTGGTGGGCGGTCGTCTCTTGGCAGGTTTGCTGTTCTGCCATGTTCTTTCCATTTGGTTATGACAGATTTGATGGTGCTCCTGAGGATCATCAAAGATTTGGATATTTTTTTTTTATAACCTAACCCTGACTTGTACTTCTAAACAAAATTGTCCCTTACTTGTTTGGAGAGTTCCTTGGTCTTCATGGCAGTGATTGGTTAGTGTTGACTCTTGCTTAGGTGTTGCAGCCTCTGGGGCTTTTCAAAAAAGGTGTGTATATGTAATGACAGATCATGTGACATTTAGATTGCACACAGGTGGACATCATTTCACTAATTATGTGACTTCTGAAGGTAAATGGAGCTTTTTATGGGCTTTATAACAAAGGTGGTGAATCCATACGCACATGCCAATTTTCTGTTTTCTATTTCTAAAAAATTGTTTTATGTATATATTTGTCTAATTTCTCTTCACCAACTTAGACTATTGTGTTCTGATCCATCACATAAAATTCAGATTAACAAAACATTGAACCTAAGGCTGTAATGTAACAAAATAGGTAAAAAGTCAAGGGGGTGAATACTTCTGCAAGGCACTGTATGTAGCAAACTAAAGTTTGGGATTTGAGATGAAAGCTAAGGCTGAAATTAAAGAGGTACAATAGGGCTCAATTTTATTTTTCAGAATGAAGGGTTATTTAAAAAAATTTTTGATTAAAACATGAAAACCATCTAGGATTATAAATTAATAAAATAGTTATTATACAGTATTGTTCTACAGTATTTATGTATAAATGTATGTCATTTTCAAGAGTTCTCCAGAAAAGATATACTGAAGTTTATTAATCTTGATATGTTTTATACATTTATGATATCTCAAAGTCATAACTTCTCTGAACTGAATGGAACGGAAGTACGTTTTTTATCTAACCCAGTTACATGATGGAGAATGAGGTTTAGCACATCTGACCCCCATTATCATTAGAGGTGATATTTTTTCACAAGGCATAAATACCATGGGCCTCATTCAAATGCGATTTGGCAAATTGTATAGGGCTCTATATAAAGCACAGATGATATTTTACAGACGTTTTTAGTTACTGAAGGCCTTGCTTTTGGATAGAAGTTCACTAACTAAAAACTTCTGTAAAAAAAGAAGCTGTGTGCTTATATAGAGCCTTATTCAATTGGCCAAATCACATTTGAATGAGGCCCATGTGTGGTATAATGAAATTAGGCAATAACGCCACTGGAACACAAAGTACATAAAAATTAGGCAAATCATAGGATAAATGACCACTGTGATCAGATTTTTAAAATTTACTTTTTCAATGAACTATACTTGTAAAATAGGCAACATGTTTTAAAAAAATATAGCCTCAAATTTTTTAACTTTTATAAGGAATTTTCCTGCCGTGCAGAATTCTCCTGAAGTTACTAATATCATATAAACCTAATACGAAATAAATATTTCTTCAGGGATGTATACAAACCAATCAAACAAACAAAACAAGCAAACAAGCAACAAATGGTTATGACCTCCACCCCAAAAAAAAAAAAATTCACTGACCTTCATATCCTCTAGAAGAGCATTTGCATCCTCAATCCCTTCAGGAACGCACTTCTTATTCTCAGGCAGGGATTCCAGTTTCTCAACCAGAGCTTTGAGACCCTTCAGTTCAAACTCTGTAAGGTGCGTCCACCTAGCAGAAAGCTCAGTGGCTGGAGATCCTGTTGGAGTTTTGGGGAAATCACTGTGGGCAATTGACTTGCCACTTTCATCAGAGTCATTGGATAAAGTCCTCTTTAGATACTGCATTAATGTAGTCTTTTGTTTCCGCTCTGTGGCTTCCTTTCCATCAGAATGTGTGCTGTTAGGAGATGAAGAGCCATCTCCCGATAGTTTTGATGCTTTTTCCGCACCATCGTCTTTTTCCTCCTGTGTGTGTGCATCACACGACTCCTCCTCCATTTCTAACCAAGAATCTGAAGATAAGCTGTCTATACTGGCTTTTCTTGTGGCATCTAAAAAATATAGTCTTCACAAGTTAAAACTACATAATCAGCAGTTTAAATGTTTTGTTATTTTTTAATTTGTCAGCACCGGCCTTACTAGCACAAAGAATGAGCAAGACACAGAATTACCTTAGAATACTCAATCTTTTGGTCAAACATTGACGTCACCACACGTTACAGTTAACCAAAGGTAAATTCAGAATATAATGCATCTTTTCATGCTAACCTACCCATCAGTTTGAAAACTCTTAAAAATATTGTACCTTGAATGAAGGAGCACAGATCCGACAACAATATAATTCTATAGACTTAATGAGTTATTAAAATAAAAGCAATTGGTATCTACAACATTTAGAAAAGAAACACAATATCTTAATGATACAGTGATTGTGTATACCCCTGCATCTATCTGAAACAAAATAAGAACCTACTATTTTATAATGCTGTTGTAAGCTCAACAATATATACTAGCGACTGCCCGTCAAAAAATGACGGCAATGAAATTGTAAGGTAGCTAATGCTGTTTGGTGTATAATAATAAAATATGTAATACATTAATAAATGAATATACTTTACGTATTTTGAAGCATTGTGTTGAAGAGCTGCAATCTGTTTTGATGTTGCTGCAGCATTAGTGGTGTGGGGCTGCTGTGTAAGCGTGATGAATGTGTGCAGTGTAATAGTGTGTGTGCGCGAGACCAAACCGTTAGCGTAGTTGTGTACTTCCGCATTGTCGTAAAATGGCGGGTAATGTGTGGTATGCGTCTTAGCGGAATATCCGTAGGTCTTTTGTGGTGTTTTGCGAGTTTCTTGTCGTGTTTTGCGTGTTTAGAATGCTGTAGCCTCGTTTTCGTTTTGTTCGGCCGCCATTTTTTTTCTCGCTTAGACTTTTTTTTAGTGTCTAAACTCTTTTCTTTTGAGTTTAAGGAAGGTGTAAGTTGCTTTTTTGAGGTCCTGGATGCTTCCTCTTGCTGTAGGTAAGCTTTTTATTTATGTACTGTGTGTATTTATTGTGTTTTGAATTTGTTTATGTTCGCGGGATGCGTCCGATATTTGCGAGGTCGTAATGAGTGGTAACTTGTCTCGTATGTGGTTTGCGTTGCGACGGAAAGTTTGCGAGGGCCGAATTTGCCGTGTCGTGTTTTTTGCGTTCCAACGTAAAGTTTGGTCTGGTCGCTGGAACGGAGCGCCTTTGGCGCTCCATTCCAGCAACTGCGACCCTCGCTTCGCGAGGGCCGCAGTTGCTGGCAAGGAGCGCCTGTGATAAACAGTGATAAGTACAAACAATATAATAAGCTTGTATTGGGTCTTTTGTTGCCTTCCTGGATGGAAAAAAAACTAAAAAACAAACGTAGATTGTAAGCGGTGCTTAACACCTTCTGAGCTAGGATGTATACTTTGACATGACATGTCTTTCTTATTTATTCCAAATAAACTACTACATATTTGGGGGATATATATATACGTAGGAGGACAATTATCTACATAAATCAGGTTACAGAAATATATAGTTTAACCATCTGTGTCAAGACTTCTGTGTTCAAAAAGTGTAATTAAGGAGTTATACAAACTTCTTTGCATGTATATAACATTTATTTGTGCTATTACATATTATAATTGTCAAACTACAAGACGTTGTCAAGCTTTGCATGGTGGGTACGACTTAAGCGATGATAACATGCACAGCACTTGGGTGATGAAGGTGCTCATCACCTGCGAGCCTTGCATAGTGTGGCGAGCCGTTAAGGCACTACAACTCACAGCACTTGGGCGATGAGCGCCGAAGTGGAGGCAATGAAACACGTGGAACTTAGCCTACAAACACTTAGGAAACGCGGGATCGCCTTACAGAATTGAATAGGGCTCTATATAAGCACATAGCATATTTTTTTTAAATACGTTTTCACTTACTGAAGACCTTGCTTTTGCATAGAAGTTCACTAACTAAACACTTCTGTAAAAAAAAAAAAATATATATATATATATGCTATGTGCTTATATACAGTCCTATTCAATTGCCTGATTCGCAATTTAATTAACGCGCAACTTAAAAAAAAAAACATTACGAGATGTGGGACTTAGAAAAAAAAAAAATACAAGGTAGGAAAAATACGAAGTTAACGGCCGAACCGTGAAAAACAAAAAACACGAAAAACACAAAAATCCCCCAACCCCCCCCCCCCCCCCCCCCAACAAAAATATCACAGAGAGCACGGGGGAACAGCCAGGAACGTCTGGGAGTGAGGTGGAACATGAACTTAAGTTGATTTTCAAGAGTTTCGGCACTAGAAAATCAGCTAAGCAAGAAAAAAAGCCTACTTCTAATGCACAGTTGGGACATTCATAAAATCTCATTCATAAAAATATACCAGCAACAGTCCAACTGGATTATAGCATTATATGCTGATTGATGGATATATTAATTACAAATAGGTAAAGTATATTAATTCATTAACAAACTAATGAATTGATTATTTACAAAAATATAGACAAATGTATCTGTCTTTGTGATGAGCGCAGATGCTGCTCAGAGGAGCAAAAGTACACTAGAGGAGAGGCTGGCAATGAGCGCTGAAGGTACTCACAGTACAAAAACCATCACATTGTGTGGCAAACAGCATTGCCATAACTTCAATTTTTATTGACCATCATTTTTTGACGGGCAAGTCGCTAGTTTTAATATACAATTTACTACATATTTAATCTAATGTGGTATATTATTGTTTAAATCAATGAAAACCAACACATATTTCACATTGCTGGTGCAAAATATGTCAAAATGAACCATTTGCTACCAGCAGGTTATAATGAATTGTGATGATTAAAAAAAAAAAATAATAATTGATGCATGGGTTAAAAAAGCCTTACCAATTGACATGGACTCTCTCTGATATTCTTTGTTAAGATGGGAACGCTTGGTCAAAGTGCAAACATATCTTTCCAGGACATACCAGCACATCTCATAATAGAAGGGATATCGGAACTTGGCATGTACCTGAGAGTGGGGAGAGATGGATTGTAAATAATTACGGCCAACAACAGCATGTAGTAGAGTAGTTAAAAACAAAGAAGAGATCCCCATAATGTGTTAGTAATATAAATTGTTCACATGGCTAAAACCAAATTTTGGCAGCAGTTGCCATTTGATCTTCAACACAAAACAAATATTTTATTGGAGGTAAGATTCATTTTATCTTACACTAGATTACATTTGAACGTTGTACTTGAAAATATGTACAGTTTGCAGTTCCACATGGGCATAAACAAGACATAATTGTTGCACAGATTCTATTACCATATTTAATGAACTCATGTCAGAAACCACTGCACCTAAGCCACAGGAAATTGGAAAAATGTACATATACAAGCCAGGCTCCAATTAGAATGTAGTATTCAAAATGCAAGAAATCTATGTTACACAATAAAGAATTACTTGGTGTTTTGGTATTCCTTTTAGTTCACACTATCTAAAAGTAATTATTTTATAAACCCAGTCTGTTTTGTACTATTATCCAAGATGCAATTTATTGAACAAAACGGAACTTGTGGAGAATCCTTACACCACAGGTGCGTGTGCAGGGATATTGTGCTCCCGACCCGCAGAGGTCAGCTGGGGAGGGGGACAGGCATTGGCGCCAGAGGGAAAAGAGAAAGCAGAAAGAGTGTTATGCAGATGGAGTTAGGAGATCAGAAATAGGAGGAGCTAGGAGATCAGAAGGGGGTGTGGTTAGGAGATCATAATGGGGGAGCTGAGGAGAGGGTTTGGGTGCCCCCCTCAGCTCCCCCATTATGATCTACACCCCCAAGGCCACCCGACCCCCCCTCAGCTCCCCCATTATGATCTCCTAACCACACACCCTTCTGATCTCCTAGCCCCCCCCCCCCCCGCCCATTTCTGATCTCCTAACCCCATCTGTATAACACTCTTTCAGCTTTCTCTTCACCCTCTGGCCACCATGCCTGACCCCCTCCCCAGCTGTCTCTCTGCCCCCCTTATCTCTCTACCCTTTCTCCGTCTCTACCCCATGTTGCTCAGTCTCTCCCGCTTTCCTCCCCCCCCATGCCTGTCCCCCTCCCCAGCTGTCTCTCTGCACCCCTTACCTTTATCCCCTTTCTGTCTCTCTCCCAATAATTGTCACTGTGTGTGTGCTGGTGTGTGCAGGGTCTGCTCTGCACTCCCACCACTAGATGCCGCTGTGCATAATCGTGTTGGCGAGCGATATCAGGGCGCGCGCACCTGTGGCGTAAGGATTCTCCACAAGATCCAATAAAACTACCTCTGATGACCTTATGGCTTTCCACTCGTCAGCAGTTTTTACAAAGCCTGAAAGCCACTTCATGAAGTTATAACAGAGGATAATAAACCGGTGATTAAGTAAAGGATTCCCATTTACTGTATATGTGCAAAAAAAAAAAGGTTATCTCCTTCAGCCTTTTATATGCACAACTGCATCCTCTACAGAAGACCTGGGAATTGTGCGGTCCGCGGGCCACATCTGGTTCTTTGGCCGTCCCTGCGCAACCTGCTAGAGTGGCCTACAAATTTGTGTCCTGGACAAAAAAAACACTGCCAATTGTAAAAAGGGGCAATTTGTGAGCAGCAGAGTTGTGACTGGGATGGATAGCATTCTGTAGATACTGCTCCTAGCACTGAGAAAATAAAATAAAGCTATACAATTAATATTGAGCAGAATAAAGTTCAGCCTATGGTACGGTCCTCCACAACATTTCAAGTTTCCCATGTGGCCCCTTTGGGAAATGAATTGCTCACACCTGCTCTACAGCATTATATCACTCACACCCACAATGTACAGTTCAACACACAACCACCTTCACTTCCTTGAGCCAACTGCCTTACACCTTTAGATCAGAAGTTTGACATTTTTCAGTCTTGTAAGTTGCTTTGGAAACAAGCACTATTTCTGTTTGATGATAAGCTCAGACATGGCCCTCTATTCTTTTGAAATGTGTTGATATTGTTTTTGTACCCCTTTCCGAGTAGGAGATTAGATCAAATGGTTATCCAGATAAGGCTGGATTGAGACGATTTGGAAACAAATATAAGCCATGACCTCTGCCAAAACTTTGAAGAATATTCAAGGCAAGGTAGCTAGACCAATAGGCAAGACCTGGAACTGAAATAGTTGTTGGCAGCAAAATAGAGATATTGGCAATTATCTTGATAAGTTCAGATGCACAGATATTCAAGGTTATGCATTCTTCTGGTTCTGGCTTTATCAGAACAGATCAAGGAGAAACCATCCATGTAGTACTATGCTTAGAGTGAACAGTTTCAAGGATGATGTCTGTTTATTCCAAGCTTAGCTTTTTGTTTTCCATGCATCCAATGAAAAATAGAGTGAGGTGCAGCCAATTTAAAAAAAAAAAAAAAAAAAAACATGATTATGATATTCTTTTTAAATTTGGAAGGGTCTACAAATACCTGTAATAGCATTGCTTTAAATCAATAATAGCTTGGAAAATCAAATGAGGCAGAGGAGCATAAAATACTCTTTTTAATTGGGCAAAAGGGTACTTAAAGTAACAATATATATGCAGTTCATTATACAGTACAAATACATGCAGTCAGTAACATTACAGAGGTTATGAAGGGTGGTGCCACCGTAGGGATGTTATAAATAGCATAGCAGTATAACACATGTAAATGAAGAGTCAACAATGAGGCAGTTTAGGCAATTTGTTTTCATGAAGGAGCTTACCCTTAATTATCCCTTAATAATGGTTATACTGCATAGAGAAATACATTTGCTCTTGGAGGAGTTTACATCTTCTCATGATTTCGTAGTCATTGCCATTTTATTTAGCATGAAGTCCATTACCAACTGTTAAGGTGGTCAGGCTCCGCTGTCACTCGGTAGCCTTCTCATGCTCAGCTTTAGTGCATAAAGTAATGTACATTTGAATTGCTTGTACTTTTAGTTTTGGGTGAGAGAATTCAGACAGCCCTGCTATTCAGGGAGGACTGGAGAAGGAAGGTGATTCATAGATAGGGGAAGTGGCAAATTACAAGCCTAGCCAATAGAATTAGAACTTAAAGCTCAAGGTGGCATATTTTCAGGTGCATTTTTTTGCTGAATGTATATCTGAAAGGGTACGTAATACCAGCAACAATGTATTTGTATTTCAATGGACCAGCACATTATTGTTGTATGTAAGGCGTTTGGAGGTCTCTTCCCCTAACATGGGGATGTTACATGTGGTGATAATATCTTTCAATACATTGTAAGCTATTTTCTGTTAACTAAGCCACCAACAATATCCTCCGTCACTATTTATGTAGTTTGGTGTTGACATGTTAGTGCAGATTCAGTAAGATAGGGTAAGCTACAGTATACCTGTACATGAATAGCAATAAAACCATAACAAATATCCCAATATGTGCTTATTTTGCAACATAAATTAAACAAAGCTCTACAGTGGTATAACAAAGTATGCCAAACTTAAGACATACAAAGAAGTGCTCAGGAGTGAACAAAGATGATTCAGAATATAGGGAACAGTGTTTGGTTCAGGCTTAAGTAAATAATATAGTTACATAGATGGATGGCTTTTTTACATGTGATTAGCCACTGCAAAAACATCTCCAAATTACTACTGCAGCTTATTAGAAATTATAATGAAGCAAAGGTGTTAGTGTAGGAATCTGCCCATGAATGTTTAGCATATAATTAATTGAAAGTCTCTAGATAGAGGTTAACAGCCCCAACATAGCATCACATCTATTAAAAATACATCAGACTGCTAGGTGAATTTAACATCAGAGTTAAGCAAGCATTTTTAATAAGGCTACGTTTTATTTTTCAAGGTCATAGCTCAGAAAAAAAGATCTAGGGAACAGGGCAAAAGAACACTAAATATTTCTATCATAGAACCAAAAAAAATAATCTTCTGTTATTTGGATAATATTGCAATCCAGTTAATTTGGAAATAGACTTTTCAGAAATAAGAAAGCTGTGAATTAGATGGCCAGACTGAAATGGTAGCAGTTGTGTGTAATACTGAATCAAAGTTTTACCTAACCATCCTGATTGTAAACAGGTCCGAAAAAACAAAAAATGCATTCCCCTGCATTGTTCCCCTAATCCATTTAGTACTGGTGTTCAGGGTAAATGTTCTAAGGTATTTAGCTCCTGAAATGATGAATGCTGCGACCCAGTGTTTTGCACGATATCTAATGCTCCCTCACTCTACCGTATGCCATTTATTGCGGAGCTGTTTATCTCACAGTATATAAACATTGTTTTATTAAATACATAGAATATTTTTATGGATTCAAATATTCCTTTTAAAACGGTAATTTTTACCTATGGCATCTAAAAAAGGCCTCTGTTGTCTGCCCATTATATCTACCTAAAAGCTTGTCTTAACAAATCCTCAGAACAGACATATACTTTTACATTATGAATATACATCTTCAACCATCCAAACTTAAAGTAATGATATCTTAATTGTTATTCATTTCTAAAAGTCACTCTCCCTTGACTATTATTAAATCCTGTATTATATTTGAAGACTGCTATGATATCATTCCTCGGTCTCACTTTTGTGTTATACCCTGTATTTAAGGCAAAAAAGGAAAAGTATTATATACACCATTCCCACAGAGAACAAAAATGCTATAAAATACTGAATGGGAGCAATAAAGTTTATAAAATATTAAGATGGGGTTCCAATATCTATGACTATCTAAGATATAATTTCAAATACTGATTTTAAAATTCTGTAATAGGACAGTCTCAGTCGCCCATTCAGCCCTTGACAGGGATGTTATGACACTTGCCAAGAATGATGCACGTTGATACACAGATGGAAGTTAACCTTCCTACTCTTCATATTTAGATAAATGCAATATAAAAGAACAAACAATGCAAAGCTGTCCATCTTAAAGTATACAATAGAATGTTAGAGCATTGCAGTTAGCCTTTACAATATGGATATACTGACATATAGAAACAAGGGATTACAATGATGCACTCATTTTGGTCAGGTAAAGCCAGCACTCATTCTCTGTATTAGGAAATGCTGGGTACCTGACCCATGTCTCATGATACATGTCTCATATATCAACTTTCCAAAGCAAGTGAACAAGGACTTTAATATGTTATTTTATAATGGTAAGATACCTCACCAGGAAATTTGATAGCTTACCACAAGACTGAAATGCTGCACTTTATTAACAGTGTGCATTTTTGACTATGCAGGTAGTTAACATTTTTGGATATAGCAGATATCCATAGTACAAAGTATTACAAATAAGGAACTCATTGGTTAGGTAAGATGTTTTTTAATGCTTGTGTGTATTACTAAACCATATATTTTGCTTGTTGGGAACCAAGTAACAAACTGCTGCTAGCAGGCCTTGCAAATCAGGCTGTGAATGCTCTATTGGTCTAAAGTTTGAAGACTAACACACATTTTTTAAACCAACAGACAACATAAATAGACTATCATTATTTGTAAAATACAAACTTGAACAATCTTACCCTTGTTCTGTCTTCAATCTCATATATTCGAAGCTGCATGGGAATATTAAAGCTGTGTAATATATTGCCACCAAACACCAGTGAATCTGCAGGGGTATACACCGCATGGATCCATCCTACAATCAGAAAGCAACCAGCTGTGAGGCGGCCTGCAGACACAGATATAATGCCGGTTCAGAGCAGCGGTGGATTGCGGCACGACAAAGCTGGCTTCTTCCAGCAACTTGACCTGGGGAGAGCTGCACATCATGCTTCATACCAGAGCGTGATGCTTTAAAATGCTCTCTCCTGTTTCACCCTCCCCAAGCTGCCTTCATTCAGTACTGCTGCAGTTAGAAATATTTTTCATCTGCATGATGTGTAATGAAGGGAGGCTGCCTCTATGCAGCGAGCCAGCAGGGTGAAAAACAGCCGGACTCTGGGGCCAGTAAGAATGAAAGAACCCCCCACCCCCCCTCCACAGGCTTGGCGGGGGGACTCAAGCTATTAAACATAACATGACTTGAGCTGTGTGTGAACCAAGGAAGCAATTCCTGGACAGTTCAATGGAAAAGGAAGTAAAAAAAAAAAAAGAAGAGGGGAAAAAAAAGCCCAAAGAATATAGAATGTTTTATAACATTTCACACCACATTAGGAGCATGTAAGAAAACGTAAGCAGGCTGTGCAAGCCATCTAGGGAATTATAAACATATTCTAGGATGGTATATAATTGCTACATTTCGTCATGACTGTGTTCAAATGGCTGAAATAATTTTTTTGCTGAAAAATTAATAAGCACATTCTATGTAACAGTGAAACCATAACTCAAACAAAATATGATAACTTTGTAGTTGAGGTGGGGGAAAAGCCCATAAATACAACATCCAAGCTCTCCTCTGATCTATGTTTTGCATTTATTATTCCATGGAGGATGTTCAACTTTGACTTATATACTGAATATATATCCCCCTACGGTCTTCAAATATACAAATAGAATTATCCTGGAATTAAAATCATAACTTTGCTATCTTTATTGGCAAAACCTTGCATGTGGAAAGGTTTGTATACAATAAATATTAAGCCACATAAACACAAACACACTACATTCAGGACTATACAAATTGTATGAGGTATGACATATATGCCCATGCACACACTGTTTAACAATGATGACAAATAATAAACAAAAACGGAGAAGAGAGTTTAACTAAAAATAAAATATATATATATATATATATATATATATATATATATATATATATATATATATATATATATATATATTTTATATAAGGTTTCCATCACCCAAAGAGCTCATAATATGTTTAGTAGTATGACATTAAATAAAAACATTAGCTCACGTTGGGAGAAAGATCTATGAAAACATTAAAGAACCACTGTTTAGCAAAAAGTTTACATGCCAGTGAAGTGTGTGACAATAAAAATATTAGCATGTATGCAAGACAGGAACATAAAAGCATTTTAGAGAAACCCTGTAACTTGAGTGGGAGGGCTATCCTATTTAACCTTACTCAGCCATTGAATGGTATTGTAAAGGAGCTATTTGAAGGGATTTTTTTTTAACAAAGAAGGGATTTTTTTTAACAAAAAGTAAGTACAGATCTGTGCCTATTGTTCCTCCTATTCCTCCCAAGTTTCTAATCCTTTTACAAAGGCAAAACGTTAGTCATATTAAAAAAAAGAAAAAAAAAGTGAATAGCTAAAAATAAAATGCTGTCATTATTTATTTTAAACTGTGCAAAAAGATTTTGTCTATTATTATTCAAAAGAGCATACTATAGATATTGTATTTAAACTCTCTCTAAATACTTCAGATTTCTCAACCTCAACTTCCGTATTATACAATAGTATTTGGCAAGGTAGGTGAAAAGTAGCCAAATAAAGCACAATCAAGTAACATTTCTTTTAACAAACATTAAAAAGATGAATTAACAATCAAATTGTAAAAAAAAAGGCCAAGTTACCTTAAGGTAACCAAAGCTTATCTGAAGCAGAACACTGTCTAAAAAGGTCCTGATGGAGGGCAGCGACACAATAGAATCAGTGTTATGATTGTGTCACATTACAAAACACTCACACCATTTCATAGTTTTCATCTTTAGCTTCTCAGCTCCACAATTCTCATTTCATTCCCACACCTTTATACATACTTCTCAGACAACCATATTCACAACTCTCTTCGCCATGCATTCACCACCACAGCTTTATGCACCATCACAGTAAAAAAATAAAGTGGTGCATCAAATACAACATGCTCACAAGTCACAACTATATCAAATGCCAAGGCCCAAACATCTAAGTGTGTGTCTATACAATCAGTCTAATACAGATACAGTCTCCTATATGAATGTACTGGGGTTATTCATTTTAAGGCAGCAATTGTGTTATACCTGATGGAATGAAGAAGGTGTGTCCTTGCTTGAGCTCAATCTTCTGACACCCTTGAGCTCTGTCTCCCAAAAAGATGTCACTTTGTTTCCCTGATAGAAGCCATTCCTCATAAAGCTGTAAATTGTGAGCAGTAGGAGGAATCAACCAAAATACCTATTGGGGAATAAAAAGCCTTGTTATATATTATAAGGTATGGTTTAAATATGTGAATGCATGTGTGTGTGTATTTCAGTATTTATATAAAGCTTCTAGAACCAATCATCAGTGTAAGTTGAAACCTCGCATAAACTAAATGTTTAAAAATGCTATATGTTTGACATATTATGTACAGGACATTTACATATTTAAGTATAAGAAAATGTACTGTAATTACAGTACTTTTTCAGATATTGCACTGAATATTTTTTTTATAGATGTACTTGTAGTATTCTTTACCTGGGATGAATCAGTGTAAGTTGCAACCGTGTAAATCACTCAGTGAATCAGGGATATACAATTATCAACTACGCCTTTTTTTTCCAATCACGTAGCACTTTTCTGTATGTACCTATGTCATTTTCAGCAATATACACATTCAATTTTACACATTTGATTAAACACCATGACAGACCGTCTGATCACTATGGGACCCGGTATGGACAATCTGAAACCAGTCTGCATTAAATGCAAAATACATTTAAAAGCACCAAAAAAAAAATGAAAAGAAAAGAAACATTCTGCACTGCAGTTTTACACCTATAAAATATTGACACATTTTGTTGCAATCTATTGTGTGCAACAGTCAGGTAAAGAGCTAACATGGTGTCCTTGAAAACCTTAAACATTTGGTAGTAGTTTGTATTGCTACAGAACCTGAATAGTAAGCATTGTGAATAGTGAACACGAATGTCACGAGTGCTGTTTATACCAAAACAAAAACAGAATAGAAAATAGTAAACAAATGTCCATTATAAATAACTTCTCTTTAGACATGTCCCATCTCCAATGGTCTTTCCAAAGTATTATTGCACACATTTAACATTATTTACTACATATCTAACAAAGAAAGCCCTGCTTTCTAAGGTGTGTCATGCCATGGTTTCAAACGTTGTATTGTGAGGATGTCTAGGAAGGTGAGGTGTGTTTGATTTGTTCTGTGCCATAAGTGCTCCAGTGGCATAAGTAGTGTTTAAGGCAATTTAGAAGAATTTCAAAAGGCAGCAAACCATTCAACGTTTATTTTAATTTGATGTACTTATTTTGGGATAAGAATATTGATGTATACTATTCTGCCATCTATTAATACCAGTTTAGTAGTGAAACCGGTATCAAGCTCAAAATTACGTTAGTTTTTTGTTAGACATATCTGACATGTATTGCATTTTAAAAAATACAGATAATTTTATGCAAATTATTAATTTAACAAAAATATGTATTTTTATGCTAATTCTGCTTTACAATATGTTAAATGAAAATCCACAATTACTTGAGGTCCAGGAACACAATTTAATTTAATACAGTCGTTTATGACATATATTAAACGTAAAATAACTCATATTAGCTGCTCTATATTGAACACATCCCTAAACTACATGATATAATCCATACCAGTCCTTGAAACCTTATCTGCTAGTCCTCGGGCACAAAGAGGGATGAGGAGAGCCTAGCACTTTCAACATCGCACGGCAATTAGTCAAATTGTAGAAATAATAGTATATCTGCCATTAAAATTCAACCTATTCAAAGAGTGCAAAACTAAATTAAATGTATTTTGCCATATGTAGTATTTCCCTGTTCAAAATGTCCAGTCTCCAGATTTAAGTGAGAGATTTATAAAGTAAAACAACTTATTATGCTCAGTAAGTCAGCATCTACACCAATGTTCACACTGACAGACTTGTTTTATTCAGTTTGGCCAGTCAGGACCTGTACAGCAGTATTATGTATTATGGGTAAAGGTTGAGAAGTCAAGCTTACAAATAAACAAATTGTGAGAAGTGAGATGTTTGAAGCAATTTTTGCTTAACAAAATGTCTTTCCTGCACCATAACATCAAAAAAGAAACAAGAATTAAAGTGTATAGGTACTTATAGCAAGGAGGTGGGAAGTTCCAAGATGAGGAATACTTCCAATATAATATATCCCTAATTGCATGCATCACCACTAGGTAAAGTGTATTATTCTTATTAAATTATCTAATGTGACTGAAAATATAAAATTCACAGTGCGTTTTCCGTGGTTACTTAGAGTTCTATAAATATTTACATATGATGAATATGAAATAAGTGAAAACCCAGGGGGGTGGTTGTATTGTTAACACTTATATGATCATTAAGTGTTGACATTTTCAATACATTTGTTATTAGTTCTTATCTTGATTCCATCCTTACTATCTAGCAACAGGTGTCCCAATAGTTCATATAATATGCATTACATTAATATATTTCATATAAATATGCTGACTGAATACCCATTATTATATAGTGTTCACAGCCTGTGAGAATTTATACTAATCAGATATATTGATAATTTTGCTCATAAACAGTTTTTGTGAATTTCCCAGAGTGTTATTTCTTGTTCTTAGATATAATTATTTAACATTACGCAAATCAAAACCTTACACCATATGAGGAAATATAAAGTAAACAAATGAAAGGAATATCTAAGTTTCCTTGATTATGAGTGCATCTGATAGAGGAGAATCAGCAATGTATGCAAACATTTTTTCCATCAAAAATACCAAAATAAAAACATTTACAAACCCTGATGAATCTTTTCAATTTGCAAGCTAAGGCTTTTATTAGTTGATACTCATGAATGTTATCCTAATCTTAGGAGGGATATTCAGGATTCATTTTGGCAAATCAGGAGAAAGAATAGGTTAGCTGATTGTTTGTATCATATTCTGGGGTTCCTGTGTTGCAAAGCAGCCTGAGATATGTAGTCTCTCCCTATATCCTTGTGCTCTCATTGACTTGTGACCTCAGACGCCACCCAACCATACGATTCCATCCAGAGACACGTACTTCAGTACTTTGCTGCCTTTCTATGCATACTTGTTTATGTAAGCTTCCTGTGGGTGTGAAAAGCTGACTTTACTCTCGTGCCTATAACTTTCTATTTCACTGAACTTATCAATATAACACACCTTTTTCTGATAATCACCACCTGTTTCTTACCAAATATTTGAAACCCAGGAACCCAAAGATCCACTGAACAAGTAGATATTTAAAAAAAAAGAGGCAGGGGATACAATTCTTTTTTCATGCATTTAAGAAAAGATCATGCTTTACCAAAGTTGTGTTTTTAATGAAAATATTTGAAGTAAAACCTGTTTAAACGTAATTGAAATGCAGGAAATGCACAGAATAAAATACTTGTCTTCCAATTAAATCTACAGATGTATAACTCATACATCTATATTACTTATCACTGTCTAATAGGTGCAACCCCCAGATCAGTTACACATTTGAATCCTCTTGTTCTGTTTAGATTGTAAGTTTGCAAGTTGTCAAACATGTTGGTGCTCTAAAGAAAGCACTGTGTACACCTCAATTTAAGCTAAAAAACCGGGCCCTCCTTTCGCAATTTGTAAAATGGTTTGGATTTGTACTTAACCTCTTTAACTCGCTCAGAATATGTTGGCTTGTTACAAATAAAGGATAATACAAAAATGATAATAAAATAGATCATCATTTAAAGATAAAGAAATACCCTCATTCAGATGCAAGAAAGAAAAAAATACTCAATGTCCCATTGAGTACAACAGGAATCCACATTTACCAATAAAGTTTCTGTTTTTCTTTAGACAATCATGTTATGATGGCTAATATTGATTATGTTTAATGTATTTATGTGCAGCTTACAAAAGCCAGCTCTCCTATATAAAGAAACAGGTCAGATCAACATCAACCAGAATGTCCAAAATACAGCTAGGGAGTAAACTGCTTCAATAATGCATTTTCACATAGAGTGGTACTAAATAAAGATAAGCAATCTACTCAGAGAAGGAAATCATTTAAATGATTTCCATAGGAAACATTTTCTTTACTTAATTGTATTTTCCTCGTTGTAATTGTCATTATAAGAACACTCCAGTAACAGCTTTTTATCATCCGGAACCTTCCCCATTCTTCCTATATTCTCTCATGTAGGGTGCTATGTTTCACTCACTGCTGTGAACGAAGGCCAACACAACAAGATCGGGGCTTCACACTACTAGTGTAATACTGCTGCAAGCATATGGTCTTATGTCACAGCTGTAAAACAGGGCACCCTAAAGAAAACAGGAAGAAAGTGGTGGGGGTTTCAGAAGGTGAGGGTTCTTTAAAGTAAATTGTAAATTAAAATTATATTCAGGAAGATAAACATGAATTAAGTCACTTATTTAAAAAGAAGTCCTAAAAACAAACTTAAGAGTCCCTTTCAAGAAGCATTAGTATTATTCCTTAGCACAATGCATACAATTGTAAAGGAAGCTATAGTTTTGTGGAAGAAAAAAAAAGATAAAAAGTCAACACAATATATGTGTACAAAAGGACCTACAAAAACATTTAATAGACTTATGTGTCTTTACATTTATCAGTATAGTAGCTTGTCTAACCTATTCCAGAGTTTTAAATTAAAAAATAAAATATTGTGAAGATGAAAATTTCCACACTTCCTGCTTTGTTGTCTCTAGAGCTCACCTTTCCACCCCGGAAAACATGATACCAAACCGATGTCCCTCCAAAATCGATATGAAAGTCAGTAAAGCAGCCCTTAACGCTCATCAAACAATACCTGCAAAAACAGCATTAAACAGACTGAGATGGCCACCAACAAATCATTTTATTTATACACATTTGTAAAATTATTATATCTGCTACAAATGTAGAATTAGAACATGATTACATTTACAAAGATAATCTGCTCCTTAAAGGACCAGTTACCTCCCATACAGTATTCTTTAGCATGTGACAGAGCATTCTGTTTACATTCACTTTGTTATTTTCTTTCAGTTTTATTAACTGACATAAAAGTGTTTTTTTGCCTTTATTTATATGTGTAAACCTTCCCCTGTAGTCACACCTACTATCTATATTAAAGGCGTGTGCATTGCTACATCTAGGCAATATGGAGAGCTATGTGTGAAAGAAAACCACACTTCAAATATGTCTACGGAGAGAGAAAGAGAGAGTAAGAGAGGGAAAGAGTAAGGGAGAGAGAGAGAGAAAGAGTAAGAGAGAGAGAGAGAGAGGGTAAGAGAGAGAGAGAGAGAGAGAGAGAGAGAGAGGGTAAGAGAGAGAGAGAGAGAGAGAGAGAGAGAGAGAGAGAGAGAGAGAGAGAAAGAGAGAGTAAGAGAGAGTAAGAGAGAGTGAGAGAGAGTGAGAGAGAGAGAAAGAAAGAGAGAGTAAGAGAGAGTGAGAGAGAGAGAGAGTGAGAGAGTGAGAGAGAGAGAGAGAGAGATGAGTGTGAGTGAGGGAGAGAGATTGCATAAATGTATATTTATTAATAAAAAATTAAAACACCAATAGAAAACAGAAATATTCCACATCTTGCATTGTCAGTACACACACACACACTATACATACATACATACATACATATATATATATATATATATATATATATATATATATACACACACATATATATATATATATATATATATATATATATATATATATATATATTTATATACACACATATACACGCAAGGGCGTGTATATGTCACATGTGTGTGTGTATGTGCATTTAAATGTGTGTATATATGTGGACATCTATCCATTATGTCACTGCATGCTGGGCACACACTCCCAGTTGGTCAAAAGCTTTCCCATAGAGTTTTATGGTAACACACCCCTGAAATCTGATCAGTTAAAGTCACTTAGGGGGGAGTAACAACACTGCATCTGAGCTGTGTGGCAGAGATCAGGCTGGGAATGAAACATCAACAATCAATCAGATAAAATAAAATGTAAGATTTGATTACCCCTGTGAAAAATTCTGTATTTTAGACATTCAAAAAGTATTTTAACATGTTTTTAGCAGATCTTTACTGTGGTGTGGTCCAAATTATGCTGGGTTTACTGGCCCTTTAGCTTTGCAGATCTGATAATGTCTTGGTCTATATTGATCTTAAATGGAAACTGTCAATAAGTTGATTTTAAAAGGGGATTATAACTTGTTATACTTTGTACAAGTTGTTTTTCAATTACCGCAAATCATTTAAGAAATATTTAGAATTGATTCTTGAGGATCATATAGGCTAATATGCAGCTTAAAGTGCTTGATAACAGTGGAAGAGGGGTCTATCTGTCAGATCACATTTAGGGGACTTTATTTTTTTGACTTCAGAAACAGACAAATATACTTTAATTCTCCTTAGCACATCAAATCAGCTAATATGCATGAACCATTCATGTACAGGTATACCCCGTGTAAAGCTACCCCTTTTAGAGAGGATTTGCTCTAGAGCTGTGCTTCCTGCCAGACCCCTTTTAACGCTTCGATTCTCTATAGCACTGCCTCGCTATAACACTGATTTCGCCTGCCAGACCCCTTTTAACGCTTTGATTCACTATAACACTTCTTTTCTTCAAAGAAAAGTGAATCCAGGATGACCCAGAAGCTTCAACATCAATAATTTTAAGTTTATATTTCAGCTAATGTTCAGTTTGTGTTGTTTGCGGTTTCTTTGAAGTTCATATAAAACCAAAAAAGTTTACATTTTAATTGAAATTGTGTGCTTTTTTCATGAGTTCCCCTATCCCTATCTTCCCCATGGTAAACTGCCCCATTTAGAGCGGTTTCGCTTAACACTCCTATTGCCTGGAACCTATCTACAGCATTGAACAAGGTATTCCTATATTTAGAAATACAGCAACAACATTGAATATCCCAGGACTGATTCAACTTAGAAAAATGGATAACACAACAAATAGTTTTACCTGCTTGTTTAGAATAACGTAAGTCAACTTGATTTTGACGAGACATAGTCCCTTCAAATGCTGCAATTCATGTATGATACTATTTTCTCCATCATCAGGTCAATCAGAAAAACAAAACATTGAATTCCTGTTGGGATTCTGACCTATTTGTAAAGTATTCCCTAATTTTTGATTTAACACTGCACATTTTAAGGGCTCACCTCACCCCATATTTTAAGATTACTATATACTATATGTGCACCTTTTCACTACACTAAATTATTTGTAAGATAGAAAGGATAATTGGTGCTGCTCCAACACCCTAATACTCTAAATGTGTGGAACAGTGTGCTTGAATAGTGTATAAGTGGGAATCTAACTGATCACAAATCATTTTTTTTACCACCATAGAAAAACAAGCACATATGCACATATCATATTAAAGATACACAGGCAAAGGTGAATATTCCAATAATGTTCTAGTTTAGAATAAAATGTAAAACCAGATTTAGTGCTCTTTAGCAACAACTAAAGATAAAAAAAATATATAACAAGAAAAATGTTAGGGTGACAAGGTCCATTAAAAGAATATACCATAATGTGGTTTGGATGGAAGAGGGACTGAGATGTCTACAAACAGCCACAAGGGTGAAATATCACATAAGTAATATAGCTCACCAAATACAATTAGCCTTGCGTGAAAGCTGCCATATCATTGTACAATTTGCTTTATTGTGTGGAAGTCAAAGTGTTTGCATATTCCATGCAGCATCCAAACAGAACTAGTAAATTCAGACATACAGCCTTAGGATTAGTCAAAACAGAGCAGTAACCAAAAGTGTAGCCAGCGTAAATCAAAACCAAATAATGTGCACAGGAAAAGATACACCGGATTTATTCTGTAGATAAACATTCTTAGCTAAACTTCAGAAGTCCATATCAGGAATGGATAAATGTATGTACTGGATATAGAACTTAGGAGCTAGCTTTTGTGTACATATTTGAATGTTTAAAGTAAGTAAAACAATGTTATTTCCTGCCCAGAATTCCAAGAAAGACTGTTTTTACACTGCACTCTGGGAATATCTATAGCATGAATTATGTACTAGCCGCACCTGAATGAGATCCTTATAAGATTGAAACAGCTGTCCATGCTATATAATGCTTTAAAGCTGTAGAAAACAACACGCATTGGCTTAAAAGGAGCCATGTTTAAAATAGCATTTAATTAAATAGTTAAATATTTGTGGAAAGTGGACTGCCATAAACAAACAATGTGGTTTCACAGTGAAGCCAATGCTGTATGTATTTTTTTTTTTTTTTTAAATGGTTTGAAATTTCCCTCTTTTGAAGCCCCAGTGTGTTTAGCATCAGAGCTCTACTATTATGACAGAACAAGCCTTACCATATAGGATGCCCAAGTCTGCACACTTACAGTAAAATAAAAATAAAAAAACACAGGCATTGGCCAGGTGATTTTTTTTTTGCATTCAATTCCCAGAGGAAGAGGCTTCACTAGTTTATAATTACATTTTCTTTCAGATTCTTTAATTTGCATATGTTGTTTTATTACAAAGTTCCAAAGCTGGAACCCTCAGCGCCATGGCAAATAGAAGAAATGTATACTCTGCTATTGATACAAATTAATTATAGCTCACATTTTCCATCCCTATACCTCAAAATAGTTTCCGGTGTCCATAATCTCTACCATAACACAAAAACAGGCCCTTGCTGACCTGAAACGAATAACCACTTTCCAGGAACCTTTCACGATTGCCATAAACTTCTTCACAGTGTAAGATTACACTGGGGAGTCTGTTTCACGTGTGGCAGGATATTGTGATTGAAATCCCCAAACCAGTCACATACAGCCGGCCAATTTATATTTTATATATCATATATATAGTTGTCATAACTGCGGGTTGTCCAAAGTTGTTGCTAACGCTGTGGCCCTCGCAAAGCGAGGGTCGCAGTCGCTGGTATGGAGCGCCGAAGGCGCTCCTTGCCAGCAACTGCGGACCTCGGAACATTTACAGACTTAAGACACCCAAATACAAGATGCGAACCTCAAAACATTAAAAACACAATAAATAAACACAACAAGCACATAGAAAGCTTACCCACAGCAAGTGGGGGCACCCAGGATCTCAGCAAGTGAAGTTACACCTCCATTTAAGTCCAAATTTCAGAGTTTAGACACCCGAAAATATACACCTAAGCGAGAGAAAAATGGCCGCCGAAAAAAACGAAAACGAGGCTACAGGACCCTAAACATGCAAAACACCACCAAACACATACGGATTTTCCAAAAAAGCAGGACGAGGTCCAAGAACGCTAAATCACCAACAGCCGCATACCACACATTAGGCGCCATTTTACAACACTAATTTACACAATGCACAAGTTCACAGCTACCCTAATGGATTTTCCTTGCGCACGCACACTATTACACTACACACTGCACACATTGCTCACACTTACACAGCAACTCCACAGCACTTAAAACACACATTGTATGTTGCAGCAACATGAAAACAGATGGTCAGCTCTTCAGCATAATGCTTCCTGCATTTATTACTTCCAAATAGGTAAAGTATATTCCTTTATTAAATGTATTATTTAGCTCATTACCATACACCAAACAGCATTAGCTCACTTACAATTTTATTGCCGTCATTTTTTGACGGGCAATTCGCTAGTATATATATATATATATATATATATATATATATATATATATATATATATATATATATATATTTATCTACATAAAAATATTACTCTTAAAAGTGATAGATAATAACATGTCATTTGTCAATTGAATGTTAATAAAATGATATTTTACCTGTGTGTCTGATACACACACTTAGGACAGTGTTGGTGGTTGTCCTCTGGGGCTATGAATGCATTGTCTTCAGTACAATTAATATGTTCAGCAATAGACTGGGCATACCCAGAGCTTAAGCAGTATCTAAGCGGATCATATAAAATTACTCCCTGGCGTTTGAGCATACCCAGTCTTTTGATTGAGATACGACTTACTCGGAGGACAATACATTCAGAGCCCCAGGTGATAATGAAAGATGCCTGCCCAATAATTATTGTTAACAAGAATTACCAGACTGACTGACATGTACTTCCTACTGCTGGTAGTTTTATACCATATATCAAAACTCATCTTAGGCATTCAAAGGCTAGGTGGGAAAGAAGATTGTTATCCCAAATAGTAGCATAACAGTGACGGAAAATAAAGAATTAAGCAATCAAGGTTTTGTTTATCAACCATCCTACCTTTAAAAATGGGTAGGACATTATATAAATACATACAGACCAACATATCCAACTAACAACTTGCTCATTGCAGGCGTCGGCCAACCAGCAACTTTTGGGCGAAAGACGCTCATTGCGATCCTCTCCCCACCCTCTCACCCCTGTGTCCCTCTTTCCCCCCTCTCCCTCCCCATCTCTATTTCCTTCTCTCGTCCTCCTGTGTCTCTTTGCCCCCTCTCCCTCCCCTGTGTCTCCCCCCCCCCCCCTATCATTTTCCCCTGTGCTTGTGTTGGCATTTACGAGTGTGAAACCATTTGGCGCTCATTGCAGTCCCTGTCAAATCTGTAACTTTCAGGCCTCAAAATGAGCGCATGCGCGAGCCCGTAAATTTTAGCATTGCGTGACGACAACTCGCAATTACCACAACTATTATTTGTGATGTCTGACCTATCATAGTAGTAGTAGTAGTAGTAGTAGTAGTAGACGACATGGGAAGACGACATAATAACTGTATAAACATTTCATCGTTCTCTTTTTCAGCAATCACCTAATAACATAAAAACTACCATTTGACTTATTTTTTGGGGTGACAAACTTTTCTGTTAATAGCTTTTCATATATAATAAAATAAGTCCCATACTGTGAAAATAAACCAACATCTCATATCAGGTCTTAAAAATGTATATTTTACCCATGTCATATTTAATACTAATGAGAAAAAACGAATGCATCTCTAGTCTGTCATTCACATGAACACAACTATTGGTTGTATTTTAAACTTCACTCAATTTTTAGTAATTCATAAAATATTTAAATGGTTTAAAAGTCTACTGGATTCTATGGCATAAAATGACATTTCCTTACCAAGACAAATGCAGTTTGCTTCCAATTGGCTGCAGATGGAACCTTCCCAAACAAGGATAGGACAGCAAGAAAAAGGATCCCTACTGCACATGCAATATCCATGATGATTACGCTTTTGGTATCCAGCCATCAGCCTAAACACCCTGCATTTATGTTATTAATGTAATGCTGTAGAATATAGAAATATAAATCTGTTTCACCCAGAGTCTCCATTACCTCACTGCAGCTGATCCTGAAAGAATTCACTTAGCAGACGTTTTACCCCCTCTTCTGCTAAACACATTGAGCTGAAGGATCTCAGCAATATGCAGACAGCGTGCAACGATCTCTACAAATGATAGGCTACTGCAAACCAGAGACACCTCTCGTACATCAGAGTTGGCTGCCTAGCAACCACATCTAGGGCTGGGGTTGACGGAATGATACGCAATGCTGTCAGAAAGACAATCTGAGGACTTAAGAAGTCTCCATGGCAGAGTCTACACCCATCTGAGACTTTGTACATTACTTGTAACATTCATCATGGAGCAAGACAGAGACCCTCACAGATGTTAACATGCTTTGTTTGTCCCTGGTCTCTGCTCCCATGGGCAAAGTGTCTATTTACAGAAAATTAGTACATATTGATGGCCATTCATTTTTTAGCCTTCCTGCTCCTCTTAACCATTGTTATGCAAGAAAGATAGAAGAAACAAGTCTTAATCTTGGTGAAGGTATTGGAAAACAATAAAACAAACATTCTAAACATGAATTTAATATGCAATCAATCAAACTAACAGAAAAACAGGAGGAGAACTCCAAATTGGCAACTCTGCAATGAACCACAAGCTCCACTGGTAATCAAAAGGGTTAAATATACTCCTCCAAGCTATGAATAGAGCAACACTTAAACCACAAGCAAACCTATCTTACAAACATGTACCTAATAATAGTTTATTTGGTAAAAAGCATCTGGTTCTTACCTGTGCTGTGCAAATAGCTAATATTTCTTTCAGTCCTAATTAACAATGATCACATGAAATGTCAACTAATAAAAAATAAGTCAATTTCTATGTAGCATTTATACTGTCCTTCCTATGACCTCCACAGAGATACCTTTCGTTTTTTTTTGTTTTACTGTAGTACTGTTTATGTTACCTCAAATTCAACACAAATTGGCATTTTTGTTTTGCACTGCAGTCATACGGGACTACATTTGCCACAACAAATTGTGTCAATTACTATTTATTTTAAATCTCAGGCTAAATACAAGATATACCCAGGAGTACTTTTCCAAACATCCTGCTAATACCGACATATATTAAAAGCAAAAACAATGGCAAAACACATAGAATGAAATCAAGATGTATGTATGTATGTATGTATGTATGTATGTATGTATGTATGTATATATATATATATATATATATATATATATATATATATATAGTCACAAAGTCAGGCGGACCCATGAATACATTATAGAAGGAAGATATGTCAGCACTAGGCTGATCAGGTCCATTAGTCCAGTACTGGCAGAATTAAAGCAATTAGCTGCGCCAGTAGTGTCGAGCAGACTGTTTAAATCCCCAGGAACTAACAGCCAGAGAATGGAGTCTGGGGGAAAGTAAGAGGACAGACACAGGAAGTGTGGGTGCTGGAATCGGAGAGAGACAAATCAAGGAAGCTGCTGTTGGCAACATGTCCAATCTGCTGAGGACCTGTGCTGCAGACTGAGGCCACCTGCAAGGACGACTACAAAACTGAAAGGTCAGAAACTCCTTTTGTTCTTTATTACCCCCAGGGAAGAGACTATGGTGCTTCACAAGACTTTATCTTCTAGGAGTATACTTGGTATTCGTTACAAGGGTCCCTGGGGGTGGGTACTCTGAGAGAAGGGTGGGCTGGTACCCTGGCCACAAGGTGGAACTATACCACATAAGAGACTGTTTGTATCCTGGCCACAAGGTGGCACTATACCACATATAAGAGACTGTTGTATCCGATCCACAAGAACCTCCGCGGGAAGTAGCACGATAGGATTAATTTTTTTCTTTGTGAATCGTATTTCTCCGGAGCAGAGAAGCTGCCCGGGTGTAGTCAGGGTGTTCCTGAATGTTTAGTAAGAACGTTTATGTAGATTTTTATTTTTTTCTTAACGTTAATTACTACTACTGGACTACTTCTGAAAATCCCTGTGGTAAACGACCATCCTTGTCACAATATATATATAATATATATATAATATATAATAATATCAGCATGTCCAAAATTACAGGAGTCTGTCCATAATGTAATGCTTAAAAAAGATAAACATTTAAACTATCAAAGCCCATTTTTGTTCAACTATGTGTCCAAATATTTTTTTTGTTTGGTTAAAACAACAAACTGAAGTGCTGAATATACAGCCTTGAAAGTTTATTTCCTCTGCAATGATTGTCAGTCATTTATTAAGCAATAATATAATTGTTGTCGGATAGGTTTAACACAAACATTTGTACACAGACAGACATTCCTTGCAAGCACATTGAAAAGAATGGAGTGGATCTTGCCCAATAGTCCAGGACATCTGGATGAAAACCACTCAACTAACCTTCAGATTTTTTAAAGTCACAATAATTCCCTCAATTGAATCCTGTCTCCTTGGCATTCATATTAACTCCTTAGATTCACCTTGTAACAAATGATTTCAACTTATTATGCTAGCGGCCAAAAACAATATAGCTAAAAATTGGAAAGCAGACTCCTTTAATTTTCAGGAAGTCATTAATAAAAATAAACTATATATTTCTCAATGAAAGGCTGACCCCTATTTTACTGGATTCCTACCCCCTCTTTTTACAAATACAGGAACCATGGCAATCCTCCACTGATTGTATCTCCCTAATCTGATTATGCTCCCAATAACCACCACTTCACTTTGGCGGGGAATGGAGTGTCCTGGACCAAGGTGCCGACCCAGGAGTTGGAGTTTCAGATACATTGTAAATAGCTGTTAAACCCTTTCTAAGGGCCTTGATTTGTAATCTTAACAGCAGGAAGCTAACGTGCCATTATGATTTTTTTTACCCCCACCCTGTATAAATTTACATTTCTTAATCCTTAAAAAAAGAAAAAAGGAAAAAGACAAACAGTGAGTTTAATTTAAATTTTCTAGGGCAACAACAAACTGGAATCTTATTTAAACAAATTTCAAGCAACAGTATAACTTTGTGTGTGTTTTATATATGTTTTGACTGTCTTTAATAAAAACTATTGAAATAAAAAAACAAAAACAAATTGGGTTTTTGAAACATGACCTTTTAATTGCAAAACAGAAAATGTATGCGTTCTGTATCCCTATAATTTCTTCTTTCCTGGATATGGCAAAATCTCTCTACCAGTGTCACATATTATGAACTGCATGAAATCCATACATGATATGGTATACAGCAGCTTTATGGTATACAGTGTACTCAAATGTACTGCCAAACCACAAAGATGCCAAAATATACAAATATCTGATGGATATTGAGATTTAAGACTGGGAATAAATAATGGGATGACTAACCGCTTACTTTTCAGTGATTGATAAAAAAAAATAAAAAAAAAATAATAATAATACTTCGGAGCCACATATATTTTCTAGGACCCAGAAAGAGAGCCCATCCATAAAAGATACAATATATTATAAAACTTATAGAAGCCCAGAATGTCCTCATATTTCCTTTGAATGTAATTAGACATCACCTTCAGAGTATGATGTGAAACACCAAGGTCATTTAGTCAAATGTGATTTTGGTGTTTTGGGTGATTATTGCATTGTTATATTAATGATTAAGAATATCAGCTTCTCTAGTTTAAGATATAAATAAAAGCCTTGTTTTCTATCGCTTTGCACTCGTTATTCACCAGCCGATGCACTGAGAGTATTGTACTGCAGACTAGACTGGCAGCAAATTTGTTACCAGATCTGCACAAGCTGCTGATCTCAGAATAGCTTGGCCTCCCTCACGGATTTGCTATGCGAGATAATTCAGAGATTATTTGGTGTACGGACCTAAAAACATCACATTTCAAGCATGTTATTGCACACTATCAGCTTTTTGCTCTAACAAAGATAACAGTTGTCTTCAGAACCGCACAATTGTATCTTTGTATTGCCTATAATTCCTTAATAAATACTTTTATATATAAAATAGTGTGCAAAATGCTATTTTGTTATAAATGTAATAAACAGACAATTTGCTTTAGGGAACATATCAAATCAGCTAATTCGTATTTGGGAAACACTCATTTGCATAATAGTGCAGCACAAACAATTTTGAACATCTCAGGAAATATTTACATAATCAAAAAATAGTATAATCTACAGCCAGTTTTACATGATCTTTAAGAATACCTTAAAACGTGATTGCTAATGACGTGGCGCACATGTGACGTCACGTCATTAGCATATACCGGGTGCCGACCCAACCCCCCCTCCTCATCCTCAACCCCCCTCCTCATTCTAATCGCCCTCCTCACTTTACCCCTCTAAATACCTCCCCCTCTCCCTTTCCCCTCACTTACCTTCATCTGCAGCTTCTCCTCCGGCCTCCACTCCTTCCTGTGTCGCCCCCCCCCGTATATGCTAATGACGTGGCGCGCATGTGACGTCACGTCATTAGCATATACCGGGTGCCGACGCAGGAAGGAGCGGAGGCCGTAGGAGAAGCTGCAGATGAAGGTAAGTGAGGGGAAAGGGAGAGGGGGAGGTATTTAGAGGGGTAAAGTGAAGAGGGAGGTTGAGGTTGAGGAGGGGTGTTGAGGTTGAGGAGGGGAGTTGAGGTTGAGGAGGGGAGTTGAGGTTGAGGAGGGGAGTTGAGGTTGAGGAGGGGAGTTGAGGTTGAGGAGGGGAGTTGAGGTTGAGGAGGGGTGTTGAGGTTGAGGAGGGGTGTTGAGGTTGAGGAGGGGTGTTGAGGTTGAGGAGGGGTGTTGAGGTTGAGGAGGGGTGTTGAGGTTGAGGAGGGGTGTTGAGGTTGAGGAGGGGTGTTGAGGTTGAGGAGGGGTGTTGAGGTTGAGGAGGGGTGTTGAGGTTGAGGAGAGTGTTGAGGAGGGGGTTGAGGATGAGCAGCACTTACTGATATTGCTCCAAACAGTTTAGCTGGGCCTAGCATGGAGGGTGAAGCTGGGGCTAGTGAGGATGTCCAGGGAGGTAGCTGGGTTACAGTTAGAAGGGGAATCAGGGTGAACAGGAGGAGGCAGGCCAGTACTGAGTTGGCAAACACCAGCAGATTTGCCAGATTGAGTGAAACTGTTGGGGATGTCCATTCAGGTATGGCAATGCCAGATAGAGCTGTTCCCTCTAACAGCCAGGAGATCAGTTCTACTGGAGGAGTGGGAGGGCAGAATAGGAAGAGCAACAGACAGGTTTTGGTGGTAGGGGACTATTATTAGGAAGGTAGACAGGGGGATTTGTCACCCACTTGAACAGTTTGCCGTCTCCCAGGTGCTCGGGTTCGTCATGTTGTGGATCGGGTAATCAAATTATTAGGAGGGGCTGGAAATGAACCGGCGGTCTTGGTACATATTGATACCAATGACAAAGTTAGTGAAAGATGGAGTGTCCTAAAGAATGATTTTAAAGAACTAGGTAATAAGCTGAAGGCAAGGACCTCCAAGGTAGTATTTTCTACTACCAGTGCCACAAGCTAGCCAAGGGAGGCAGAAGGAGCTTAGGAAGGTTAATGCGTGGCTAAAGATGGGGTGCACTAAGGAGGAGTTTGGGTGTTTAGAGCACTGGGCTGACATCTCACTTCGGTACAATCTCTACAGCAGGGGTGGATTGCATCTTAATGATGAGGGAGCTTGTGTGCTAGGGGATAGGATGGTAGAAAGGCTGGAGGAGTTTTTAAACTAGTAGGTGGGGGGGAGGGACTAGATATAAGTAATGGGGTAGAAAGTGTAGAGGGTATAAGGGATGCATTAACAACTCATAGGGGAGGAGTTGGGCAAGGGGTAGTATAGTCAATAGGGAGGTAGTACTAAGTAACTCAAGTACAGTGGCAGGCACTTCAGAACTACATAGGGTGTGTGCTTGCGAATGCCAGAAGCTTACCAGGAAAAATTTGAGAGTTAGCATTATTAGCAATTAATGAAAAATGGGATTTAATAGGAGTAACCGAAACATGGTGGGATGAATCTCATGACTGGACTGTTAATCTGGATGGTTATAACCTATTTAGGAAAGTTCGGGGCAATGGTAAAAGAGGAGGAGGGATTTGTCTGTATGTTAAGCCTGAATTTAAGCCTATAGTCATAGAAGATATATATGGTGGAACTAGTGATAAAGTTGAATGTTTGTGGGTAGAGTTAAATAGCATAGCAGCAAATTCCAAAATAATATTAGTAGGAGTATGCTATAAACCCCAAAATATAGCTGAAAGTGAGGAAATACAATTACTGTATATACTCGAGTATAAGCCCGAGGCACCTATTTTACCACAAAATACTGGGAAAACTTAGTGACTCGAGTATTAGCCGTGGGTGGGAAATGTGCTGCTCCCTGTGTCCCTCTTGTGCCCTCTGTGTCCCCCTCTTGTGTGCCTTCTGTGCCCTTTTCTTGTGGCCCCACACTCTCTCCCCTGTGTCTCTTTCCCCTCCTCTCCCTCCCCCGTGTCTCTTTCCCCTCCTCTCCCTCCCCTGTGTCTCTTTCCCCTCATCTCCCTCCCCTGTGTCTCTTTCCCCTCATCTCCCTCCCCTGTGTCTCTTTCCCCTCATCTCCCTCCCCTGTGTCTCTTTCCCCTCCTCTCCCTCCCCTGTGTCTCTTTCCCCTCCTCTCCCTCCCCTGTGTCTCTCCCCCCCCCCTCCCTTCCCTGTGTCTCTTACCCCTCTCCCTCCCATGTGTCTCTTACCCCTCTCCCTCCCCTGTGTCTCGTCCCCCTCCTCTCCCTTCCCTGTGTCTCTTTCCCTCCCCCTCCCTTATCAACCTCCTCAACCACACTCCTCAACCTCAACCAATTTTACCACAAAATACTGGGAAACTTAGTGACTCGAGTATAAGCTGAGGGTAAGAAATGTGCTGCCCTCTGTGTCCCTCTTGTGTCCCTCCTCTCCCTCCCCTGTGTCTCTTCCTCCTCCTCTCCCTCCCCTGTGTCTCTTCCCCCCCTCTCCCTCCCCTGTGTCTCTTCCTCCTCCTCTTCCTCCCCTGTGTCTCTTCCTCCTCCTCTCCCTCCCCTGTGTCTCTTCCTCATCCCCCTTCCCTGTGTCTCTTTCCCTCCGCCTCCCTTATCACGCTCTTCAACAGCCCTCCTCATCCTCAACCCCCTCCTCTTCCTCACCTCATGCCCCTACTCATCTTCATCGTCATCCTCAACCCCCCTCCTCATCTTCATCCTCAACCCCCCCTCCTCCTCAGGAGGAGGGTTGAGGAGGGAGGAGGAGGAGGGGAGTTGAGGATGAAGAGGGGGGGTTGAGGATGAGGAGAGGGGTTGAGGATGAGGAGAGGGGTTGAGGATGAGGATGAGGATGAGGAGGGGGGTTGAGGATGAGGAGGGGGGTTGAAGATAATGAGGGGGGTTGAAGATAATGAGGGGGGTTGAAGATAATGAGGGGGGTTGAAGATAATGAGGGGGGTTGAAGATAATGAGGGGGGTTGAAGATAATGAGGGGGGTTGAAGATAATGAGGGGGGTTGAAGATAATGAGGGGGGTTGAGGAGGATGGTGATACGGGAGGGGGAGTGAAAGAGACACAAGGGAGAGTGGGGGGAGAGAATAAGGGTGACTCTAGTATAAGCCGTGGGGGCCCTTTTCAGCCTTAAAAAAAAGGGCTGAAATAACTTGGCTTATACTTTTAAAAAAAACTACATTTTAAGGGGCCAACAAAAACTCTTAATTTCAAAGATCTATGCGCAGCAATACAAAGTACAGACTGGGACAGAGAACGGATAGGTAAAAACACTGAGTATAAATGAACAACATTTAAATCCTTACTAAATATACATACTTATCACCATCTACCAAGTGGGAATTAAAGTAAAAGGGGTAAACCAAATCCAATGTGGCTTAACAATGATTTAAAGATCAAGATACAGAGTAAAAAAACAGGCATTTAAATTATACAAACAAGAGGGGACAGAGACTACTTTACAGGAGTACAAGGAAATCAACAAGGCTTGCATAAGGGCTATTAGACTGGCTAAAATAGAAAATGAAAAATGAATTGCAAAAGAGAGTAAGACTAACCCTAAAGTATATTAAATGGGAAGAAGGTAAGGAAGGGAGCTATAGAAACATTACAATGTGACACAGGCCATCTGAAATTTAGTGACCAGGAAAAGGCAGATGAGCTAAATATGTTCTTTTCTTCGGTATACACAAGGGAGATACCAGAGGTTGGGGCACTGAAACATAATGGGGCTACACTACCTTTGCCAAATAATTGGTTAACAAAGGAAGTAATCCAAAAGAGGTTGGAAAAAATAAATGTTTATAAAGCCCCAGGGCCTGATGGAATACATCCACGGGTACTAAGGGAACTGGGTTCTGTAATAGCCAAACTATTATATTTCATTTTTCAAGATTCACTCAACACAGGGTCTCTACCAGATGACTGGAGAAAAGCTGATGTGATACCTATATAAAAAAGGAGCAAGAGCAAATCCGGGGAATTATAGACCAGTGAGCCTCAATTCTGTAGTGGGGAAGCTTTTAGAAGGGTTAATAAGGGATAATATACAAGAATATGTCTATTTGAACAGGATTATAAGTAGGAGTCAACATGGATTTATGAGGGATAGGTCATGTCATACAAATCTAATTAGTTTCTATGAGGAGGTTATTAGGAACCTGGATCAAGGCAACTCAGTGGATGTAGTCTTTTTGGATTTTGCAAAGGCTTTTGATACAGTGCCACATGGGAGACTGTTGTGCAAACTAAGAGATACAGGAATTGGAGTAAATATCTGCTCATTAATTGAGAGCTGGCTAAAACGCTGGAAGCAAAGGGTTGTTGTAAATGGAACAAACTCCGATTGGACGAATGTGGTAAGTGGGGTTCCTCAGGGTTCAGTATTAGGTCCTCTCCTTTTTAACATATTTATTAATGACTGGAAAGTAGGGTCTCCATTTTTGCTGATGACACAAAGTTGTGCAAGGTAATTAAATCAGATAATGATGTGCTTTCCCTCCAAAGGGATTTACATAAAATTGAGGAATGGGCATCTAAATGGCAGATGAGATTTAATATGAAAAAATGTAAAGCTATGCATCTGGGAAGGAAAAATAGCCATGCAATTTATAACCATAATGAAACAAATCTATGGCTATCAGATATTGAGAGGGATTTGGGAGTGCTTGTGGACAACCACCCAGGTAACAGTGCTGAAAGCCATGCAGCAGCTGCAAAGGCAAATAAAATATTAGCATGTATTAAGAAGGGTATAGAAGCAAATATAATTCTGCCATTATACAAATCCCTAGTATGCCCTCATTTGGAATATGCAGTACAATTTTGGGCACCACTTCAGAAAAAGGACATTTTAGAGCTGGAAAACGTACAGAGGAGGGCAACAAAACTAATAAGGGGAATGGAGGGGCTAAGTTATGAAGAAAGACTAACCATATTAAGTTTATATTCTCTAAAAAAAAAAAAAAAGGCGTCTCAGAGGAGATATGATTACCTTATATAAATACATCCAGGGTCAGTATAAAGATTTGTCAAAGGAGCTTTTTGTGCCAAGAGGTTTTCAACTGACAGTAAAAAGATTCCCCCTTAAAGAAAGAAAAGGGTTCTTCACAGTAAGGGTGGTTAATCTGTGGTGACAGCGGATTCAATAGATAACATTAAAAAGGGACTGGATTTATTTCTAATTAAAAAGGGAATTCAGGGTTATCCTGGATAATTCGAGAGAGTATTGATCCAGGGAGAAATCCAATCGCCAGTACCTGGGGTCAGGAAGGAATTTAAAAAAAAATTCCCTTTGGGAGGATTAGCTAAGTTTCACTAGCTTTAGTCACTCCCCGACCCCCCCCCCCCCGTATCTCTCAAATCCCGCCGTGTCTCTCTAAGGCCCCGTGTCTCTTTCCCTCCCCATCCTAAACCCCCCATCTCATTCTAAACTCCCCTCCTCACTTTATCCAACCCCCTCCTCAACCTCAACCCCCATACTCACCCCCCTATCCTTGTCCTAAAACCCCCTCCTCCCTTTACCCCTCCTCATCCTAAACCCCCTCCTCACTTTACCTCTCCTCATCCTAAACCCCCCTCCTCACTTTATCCCTCTAAATACCTCCCCCTCTCCTTTTCCCCCCCACTTACCTCCATCTGCAGCTGCTCCTCCACGCTCCTTCCTGCGTCGGGACCCGGCATATGCTAATGACGTGATGTCACATGCGCACCACGTCATTAGCATTGGCCGGGTCAAGACGCAGGAAGGTGCGTGGAGGAGCAGCTGCAGATGGAGGTAAGTGAGGGGAAAGGGAAAAGGGGAAGTATTTAGAGGGGTAAAGTGAGGAGGGGGTTTAAGGATGAGGAGAGGTAAAGTGAGGAGGGGGTTTAGGATGAGGAGGGGTAAAGGGAGGAGGGAGTTTTAGGATGAGGATGGGGGTTTAGGATGAGGATGGGGGGGTGAGGATGAGGATAGGGGTTGAGGTTGAGGAGGGGGTTGGGGTTGAGGAGGCAGGTTGAGGATGAGGAGGGGGATTGAGGATGAGGAGGGGGGTTGAGGAGGGAGGTTGAGAATGAGGAGGGAGGATGAGGAGGGGGGGAGAGACACAGGGAAAGGAGAGGGGGGAGACACAGGGGAGAAGAGACACAGGTGAGGGAGGGGAGAAGAGACACAGGGGAGAGAGAGGGGGGACACAAGAAAAGGGTACACAAGAGGGGGTCACAGAGGGCACAAAAGGGACACAGGGGGCAGCACATTTCCCACCCTCGGCTTATACTCGAGTCACTCATTTTTCCCAGTATTTTGTGGTAAAATGGGTGCCTTGGCTTATACTCGGGTCGGCTTATACTCGAGTATATACGGTAATTGAAAAATAAAAATAAAAAATATATATTTAAAAAACAACGAATTAATAACTAATCTGCCTATTGCAGATCTTAAAAAGGTTGAACTTGATGGACTGAAAGTCTTTTTTCAATCTTAATTACTATATATACATACCGTATATACTCGAGTATAAGCCGAGTTTTTCAGCCCTTTTTTTAAGGCTAAAAAGGGCCCCCTCGGCTTATACTCGAGTCACTCTCCCCCTGTGTCTCTCTAACCCCCCCCCCCCCCCCCGTGTCTCATTCCCTCCCCCCTCCTCATCCCCCCCTCATTCTAACCCCCTCCCCTCACTTACCTGCTCCAGCCTCTGCTCCTTCCAGGTCTTGATGTGGCGCGCATGTGAAGTCACATGCGCGCCACATCAAGACCCGGAAGGAGCGGAGGAGGAGGGGGTTGAGGATGAGGAGGGAGGTTGAGGTGGTTGAGGATGAGGAGGGGGATTAGGTTGAGGAGGGAGGTTGAGGAGGACGGGGTTGAGGAGGGAGATTGAGGATGAGGAGGGAGGTTGAGGAGGAGGAGTGGGGTTGAGAAGGGAGGTTGAGAATGAGGAGGGATGATGAGGAGGGAGGTTGAGGAGTGAGGGTGAGGTTGAGAATGAGGAGGGGGGGAAGAGACACAGGTAAGAGAGAGGGGGGAATAGACACAGGTAAGGGAGAGGGCAGAAGAGACACGGGAGAGAGAGGGAGACACAGAAGGCACAAAAGGGACACAGGGGGCAGCACATTTCCCACCCTCAGCTTATACTCGAGTCACTCATTTTTCCCAGTATTTTGTGGTAAAATGGGTGCCTTGGCTTACACTCGGGTCGGCTTATACTCGAGTATATACGGTATATACACACACATACACCCTGCATATACACACACACACATACATTTGTTTAAAGCAACAGCCATAGAATTGTAGACTGTGAGATTAAATCCAGCCTCCTCTTTTTTCCATTCCAGTTTAAATTTATTTTACCACTATAAAATGTCGCTATGTGCATTGCAATAAATGAAAACAAAAATATAACCAATAGGAAACACTTTCTGAACAACAGGTTCTAAGTAGTGCCAACAGCCACTGCAGCTTATTATGGTTTTAGGCAATGTAGGAAAGAACAATTAACTTTAAAAAACTCAATTTAGTGTCAAATTCAAAAAAAAATCCAGATAGTATTTATTCTCCATCTGATCATACAAAGAACATCAGGCGAGTTTACAATATTAAAAGAAAAGGCTTTTCCTTCGTTCATTTATGGATTTCTCTTCAGATGGTTTTGACTCTAACTACAATCAGCTGAAATGCAATAAGTGGGCAGCAGAATGATAATGCAACAGGAGAAAAGAGAATGTCAGAGCCAGGTACTCTGAATACACTAAGGGCCTCATTCTATTAACGGCCGTAGGAGATGCGTGGCCGCAAGGACCGGCCGCAGGCTATTTGCCTATTCTATTCCCTTGCGGCCGAGGGCTCCGGCAGGCTTGCGGCCAGCGCCCTGTTATCCCTTGCGGCCGCACGCGCAGCAGGAAAGCGTTTGATCTTACACAGCCGCAAGAGTTTCAGCCGCAAGAAAGCCCCGGTTGCTATTCAATTGCTATGTAAACCATCTCGTCATGGCCGTAATTATCTAAAACCGAGCCGCAGCTTACTTGCACCAAAGAGATCCAGCTAGCAACCAATTAAGCACATAATAAAGCCATCCTGCACTTTGATGAGACGATAAAGTGATTGGAGGTGTTAGCATTCATAGCACAACATTCCCCTACACTCAAATCTGAAAATCATTTTTAGCTAAATTCATGTCAAATGTCCGTGGACAAAGTCCCAAGGGCTTGGAGCACCTCAGACCCGCAAAGGCTGCGGGATTAGCCTCTGTCAAGTCCGTAAATGGGTAAAATAGACCCACGGGTCGTAAAGGGCTTACTTACAAGTAGTAGCATAGAAAAACCATCCTGTACTTTTATTAAAAGTGAAAGTGATGTTTGGTTTTAGAATTAATAGCTCAACATTCCCCTACTCTCAAATCCGCAAATAAAGATATTCAACTTCATGTTCAATCTTCGTGTTTTATCTATCATGCAAGCCCACACAGGTTTGAATAAGGAGCTACGGGCTTGATCATTGAAGTCCGTGGGACTTAGACGGATTTTAAAATCAAAGTACAATTTGGCGATGTGCAAGCTTGAGAATGTTTTGCTATTAATCCTCATGCTCCCCTATTATGTTCCCCATCATTTACAGTGCTGGATTAAATATATATTGGCTTCTACAATGCTTTGTTTGCGGCCCTCAACCTCCGAACCCGTACGGGTTTTAACAAGGACGAGCCCGCGGGACGGAAAGTAAACCGTAAATGATATATCGGATTTGGGCGATGTGCAAGCTTGAGAGGGTGTTGCTATTAATAATCATGTCCCCCATTATGATGCCTAGCATTTACGGAGCTTTACAGTGCCATCTTGAATTTATATTTGCATTTACAGTTTTCTGACTTTGCGGCCGGAAAACAAGATTTACGGGCGCAGGAAAAACGCTTGCGGCCGTTTGCATGATGTGCGGCCGGCCGTAAGGGGTATATCCTTGCGGCGCCGTGCAAGGTAGCAGTAGCTCTACACGGGGCCGGAAGATGGCCGCAAGGAATCGCAGCTTTGCGGCCATTTTACGGCCGTTAATAGAATGAGGCCCTAAGAATGTAATCAGTATGACAGTTCAAAAACATACAAAAAAAACAAGTTACATTTTTTTTTATATATATTGATAGTAAAAATGTATTTGGTGGTTTGCGTTTTCTTTACCTTAGAGAATCACTGACGACATGATTTATGAAACTCTCTTTAGTATGAATGCTTGGCACACTTAACTATAATTTCTGGCATGTACTCATTTGAGAACCACAGATGTAGATAAGCTTGTTTTTACCAGTTTAACACACTCATTGTCAAATATGTGACCACTGTTGTCATCAAAATTACAACCAGATTGATTTTGATAGGTGTGTATAAAAATGTACAACTCATTGTGGAAGAAAGATTAAAGGGGATAGATAGTAATGAGAAGTATTTAGTTGAGCAAGATAAAGTAATGTGATAGTTGGCGTGTTGGGTGAAAATGAAATGTGCACGGTGGAAGAGGGGCATAGTTCTTGCTCCAGAGATCAGAAGGAAGTTATAGGAAGCCAAGGTTAAAGGACCACTGAAGTGTCATGTTTATAGTATAATTGTTTGAATTACCATTTATGAAGTTTTAAAACAGATACAAAATCACAACCTTACATTTTGTAGCTATTGTATTTTCACAGTTAAGTAAAATTTCAATATATTTGATTTTCTTCCTAACAAGATTAGTCATTGAAAGAGACCTTGGATGTAGATAAGTACTGAATAAAGTTTGAGGATTGAAAAAACAACCACTAGGGTGTGCCAATTAATGATTAAATGGATTTGCAGCTCATAGTAGTTAAATCATCCCCTCAGGCTCTGGGCCAAAAAAGCAGAGATCTAAATGCCCAGTATAGAAGCCATCAGAAACAAGCAAATTCTCATAAAATTATAATTTCCTCCAAAAATATGGTTTCTGCTCATGGCTTACAACGCTGCTAATGTTGCCAGTTTGTTACATACTTCTAAAAGAAGTTTTTCTCAGACTACAGTGGTCCTTTAAATTACGCTGTTTAGTGGAGACACTGAATGAAAGATGCAATGACCTGGACTGAATAAGCAAGGTCTTGTGAGAGAAAAATTACCCCCCAAAAAACATTTACCTCTCACTTTTCCTTTCTTCTGGCCATCCCACAGCAATGCACTCTATAACAGAAATACCACCACCAGATGCAGAAACATTTAGAGACGAGGAACTGTATAAAGCTCCTCCTTTCACCTTCCTGATCACTTATGGAACTAGAAAAGCTGAAAAATAGAAAATAAAGAAATGTGTGAAAGAGTGCACTGCAGTGAAATGACAAGAAGAAAAGGAAATACTGAAAAAATAAATTCTCTCTTTCTTCTAAGTCTCCCACAGCATTGCACTCTAATGCCTTGCCATAATCAAATGACCACTTTAGTTTTGGGAAAGCTTCACAAATGTTTTAACTATGTAGAAAACATTAGCAGCTATGTAAGCCATGAGCAAATAATAAATATGTATATTTTTTTAAAGAAGAATCACACATTGAGCGGAATCTGCTTGGTGCATGGAGGATTACATCTGGGACTGCTAGTCTATCTGTAGTGGGAAGGTTATCCTACTGGAAAAACAATTTGCCCCTTATGTCAATATCATCATAAGGGCACACTATTAGTGCTTCTGTTGAACATATGTGGAGACTTGAAGATCCTTAACCATATTACCTATTTTGATATTTTTCTCACTACCAACAGGAATGTGACTGTTCTAGTAGTGCATTAGCACAGAAGAGAAAATTCCTAATGAATGAAAAGTTTGGTTCCCCAACCAGATTTAGGAAAAACCACCCTAAATATAATTTGTAGATTAGTAAAATACTTACCTTTCTGACTTCCTCAAGCGGATATATATATATATATATATATATATATATATATATATATATATATATATATATATATATATATATATATATATATATATTATAAATAAATAAATGTTGGGTTTTTTCCCCATGTACTATTAAAAGGGATTGACGTTCACTCACATTTGAAGTAAAAGCCAATCTTTTGTTGCGGTGGAAGACGCATTACAGAAAATGATAGGCAAGGATTTTTCATCATTGGTATCTTTAAAAATAAGATTTCAGACTGTAGCACAGCGCTGAGTTTTATACTTGCAACAGAATCTAGCCAGACATACAAAAAACCCTCAGACCCTTTCTCACCAGTACAGACCTGAACATGATTCTTCGGACATAAGTTTTTTTTTTTGTTTTTTGTTTTTAGTTGAAGAGGCAATCTGTATCAAACTTTAGACATGGAGTCAAAACTGACAGGGCAATAAAATTGTAAGGCAGGCAATGCTGTTTGCCACAGACAGAAAGTGTTTCGGTCGTCTGAGATCCTTCGGCGCTCATTGCGAGCCTCTCGGTTGGTGTATATGTTATCAGAGGCGCTTTTGCTCTCATTGTAAGATCCGCGCTGATCTCCTTTTTGCGCTTATTGCAAGTCTCTCCCCTGGTGTACTTTGTGTCCTATGAGCACCGTTGGAGCTCCTTGTGAGGCGCGCAGTGAAGGACTTTGTCGTTTATTGCAATACTGTGGTTTTTTTTGTGTATATGTATTTTTTCATGATAATTCATTCATTAATGAAATGATAAATTAATATACTTTACCTATTTGTAATTAATATATGCAGGAAGCAATGTGCTGAAGAGCTAACAATCTGTTTTGATGTTCCTGCAGCATACAATGTAGATCTGCAGTGTTGTTGAGCTGAGGTGTAAGTGTCAGCAATGTGTGCAGTGTGCAGTGCAAATAAGCTGAGTGCGCGAGGGGAAACCGTTAGTGTAGCGGTGTACTTCCGCATTCTGTAAGTTAGTGTTGTAAAATGGTGGCAAATGTGTATGTGGTACGCAGGTGTGGATGATTTAGCGTCCTTGCTAATAGTGTATGTTGTACCTCGTACGGGTTTTTGCAAAAGTCGTACGTGCTTGGTGGCGGTTTTGCGGCTTTAGGGGTCGTGTAGCCTCATTTTCTTTTTTCCTGCAGGCATTTTTTCTCTCGCTTAGGGGATTTTCAAGTGTCTAAACTCTGTAAATTAGACTTAAATTGAGGTGTAACCTCACTTCAAGACGTCCTGGGTGACCACCCTTGCTCTGGATAAGGTTTTTATTTTGGTGTGTATTTTGTGTTTTTTTTATGTTTTCCGCTGTGCGCGGTTCAGCCATTAAGGTCGTATTTTGCGAGTTCGTAATTTTTTTTTTCTAAGTCCCGCGGGTCATATTTTTTTGTGTAACTCTGTATTTAGTGATTGTGTGTTATAGTTTTTTTTTTTTTTTAAAAGTCCCGCTTCTGTGGATGTTTGTAACAGATTGGGAGGCGCCGAAGAGACTCCGCATTTGAGGCCCAGCCGACGTTGGAGCCTCCACCTTCCGCAAATGCGGCCCCTCGCTTCGCAAGCGTGTCGGCGTTTCGTAGTTTGACAACTATTATATGTGATGTATAGAAAAACCCATTTGTATTGGCCAGTGGTGGGCAAAATTATAGAGTTCTTGTTTTCAAGAAAGATTTTCCAGCAATTACTATGCTTGTAGGAGTCAGAGAGGGAATGCATCCATAGACATACATTATATGGTTATTCGTCTGGAAAATACATAGGAGCTAGATATACATTTTTTATTAAAAATTTGAAAATTATGAACCCAGACTCAAAGAATATTTTTACACCTGCTTCACAGAATTTCTTAACATGCTTTTTGTTAAATAAGAAAAGAAGTAGTAAAGCAATTCTAAATGTAAATAAACATTTTGAAACATGGCTATTTTGCATTCACAGAGTGAGTTTTACAGAAGGCACAGTAATCTGAATTGCAAAAGGCACCAAAGAAGTGATACAGATGAACAAGATTAATTTGAATCTCTCGCATAATTTTTAGATTTTAATTCTACGAGGAAATAATAATAATTATTATTCTACTACAATTTATTTGCCAGTCGGTGGTGACAGTTGCATCCTGCTCTGTGATTAATATTGCCATTTTGATATATTTGGGGGTGACAAAATAATCACTCTGTATTCTTGCATTTTAATTGTACTGTGCCACATTTAAACAGGCTGCACTTCTATAGGTTGCAGTGCTCTGCCTGAAGCACCTGATACCCATTAGCAAAGTCAGTACAGTATTCTTATGGCTTCAACAATTCCTGTAAGGTAAGTTTATAGATATGCAATATAAAAATCTTTCATCTAGAATATTTTGCCTTGACCTTTCTGAAGACAGATCTTGGAGCAGTTTCTAAGGTTCTGATCGTTTAGGCACATACTACAAATGTTATTGTCGCTTAGACTTTGAATTTTAGAGAAGATTGCACCAAAGTTGCTCTTTACAAGAGCATCACCTTCTTCCTGCAATGCTACGCACTGTTGGCACTACTTTTGGCAATCAAGTTTTGTAAATATTTCATTACCGCTCTAGCAACATAAATATAACCTGTTCACAGTGGTAGGTGGTGTCCTTTTGTGTTCACCCACCCAAAAATACTTTATACAGTTAAAAATGTTGATGTAAATTTCCATTACTATCCTTCTGATTTTTTTTTTTATGTACTCACAGAAGAATGCAACGGAGTAACTCTTTAGCTTCTCCAGATACGGTTGAGGGCACTGGGAACAACTAAGGCCATCTGTGATTCCTTGAGATTGCCTGTGACATCAAGAGTTGAATGACTGACAAGATTCTGATTGTGGAACATATGGAATAAATGTTGGAGAAGTCTTGCTTAGAGGAGGCTTTGAGAGAGGAGAGCAAACATGGATTTGTAAAGGTGCAGTATGTCCATATGGGGAAATATTTGTAAATGAGAGTAAACATACAGAAGAGAGCACCACATAGGGACAAATATAGAATCAGTGGTGATGAATGTACATACTCAATGTTCTAATAATGGGATTGAAAGGACTGGGTGGTTTAGAGATTTTGAAGACTGAAATATATTTTGGGGGGCAACAGCCTGATAGTAGTTAATATTATTAAAGGGTGGAAGGCAATAAGGAATATAGGACTATATTCCATGGCTCTAGCAAGCAAACAATTGAGTGAAATGCACCCTTAAAAGACTAGAGCTATCACATCACACACGTAAATCTAACCCAGAGAAATGCCATCTATGTGCTCGAAATGGCCATAATATATCAAGAGCCCAGAGCTCCCGTAACTATTTTAAAAATCACTGTCACATGCATCCAGGATGGATATCTGAGCTCACTGAAGTCTCTCTGATTGCCCAAAAAAAGTATGACACTTTGAACAAGCCAATACCTTAAGTGTGTAGTAATTGAGGCTTAATTGCTCAAATCCGACTCAATTAAAGAGGTACTATGCCCCTGGAACCCCACCCAATACCCTCTACTTCATATGAGCCCAGGTATTCCCCAAACCCCCCCTAAATACCCAGGGGCCATTTGACCCATATGGGGCCTCTAATGGGTTTTCACTATGGAGCACCACAAAACCAAATATTAACCAGTTACCATTGTAGCCTCTTCAGATCATCATAGTGAAAAAAATTAAAGACATGGGGGTCCCTATGAAGTGAAATGTCACCTAAACACTACCATGGGGGGCCAGAGAGCACCTAACTACTACCATAAGTGTCTATAAGGATCCCCATAGTCCCTGCCACAACTCCCCCAATTAAATCAGCTAAATACTAACCAATCACAATGCACAGGTTTCAAACCATGCATTCTGATTAGTTTCAATCAGAAAAGAGGCAGTAGCCTTCTCTGATTGGTTACAGAGTAACCAGAGTCTCTATATTCAAAAACTGTATACAGAATGGCTGTAATATGATTTTAGTAAATCAAAACCCGTAACAATCACATATACAATCACGGGGAAACTGCAGCAAGGCAAGGCGCGCCAAAAGGCGCTCCTTGCGCGCGTTCATCCCTGCGACCCCAAAGGGAAAAAAAAAAGAATTTGCATAAAAAAAAATATATGGCCCGAAACAGTTACAAAAGGAAAACGCGACTTAGAGAAAAAAAAAATACAAGCTTCAAAAAAAATAGAAAAAACTGACAATCTGCACACCGAAAAAAAACGAAAACCACATGAAATACAAAAAAAAAAAAACATTACACACAGCAAGGGGGGGGGGGGGGGGGGGGACCCAGGATGTCTGGAAGTGAGGTTCCACCTCAATTTAGGTCCAATTTCAGGAGTTTAGGCACTCAAAAATCCCCAAAGCGAGAGAAAAGATGGCCGCCGAAAAAAATGAAAAACGAGGCTACACGACCCCTAAACCGCAAAACAACTACAGGCACATACCACTTTTACACAACCCCGTACGAGCTACAAAATACACTATTAGGAAGGACGCAAAATCATCCACACCCTCGTACCACATACCCAATCGCCACAATTTTACAACACTAACTTACAGATTGAGGAACTACACAGCTACACAAACGGTTTCCCCTCGCACACGCAGCTTATTTACACTACACACTGCACACATTGCTGATACTTACACATCAGATCACCAACACTGAAAATCTACATTGAATGCTGCAGGAACATCAAAACAGATTGTTAGCTCTTCAGCACATTGCTTCCTGCATATATTAATTACAAATAGGTAAAGTATATTAATTTATCATTTCATTAATGAATGAATGCATTATCATGAAAAAATACATATACACAAAAAAAAACACACAGTATTGCAATAAACGACAAAGTCCTTCACTGCGCGCCTCACAAGGAGCTCCAACGGTGCTCATAGGACACAAACTACATCAAAACAGATCGTTAGGTCTTCAGCATATTGGCTGCTGCATATATTCATTACAAATAGGTAAAGTATATTAAATTTATGAGTTCAGTAATTATAATTACAAAAATACATATACCAAAAAAAATTACAAAACACCACACAACAGTTTTGCAATAAACGCTAAAGCCGTTCACCGCACGCCTCACAAGGAGCGCCAAAGAGCCCAGAGGCTCGCAATGAGCGCCAAAGGTACTCACACAACCAAAACACTTACTTTGTGTGCAATAGTGAAGTTCAATGGAGAGCAATTCACTGCAACTGGAATTCTGCATTCTGATGTGGGAGACACTGAATAAATATGATTGCCAAATAGGGGATTATTAAAACAGGTTACTAGCTAGAAAACTAAGTTTCTGCTACTATCCCTATTTTATCCCTATTTTATCTTGTCTTGTGGATATAAAGTAGACAGTGTAAATAGTAATATTTACTGTGATTTTGAAATCACTTTTTCTAAATTCCCAGTCATGCTCTAATCCAGTGGTTCCCAAACTTTTTTTGGTTCAAGGCACACTTGCTATTTCAAGATTTTTCCAAGGCTCCCCAAGTCAGACCATAGCACAGACTGGGCACATTGGCTCTTACAAGCTGGACACGTTGGCTCTTACAGGCTGGACACATTGGCTATTACAGACACAAGATGGGCATTTTGTAATAGCCATTGTGCCCAGTCTCTGCCTGTAATAGTCAGACACAGGCTGGGCACATTGGTTGGTAGAGACACAGACTTTTCTCTCTCTCTCTGGCTGCTCCTCGGTCGGTGGCTCCTCCCCCTGGTGGCTCCAACTCTACCTGGTCAAAGGACTCTGAGGGAGAGAGCTGGGGCCTGGGGGAAGGAAAGCGCAGGGGGCAGAAGGCAGTTGGGGGTATTTTTGTAAACACCAAAGAACTGCTATCTTTATTTTTATAGATAACTTGTCAGTAAATATACTGGAAAAATTTCAATATCCCTTTTCTGTCTGAGAATGTATTAGGTTACCTTTACAAAACAAGTTATTGACATTTTTACTTATCTTGGGGTGTTATATCCTGAATATGTAGCAGGATGTGTTTGAATAGAGCAGGATTTACTTATAATTCTATACTAATCTTTTGGATATTCTCAGAGACTTATATACACTATGTAACAATCCTGTATATCTGATCTAATACTCCCAAATGAGCGATGGGAATTAGTGAACTGAAATGGACTGTACTGTACTGGGACCTTTCATATCAGATACCTACTGGATCTTCTACTGTGGTCAAGAATCCCGGAGAACAAATTAAGTAGCCCTCATAGTCAGTCAGAAAGTGGTCAAAGCAGTGTTATAATTTCATATATAGAGATAAAAGACCATGCATTAATAAGAAATTGCTTTGAGAACCTTTTCTAAAGGAGGCCTAGCTGCACCGAATATTATACAGTACTCAAACGCTATTAATTTGGTTCATCATTTAAAATTTACAATAAAAGAAAATAAACCTAAATTTTTACTTAAAGAAAATGAGTTAGTTAAAAATATCAACTTACAATACATATTTTGGCATAAGAAGATAGATAATAAGATACTTAATAAATTACCACTTATTCCTAGAACTCTAATAAAATGCTGGTTTAAACACAATAAAAAAATGAATTGGTAAAATTCCCTGCCCCAAATACTCAAATACATAAACTGTCATTGAAACCAACTCCTTTCCTAAATAGAACCTGGGAAAAATGGGGCCTAAAAATTCTAAATGATTTATTTCAGGGACAAAAATGTAAATCTTTTGAATTACCGTATTTATCGGCGTATAACACACACTTTTTCTCCCTAAAAATATGGAGCAAATTATAGGTGCGTGTTATACGCCGATATTCATTCTAACCCCCCCCCCCTCCTCAACCTAAACCCCCCCCCCCTCCTCAACCTAAACCCCCCCCTCCTCAACCTAAACCCCCCCCTCCTCAACCTAAACCCCCCCCTCCTCAACCTAAACCCCCCCCTCCTCAACCTAAACCTCCCTAAATATGGATGAGGATGGGGGGTTGATGGGGTTTAAGGATGGGGGGTTGATGGGGTTTGAGGATGGGGGGGTTGAGGAGGGGGGTGTTGAGGAGGGGTTGAGGATAAGAGGGTTGAGGGAAGAGGATGAGGATGGGGATGTTGAGGAAGGAGGATGAGGATGGGGGGGTTGAGGGGGTTTGAGGATGGCGGGGTTGAGGAGGGGGGTGTTGAGGAGGGGTTGAGGATAAGAGGGTTGAGGAAGGAGGATGAGGATGGGGGGGTTGAGGAGGGGGTTTGAGGAAGGAGGATGAGGATGGGGATGTTGAGGAAGGAGGATGAGGATGGGGGGGTTGAGGAGGGGGTTTGAGGAAGGAGGATGAGGATGGGGATGTTGAGGAAGGAGGATGAGGATGGGGGTTGAGGAGGGGGTTGAGGGGGTTTGAGGATGGGGGGGTTGAGGAATGGGTTTGAGGAGGGGGTTGAGGATAGGGGGGTTGAGGAAGGAGGATGAGGGGGGTTTGAGGATGGGGGGGTTGAGGAGGAGGTTGAGGAGGGGGTTGAGGATGAGGAGGGGGGATGAGGATGTGGGGGTGGAGGAGGGAGGTTGAGGATTTTGCTTCAAAGTTCTTTATTTGAATTTTTTATTTTTTCCCCTGAAATTTCCTTCATAAAATGAGGTGTGAGATATTACCGTATTTATCGGCATATAACAAATGAATACCAAATCCCATCCACTAAATGGTTATTTTATGACATTTTTTACACATCGATAATAAATACAGATTATGAAAAATTGGTAAATAGAGAACTGACACAATTTGAAAAAAACTTAAATGGCACGAAGAAGAAATGTACAATATCAAGATATCATAAAATTATAAAATCTCGATTAAAAATAGAAAAAACTGAAAGGATGCAAAAATGGGAAGAAAACTTCGGGGCAACATGGCTCATAGACCAGTGGTATAAAGCATTTTCAATAACAGAGAAAAGCATAATGAACTCATCTTTAAGAGAAATATATTTTAAACTAGTGCATCATTGCTATATGACCCCAATTAAATAAAAGAAAATAGCCCCACAGAAAAATCCAGGTTATTGCCGGAGATGCAAAAATCAAACAGGAACTCAAGAACACAAGTGGTGGAACTGTGCTGACATTAAAAAATGTTGGTCATTATGTTTAATACAAATATCAAAAATTATTAAATTTCAATTGGAATTAACCCTTGAGATTGTATTTTCATATTTGTCAAAGTAAAATTAATTATAAACAAAGTAATGTGATTATAAATATTTTAATTGCGGCTAAGTGGCTTATAGTCAGAGGATTGAAAAAACAATCTTTACCAACATGGACTGAACTTGTGACCATTGTAGATAGAAATAAACAAATATCCTAGGTATAACACCACAACAACATGTTACTCTCATCATAGGAGATTGGAATGCTGAAGAAAGGGGAACCAAAAGTACATCAAGATAATTATCTGGTCATAGTAAACACCCTCTTCCAACAGCCTCAGAGAAGACTCTGCACATGGACAATATAAAAATCAGACTGACTATATCCAAAGATGGAGGAGCTCAATACAGTCAGCAAAAACAAAACATGTAGCAAACTGTGGCTCAGATCACAAGCTTCTAATTACAAAGTTAATAATTAAAGCGAGGAAAAGACAAAATCATCAGACCAAGCTCAAATGAAATAAATAAGATAGAATGCTTGAAGTACTTTGGATAGAAGTTTGTAACATTATCAAGGAAACAGCAACAAAAGACATAAATAGTAGGGGCTTAAAAAATACTGTATATACTTGAGTATAAGCCGTCCCGAGTATAAGCCGAGGCACCTATTTTACCACAAAATACTGGGAAAAATGAGTGACTCTAGTATAAGCGAAGGGTGGGAACTGTGCTGCCCCCTGTGTACCTCTTGTGCCCTCTGTGTCCCCCTCTTATGTGCCCTTTTCTTGTGTGTCCCCTCTCTCTCCCCTGTGTCACTTCTCCCCTCTCCCTTCCCTGTGACTCTTCCCCCCTCCCTTATCACCCTACTCCTCATTCTCAACCTCCCTCCTCAACCGCCTCCTCGTCCTCAACCTGCCTCCTCGTCCTCAACCTCCCTCCTCGTCCTCAACCTCCCTCCTCGTCCTCAACCTCCCTCCTCGTCCTCAACCTCCCTCCTCGTCCTCAACCTCCCTCCTCGTCCTCAACCTCCCTCCTCGTCCTCAACCTCACTTTTTTCCTGGGTTTCAAGATCTCTCAGCCATGTAATTTAAAGAGGTTTGCTTTTGGGGAAGAAAGCTTTGCTTTTGGGGAAAGTCTGGACAAAATATTAAAAAGTAAAGAGATTGTATATCAACAAAACGTCAGTATTGTTTGAATTATGGCATTCCTGGTAGTGACATATGGATGTGAGAGCTGGAGCATAAAGAAGGCAAAGTGTTATAAAATTGACAGCTTTGACCGGTTGTGCAGGAGAAAGCGGCTCAGAGTCCCTTGGAAGAAGATCAAATCAATCAATACTTCAAGAAATCAAGCCAAACTGTTCACCGGAGGCTTGGATAATGAGTCTAAAGATCAGAAATTTAGGCCATATGATGAGAATGCAGGATTCCCTAGAGTAGTATCTAATGCTGTAAAAGATTGAAGGCATACAAAGAAGGGGCAGCAGAGTGGGAGATTGATAGATGAGGACATTGAAGCAATGAACATGAGTTTGATGTACATGAGCTCAGAGGGGCAGTGGCTGGTAGATGTTCCTGGCATGCTGCAGGTCCACAGCATAACAGAGATTCCAACACGACTGACTAACAACAAATGCTGTAAAAGATTTTAAGAATATGTGTAATATTTATTATAAATCTATAAACCTGCAAATAACAAAAATAATAATAATAATAATAATAAGGCTTCTTAAACTTTAAGTTGGAATCAAAAGGCTTCTAAAATTTTATAACAGATATGAAGTGCTTTTTTTTTTTACTGATGAACTAGCCAACTGAGGAGCATGGTGGGAAGGAGGGTATGTGACTAAGTAGTTTTCAACTTCCGGTTTGGCCGCCATCTAAAATTACGGGGAGGCCTGGACTCTTCTGAGTACACATGTAATATATGTGAGAATGCTGGTCCCTAATTCTGTTGGTCTTTTGCAGATTGACCACCAGGGTTTGAGAGCACAAGCGCATATCTGCGAACCTGCACATCCAAATATGTTAGTACGGATAATAAACTGAAAGTTACTACAGAAACGTATTCTATACAGAGACGGAATCTGAATGGAGAGTTTGTATTTAGGCCCGGAGTAGAACTTTTCATAGGTATTGTATTATGGGCTGAAAGAGAGAGTCAGAGGGAACCCCCTTTACAGGCACAAATTACGAAAAAAATATGTTTTGGGCTGTGAGAAGGCCATGAGGAGTAATACAGAGGAGATTCCCTTGTATTTATTGCTGCTAGGGTTGTAACAGAATAAAGGAGGCAACAGGATTTGAAGCAGCCATGAAGAAGAGACTCCCATATAACTATGTTTTTATAGCTCTAGAACTTATAAAAGGAGGCGGCTCCAAGCGGTTTGAGAGGTTTTTCTTTCTGCATTTACTGTGACCAGAATTAGAACAAATAATAATAATTAAAAAAAAAAGGATTCTGGACTACATTTACAATTTACAGCAATTAACTGGAAAAAAAAAAAAAGGTTAAGACCTATCATTTTTTTTTTTTTTTTACTATAAAGAGCTCTCACAAACACGGTGTGACCTTTTTTGAATGGTGAGAATTTAACAGAGGTTCTAAAAAGCTACGTGTGACGAACATAGCCAGCTGGACCAGTCACAAAAGGAATCAGCTGGTTAGACTTGTGTTCTTACCAGCAGAAAAAGTTATCAGCAGTCGGACGTTGGAAGGACTAGATTGATAGCGTGTGTCAAGGCAACTTCTCCCAAGAAGAAATTCTAGATTTCCAGTTACAAGAATCTGATAACAAATGCAGAATTTATAGGCACAAACTAAGGACGAGTAATATATAAACCTTAACTTTGGGGTGAAAAGTTCCACCTTCCCTCCCACTGGACAGTCCTGGTTGCATACTCTGCCTGGTCAGGTGGGGACAAATGCTAGAAGGTCAGAACTCATCTAGATAAGATTGGCTTAGGTGTCAATCAACCAAAAGCAAACATTTATAATCAAAAACATTAAACAATTGTGCTGCTGGTCACCAGTCTGACTTAATCTTTTATTATGCAAGACAGGGACCCATCTCCCTCTACTTCATGGTAACCAGCGAGCTTGGTGGATAACTGTAGCTACCTACTTTATAGCTCCTGTCACCTATTTTACCAAGATAGTCAGTTTACACTAGCCATGGTGACATAAAAGAAACCATTCCCTTGGGTGTTATGGAAATTAGGTCAATTGATGAAAGCCATGTCAAGGTTGATTGTTGAAAGTAGTGTTATGGTTAGTAGTGATGTCAGTTTGGCTTAAGGGCTTGCTTTTGAAGTGTTGTTGTAACGTTCATTTAACCAATTTTTGCTGTTAATCACATAATTATTTGGTACTTCAACTCAATTAGCTAGCGCTGCTCACCTAGGGAGCCACATATTGCAGTGTCTCTGATTTAATGGCAGCCCCCCTAAGTATTCTGCAGCAGTGGCTAGACAGACAGGGTTTCATCAGAGATGGATGATTGTATCCAATACTTCAAGTCCTTATAGAGGTAGTGCCCCAAAACCTCAAACACATAACTATTAACCCTTTCCAGTGCACTTCAAAAAGTCACACAGAACATTAGAGAAGGTAAAAGTCCAAATGAGACTTATGACACAATGTTTGTCACATTAAATCAGCTGAGATATAGTCTGTAGTTTATGGTGTGAGAGAGCCTAATAACTAGAACTTTTGGATAGATACTGTTCCCTAGAATCAACTGTAAAATTAAAGATTATTTGGGGAAAAAATATTGCAGATTCATAAAAATATTAAGATTATTCCGAAGTAAGCACAATTTTGATGCACATTCTGGGTGAACTTTACTAAAGAGCCTGATCACATTCATCTCTTACCAACTTCACAAGATTGCTTAAAACTATTTGAAGTGTATGAATAATCCTTCTTGGGGTAATCTTTGCCTTTCCCTTTAAACTGTACGAATTAAACCACTTACTTCCAACAATTGTGGGATCCATGGATAAACATGAGAGACTCTTCGTCATCCATAGAGATGACACGTACTTCCTCTCACAAAAAATAAAAATAGCCAATTGCTTTAAAAAAAGGAGCTTAAAGAACATAAACCTTCTAACTTCCATGACTAGCATGGACTCACTATATATATATATATATATATATATATATATATATATATATATATATATATATATATATATATATATATATATATATATATAAATAAATAAATAAAAGAAAGTGGATGTTCTAATGGATGAGGTTAAGACCTTGAATACTAGAATTAATCATATGGAATAAAGAATTTCTAACTCTGAGGATACAAAATGAACACAAAGGTAAAATAAAATATGCACCCCCTAGCAGCTCATTGAATAGTCAGGAACAAATGGCCATTAATGATAGACAATATATCAGGGCTATAATGATTACATTTTAAAAATTTCAGGACAAGGTCAAATTACTACAGGCTTATCAGAAATGGAATGTATGTTGTATAAGGGTTATTGTTATATGTCTGGTTATTGATTGATGATTACTCAGCTGAAGTAGGGAATTTGTCTCGTTTTACAAGGAAGTTCTACCCGACTTTTGAGTACAAAGATTGACCGTCAAATTTTTGAGAGCACAGAGAAAAGAAAAAAAAAATCTATAAAATGTGTGGCTTGAGTGAGCAAGACATAAGAAAATTCTGATGTCTTATGTGATAATCAGAATATGGGAGTTTTTTTTCTTTATTTTGAAAGAATAAAACCAAAACAGTTATAATCATTCTTCATAGACAACCATTGTTAATTAAAACAGTCATATTAAACGGTCATATAACAAGCATAAATAAATGAGAAAGCATCTCCAATCCGCTATTTGAAACCGAAAAGGGAAAGTGGCCGCGACAGGCGGAAAATGATATTAAACTTTATTTTCCTCCCATTTTAACCATTTTTTTGCGTTTTTCTTTCTTTATTATTATGTTGTCTAAGTCCCCTTTCCAATTCCCTGTTGTGGTCAACTATCCTCTCAATGTCAAGCCAGCTTGGCACTTCCCTAGATTTCCACCATTTAACTATACACCATTTACACACTAATAGAATATGAGAAACTAACCATCTCTGATGTTTCAAACTTTGCTTCTCAAAAATGTGGAATAAAAGCAGTGCTGGACTCTTTCCAGAAAGACTGTATTTGTGGGCAACTCCACCAAAAATGTGAGTGGGACCCCCTATCCCCATAGCCTCATCAACATTCTTCTATATTTGTTTTATTAATTATTTTCATATTACTTGGTACCCAGTACCACCTTTGTATTAGCTTGAAATAAAGTGATCTATAGGAGGTACATATTGTAGTTTCTTTTATTAAAGAGCATGTACTAAACCATGTCTCTTTCGACCATATGCAATCAAGTTCCTGTTCCCATTCAATTATTCGGTTTGTTTTCAAACTTTCTTCTTTCATCCTTAATATTTTATTACATTTAGACATAATTTTGGTGTCTTGTCCTTTTATTATGATAAGTTATCAACAGAGAATATTCTCTAAATTTATTCAAAAGAATCTCGAGTGATTTCAGTTCATTTGTATTAGTCATGTACTCCAGCCAGTTAATGTTGGAGGTTTGACATTTAAGTACTAATCTCACATGTGGTATACATATTATTTTCAAACAGGTCTCCCAATTTAGTCTCTCCAAATAATTTCCACTTCTTTAGATCAATTTGTTTGTTATTATAGTGGAGAAGACTTAATGGAGCAGCAGGAGAGGGATATTTGGCTAAGTCCAATATATCTCTATTTTTGTACCAGAATTTTAACAAGGAACGTATACCACCAAACAAGGGCTTAGTAGCTTTATAGTCGAATGTTGGAAACCAAAAGGAGTAAGTGCAACGGACAGTCACCCATTAGGTCCTCTTCAAGTTTAAGCCATTTGGCTTTTTTATTTGATAAGTTCCATCCTAATAGATGGTTCAAAGTAATGGCATTAGGAATATCTTTTGCGATACATCTTAGTAATATTCAATTTTAAAAATCGAGATTACTTGTTATTATGAATATAATTATTCAAAAAGCTCTGCATAGTGTTCATCTAATATTGGGGTGCCACATGAGGGACACATCTCCAAATATACGTTGTTTTGGGAATTACCAACATTTTTGTCAAGGCAATCCTGCCAGACCATGAAAGATGTTCAGATTTCCATTCTAACAAATTATGTCTAATCTGTCTAAATGTAACACACATATTATCTTTTAGAATAGATTTGATTGATGGCTTACACCCTTGCTATTCCAATTAAGTTTGAAATTACTCTTTAAGTAATTAATTTCTTCATTTCTCAATCCAAAAATGAGTGTATCTGATTTCATCTCATTGATCTTGAGATATGAAAGTCTGATGAATTTTTCTAGCTGAACAAAAACAGCTGATAAAGAAATAACAGGGTCTGTTAGGGTCAAAATCATATCATAAGCGAACCTTAGTATCTTGTGCTGATTTTTCCTGATATTTAATCTGCTAATTAATTCTGAAGTTCAAATGAATTCAGCCAGTAGTTCTAAAGTTAGAACGAAGATTAACGGAGACAAGGGGCAACCTTGTCTGGCCCCGTTCAGTATAGTACATTTTTTGGGTTCAAAATCAATGCCATAAACCTTCGCTCTAGAGTGCCATTATTGCTTTAGTGCCAAATTCTTCTAACCCAAATTTTTCTAAAACGGCTTCAATAAATGACCAATTCATGAGATGGTTAATAAAGGGATATTTCTTGCCTTGGCACACGACAGTAAGTTAATCAATCTTCTTGTATTTTTAGAGCCTAGTCTCTAGGTATAAATCCGGCTTGATCATAATTAACCAGATTGGAAATAAGCCCTTTAAGCCTATTGGCCAATATCTTAGCATATATCTTTGTATCAATATTTAATAGGGAAATAGGTCTGTCGTTTTTATAATTTTGGGGGTCTTTCCCTTGTTTCAATATATTGACAATACTGGCTTCTGTTATTTCTGATGTCACAGAGGATAGGAATGAGTTCTTTTGAAAATATCTTAGAATATATTCCAGTAAAACTGTCCAAACCTGGAGATTTATTCATTTTTAAATCTACAGTAGTTTGTTCCTCCTCTTTTGGTGAGATATCTTTATTTAATTCAGATAATTCTTCCTTAGAAATTCTGAGTAGACTTATCTCCCCTCCGGCCGCCATTTTTCCCCCTCGCTTAGCCGATTTTCATATTCTGAAAAACACCAATTAAACCCCAAATTAGCTTGCAACCTCACTCACAGGCTTCCTGCCTCTCCCCCTGTGCTGTGTGTGAGGTTGTAAGTTAATTTTTTTTATTTAATCTGCATTTTTTTGTGGTCTTTCAATGGTTTCCGAGTTACATGCTTGAACATTTTTTGCCTGTTAAAGTCGTAATTTTTTGAAGTCAAAGTCCTACGGCATTCGGCGAGGTCCGCGTGCATCGCCATGTGCGCCTTCAATCCTTTTCCATACTCCATCGGTGGAGCGTCCTTGGGAAAATACAAACTATGTCGGGACAGAGGACCCTTAGAGGTCACAATTGCAAGGCCACACATTGCAGCAAAGTGTTGCGTGCCTCGCGATGAGCGCCGGGAAGGTTTATGACATGTCGAACATCACTTATCATTGTAAGGAAAACATTCAATAAGAAGTGGGGAGAAATGGGTGTGGTGGAAAGGTGGAACCAGCCCTATTACTCTGTATCACCACAATCTCAAATTTTGGTTTTGTGGATAAAGGTTATTCATATACAGTCTACGGTTAATATTATTATAAAAGGCAGAAAATCTCAATAATTTAAACTATATAGAAAGACAAGATAGGGCTGCCCAACATATATGTTGTTTAATCAAGCAAGTGAGCCCTTCGCTTATATGATCCGGGATAGCTTTCCAGTGTTAGTATTGAGAATTAAAACATTACAGTAAGAAATATACAGTAAGGATTTTGAATGTTGGTTATACTTTCTGGCTATGGTATTAATTAACAGAAAAGCTTGATTTTATGGGTTGCTGAACGTAGAGATGGAATATCCATTTAAGATTTTTTTTAAAGCTTGAAAGGCTATATAAATTAAATTTACACCATTAATGTCTAAAATAGAAAAAAAAAATTGCTGTATGGAAGAAGTCCCGCCTAACTGATTGAAAGAAAAAGCTTAAATAAAATAACATATTCATGTGTATATTTAGAGGATTTAGGTTACCACTTTTAATAAATAAAAATATATTTGAAGTAAATATTTCAGGAAAGATTTTTTTTAAATAGCGACACTAGGGCCCCTAGTAAAATCTGCAAATTTCAAGCTCCCAGACTTACGGCCTGTATATGAAGGCAACTGCAGGCTCGAAATTTGCAGCAGTTAGAGCGATTAAATTGAACAAGCCTGCAAATACATGACCGAAATCTGAAATCGTAAACCACACACCTGTAAGTAGCATTTCAAGGCATGATAGTGATCAATTAAGCAAGTCCGTAATTACCCATTTAGAAATAGCCTATAGTAAATGAGACCGTCATCATGACGTCAGTAAAACATGGAGGTTAAACCACAATCAATTAGTGTTTAGAAGTCGGATTTGCGTTCGGACTTGCAATCCAGAAATGTTGCAATATAAAAAAATAAGAAATCAATAAAATCTACTATTCTAGTCCATGCAAGTTCAATGGTATGTATTAACCCACTGATTGCCAGAATCAATATAACATGGAAACAACACATAAAAAAAAATGTTATTGCAGATTTGTGAGCGTGAGACTGTTGTGCAATTAATTCTAATGTCTTTCATCACTTTCCCCATCTTTTAAACAAGTGTTTAATCCCTTGCGTGTCCGCTCTAGTACTCGTAAGATTTTTGGCTGCATTTGCTATGAAAACAATTGCGGGTTTGAGGAATTGTAGCAATATTATAGCGATTTGCGATTTTAGAGATTGCGGGCTTGACAGATCAAAGGCTTAGCTGAGTCGGAGTTTTAATTTTGCAACCGTAGGGATTTTTAGCCTGTGACCTGCAGATCGATTGTGGGTAGCGAAAAAAAAAAAAAAAGAAAACAATTTAATAGCAGTAACTTTTGCGGGCTACATTATGAGCTACAGTAACTACAATTTGGAAAATTTAATAGGGGCCTAGGACTGTACAATCTTTCAGAATGTATCTTTATATTATGCATATGCCCAACCAGAACGTATTAAGAGAAAGCACTGAGGGATGACCATGGCCTGTGGAAAGAATGATAATTCTAAGGTTAGATGGTAAGTTTGCGAGTTTTCAAAGCACTATGGACACCGGATTCAAAGCTCAAAATACAGGGCCTTCCATTCTTTGCAATGTGTTAATACTGAATATGTATTTGCTTGGAAATTAACTTATGTATTGCGCTACAAAATATGTTGGCACGTTACAAATGAACTATCACTTATACCGTATTGGTCCGAATATAAGCCGCACCCGCATATAAGCCGCACCTGTAAAATTAAAGGGGAAAAAATAGAAAAAAAGATAGTACTCAAATATAAGCCGCACCCTTAAAATTGGAGAGAAAAAGACTCTCCAAGTGATCAGCCATTGCAAGAAACAGGCTTTCTAATTAGAATTGTAACTTTTTTTGCAGGTTACAGGCCTTGATGTTAGAATGATGTTACAGGATGTTAGAATCACTAAAACCGTAAATCGATATTCAATTGACACAATACCGCAGTCTCAAGCACGCAAATCGGCACCCTTAACTCGCAATCGCACAAACCGGCAGTAATTTTACGTTCGCGAATAGAAGCCGCACGCGTAACTCGCAAATCGGCAGTGATTTTTTTTACAGTTGCGAATATAAGCCGCACCCGCAACTCACAAACTAAGAAAGAAAAAAAAAAAAACGGAAAAAGGTGCAGCTTATATCGTATCGTACGAAGTGAGCTTGCAAGAATTGTGTCCCTCGCAAAGGCTCATTGCAGGCCGCATTTGCGGAGGCTCTACGGCGCCTCACAAGCGGATACAAACACCCACAGAAGCGGGACTTGAGGGAAAAAAAAACACAAAACACGCAATGACTAAATACGAACGTACAAAAAGAAATACGAGCTTGCAAAAATATGACCTTAACGGCCAAACGGCGCGCAGCTTAAAACAGAAAAAAATAAAATAAATAGACACACAAATTACATAAAAAGCTTACCGGGGGGGGGGGGGGGGGGGCACCCAGGACCTATGCAAGTCAAGTTACACCTCAATTTAAGTCCAAATTACCGAGTTTAGACACATGAAAATCCCCTAAGCGAGAGAAAAATGGCCGCCGGAAAAAAACGAAAACGAGGCTACACGACCATAAAGCCGCAAAACACCACCAAGCACATACAGCTTTTCCAAAAAGCCGTACGAGGAACAAGATACACTTTTAGCAAGCACGTTAAATCATCTACACTCGCGTACCACATACACATTCGCCGCCATTTCACAACACTAACTTACAGAATGTGGAAGTACACTAATGGCTTCCCCTCACGCACGCAGCCTATTTACACTACACACATTGCTGACACTTACACCTCAGCTCCACAACAAGTGCAAACCTACATTGTATGCTGCAGGAACATCAAAACAGATTGTCAGCTCTTTAGCACAATGCTTCCTACATATATTACTTACAAATAGGTAAAGTATATTCATTTATTAAATTATTTAATTAGCATACAAAAATACATATACACAAAAAAAAAAAAACACTTTCTCAATAAACACAAAAGCCATTCACTGCACGCCTCACAACGAGCACCAACACTGCTCATAGCACACAAACTACACCAGGGGACAGCCTTGCAATAAGCGCAAAAAGCAGATCAGCGCCGACCTTACAATGACAGCAAAAGCGCCTCTGACAAAAAAAAAAAAAAAAATACAACAACCAAGAGCCTCGCAATGAGCGCCGAAGGATCTCACACCACCAAAAAAAAAATGTCTCTGGCAAACAGCATTACCTGCCTTACGATTTTATTGCCCCGTAATTTTTGATGGGCAAGTCGCTAGTAATAATAAAAAAAAAAAAAGTGTAACAGTGGAAACAATAAGAAACATGTACTTGGTACTATAACAAAGGTCAGCCAATACGTCAGTGTCAAATTGGCAAATAGATATACAATTTTCATCAGGCTTATGGAAGATACAGATAAAAATAATCTAAAATGTACGATGTACTACACACTTAAAATATTAACCAAATTGGCTGGATATTCTATAAACATTCTAATAAGTATAACATGTTTGATGCCAACATGTTTCATAAATTTTGAGGATGTAGTAAAATTTTAATTTACAACAAAATGCAAATCATAATAAGTTGCCAACTAAAATTTCTATTATTCTCAAATTGTTATTCTAGGATACAAAGATGACAACTTTAAGGCATTAACAAGTCTTGAAGTAATGGTGATTATAGCCAGAAAATGTATTTTGATGCACTGGGTATATATAAAAGCGCCCACTATGAATGGGTTACCAAATTAGGTTAATTATGTTATTCCAGAACAAAAGAATGTACATTTTTATATGAATCTATACACCCAGATTTTTTTCCTTAAATTAAACCCCTAATTGTTATCATTAGATACATAGTTACATAGGGCCTCATTCTATTATCGTCCGCAGCCGCTGCGGGGCCGCAAGGACCGGACGCAAGCTTTCCGGCTATTCTATCCCCCTCCGGCCGGGGATTCCGGCAGGCTTGCGGCCGGCGCCTTGCTATCTCTTGCGGCCGATCGCGCCGGAGGAAAGCCTTTGATCTAAAACGGCCGCAAGGAAATCGGCCGTAAGAAAAGCCTGGTTGCGATTCTATTGCTCCGGGAACCCTGTCTGCAAGGCTAAAAACGAGCCGCAGCTTACTTGCAGCAAACAGGTCCCGCTAGCACCAATTAAGCACATAAAATAGCTCAAATAAAGCCATCCTGCACTTTGAGAAGACTATAAAGTGATTTTAGGTGTTAGAAACAATAGCACATAATTACCCTATACTCAAATCCGTAAAATAATATTTTTTTAATATACGTAAAATATCCATGTAAAAAGTCCAGAGTGCTTGGAGCACCTCAGACACGCCCACGCCGCAGCCGGAAAATAAACAGTTAATTTGAACTCGGGTTTGGGCTGATGTGCAAGCTTGAGAGTGGGCTACTTTTAATCCTCATGTCCCCCAATATGATCCCTAGCATTTACAGAGCTGTACAGTGCAGGCTTGAATTTATTTTTGAGTTTTTAGATTTCAGAGCTTACGGGAGAGATCCTTGCGGGGCCGTATAATAGAATCGCGAGTTAACAGAACCCCCGCAAGGAATCGCAGCCTTACGGCCGATTTACGGCCGGTAATAGAATGAGGCCCATAGTATTTAAGGTTGAAAAAAGACCATCAAGTTCAACCTTTTAAGATCTTCTGTGATCTGCAATATGCGGATTAACTATCAATACTGCCCCTCCAATTATCCATGATAACCCTGAATTCCCTTTTTAATTAGAAATAAATCCACGTTGTTTATGATGAAGAATGAAATTGTGAATAATGAAAACAATATAAGTAATTTCATTGTTATGTGCTGAATTGTTCAACTGCTTTCTGGACACAATCTCTTTTATAATTTTTTTGTAATATTGTTTAGCTTTTTTGTGTATCTGGGGATGTATATAAATCAAACAAATAAAGCTGATGCCCTCTAGGTTTAGAACATTTTCAGGTAGCAAGCATCACCATAAATAAAATTTGTCATCCGAAAATCAACCAATGGAGATTGTTGGAGAGGTTTGTCATGACACCGGAGTAGGTCTCAACTGTATTGAGAAAATAGGCAAGTCATCTAGATTCTTAACCATCCATCAAAATCTATCTATCTATCTATTTGGTGCTCACTTGACCTTAAACTGGGACATCTAAGTAAAAAAAACATGTTTTTCTAGATAGCTTTGGTAATCCAATGTATTGACTATGCTAATAAATAATACAGTTGTATTTGTTTTATAAGTGCTAGACTGTTTGGTACCTGTAAATTACATTTCTACTATTTAAGAGCCCCCCTAACTATTTCATTTTGAAACAATAGATTTATTTCTAAATTAAAAGAAAACAAAACAACTATGTCAGAGGCACAGTGAGCAAGGGGTCCATGTCTGGAGACCCCTATTACCCTTAGGGAGACTAAACCCTAAAAGGTAATTTACATATACCAAACAACAAAGTCAGAGGTGCTCATCAGAGAACGAACCAACCTTAATAGGTTAGTTCTATAGCCATGATAAGCCACTCTGAGAGCAACCTCTTTTAGCTCACTTGTGCCCTTCACAGGGAGAAATATCCTGTAGTATATCAGTCTGGTCCCACTCAAAAGAGTGACCCAGCCCAGAAATACCAGGCAATTCTACCCTGAACAGGAGAAACAGCAAACACCAGACGCATTTCGGCCTTTATGGGCCTCGTCAGTGAGGTGCACCTAAACTCCCTAAGGCACAGTGAGCAAGGGGTCCACGTCTGGATTTCCCTATTACCCTTAAGGAGGTTGCTCTCAGAGTGGCTTATCATGGCTATAGAACTAACCTATTAAGGTTGGTCGTTCTCTGATGAGCACATCTGACTTTGTTGTTTGGTAAATTAAAAGAAAGCACTCTTCAAATTAATGAGAATGAACAAATACAAAGATCAAAACAAATACAAAAGTCTTGAACTTACTTTTTCACTTTCGGGTACTTCATCTCAGATATTGCATTTGTTGAATCCTTTTGCTTCTCCTTTAAATGCGGAGGCCACATATTATCTACCCAATCTACAGCATCCACCTACAAGCATTGGGAGAAATCAAAGCACATGATTTATGTTTACGGATATTTTACAAGCCATATTTAAAACAACTTTGGGATCTTTTAAGAACTGGGACTGGCGCCTCCAGCATAAACAAATTAGGCATATGAACTCTGAAACACACCATTTTAATCATAGTGCAAAGAAAGCTTTTGAAAATCACATGCCTTTCTCCTTTTATATCTCATTAAGTGTTCACATTTAGAGTAGATTCAACTATACAGCAAATAACTAAAAGAGGGCAAGCTGATATCCTCCCTTTATCATAGTGCCCCTTTTATTGAAATACCACACAAAACGCTTTCATTTTTTTTCGAGGCTCAGTTCAGAGTTTGACGCAAAATAACCGGTTATTATATTAATAAAGATGATAATTATTTTTTTCATCACTTAATTAAAAAAAAAATGGACAATAATGACAGAGTTACAAACCAAAGTCCCATACCACGGTGGGCCGCTTGACCACTTTTTCTAGCTTTGTGTGGCTGAACTCCAGGCTGATCACATTATACAGTTTTTCCCTTTCATTCTCTGGCGTTTCATAGTATCTTACAAACTGGGACATGCTCATATCAATTGCCTTTTGTGTGTTCACATCCATCACATCAACGACACGGCGGCTTCCTGCAAGACAAGTGGCATTCAAAGTCAAAATTCACAATGTATAATAAAGTCTACCATAAAACAGTGTTGTCCCTCAAAAATTTAACTTTTCCCCTTTATAACAGAGACATTTCAACCTATGTAGAGAAGGTCAGTCATTTTAACACACCCCACTATCATTTTGTTTAGTTAAAATGCATATTTAAATATCAGCTTCTACACGGAGACAACTCAATGTATTGCCCGATTTTCCATTACTCTGCTACCACATTGCTTTTCTTCACCATTTACAAAGCATGTAGAAAAAAGTGGGGAAAAGAAGGTTAAAATAAGGTTAAACAAAAAAAAGAGAAAAGAAATTCAACCATAAAAAGTGAGGATTTAAAAGAAAAATATAATTAAACTGGCATTCAAGCTTTATTTGCAGTTTATAAATAGATCTACATTGTTCAAGTAGAGAGTAGCAGCTTATAGTTAGTCTTTACTTGTAACCTATGCTAGTGTGAAAGATGAAAAAGAAAAGAAAAAAAAAAACATACCTAAATCTTAGTAACAGGAATGTATGAAAAAACAGGTCATACTTTATGGACTACAAGGGACACAACATATTAATTAGATTAAAAGCACTTAAAAACAGTGCTTTAATCTAACCCCAAAAAATAATTCCGTACAAAAGGTTCACACCCTCGAATCCATGCCCCTTCCGCCTCTCTGCTTTCTAAAATGATGACCAATGTTTATGTATTTTAGCTCACCAAAATCAGTTAAAGAGAAGGACAGTAGAATAGCAGCAAGATATCACTACCCCAGTAAACTCACTAGGGGGTGCAGAAATGCCTTCAACAGATTCTACTTAAAGTGACACAGAGGGTTTGAAAATATGGTATAAATTTAAAAACATAGATAATAAATTATTTTTTTGTGAGGGGCCTAAACCATTTAGTGGACAAGAACAGAAAGGATATTCTTCATATTTGGAAAATAATTAGATTGCAAAGGAATTTATTCACAGCACATTTTATGCCGGTTACAGACTGAGATATAAGATACAAGGTATCTTATCAACCACAAATCAAACAAAGACTCTTTGTCGATTTTACATTAACCAAAACAACAAATACACAGCTAGCACAAATTTTGCCATGACAAAGAAAAAAAAATAAAAAAATAAAAATAAAAGAGTAAAAGAGTAAAAAAAAAAAGAGAAACTCTTTGTTCAGGTGTTACTTATTGGCTGAACGGTATGTGAACATTTCTGCAACAAGATTTGTGGAGAAGGAGTAGTACTCGGGTGTCTCCACTTCACAAAGAAATTAACAAAGAGAGGCCAAGTTTGGTCCATCACCCACTCCCATCCAGATACTGCGAGGTTGAGGAGAGGGGAGTTATGAGTTGCTGAGATGGTGAAGCATCATGCAAAAGAGGTGTGCTAGAAACATACTTTGATTGGAAGTTTTTATGCAGGAGACAAAATTATCGTCGTCAGACCCTCAAGGCTTACTCTGTAGCTAAAATTATTTCATATTAATATTTAAAATAGATCTTTCCATAGTTACCATGGGAATATATCACTGGACAAAATGAGTTAGGGATAATGATCTTAAAGATGTTTTGAAGATGGTGACATCTTTTAAGATGTTGGTTGCTAGTTCTTATAGGAAAATGATGTGCAACATATTACATTACTCATTTATATCCACAGCATCTTCACAAAAATAATACCTCAATCTCGCATCACTTTTTTTGTAGATTCCAAACATGTTTCATCGTTTCTGGAAATGTACTCAATTCTAAAAATGTTGAATGTAAGTTCACAATTTTTTCCAAAGCACAAATTCAAAACCGTTTTTACATTAACTGAAACATAGGCCCTATTTGGTTACATTGTCTCGCTTACAGTATAATGCTTAGCCTGGTTTCCCTATCACTATAAGGGATCACTCTTCATATCTCTACAAGATGGTTAATACATAATACTTTCCAATTCAGTTCCTGGTATATTCTTTAGACATTTGAAACGTATACCCCAATATCTAGATGCCTCTGATTGGGTCTAGCCTGGTAAGACTCCCTCCTCCCCAATCCTAATATTTTAGGTTAAACCGAATAGTGATTGATATGTGAATTTAAGTATAGGATGGATAAAAAAAAAAGCAAAAAAACATTTTTTGCAAAGTTTACATTCACCACACCAAATACAACAGCATACCTATATATATAATTTTATTTTGGTTACTAAAACTGGAGAGACATGACTTTAACTTAGGTGTGAGATGGCTTATGCTACTATCACAATGATGTTTCTCACTGAAGATTTTAGATTGCAATCTTTAACTATGTCAGATCAGTGAATCTGTATGTAAGATGTATAACTACAATAAATAATGTTATAAAATCACCATATTTATACTATATTTTTGGAAGAGCTTTACAAAGTTTAAAATAAATACAAATGAAATGTATCTATTTAATTTTAGGTTGCTTTAATAGATGCAGAAATTTTGCATTTGTTTTTAAAAGGATTAGAAACCTGGGAGGAACAGAAGGAATCATTGATTTAATCCTGTTCAGAGACTGACACTTTTCATAGGCACTTATTATTTCCGTAGTGATAGGAGTACAATAAAAGATGGATATACATTTACATACATTAGAAGGTAGATAAAATAAGACCGCACATTTGTACATACACAGTTTTACATAAAGATAGGAGGGCTCTGCTCTCAGGGTGAGCATATAATCCAATAAATTATAGGGGTTAGAAACATGGACTGCAGGATGGATTAATGATAAGGGAGAGGTATGTAAACCAGTACCATGTAACCGAGTATACAGTTGTGCATGCTTTAGTTAAGAAGGAAGGTGTATAGCTTGAACACTAAAAAGGGAGAGTCTTACAGAGCAAAGTAGAGTATTCGAGAAATAGGGGATGAATATGAGAAGTCATGCAGGCGAGGTTGTGAGGAGGGAATGTTAGCGGATGAGAGGTGCAAATCTTGAGTAGAGACGGCGGTTTGGAGTGTGTCTGGAGACAAGAGTTAAGATATAGAGAGGGCTTTGCAAGGGAGGTTAAGGATTTTAAAAGGTATTCTTGAGGAAACGGGGACTGGCAGAGGTGGTGACGGCAGGATCTGGTTAGTGATTGAATGTGGGGGGATGAAGGATAGGTCCCAGGCAAGTGTGACACCAAGACATCTGACATGTGGGTTCACGAGTAGTGGATGGTTAACGGTGTCGAAGGCAGCAGAGAGATCAAGTGTTCCCTGGACTTCACCTTCATTAGGTCATTTGTTACTTTTGTGAGAGTAGTGTCACTCGACTGTTGGGGACAGAAGTCAGATAGTAGTGTTGCCAGTAAAAAAACATTTTGTTAAGTAGTAAGTAAGGTGGGTGTATACTAGCCTTTCCAGTAGTTTAGAGGCTAGGGAGAGTAGAGCAATGCGGTGATAGAAAGGGATAAAGATTGAGAGAGGGCTTCTTTAGAATGGGTGTTATGGGAGCCGGACTGAAGGAGGATGTAAATGTGCCAGTGGAGAGAGAAATAAATTAAAAAGATAAGTTACTGGGTTAAGGGTGGTAGAAAAGGAGGGAGCAAGATGTCAGTCAATGCAATCAAGGAAGCAGGTGGTGAGATGAAACAGACAGAAGTTTGGACATGTCAATCTCTGTAACTAGTGTGAAGAAGCAGATTGTGTCTGTGGGAGGAGACAGGGGTGGATGGAATTTGTTTGAGATATAAACATGTCATGTCTGAATGTATCTATTATATTTTTCTGTTGGACAGGTCTTGTGCTGTGAAGATGGGTAACAGACAAGAAGATGAGATGAGAAGGGATTTGAAGTTTGAAAATAGGCATTTAGGATTAGATGATTGTTGCAATGAAGGATTAAAAGTAGGGTTGCTTAGAAAAATTAAGGGCAGAGTTGTAAGAGTGCAACATAAATTTATAGTGCAAGAAGACTGTTTGTTTTGAGTGCCATGGATGAGGGTGAGTGGTGTGACAAATAGTGGTGGGAGTGGACTTGTCTGGGATTTTAGAGAGAGTGTTATTAGTAGTGTGCAGCAGCAAGGTCTAGGCAGGAGAGGGATTGTAATGAGGACAAATTCCTGTGGGTCATAACAATTTAATAGACAAGAGAGCTCAAGGAAGATGAATCTTGCCATTATGCTACAGGCAGGTTAGACTAGTCCAAGAAAGAATCCACCATAAAATAAGCAGTCAGCCAAATATATAATATTTGCTAAAATGCTTTTATGCACCTGCTTATGTAGCTGCCAATTTTCCACATACTTTAAAAGCATGTAAAAAAAAAATCTGAAATTACAGTGATCCTTTAACATGCACATCATGTGTTATGCATTAATCATATGTTGAAATAAGATGTTATTACATAGGATTTTGGTAATTGTGAGTTACTGTGCATATAGGAGGTATGTTAAGGAAACTGGCTGAATGGTTAGAATCTAAAATTGGTCCTGAAGCTTTGGACTTGATTACTTGAATTGACTCGGTTTTAAAAAAGTGGGCATTGGGGGCTGTGTATACCTCCTCTTCTCTTCCAATTCGGAGCCTTTTCAGACTTTTGCTTTATATGGCCTAAACGGATGACGGTATTGAATTAAAGTGTTTTAGGTCTCTGGAGGTTACAAGGAAAAGAAGAACTTGGAAGAGATGTGTTACTTTGAGGAAAATAAATATTTTGACTAATGTAATCCTACTACATAAGAGAAGGGGAGGGGGAACGCACCAAAGCCTAGTGCAGATAACCATGGTATGATATTTCAATATTCTGTGTACATATAAATCCAGATTTAACATGCAGTACATTAGATATATAAAGCACTTCCCCCAACATGTCCTTCCTTCTTGGTTGTTACAGTTCTTTTTCCAATAAAAACATTTTGGTTCAAAGGTGTAGTGTTGGATTTATGTACAAATATCAGGTATATGTATTTGGAACTATATTTTCCAACTGTTTATTTACTATGCCGCTGCACAGTATAATGTGTGTATGTAACCAGCTAGCATCACTCTTGATGCATCCAAACACGTGTTAAGTAAAAGGTGTACATTTATTTATTCATAAAAATTACACATATTTATGAAAAAAAAAACAGATCAGACTAGTCACTGTTTCTCGTGGTTTTCTCAAGGATCAAATCGCCTTCAAGAAAGCAAAAATGTGTAACTCCTAAAATCACTGTGTATTCTCTGGTCTGGTAATCCTACCACCTAGAGTAATAGGTAATTTTTGACAGGCAAGTACTATATAAAAAAAAAAAAATATATGACAATCACAAAACTAACTCCCACTGACACTTGAGCTTATGGTAGCCGACTGGAAAGAGCTTCCAGTTGTTTAATTTTCTCTTTAAGTCATGGCTTGACAAATGTGTTCTTAATCTAGGAACTGGTCCCCCATTTAGGAGACAGACATATTTTTTTTTAATACTGTCTAATATATAATATTATTTAATAACTTGTAATGTCAATGTCCAAAAGTCCAGATGAAGGATCCTTCCTGGTTATGTCCCCAGAAGTGCAGTAGTGTGCAGCAGCCAGTAGGTAACAAGACTGTGGAGCGCCAAGATTTTGTTTAATTTGTTCTTAGTGTGAGGGCTAGAGTTAGGGTTCAGGTTAGTGGCAGATGATATGCTTTACATAGTAAAATAGTGGCGCACACTACTTTACTATGTAAAGCTTATTATCTGCCACTAGCCTAACCCTTAAACCTTAGAACAAATTCAACAAAGTTTCTGCAAACCACCTGCTGACTGCTGCATGCCACTGTGCTGGAGGGGACATAACAGGAAAAGTCCCAGATGAATAATGAATATTGCAGTATATGTTGACATCTTTTTTATTGGACAAATGTTTTATTTATATGGACAAGCTTTCGAGAGGTTTGATCTCCCTTTACATTTAAACTGAAAGTTACATTTCATATCAGTATTGCTTTAGACTTGATAAACAGTGATGCAGGGAGAGTGGAAGCAACATCTGATATCATGGAGCAAATATAAAAATAGGGGAAAATAAGATAGTATAGGAAACTTACACACACATTATGTACACATATATATCAATGTATACATGAAAAAAATACACAGTATTGAAATTCGCAATGGTATCCTGCCTATTGAATAACAAAACAATTCAGAGTGGCAAGCATGTTAATACAGTAGTATCAGAGGCTCAGAGTGTCACAGCACGGTTTTCCCTGCTCGTTTGAGACTACACTACTGTACAAGCTTGGGAATTACTCATACCCCAATGAGTGGAATAGTTTACCTCTATAATCAGTAGACGATATAAAGTTCTTATTTGACCAGTCCCATTAAATTAAAATGGATTCTCAAAGCTTTTGTTAGTCGGGTCCGCATATTGTTCTAGATAATGGTACCAAGATCTAGTGTAACCTTATGAATGATGCCTGAAAAAATTTAAAATAGGTACAGAAGGCACCCAACATTTGCGGGTTTCTCATTCATGGTTTTTCCCTTTTTTTTTGGTTTCTTTTCAAGGTTTGCATAGAGACAAAAAAAAAAAAAAGGGGGGAAGGATTGATCCAAAACGTTATTCTAGCTTCTAAGAAACAGAAGAAAGTGAAAACCTTGCAATAAAAAAAGTTGAAATGTTGAATATGCATTGCTGAGGTAGTCTGTCATTACAGCATCAATTATTCCACAATAGGATATAATAATAGGATAAAAAGGAATTCCAAATTTGTCCAGCTATTGCTGTAGTTACACCAGTGGGAGCGAACACTTTACATCAAGTGAGAGAGCCACATGCCTCTTGAGCAGAAATGAGTTTTTCTGTGGGTGCAGGACTGCTATAAAAATATATTTCTGTAGATTCAAATATAATAAAAAGAAAAAAAGTGATGTCATTACTCATTTTTATAATGGAAAGGGGTGGTGTGTCATGTTAGCAAAGGGTGGTGTCATAATTTTATACAATGATTTGGCTGACAAATTTAAAAATGAACAGAGAAAAAGCCTTTGCCGACCAAGGCCCTCATTCAATTGCGATTTGGCTAATTGAATAGGGCTCTAAATAAGCACATAGCATATTTTTTTTAAATAAGTTTTTAGTTAGTGAAAACCTTGTTTTTGGATAGATGTTTACCAAATAAAAACATCTTTAAAAATTTATATGTTATGTGCTTATTTAGAGCCATATTCAATTGGCCAAATTTCAATTGAATGTGGGCCCAAGAGGCAGAGAATTTTCTGAGACCTTAAGGAAACTTATTGAAAAGAAGGATTATGCACCTGAGAAAGTGTTCAACGCTGACGAAACAACGATCTTTTGGAAGAACATACCTCAATGAGCATTCATCAGTAAAGAAGAAAAGCAAGCATCAGGCTTTAATGCAGGCCGGGATAGACTTAATTTTTGCATCTGATAAATAACAAAGCAAACCATAATAAAATTGAAATATTCTTTCCCTTCAATGCATAAATCTCAGCTCCCATTTTTTTGAATGAGCAATAAAAGAGCTTGGTCCACAAGAACACTTTTCCTGGATTTGTTTAAACTGTATTAAGTTTTGGAGGTCAAAAAATAATTTGCCAGTAAGGATATGCAGTTTAAAGTTTTGTTCATACTTGATAATGCCCCTGGACACCCAGATGTTAAAGGAGTACAAGATTAATGATGTGAAGGTCCTCTACACGACCCCAAACACAATATATATTATCCAGTTGCTTGATAAGGGGGTAATACAAGCATTTATTGCTTACTACACACGTTACCCAATGTGGATAATTTTACAGAAGATCCTAGTGCAGAAAATGTCACAAAGATATGAAGGATTCAACTAAAATCGCCAATGCCATTAGTGTCATTGAGAGAGCCATGAAAGCTATAAAGGTGGATACAGCCAACTCATGTTGGAAGAACCTTTGGCCACAATGTGTATGCCAGCGCACTTCCATTCTACAGAGCCAATCAAAGAGATTACTAAAGGTATATCTAAATTTCCCTGTTTTTACCTTTTTCTAATCTAAGACATGCTGCTAATATCAGAAACACACATTATAATGAATCATTCTATACACTTACAAATGTATTTTATTTAAAAATAAAACTGGTTTTACACACCCCCCAGACCCGCTTACATAGGCACAGCGTACCTACCAATAAAAACACTGCATTTGAGTATGGATTTTAACCCTTTGCAATGAGCTGCTGCTGGCTTGAAGGTTACTAGAGATCTACAGATCAGTGTCAGGCTCCCCCTGCTTCCTTCTACAGGGAGACTACACATCCCATGATTCCTTCCTGAACAAATTGTTACAATCTATTAAAATGTATTAGCAGTCTGTGATTGGCCAAAACAAATTATTAATTTTATGCCAAGTTTAGCAGAGATATCAAGAGGTGTTAATGAAAAAAAAGTATCTGCTTGCAAACTCAAGCAATTTGCAAACATCAAGGTTAGTTTGTTAATGTTTATTTTGTTATTTTTTTATGCAAAAAAGGAGGTTTTCATACACTACAGATGCTCCTCTATCAGATGCATTCATCATCCAGGAAACTTAGACATGCCTTTAAAGACATTGTAGAGTTGGCAAGGAAGTTGAATGGGGAAAGCTTTAACGATATAGATCAAAAAAATTGAAGAATTAATTAACAGCAGATCCAGTGCATTAACGGAGGATGAGCTAATGAGGTAAACGGTTTCTGAAGCCGAGGCAATAACAGATGGAGAAGTGCAAAAAAAAAAAAAAAAAGTTTACCAACATAGCAGATTTGACCTTACGTAGCCCCTCTGCTACAGATTATTTCCACGACATCGACCCATCTATGGTATGTTCCTTGATTGTAAAAGGATTGGTAGAAGAGGCTGTGTCAAGATACACCAACATTCTTAATGAGATGAATAAGCAGAAACAGCAAACCGAGATAAAAACGTATTTCAAGACCAACAATCCCTGCCTCCCCTTCGATTCCTCCACCCTCTGCCGCACCCCGCTCTTCTCCACCAACCATACTCATAAGACCACGATGAAGACCCTGATTATCCAATTTGAACACTTAAATAAATAACAATACAGTAGTGCTGTGTAGAAAATCAATAAATGTGTTTTGCTGTACTGCATGTAGGCAGCGAACTGTGTTTAAAGTCTCATATTGACAGAGAGAGAATATATACACTTCACCAACTTAGACTATTGTGTTCTGATCCATCACATACAATTCAGATTAACAAAGCATTGAATTTAAGGCTGTAATGTAACAAGTCAAGGAGGGTGAATACTTTTGCAAGGCACTGTATATATACACACACAAAGTTGTGGGCATGATCTGCAAATTAAATGATGCAAATCCTCAAACAATCAATGTTAATTCCAGGTTGTGAATCAACAAAACACCAAAAATGCCAAGGGGAGTGAATACATACACACACAAGTTAAAGGGGGAAAGAGCCTCGCATTGTGTGGCAAACAGCATTGCCAGGCTTCACATTTTATGGCTGTAATTTTTGACGGGCAAGTCGCTAGTACATATATACACTGACCCTGCAAGTTGTGGGATATTTATGCTCATTACTCCAGGGGTATGCTGTGGTGCACAGGGCACACACAGTACAGAGCACAGACTCATTGCTGGGTTGTTTCTCACACACAGCTTTCCCTGTGCCTTTGCTCTGCTTGTGGGAGGGACAGATGCTGCACTGCTCATTGGTCACAGGGGATGATTGATAGGATACTGAGAGCCTAGATGTAGCAGTTTGTGCTGAAGGAAGTCCTGTGAGTAAAAGACTCTCCCTCATAGTCCAGTACTAGAGCAGCCCTGGACAGTGCAGTGATAGGCTGCAAGGTACAAACCTTTAATTTAGATGGTGACCAGGGGGGGTGGTTTACACATGTAAATAATCAAAGGCAAAAAACACACTTTTATGTTAATAAATAGTAAAACTGAAAGAAAAACAAAACAACGTTTTTAGATTGTAAACAAAATGCTCAGTCACATGCAAAAGAGCACTATAAGGGAAATAACTGGCCCTTTAACTATTAGAGCATAAAACTTGGCTAATTACACACACATACCAGGACGTTAAAGTTTTCAAATGCTTGCCTGTGTGTCATTGTGATCTAAAATTTAGCCAAGCAAAAAAAAAAATATATATATTCATTTTTCAAGCTCTGAAAACGGTCCTAAAATATTCTTTAATATTCTTTTTTATACCAAATTATATTTATTTTCAAATGAACCTAAATTTCCATTAATATACAGCTGTTCCACTCTTCTTATACTTTTCAGTAAGGGTTCCTACATAATAGATATTCCAGTAAACAATACTTTTTCAACAGTTTGTTCCAAATTTATGTTATTGCTCTCAATGTTAAAGGAACTACTTTCAGATGCCGGGTGCTGAAGCCTAGTTATCAATGAGTTATTATTTATTTGGGATATGCCATTATGGTGCAACTAAAGATTCATAGACCCCCATTTTTGGCTCTTACCCTTGACATAGCTATAAAAAGATTTAAAATGAGGGGAAAAAAAAAACTTAGGCAAAGCATACATTTTAGAAGATTCTATTATTTCCATTAACAAGAAAAGGGCTGAGCGCTATGGAATTGATGTCTTTACGTAGTTTTCTCCAACTACACAATTCAGAGTTCCTTGTACTGCATGATCCAGTTAATCCATACTACAGGAAATCAAGCCAAACTGTTCACTGGAAAGTGTGATCATGAGGTTAAAGATCAAATATTTTGGCTGTATCATAAGAAGACAGGATTCCCTAGAGAAGACTACAATGCTGGGAAAAATTAAAGGCACACGAAGAAGGGGGCAGTGGGGATGGAGGTGGATAAATGCGGTCATTGAAATAATGAATATGAGCTTAACGGATCTCAAAGGAGCAGTTGCATACTGATGTGTCGGGCATGCTACGGTCCATAGGATCACAGAGAGCCGACTAGACTGAACGAATAAACAACAAAAAAAATTGCTACCACCACATTACTAGGGTAGAACAACACAAATGTTTTCAAGGCATAAATACTAGCAGCAAATAATGCAGCACAACATTAATCTAGGCAGCACATTTAGATTTTACTGTTAAAAAAAACAATGTTTGGAAACACAAATCACTTACCCACTAACAGCTTCACATCTCTAACTGTGAAATCTTGATGTGGCATTCTGTAATAAAAATATAAAAAAAGAGAAACTTTTTTTAAAAACTTGCATTTTCAAAGCAAACTACATCTAGAATACAATAGTATATATTAGGCAATGAGCTTGAATGCTTTCTAATAATTACACACCCTTAATAGGTTAGTTCTATGGACATGATAACACACTAAAGAGCAACCTCGTTTAGCTCACTTGTGCCCTTCACAGGAAGAAATATCCTGTAGTATATCAGTCTGGTCGCACTCACCAAAGTGACCCAGCCCGAAATACCAGGCAATTCTACCCTGAACAGGAGAAACAGCAAACCCCAGACGTATGTTTCAGCCTTCATTGGGCCTCTCCCAATGGGCCAAGGAGGCTAAGGGTGATAGGGGACTCCAGACATGGATCCCTTCTCACTGTGCCTTAGGGAGTACAGCTGCACCTCACTGACAAGGCCCACAGAGGCTGAAACGTATGTCTTGGGTTGCAGTTTCTCCTGTTCAGGGTAGAATTGCCTGGTATTTTGGAGCTGGGTCACTCTTTTGAGTGAGACTAGACTGATATACTGCAGGATATTTTTCCATGTCAAGGGCACAAGTGAGACAAGAGAAGTTGCTCTCAGAGTGGGTTATCTGTGTTATGTCCATAGAACTACCCTATTGAGGTTAGTTTGTTCACTGATAAGCCCCTCTGGCTTTGTTGTTCAGCTTAATGTGGAGTCTAGGTTTAGCTACCCACATGCAAAATGGCAAATTATTTGAGAGGGCCACATAATTTTCCACCTATATTTTCATCCACCCAAGAACCACTCATTCTTATTGGTAAGTGGAAATCTTGAATTTGTGATAATGGAGCAGAATTATAATACTTAAAAAGGACCACTGCACAACAAATAAAAATAAGAATAAGAATAATATATATATATATATATATATATATATATATATATATATATATTTGAAAACGGAGTCTGGTAAAGAGCATACTGAAGCTAAAAAAAAAAAAAAAAGAGTTAAGCAGCTAGTTTTAACTAAAAAAATTAATACCTCTCTGCAGGACTCTGATATATTGGTGCAAGTTGTGTGTGAGCTATGGTTACATCCTTTACCGCACTGTCCTGCCTCTGGGCCAGGTATTAGGAATAGGTATGGTGTCAATTTCAAACAATGAGTCTGATCTGTTCCCTTCTCCCCCACTCATCCCTCCACTGACAACTAAACACTGGGGCCCTTATTCTATTATCGGCCGTAGGAGATGCGGGACCGCAAGGACCGGACTCAAGCTATTTGCCTATTCTATTCCCTTCCGGCCGGGGATTCCGGCAGGCTTGCGGCCGACGCCTTGTTATCCCTTGCGGCCGCACGTGCCCGAGGAAAGCCTTTGATCTTAAACGGCCGCAAGAGTTTCGGCCGTAAGAAAATCCTGGTTGCTATTCAATTGCTCCGGGAACCCTCTCTGCAAGGCTAAAACCGAGCCGCAGCTTACTTGCAGGAAAAAGGTCCCGCAGGCACACAATTAGGCACATTTTAAAGCCATAATAAAGCTATCCTGCACTCTGAGGAGACTATAAAGTGATTGTAGGTGTTAGCATTCATAGCACAACATTCCCCTAAAGTCAAATCCGTAAATAATTTTTTTTTAAATTTATGTCACATATCCATGTAAAAAGTCCATAGGGCTTGGAGCACCTCAGACCCGCCCACGCTGCGGCCGGAAAATAAACAGTTAATGTAATCTCGGATTTGGGCTGATGTGCAAGCTTGAGAGGGGGTTGCTATTAATCCTCATGTCCCCCATAATGATCCCTAGCATTTACAGAGCTTTACAGTGCCGTCTTGAATTTATTTTTTGCATTTAAAGATTTCTGAGCTTACGGCCGATTGCAAGATATACGGCCGGCCGTAAGGGGATATCCTTGCGGCGCCGTATAATTGAATTGCAAGGTAACGGGAGCCCCGCAAGGAATCGCAGCTTTGCAGCCGATTTACGGCCGATAATAGAATGAGGGCCTTAGCTTATACAGTGGCTAATATCGTTAGTTTGGCAAATACTTATCCCTTTTCATGAACTGCAGTGCTCATTTAAGTATATTGGTAGGGCTTGTCCATCACATTGATTATGAAGGTGCATTAGGTGTTTCAAACCTTTTATTTTTCCAAATAAAATTGTCTATTTGAGATTGAAGCATTTTGAGGTCAACAAATTAAATTTATATAGGAAGCGTTTGTCTGAAGTAAAAAAAGACAGGGTAAATGTTTCATTTTAATTGTAACTATATGACCAAGCTAGGATATGGGTAGTTTGATCATTTTAACAAATAGATTTTGAAATGTTGGAAGACTAGTGTGTAATTAGCCTTATATAGGTCTGTATACGTTCTAGTCAATTGTATATCAAGGTATTTCAGGAAATTGTATTTCAAGTTTAACTTAACTTCCATTAGTTTTTTGTAGCTGCTATGTTTTATATACTTCCATTGGAAGTTTTATTGTCAAACACGATTAGGAAAAGTAACAATGCTTGGAAGAAGGATAAAACCATCCTGAGGCCTAATTAAGTCAAGAGATTAGAAACAATTGACAAACTAGTTGGGCCTTTTTGATTCATATTCCCCATTAAATCCATCTTTCTATGTCTTTAAAATCAATAAAATATATTACCTGTAACAATCCTATCAACCTTTTCCAAATGTGGAGACCAGTGAAACTAAAAATGTAAAATATAATTTTGACTTACTTGATACCTAGACCTTCCTTTGCACGGAAGAGTAGAGGGACCTGGAGCGCTTCTCTTTGAACATATTCGTATGTAAAATCTAGAATTAAAAATAAAAACGAAAAGAAAGATCAGAAGATCTTTAAAAGTACAGTTTTATATATTCATCTACTAATAATACAGATGATGCAGGCCTCACTGAGTATTTAGCTATATTATATTTTTACAATACACTCAATACAGTGCACTGCTTCACTTCATAATTACTATATTATACTTAGTACATAAGTGTAAATACTCTATTTTGTCGTAAATTGTATTTCAAACATCCTAATTTTTTACATTTCTGGATAAAATGTGTGGGTACATTGGGAGCAATATAATAATAGCCAAACAAAAGAAGAAAGTCTCGCCTTCAGTACTTTTCTCACGCTGCCCCTATTCTCTGGAACTCCTTGCCTCGCTCCACTAGACAATCCTCATGCTTCAAAACCTCACTAAAAATTAATCTGTTCAAAGAAATGTATCACCTCCACAACACAACACATCTTTCACCCTCCTGTACCACATCCAAACAATTAGGTCCTCATTCAATTGCAATTTTGCCAATTGAAGAGGGCTCTATATAAGCACATAACATATTTTTTGACGCAAGTTTTTAGTTAGTGAAGACCTTGATTTTGGATAGAAGTTCAGTAACTAAAAAGTTCTGTATAAAAAATATGTTATGTGCTTATATAGAGCCCTATTCAATTGGCCAACTCGCAATTGAATGAGGCTCTTAGATTGTAAGTTTGTGATTTTTCTACCTTGTAAGGTTCTCCAGCAAAAGCTCTAAGGACACTAGATTCTAAACTCAAAGACAGGACTCTCCACTCTTTGCTATGTGTCAATTTTTGTTTTGCCCTGTACTTAAGCCTTGTTCAGCACTACAGAATATGTTGGCATGTTACAAAAAAGAAGATAATAACAACAACAACATCATCATCATCATACTAGAACATATGCCAAGTTTTTCTTGGAGGGCACAAAGAAATTACTAATGAGCCAAAAACAAAAGAAAATTATATATGGAGTACAAAATCCATCATTTTTACTTAAAGGGATATCTAAGTTTCCTGGATTATGAATGCATCTGATGGAGGAAAATCAGAAGTGTATGAAAAAAAAATGTTTGCATGAAAAAAAAATACCAAAATAAACATTTAAACACTTACCTTGAAGTTCGCAAAATCTATTGTAATTTCTGACAGTTTAAAATGAAAGTTAACACCACCTGCAATTTGTTTTGGCCAATCAGGTTAGAGAAAGATTTGAGACATAGCACTGTTAGTTGCTATGGCAACAGCCCACAGCATAGACATGAAGTATGGATGAGTCATATACCAGCAGTGACAACTGTGCTCTCCTATTGGCTGTGGTGCAAATCAGCATTAGGTATGTAGCAAAGGAGACTGTGAAATGTAGTGTATCACTGACATGTGACAGGAAGCTGCAAGGAGGAAGCTGCAAGGAGGAAGCTGCAAGGAGGAAGCTGCAAGGAGATTGGCTGAGCTAGCAACAGCAGGTAAATAGTGGGTTAATATTGCTCCCCGGATGCTGCATGCTGATTGGGGGGAACCAGGAAGTTGTGTGGACACATCCTGGAGGTGTCAACATAATCATTAGAGGGATTTTTAGATATTAATAAAAAATAAAATGTTTTAGGAGATGTGCTGCATACACATAGGCTGCGTTTTGCCTTTGGAGTGCAGAAAGGTATTAATCCAGCTCACTTCGATATCCCTTTAAGAGATGGTAAAACATTATTACATATTTTATCCTACGATGTAAGAGAAATATATACTGTGTAAGAAAAAGAGATTCCATAAATAAAGTTTTATATTATTGTTTAAATATTGTATTATATCAATTAATAAAGGTTATGTTTTAATGTTTAATACCCATTAAATAAATGTACTTGTCCCCCAACCAAAAATGTTTTGAATTTGTTTACACATTATGAATTTTCATTTTGCAGGACCATGAAAGAATTCAGTTTCTTCTTCTATTTGGCAACCCTGCGTTTTTTACTACTTACAATAAAGGTCCTTGCTTGGAATATATCAGTTTAAGTAGAAAAACTATGTAATTTCAAAGCATTATTTAAATATTACACTGTATGGGCCTCATTCTATTATCGGCCGTAAACCGGCCGTAAGGCTGCGATTCCTTGCGGGGGTTCAGTTAACTCGCGATTCTATTATACGGCCCCGCAAGGATCTCCTCTTACGGCCGGCCGTAAATCTTGCAACCGGCCGTAAGCTCTGAAATCTAAAAAGTCAAAAATAAATTCAAGACAGCACTGTAAAGCTCTGTAAATGCTAGGGATCATATTGGGGGACATGAGGATTAAAAGTAACCCACTCTCAAGCTTGCACATCATCCCAAACCCGAGTTTAAATTAACTGTTTATTTTCCGGCTGCGGCGTGGGCGGGTCTGAGGTGCTCCAAGCCCTATGGACTTTTTACATGGATATTTGACGTATATTAAAAAATATATATTTTACGGATTTGAGTATAGGGAAATTTTGTGCTATTTTTGCTAACACCGAAAATCACTTTATAGTCTTCTCAAAGTGCAGGATGGCTTTATTTGGGCTATATTTCGTGCTTAATTGGTGCTAGCGGGACCTCTTTCCTGCAAGTAAGCTGCGGCTCGGTTTTAGCCTTGCAGAGAGGGTTCCCGGAGCAATTGAATTGCAAATAGGATTTTCTTACGGCCGATTTCCTTGCGGCCGTTTTAGATCAAAGGATTTCCTCCGGCGCGAGCGGCCGCAAGAGATAGCAAGGCGCCGGCCGCAAGCCTGCCGGAATCCCCGGCCGGAGGGGAATAGAATAGCAGAATAGCTTGCGGCCGGTCCTTGCGGCCGATAATAGAATGAGGCCCATAGTATTTATTGAGATATATATATATATATATATATATATATATATATATATGTGTAACGAAATCCCCTATTTTACAGACTTCACAAACCCATCTGTTCGGTTATTTGAGGATTTACAATGGGCTTTCGTGGAAATACCTAATAAGACAAACTTCAGTCGATGATTCTGAGAACTGCGTTCGTGGGATCTGAGCGCTATTCGCCTAGAATATGCACTCAGATCTCAGCTATCTGGGGATATGTGGAACTTCAAGTTTATATTGTGTAAAAACAAAGTTAAACATTTTTATTCTGTTTGTTTAAAACAAAGAAGCCATGTTCCTTTCTTCCTGGAGATAATTAAGGCTCTCTGTGCTACCTTAATTTAATTACCTCCAGGATAGAAAAGGGGGAGTGCTTATGCTATAGCCACTGTGATTGGCTACTGTTTTTCCTTTGTCCACCAGGAGGAAGTCCTGAGACATAGACCGGGCGTGTAGCCCACAGTAAAGAGTTCATGTTTACCCCTTCATGAAGTTTTGACTCATGTTTGGGGGATTGGAGCTATAATCACTTTGTTTCAGCTGGAGTTCGGAGGAAAACGCAAGGATCATCGCTGCACTAATGCAAGGATCCTTTACACTGGTGGCAAGTGGTTGGGATTTCCTCCCGAACGGATATACCGAACTGAAACTGGTGAATGGCGCATAGATACGAACGCTTGAAACGAACCACACTAAAGGAACTGCTGGAAGCTCGAGGCATAGCGGCAAGCAACAAAACGAAAGCCACGCTAATAGCCGAACTACTGGAGAGCGATCAAACCGGCGAACCACAAATGGCGAATACAGAGGAAACAGACTTCCAGAGGGACGTGAGATGGAGACTCAGCCTGGTAGGACCTAACCCTGCACCAGAGATCGTGGTACAGATCTTGGCCCAAGCTACTGAGACCCAAAATGCCAGGGAAGCACGAGAAGCCAGAGACAGATCACCTCCAGTGGATATATTGTCGCTATCTGGATCTACAATGGGGCGTCAGCGGAAAATTAACTACGCTGCATTTAAAAGCTTCGTGGAAGGTGAGATGGATATTGACAATTACTTGCAAGATTTTGAAAGACAATGTGTGTTAGAAGATTTGGAAAGAGCTAACTGGGCTGCCGTAGTAAGTAGTAAACTATCAGGTAGAGCAGCCGAAGCATTGAGAGCTGTGCCAGATGGGGATATACAAAACTATGACAAGATAAAAGAGATTTTGTTAGCCCGGTACGCTGTAACCCCTGAAGCCCATAGAAGGAAATTCAGGGCTCTCAGAAGACAAGATAAAGATTCCTATACGGAGTGGGCATTTCGTATGCAGCGCGCTGCCAGCAATTGGATGCAGGGGAATCAGGCAACTACTTTAGAGGATGCTGTGCAGTTGTTGTTGCTAGAACAATTTTTTGATTATACCCCAGCGGAGGTGCGAGATTGGGTCAGAGACAGAAAGCCAAAAACAGTAGAGGAGGCAGCACGGCTGGCAGACGAATTTCATGAGAGCAGGCGGATGGATGGAAACCGAGGGGTCCAGAGCCAGCGGCCTGCCTCTGGCCCACCAACTATGCCACAGAGGGTACCACCACCAAGGGGCAATACCACAAATAGAGGGTACCAAAGGACTGCTCCGATGTGTCATGGGTGCAAGCAAGTGGGGCACATCAAACCTAACTGCCCACAACGCACTACAGACCGCTGGGGACGGGCACCGATACCACAGACAAAAGCCGCCGCACACTGTGTGCAAGAGGATTACAATTATCTACCTCAAGAGACACCCAGTGGCAATAGTGAAAATTGGGCCACCTTACATGAGGTAAACCCTGTACAAGCGGCTGGGGATAACAGGGCACATCACCGCCAGTCGGTAAAACTCAATGGGCAAGAGGCTCGAGGACTGAGAGACAGCGGCGCTACTATTACGTTGGTCCAGCCACACCGAGTCACCCCGACTCAGCACACAGGACGTACCATTGCTGTAAGGGTAGCCGGAGGGGCAATTCACAAGTTACCAACGGCGCAAGTCCACATCGATTGGGGTACCGGGGCCAAGGCGGTGGAAGTGGGCATCATGCCAGATTTGCCCGCGGAAGTACTGCTGGGAAATGATCTAGGATGCCTGACGTCACAATTGGCAGCCTGCAGTACCGAAGGAGCCCTACCGGTTACCACCCGGCAGCAATCCAGAGCTATGGAAGCCTCTCCCTCGACTCATGACCAGGTAAGCGATAACCCTCTGACGATCCCCCCTGACCAGACTTCTTACTGGGGTACCCCTCAAGACTTCGGGCAAGCACAACGGGAGGATCCCACCTTAAAAGGGTATAGGAGGAAGGTAGAACAACCCCAGGGAGACAGAGATCAGGCAAGGTTTAGCTGGGAAAAGGGTTTACTGTACCGAGTGACTGGGGGGACAGGGACAGGAGCGGGCCAGGTAGAAAAAAGACAGTTGATAGTGCCCCGTAAGTATCGGGTAGAACTGTTGCGGATTAGCCACGATATTCCCCTAGCCGGCCACTTAGGCATTAAAAAGACGAGGGACAGACTCACCCAGTCCTTTTTCTGGCCAGGGGTCACGGGAGATTTGCAAGATTACTGTAGGACCTGCGAAGTATGCCAAAAGGTAGGGAAGAGAGGGGATCACCCCAAGGCAAAGCTACGCCCCCTACCCATTATTGAGGAACCATTTTTCCGAGTGGCGGTTGATTTAGTTGGCCCACTCAGTAAACCCAGTCCATCCGGTAAGAAATACATTCTTACTGTGGTAGACTACGCTACCCGCTACCCCGAGGCTATAGCTCTGTCGAATATACATGCAGAGACGGTAGCAGAAGCACTAGTTCAGGTGTTCACTAGGGTGGGATTCCCTAGGGAGATAGTGTCCGATCAGGGAACCCAATTCACTGCGGTGATTACCCAACAACTCTGGCAGAGCTGTGGGGTAAAACCCATATTAAGTTCCCCCTATCACCCCCAAACCAATGGCCTCTGTGAACGATTTAACGGCACCCTTAAGCAAATGCTCATCACGTTCACAGAGACCTGCAGGAATTGGGAAAGATTCCTCCCTCATTTACTTTTTGCCTATAGGGAGGTTCCCCAGGAGTCCACCGGATTCTCTCCCTTTGAGCTATTATACGGGAGACGGGTCCGGGGACCCCTGGACCTCGTGCGAGAACATTGGGAAGGTGATATGGAACAAGCAGGTACCCCTATAGTCTCATTTGTACTAGAGCTGAGAGACCGGCTACAGACTCTGACCGAAACAGTTCGGGAGAACCTGCGAGCCGCCCAAAAGCGGCAAAAATACTGGTATGACAAGGGAGCTAGGGACCGTATATTAGAAGTGGGACAAAAGGTCCTAGTTCTGAAACCCATCAAAACAGATAAGTTGCAAGCCTCCTGGCAGGGCCCCTACACGGTCCTAGAGCGGATCAGTGATACCACGTACATTGTGGCAGACTGTTCCGATAATAGGATCCGGAGGTCCTTCCATGTAAATATGCTTAAGCCATATCTCGAGAGGCCAGAGGAGGTCGCCGCAGTATGCGCTCCAGCATATGAGGATAGCGAGGGTATCCCTCTACCAGATATGCTTCCCCAGAAACCCGCAGGAGTAGACCAAGTACAGTTGGGGCCAGCATTAGGTCCCGAGGAACAAGCTCAGGTTTCCCAACTGTTAAAGGGATTTGGGGGCATGTTTTCTGCAGCCCCAGGGTATACGACCCTGGCAGTCCACCGAGTGGAGACCCCAGGCCAGTTACCCCTGCGGCAGCAGCCTTACCGAATTCCAGAGGCAGTACGGGAAAGTATGTTAACGGAACTCCGGGATATGTTAGAACTGGGGGTCATAGAACCGTCCCAAAGCCCCTGGGCTTCCCCAGTAGTCCTGGTTCCTAAAAAGGACGGTACCACCAGGTTCTGCGTGGACTACCGTAAACTAAATGATCGGACCATTACCGATGCCTACCCCATGCCCAGAGTAGATGAGCTGCTAGACCGTATGGCTGGGGGGAATTACTTGACCACTATTGATCTGTGCAAGGGATATTGGCAAATCCCCTTGGAGCCTGGGGCCATTCCGAAGTCAGCATTTGTCACCCCATTTGGCCTATACCAGTTTAAGGTTATGCCATTTGGGATGAAGAATGCCCCAGCCACTTTTCAAAGGATGGCGGACCGGCTCCTAGCGGGATTTCAGGGCTTCGCTTGTGCTTACCTGGACGATATAGCTATCTTCAGTGACACTTGGGAATCCCACCTGGAACACATTTCAGTAGTGCTCAACCGAATTCAGCACGCAGGGCTCACGTTGAAGCCTGAGAAATGCCACGTGGGCATGGCGGAAGTCCAGTATTTAGGCCACAGAGTAGGGTCAGGGAAACAGAGACCAGAGCCCGCTAAAATTGAGGCCATCACCCAGTGGCCCCAACCACGGACAAAAACTCAGGTTATGGCATTCCTGGGTACCGCAGGTTATTACAGGAAATTTGTAGCGGATTACAGTACCCTGGCCAAGCCCTTGACAGACCTCACTAAAAAGTCCCTGCCCCGACAAGTAATCTGGTCCACTGAGTGTGAGGAGGCTTTCCAGAAACTCAAGGCTGCGTTAAGTGCATCTCCTGTGTTAGCGGCACCGGACCATACTAAAAGGTTTCTCGTCCACACAGATGCCTCAATGTTTGGACTGGGAGCAGTATTGAGCCAGGTGGGAGACGATGGCATGGATCACCCAGTGGCGTACCTGAGCAGAAAACTATTACCCCGCGAAGTCAGCTATGCCACTGTGGAGAAAGAGTGTCTGGCATTAGTCTGGGCACTTAAGAAGCTACCGCCTTACTTGTATGGACGCTCTTTCACCGTGCTGACGGACCACAACCCTTTAATTTGGCTCAACAGAGTGGCTGGCGATAACCCCAGATTACTCAGATGGAGCTTGGCGCTGCAACCTTATAATTTCACAATGCAGTACCGCCCTGGGAAACAGAATGCCAATGCCGATGGCCTCTCCCGGCAAACTGAACTGGAAAAGGCGTAATTTTGGTTTGTTTCTGGATTACCGGACATCCCTTAGCCGATCCGTTAGGATCTAAGCAGGTATGCCGTTCCATGGGACTAAGGGGGAGCTGTGTAACGAAATCCCCTATTTTACAGACTTCACAAACCCATCTGTTCGGTTATTTGAGGATTTACAATGGGCTTTCGTGGAAATACCTAATAAGACAAACTTCAGTCGATGATTCTGAGAACTGCGTTCGTGGGATCTGAGCGCTATTCGCCTAGAATATGCACTCAGATCTCAGCTATCTGGGGATATGTGGAACTTCAAGTTTATATTGTGTAAAAACAAAGTTAAACATTTTTATTCTGTTTGTTTAAAACAAAGAAGCCATGTTCCTTTCTTCCTGGAGATAATTAAGGCTCTCTGTGCTACCTTAATTTAATTACCTCCAGGATAGAAAAGGGGGAGTGCTTATGCTATAGCCACTGTGATTGGCTACTGTTTTTCCTTTGTCCACCAGGAGGAAGTCCTGAGACATAGACCGGGCGTGTAGCCCACAGTAAAGAGTTCATGTTTACCCCTTCATGAAGTTTTGACTCATGTTTGGGGGATTGGAGCTATAATCACTTTGTTTCAGCTGGAGTTCGGAGGAAAACGCAAGGATCATCGCTGCACTAATGCAAGGATCCTTTACAATATATATATATACACACACACACACACTAGAAAACTGCCCGGCAAAAATGACGGGAATAAAATTGTAAACCTGGCAATGGGGTTTGCCACACAATGTGAGGATTTCGCTCCTCTGAGCACCTTTGGCGCTCATTGCGAGCTTCTCCCCCTGTGTATTTAAACTTTTCTGCTTTACAATGATCACCTTCGCCGCTCTTTGCGAGCCCCACGATGAGTGCCTGGGTTAAGTGTTATTGCCTTGGGGTAAGTAAGTGTTACTGGCTTGGGGTAAGTCTTACTGGGCTTGCGTTATGTTACTTCCTTTGGGGCTGTTTTTCACTGCCTTCAGCCTTGTTTTCATCCTGTTACGTTTTTTTGGCCACCATTTTTTTTTCCTTGCTTAGGAGATTATGGCAAATATGCCTCAAATTAACTTGCAACCTCACTCACAGGCTCCCTGACTCTTCCCCTGTGCTGTGTGTGAGGGTATAAGTGAATTTGAGGCATAATTGTGTTTTTTAGCACTCATTGCAGCCTGCAGCCTACGTCCCGTGGGTCTCGCGATGAGCACCTGTGGCGCTCATTTCAGCCCAAGTGACACAAACTAAGTCCTGATGGCCTTGTGATGAGCGCCAGAGTAACTCATCGCAAGGCCTGCAATGAGCGCTGTAAGCAAATGTATTGTTTTATTAGATTTGTGGCTCCGTTTTTGCAAAATATTGATGGCACTGGATGTTTTAGGCTTTATTCACAAAATAACTTGTTCAGTATACTATTCCTGAAACTAATCAGTGTAAATATGAAAGCATACAAGTCCTGGAGTTACTTTATTAACATGCTGCTCTTTCTACTAACTTCTTAATTACATCATGATGGAAAGTGTGTATTAAGATAGGTTTTGATAAAAAAAAAATAATACTAAAGAAATAAAGATCCTATCAACCCCTTACTCCCCTAGTAACTTGAAATGTTGAGAGGTGCAAAATACATGCCAACAGCTGGAGATGAAACTTTTAACATAAACATTATAGAGTACGGGGATTAGAAGTGTTCATTTTTAGGTGACAGTCCTGATTTTGACTCTTGTCCCCAAACGGCAGTTAAAGGACCATTTACCTCACTATAAGCTCTCCTCCTGTTGTGAAAGAATACAAGATTGTATGTTAAAATTATTTTTTTCTTCTTTTTTTTTTAATTACACTAACAACATCTAAGAAATGTAAAATGTGAAGTCTGTTTACATAAAGTCTGTCCTGCCTACTGAGTGTTTGATGATTAATAACAGACATCCATGTGTGTTAAGGACTTTATAGCAGGATTTCCCTGCACTCAGGAATATATTGAAAAAGTTAACCTATAACTGACCTATTTAGGTGATTCCGGCATCCAATACTCTGCATAGATAGATGAGGTAACGGTTAGCCTCTGTTTTCCTTAGGCTTAGTGACTGGTTTAAAAACTGTTTTAATTTATTTAATTTTTTGGGAAAATGTCCGTATTTCAAAACTTCAATAAGTATTTCAACATGCTTTTATGAGATCTTTACGGTGATGTGGTCCAAATTGTATTGCATTAAATAACCCTTTAACTTCAAGCCAAATCCCAAATTAGTGTAAATCCCTTGATATTTTCAGGCTTTCTCCTGACCCTCGTAGCTACATTGGGGAACACCAGCCAAAAATTAAATCTAACGATTAATCTTCACAGACTATCCATCAAAAAGCACTACAAAAAACATTATATCAGAGTTGGACACCATTTTACACAGAATAATCACTCCACCCAAAACCTAAAAAACAAAAAAGAGGGAAATTCAAAATCATTGAGGAAAGAAAAACATTTGAAATGAAGATGATCACATTCCTCAATACAAAAGATACAGGACTTAATATGGACTTGGGATTTTTATCACATTATCAAAACTTTTTGTGATCCTCTCATGTTTTTTTGTTTGTTTGTTTTTTATTGTTAATTTCTACTCCTTAATGTGTGTGTATATCTATACCCCTAACTTAAGTTTTAGTTTTCACATATCTAATACTCTGATTATTCTTTTAGGTTATTCACAGCTACCTCACTAATTATATATACTCCTTGCCTCGCTCCACCAGATTATCCCCCTGCCTCAAAAAATCCAAAACCTTGCTAAAAACGCATCTCTTTAAAGAAGCATATCACTTTTCACCCCAACATGCTCATCACCTCTCTCTCCCTCCTTTACCACACACACACACACACAATACCTTTAGGTTGTAAGTCTTCCAGTTTCAATCCTGCATGGTGCTTTGTGGAAAGCACTATGGACACTGGATTCAAGGCTCAAAGACAGGGCCATCCTTGCTTTGCTGTGTGTTGATTTGTATTTACCGTGCCTGGAACTTATCTTATGTACAGCGCTACGAATGCAGTGTAATAACTGTTTTTCTCGGAACTCTGAGCTGGTAGCAGGTTTTTTAACTTGCTTTAGACAAGTTAAATGTACTTTTTATTTACTGTACTACTGTACGGTTGAGGGCTTCTATCGCTTTTTTACCCACCATATTATAAATGATTGTTGTGGTGAACTACCTACTCATAAGGTCCACAATACAGGCTGAGATCCCGCTCCGTGCTGATGATAGCCAGTAAGCTTGAAACAGCTGTACATGGATAGGATACTCAGCCTGTGTTTAATCCAACCTTGGCTTTGCATTAAAGCTGTGTAATACAGCATGCATAAGCTTAAAGGAAGCCATGTTTGGTAATGGCTAGGATTGAAGAGCGAGCCATTTGTGGGCACATTTGCAGGTCCCAGCTCAGCTTCCCAGAATGCAGTATAATAACTGTTTTTCTCGGAATTCTGAGCTGGAAGCAGGTTTTTTAACTTGCTTTAGACATTCAAAGGTGTAAACAGATGTACTCTGTATTTACTATATATATATATATATCTATATATATATATATATATATATATATATATCTTTATATCTATATATATATATATCTATATCCCTTAGATTGTAAGTTTGCGAGTTTCATTTGTGTGTCCGTGTCTTGGAAACAAGCACTATGTACATTTGATTATATGCTCAAAAACAGGGCCCTCCATTCTTTAAGGTGTTAAGTTTGTTTTTTGCCATGTACTAACCACCTGTACAGCGCTACGGAATATGTTGGCGCGATATAAATAAAGATAATAAATAATAATATCTATATATCTATATATATTTACACACACACACACACTGTGTATTTGGATATACTAAGCAACAGGTGCTTAGACTTTCCTTAAAAAATTTTTTCAAAAACAGCGATATTTGGGAGACTAAGAGGAGGGATATTCCCTCCAAAAAGGGACAGGGTGTAAATTATAATACAGAATAGATGTTAATTGTGGAGCTGCATGGGTCCTTTCCCTCTTCTCCTATGCAAACCATTGCAAAACATTGGCAGCTGCAGTGCCTCCGCCAACTGCTAGATGGTGCTGCCGATTTCCCGACAGTGATGCACAATATATATAAGGCGCGCCGACAGAAGAGGCCTTGAGGTATGAGAGGCACGCCCGAGGCCCTTGAGGGCCGAGTGCCCGAGCCGAACAAAGCAATGGCCTCACCGTCAGCACCACGTTGGCGGATGTTATAAATGTTGCCTTCCCTCAAGCCGGATGGCGCCATCTAGCAGATACTTGATGGCACTGCAGCTGTCAGTGCTGAGCTTACACAACGGGATAGATCTGCTGCATGAAAATGTTGCCATTTCACCCTCTCTATAGGTAGACATTATCAGCCTTATTAAATTGCGATTCAGCAAATTTAAGAGGGCTCTATTTAAGCACATAGCATATCTTTTTTTACAGAAGTTTTTAGTTAGTGAACTTCTATCCAAAAGCAAGGTCTTCATTAACTAAAAACTTCTGTAAAAAATATATGCTATGTGCTTAAATAGAGCCCTTTTAAATTTGCTGAATCTCAATTTAATAAGGCTGTGTATGTTTATATTATATATACATAGATAATACATAAAAATTAAACAAAAGCTCACCCTCATAGCTGTAACAATACTAAATATCTATGTGATTAGATAATCATGTCACTCACAGATAAAACATATACAAGTATATAGCACATCCCACAGTTTTCCCGCTCTTACAGGATGATGCCAGACTCTAAAACGTCACAACATCCGCGTGCAACCTGGCGGGAAATTTAAATCCCCACATCACTGCACGTGCAGGCCCAGTAACAGCCCCAGTCTTGACTACCTTTGCCCTCCATGATTCGTACGAAGTCCCCTCGGTACGTGTTGCTGCGGACCTTCTGCTCCAGACTGAAGCTCCTGATGCTGACCATCTCCTCCACGTCTGAGATATCCTCATGTTCTGCGTATCTGAGGCGGCCGACAGAGCGCTGGGGAGGATAGACATGGGCTTACATACGGGTGGCCTGCACTGTGCTGACACAAAATAATACTAGAGAGATAGATATACATAAAGAGATTCATAGACCGATAAACATAGATACATACATAGCGATAAATATACATACATAGAGATATCGATATACAGATACATAAAGAGATAGCTATAGAGATACAGATACATAAAGAGATAGCTATAGAGATACAGATAAATATATTGATAGATATATAGAGACGTGCATAGAGATAAATATATACATAGAGAGAGATTTAAAGATACATAGAGAGATGGATATATAAAAATATATATATACACACACATACATAGAGAGATGGATATATAAAGATATACAGAGAGAGAAAGATATACAGAGAGATAACGATATACAGAGAGAGATATATAAAGATATACAGAGAGAGATATATAAAGATATACAGAGAGAGATATATAAAGATATACAGAGAGAGATATAGATATACATAGAGAGATATAGATATACATAGAGAGATGGATATATAAAGATATACAGAGAGAGATATATAAAGATATACATAGAGAAAGATATATATACACACACACACACATATATATATATATATACACACACATATATATATATACACACACATATATATATATATATATACACACACACACACACATATATATATATATATACACACACATATATATATATATATATATATATATATATATATATACACACACATATATATATATAAAGAGGGAGATGGATATATAAAGGTAAACAGAGATAAAGATATACATAGAAATAGATATATAACGATATACTTAGAGATAATATATATATATATATATAAAGATAAACAGAAAAGAGATAGATATACATGGAGCGAGAGATATAGAGATATGTATATAGATCTATAAAGATATATATATAGATGAAGATGTATATATAGATACTACAACTTGTTCCCACTGCACATCCACATATTATTATTATACTTTCCCGCGGCAAGTGCTTCTAAGAAAGTAATAAAAACTCAAGCTTTACAAGACACAGTGTTGTGTTTTCTTCATTTGTATAATTAAATAAATATGCAAATTAATGACTTCTATAATAGGTTTACCATTGTAACAAAAGCCGTTTAAATCATTTCACAAAACTGCATAACAGCTGTCAGTATACTAGGAGTGCATAATGCTAGCAGTATGTGAGCAGGTGTACCACTGCACGGGTTATGGGAGTCCCAGGCGAGGCATTTAAATGCCATGTGCACGCGGCTCTTATATAAACAACAATAAGACAGTATGGTGTATACGGCACATTGCACGTGTGCTAGGTGTATGGTTAGCACTTTTATTATGTTTATTGCATGGTATGGAGCGGCGTGGGGCCTGTGCCCAGGAGCAGTTGTTATTGTCACGTTGTTTCTGAGGCAGCCAGCAGGGAGTGAGGGAGCTGCACGGTCACACAGCACTGTATTGTGTATAGAACATAACAGCAGAGCCATGAGATCTCATATGAGGTATTAATACTACCAAATCCTTACTCCATATTACAAACACTACACCCCCAATCGCCTGTAAGCGTCCCTTTCTCTGCATCTCCTCCCCCTGTGTTGCACAAGTACCCTGCCTGGATCTCTCTTTGTTATTACTATGCCCCCTCCCCACCATAGAGACACAAAACATTTACACACCAATCTTCTTCCAGGTTCTTTCTTTGCCTCCATGTTTTGAGCAGGAGGGAGTTGTGGGGTAACAAGGGGAGACTGCTGTAGAGGGTTCCTCAATTAAGGAATCCTGTTTTGCATTTTAGGCAGAAAAAAAAAATCCGTGTATAAAAAAGTTAATGCACCAAAAACAATCCACCGATTGGCTCTACAAAGTGCAAGGAGGCATTAGTGGCTGTAGGGTCGGTGACGTCATAATGTACAGAAGGTAAACATTGCATCCAGGGTGCATCGGGGGCCACATGACTTAGAAGTTTGCGGCAGACACGCGTGGGGTGCTGGTGACTGGGGATCAGACATTTCCTGACATTCGTGAGCCTCTCATATTGATGTTTTGGTCGGTCACGGGGCCTGGCATGTACGCACGCGCCGAGGAGCCTCGCTTCTTTATTTGTTATGATTGCTGCATGAAGTCTGCACTTTTGGGCATTACTTTCCACTGATCAGGAGTGGGTGGTGCTCCTCACTCATCATCCTGCCCACTTCCCCAGCCCCTTTATCTCTCACTCACACAGCAACATCTTGCATCAGTACAGTGTAAAGATCTGCATCACTTTATATCAGGGATCATACACCCTGCAAATCAAATAAAGGAGCAGTGCAAGCATATTAATAACTGAAGATAAAAATGCAAAGTTTGTGTATACTTTATGTATTGCTTTATTAAAAAATATGCATTTGCAAAGTTTGGTTATTTCAAATACTTTATAAGGAAAAAATTAGCATACTAATCCTTTGAGATGTATATTTTTGCTTTGTATGGGAAGAGAGTTCTTGTATAGTAATCTGTTTTGCTTTTCTAATTGCATTGAATGCATTTTAAACATGTGTTTAAATTAAATCAGGATTCTGAAGCTTGGAAAATTATTGTTGTTTATTGGTTCAGTCGTGTCCGACTCTACATGTCCCTATGGATTGCGGCACACCAGGCACATTTTGGGTCTGGTTGTGTTTATCCATAAGGTTTTCTGCTCCTTTCCTATTATGAGTACTCCAGCCCACCACCGGCACAGGCAGTGGCAGCGAGCATCTGCTAGATGTCGCTGGCAGGATTTAGCTGCCGATGTCTTATCTTTGGGGTTAGGGTAAGGGTAAAGGTTTAAGCTTCGCAATTGTGTACAATCTCAGCAGCACTTACAAACTGTGTACAATTTTGGCCACGCCATCTAGCAGCTCCTTGCTGCAACTGCTGCTTCTACTGCTGGCATTCTCAAACCAGGAAAGATCTGTTTTTCTTGGTACATCTACTGGAGTGGGTTGCCAGTTCCTTCTCCACTGGACTACAATTTGTCTTATCTCTCTGCTATGACCGGCCCATCTTGGATGACCCTACATAGTATGGCTCAAAGCTTTATTGAAGTACACAAGCTGCTTCACCACAACCAGGCACTGATCCAGAAGGGATTGGAAAAGTATATAAAAGGACAAAAATCAGGAAAGGTATTGTTTGCTGTGCTGTCTTCATTTGTTAAATGGCAGTTTAAGAAAAACCTCACATCTTTGATTTGTATAAGAAACTACCAAAACTAGCAGCTGTGTAAGCCAAAAGCGTAATAAATAAGATCTTCATATTGGAACATCCTGCTAATGTACAGACGCTTATACAAAGGGATAAAACTTTATTTCCTCTAACTATTGCAGGGCTCAGATTTGGGGTATCTCTTCCAGGAAGGAGGACCCACCAAGGTCATATGTCTAACCTTCCATGCTATCACTGTTTGGTAGATTATATATTTTTCATTTGATTTCTGTGGTTTAGAAATAACAATGTGGACTCACTTTTTTAAGATAGCGTGAAATAATTGAATAAAGTTGATGCATTTTAGGTACTCCTTACATTGTAGTGATGATAGTACTTATTATCAGGTCTTAAGCACCCTAGGATTTTGTTTTTCTAATTAGCAGAGTGGCACATGGATATCCCATTAATCTGCTATACAGGTGTTATCAGATTATAACTGATTGTTAGGATATCATGATGGCTGATCACGTACCCATTAATACTGATAGGAGACACAATGTCTGTTACTTACATCAGACAAAAGTATCTGTTCACAGATTGATGAGGGGATGACATGGTTAACTAACGCACGTATTAATGTTGCCTTGGAATAAAGGCCATTGTAGCAAGTAAAGTGTGTATTATACCAGGCACAATTAAGTTTAGGCCTCAACTCGAGATCAAGAAGATCCTCACTCAGAATCCAGTGTGGGCTCTGTTGCAACTAATTATTGTATAGCGTATACCGAAAACATGCAGTACTTTAAAACACCATAGACATTGCAGAGCTCATGATGAGCGCCCCAGGCGCACATCGCATGGCACGCAGGACTTTGAAACACCATAGACACGAGCACAGAAGGTGCTCATGTCGATGGCTGCGATAGCCGGTGAAAAACGTAGCACGTTGCTGCTGATCGCGAGGCACGCAGTTTCATAATTTAACGGCCAAAATTGTTTCAAGTGCGTAACTCACTCACACACAGCACAGGGGAGAGCCAGGAAGCCTGGGAGTAAGGTTGCAAGCAATTTTGAGCCATATTTGATGTTTTTCATCGATAGATAATTGGATAAGCGAGGATAAAAATGGCAGCCGAAATTTTTTTAAATTATCTGAAACAGGATGAAAACGAGGCTGAGCAACGCCAGGCACGTGGGACTTAGAAAATACACGAAGGCGAAGACAGTAACACACACGAACAACGCAGGACTTACATTGCAAGCTTCTCCCACCATCTACTTTACGAGCCTTGCGATGAGTGCCATCGATGAGGCCTCGTCCAACCTGCTACTTTCATGCCTCGCAATGAACACCTTTGGCTTTCATTGTGAGCCACATCGCTCATTGCAAGCCTCTCCTCCCCTCTACAGGCCTCACGCTGGGCGCCTTAGCTGCTCATCGCAAGCCCTGCAATGAGCCTACCCTCTACTTTACGGGCCTCGTAATGAGTGCCTTCGGTACTGCATGCCTGGTGTTATTCTGGTAATTGTTACAGGTTTTGGTCTCGTTTTGTTTCTTTTTGAAATCATTTAAGATTTTACGGCCGCCATTTTTTTCCTCGCAGGTATACCCCGCTGAAAGGTACCCCTTGTATCGATGATTCACTATAGCGCTTTTTCCTGTAATTCCACTCTTTAGCACTGTTTTTGGCCACCGATCCCTGTTTAACACTGTGCCCCGCTATAACGATGTTTTTTGCCTCACCAGCCCCCTTTTAACAATCCAAACCATCTGCCATTTAAAAGGGACTGTTTTGTTAATGTTTGCGGTTTCTATAAATTGAATTAAAAAAAAAAAGATGTTCAGTTTGTGTTAGTGTTTGCTCTTTCTTAAAAGTTCATATAAAACCAAAATTGTTTAAATTTCACTTGCTTATGTGTATTTCTCCCATGCATTCCCCTATCTTCCCTATGTTAAGATGATCCCATTTATCGCTGCTTTGCTTAGCAGTCCTATTGCCCAGAAACTACCTACAGCGTTAAGCGGGCTATAGCTTGTTACATATAACTAGCCAGCTAAGGACAGCTTTTATTAAAACTGTTTTGTTGAGATATAAAGTAATATTGCAGTTAGGATATTGGGTCTCATTCACATCCTTTACATTTCCCTTTACCAGTAGGATGTGCTAACCCAGACTTCCAGTCAAATACAGTGAGCCTGTCAATAAGGCCTAAGAAATAACCTGTTGAAAAGATGAGCTTATTTGTGGGCGGGAGTATGTCCTCGGGGCGGGGCTCGCGTCAGCAGCCTGGTTTTGGTTGGCGGATGTAAATCTATGTCCTTAACTGGTTGGCGGAAGTGTAATGTACTGAATGACAGGTCGCTGTGCATTGTGGGTAAGGGTGGATATCGCGGCCTTGCAGTAGCGGCGAGCAGCTGTCTGTCTCCCCGCCCTGATTTCCGCTCCTCACGGACAGAGACACTGATCATCGGGGAGCCTGGTCTGCGCTGTGGCATGAAGCCGAGGCACGTACTTTACTAGGCGCCGGGCAAATGTACCCCGAGCGTGAAGAGTGTCACAAAGCCCGCCCGCGCCCCCCGCAGCCGGAGGAGGAGGTGGTCTCCTACCCCGAGTGGATTAGCAAGAGCTACGTGGAGCTCATGAGTCTGAACGAGCACTCGATGCAGGCGCTGTCCTGGAGGAAGCTCTACCTGAGCCGGGCCAAGCTCAAAGCCTCCAGCCGCACCTCGGCGCTGCTCTCCGGCTTCGCCATGGTAAGAACATGGGGGGCATCATAGCGTGTGATGGGAGGCACTGGGCACGTGTGGTGGGAGAACACGGGGCAGTGGGTACATCAGAGATCCTGTAGTGGGGGCAGTGGGTGCATCAGAGGTCTTGTAGTGGAGGCAGTGGGTGCATCAGAGGTCTTGTAGTGGAGGCAGTGGGTGCATCATAGATCTTGTAGTGGAGGCAGTGGGTGCATCATAGATCTTGTAGTGGAGGCAGTGGGTGCATCAGAGATCCTGTAGTGGGGGCAGTGGGTGCATCATAGATCTTGTAGTGGAGGCAGTGGGTGCATCATAGATCTTGTAGTGGGTACATCAGAGATCCTGTAGTGGGGGCAGTGGGTGCATCAGAGATCCTGTAGTGGGGGCAGTGGGTGCATCATAGATCTTGTAGTGGGGGCAGTGGGTGCATCATAGATCTTGTAGTGGGGGCAGTGGGTGCATCATAGATCTTGTAGTGGAGGCAGTGGGTGCATCAGAGATCCTGTAGTGGAGGCAGTGGGTGCATCAGAGATCCTGGAGTGGAGGCAGTGGGTGCATCAGAGATCCTGGAGTGGGGGCAGTGGGTGCATCAGAGATCCTGGAGTGGGGGCAGTGGGTGCATCAGAGATCCTGGAGTGGGGGCAGTGGGTGCATCAGAGATCCTGGAGTGGGGGCAGTGGGTGCATCAGAGATCCTGGAGTGGGGGCAGTGGGTGCATCAGAGATCCTGGAGTGGGGGCAGTGGGTGCATCAGAGATCCTGGAGTGGGGGCAGTGGGTGCATCAGAGATCCTGGAGTGGGGGCAGTGGGTGCATCAGAGATCCTGGAGTGGGGGCAGTGGGTGCATCAGAGATCCTGGAGTGGGGGCAGTGGGTGCATCAGAGATCCTGGAGTGGGGGCAGTGGGTGCATCAGAGATCCTGGAGTGGGGGCAGTGGGTGCATCAGAGATCCTGGAGTGGGGGCAGTGGGTGCATCAGAGATCCTGGAGTGGGGGCAGTGGGTGCATCAGAGATCCTGGAGTGGGGGCAGTGGGTGCATCAGAGATCCTGTAGTGGGGACAGTGGGTGCATCAGAGATCCTGTAGTGGGGACAGTGGGTGCATCAGAGATCCTGTAGTGGGGACAGTGGGTGCATCAGAGATCCTGTAGTGGGTGCATCAGAGATCCTGTAGTGGGTGCATCAGAGATCCTGTAGTGGGTGCATCAGATCCTGTAGTGGGTGCATCAGAGATCCTGTAGTGGGTGCATCAGAGATCCTGTAGTGGGTGCATCAGAGATCCTGTAGTGGGTGCATCAGAGATCCTGTAGTGGGTGCATCAGAGATCCTGGAGTGGGGGGTATTGGTGCGTCAGAGATCCTGGAGTGGGGGGCAGTGGGTGCATCAAAGATCCTGGAGTGGGGGGCAGTGGGTGCATCAAAGATCCTGGAGTGGGGGGTATTGGTGCGTCAGAGATCCTGGAGTGGGGGGTATTGGTGCGTCAGAGATCCTGGAGTGGGGGGCATTGGACATGTGTACTGGGGGAACACATGAGGCAGTGGGTGCATCAGAGATCCTGGAGTTGGGGCACTTGGGGGGGGGGGGGGGGCAGTGGGTGCATTAGAGCTTGTGCGGTGCAGTGGAACCGTGCAAGAGCATAACTAGTGACATACATTGGACTGCATGCTTTATATTCCCAAGCTTGGGGCCAATGCACTCCTGTGTATTCACCCTCCAACAATTGCATTATCACTAGCACTAAACCTAATGCTGCTACAAATGGCTGTGAGCAGCTTCTTTTTATGGTTCTACATTTTTTTTTTCCTGAAATATGCTAATTCTCTAATATTTTTCAGTCCATTTGGAGGGCAGCTCTGATTTGCTATTCCTTTCCAATAATGTTCATGTTTAGATTTTACATTTACTCCCCAGTCTGATCAAAGTGTTATTTCCAGGCGTAGAAAATGTAAGTCTAGTACACATTTTTTTCTTGAAACCATGAATATATTTTATATATTGTAATATTGGTCTGCACTAAAAGTTTACATCTATAGATACACACAGGGGTGAACAAATAATCTAAACCTTAGTATCTGGGCCGACCTTTGTTTCAGAGCCAGACAGGGCATTTCAAGAAGGAATCCATTTATAAAAATAAATTTTACATTTACATACAGGAGGTCCCTGGGGTACGGATCACATACATCTTTAGGTCGGATTTGTATGTAACTTGGATCCCTGATAATATATAGTAAATACTACAATGGCTCATACAATGTAATAATAATAAAAATATCATAATGTATTGTAATAAGTTAGACTATTGTGCTGTCTGTTTTAATTTAAACTAACAGAATAAAAAACAAACTCGTACTTAAAGCTCAGTTAAGTATGGAGCATTTGTAACCCTGGACTGCTGTGTGTGTGTATGTATGTATGTGTGTATATATATATAAAATCTTATTTAGTTTTCCATTACTATTTTGTACTTCTCAGTCCTAATTACTTCTCAAAAGTATAATACATCTCTGTGAGGAACTTATTATTTCTAGGCTAGTAGAGAAGGGCCCGTCTGGCTCCTAAGTTTTAGATATATTTGTTCATTTGTGTGTGTATTTTTATATTGTCCATCAGTCTCTATTTATTGCTGTTGCACTAATTAAAATCTTTTAAGTCTTTAGCTTAAAATCTGAATCAGTTTCGTATAAAAGTCCATGCAGCATATGTGCACACATTTCTTTCTCTAATATTTAAAGTCAGAAAGCAAATTCTTTATTTTTATCAGAATTCAGTTTTCCATTTTATTAGCTTGGAAAGTTATTTTGGATGCCCTATAGTGGATTCTAAATGATTTACGTTAATCTATTTACAAATGGATTGTCTCTTGGTGTAAATTCACCTTTTTCTGTGTGGCAGCACTTCCTTTTTTTGCTTCCCCTACAGTTGTTGGTGACTGATGTTCGAGTAGGGACTTCATAATCAGCGCATGTGACAGATCCTGGGTTCTATTGAGCAATGGCTTCTAAAGCTTGAGTGCTGGCTCCTAAGCTTTTCTTCTTTTTTTGGTATATTCTTTACATTTCTATATGTACAACCTTTTTCTCAGCTTCTCAAACAAATGTCTTTATCAGCCTGGTTGTATCCTAAATTTATATATTTTATATTTTTGGCAACTCCTGCTCTTATTGGGATCTAATTTTTGTATGGCACAATTTTGTAAATTGCATTACTGCTAATGTTCCAATACTGAACATCGCTTTCCATTTTCCATTAATTCACTTTTAAATGTTTTCCTGTTTAGTCTACAAATAGTTAAGATACATGTGATTTCATATAATTACAGTGTGTGTATGTATGTGTGTGTGTGTGTGTGTATATATATATATATATATATATATATATATATATATATATATATATATATATATAAATGTGTGTAATGTGTGTAATGTGTCAGGCATATGCACATGGTTAAAATGGTAATGGATTACGAGAGCGAAGCCATTGTGGGTACACTTGCACGTCCCTGCCCAGGTTCCCAGAGTGCAGTGTAATAACTGTATTTCTTGGAATTCTGAGCAGGAAACACATTTTTTAACTTGTTTTGGACGTTCAAATGTGAACAAAAAGGCATTATTTATTTACTATATATATATATATAATATATATATATATATATAATATATTTATTTGTGTGTATGGAATAACAAAAACAAATAAGAGCTAGAACTAAATGTTTATGTACCATTGTTCCCTGACTTTGTTTTTTTTTTTTTAGTCCTATAAAGGCATAGCCCTCTTAGTGCTTTTGCCATTTATCCACAGGGGTCTTGTTAGAATTGTATTTTATGTCATAAATATCAATATAAATCTATAAACAAACTACAAATGAGAAAATGTACTACTACTCATCACTGTATTGAGCCAAGATTTAAAAATAATGTGCTTGCGCACTGGCCAATATAATTTCTGCAAACTTGATGCAGTAGGGCTGGCGCTCTTCCCTGGGCTAAATAACTGAATGGGGTGTTACAGCTCCCCACAGTGCAGCATGCTACATTTGTGCCTCATACGCAGGGATCAAGGCTCCCACTATTTATATTTATGGCTCCATTTATTTCTCTAGAATTAGGATGCATCTAGAAGGGGCTCTCACCTTGGCTCGTTTAAAATCCACTGAAGATGAAATTGGTATGTGCGCACTATATATATATATATATACACACACACACACTAGTGAGTACACCACTAATCTGTAGTTTGGTGTAGTGTTGCAGATGAATGGCATCACAGTGTGAATGCCCTACTTTTCTAACAATATTTGTTGGAATGTTTTTAATCAACATTTTTTACATTGTGTTCTTCAGCCTCTTGCTCCTTTTTGAAGGTGGCTGTGTCCTAGACTTAGTTCTTACTGTTAAGCCTCTGCATAGTTTAGGATTAGGAAATACAAGTATTAATAGATTAGGACATTTCTACAGTGCAGTTTAGCTTGTGTTTCATAGAAAGACTTTAACTAAAACCTTCCCCCAACGTGCTTTGTTGTGGCTGGTGTGTGTTCAGCTGGGTGTCTGTCATTTTGCACAGTTTAACACAATACATTTGGGTAAGCTATACATTATGTTTATTAAGTGGCCACTTTAGTGGTTATACATTAGGGTTTTAGTTACAGATTAGCAATAAAATGTTTGGAGCAAAATATGTATAATTTGAAATTGGCATTCTAACTTCCAATATATGTCTTTATTTCCATAACTAGGTTATGTCCAGAAGGTTGTCCTACTTTTTATTTATTTATTTTTTCTTTATTATATGTCTAACATATTCACTGCAGGAAAGTACATAATATTATCAGAACAACAGATGAAGACTTTTATCATGACTTCCTCTGGGCACATCCTTTTCATCCCCTTAGACACGTTAGCAGTAGAATGAAGAATGTCTACTGAAATATAAAAACTAAGCTTCAACTATTGCTAATCATGAACTGAATACGTAAATGACTGCCACGATCTGCTTCTTCAAGGGTGCTTGATATGAAACTTGTTCAAACCTCCCCAGCAGAATCATGTAGTTCCTGTTCTCCATGACACAAAAGATGGCTTCTGAAGAGGGCAAGGCCCAAAAGGTACAGGCAGAGAATACTGCATACAGGTTACAAGTGGCCCATGGCAAGACCACTCCCCAAGTCAGGATACAATACACAGAAATAGTCTCACACCTTGTATATGTGAAAACTATCTCTCAACCTTTATTGAATGATCAAAACAACATATTTATACGCTCCAATACCACACCCTTGTGTACATTTGTGTGTGTGTGATGTCAGCCCATCTGGCTTGCAACCTTGGGCTATCAAAGGTCTTGAGATCAAATTCAATAGCTGGCTAGTGAAAAAACCTTTATGTTAAACTCAAGTGTTTGATTAGGACTACTTGAATTACACACATCTGTCTTGAGCCAAGGTCTGTATGTGTGAGTGTGCAATGATCTGCCACTAACTTCTATGCAGAGCATTTTTACCAATTCCACATAGGTTCTATATAACATTTTCCCTCTTATAATATATTATACCTAGGATACATAATAACCATGTCCAGGCAACATATAACCACACAATAACACATAATCCCAATACAACAATGTCATGCTCCCTTGGCCATGTTCATAAATTACTAGCAATATGAGTCCTTCAACAATTAAATCATGACAGAAACCCTACTGTATGAGCATTACATTGATTGTTCAAATGCAAGACTTAACTAGTAATTTCATTTTTGCTGTTGAGAGTGCTTGACATATTCCGTAACCCTACCGTCATAAAAGGAGTGTGATGGAGCAATCTCTATTTTCTTCAACGTGGGTTTTTTGGAAAAATGACTTTGTCAAGTATGGTGTGACCACTTCCTTCTAGTGACCTAAGTGTTAATTTCCACATACATTACAGGTCCCTTTAAGGGAGTTACACTGCCATTTCTTTTTCTGGCCGCGTCAAGAAGCAAAACAATCTCTTAAAGCCGTCATTTCTAAATTTTACTAAAGCTATTCAGGGCTGGAATTTGTATACTTATGTGGGACAAGTGAGTATGGGTAGACTAAGGAAAATGTGTGTTTGCTTTCCCACATTCACTGACAGGCCATGGGCAGTCTACCACCTGCTTCCAGAGTCATCACTTTCCGTCATGGGGGATCTTGGACAGGACATGGGCCAAAGGTGGTCTACCACCTGCTTCCAGCACTACCACTTTCTGCCAGGGGGATTCTTGGGCTATCGTATATACATTTCACATGGGTATATAATTATATCTCTGTTACCCTCTCTTCAGTAAAGATCATTTATTTTCATTCATTCACTCAGTCAGGGGCTGATAAACTGATTTGAAAGTTAAGAGCTGGCCAGATCCGTTAAACCGAAATGTTTTTAGGAGCAAGGTTATGGTTCCTATATAGAAATGTATGTATAACTGCTCAAAGCTAGGCACCAGCCATAAAAGGTTTAGTAGCCAGGGGGGGGGGGGGGGGGGTGTACATCTGTACTTATAGTGAAGGAAATGGTTTTGTAGGTCCAATGGGTGGCGTACGCGTTGCAAAGGACAATATTAACTGTATGATGATGAAGAGGGACATACTCTTCCACTTTTAGTATAAAGGCAGTGTGCCACGTGGGTGGTCTTCAAGCCACCTGTTGCCCACCACTGGTTTAAATAGTGATGATAGTGTAACATTGGAGAGTGTCCTAAATGCTGTAACTTCTGTAGTCGTGTCTGTGTGCTTATTTCTATGACTCTTGTTTTTCTGCACAGCGCATATAGACATAAGTATGACTGGAAGAGTAAGTTTGAGGATTGTATGTTTGAACTAAGGAATGTATGTTTGTTTTTCTCCTGTTGGTGTAACTGGCTTTTTTAACCCACAATGCTAACAAATCGTTTGATAGTGAGATGGAGAGGTCAGCACACTGCTTCCATCTTAGAGAATATTACATGACCTTATTTATCCCTTATATTTCATATGGCATTGTCCATTTATAGAAACTGTCTGTTCCAAAATAATTGAGGGCATGGTAGAGGTGACCTGTTTCATATCTTTTTTACTGTTCTATTAAGTTCATGTTGGCCAACTTAAATGATTTTAAAATCTCAAAGGATATTGTGGAGATCTTGCAGACTTAATTTAACTCTCTGTATAAGATATAAAAAGGACTGAAGGTTTTCTTAAGCATTAAAGTTAGTATCTTGGTGAGTGACAGGCAGCTGTTCTATCACTTGTGTATTTACGTTGACTTACTGCAGAGCTGTGCTGATGCACATTTAATAAGATCCAGGCTCTCCATATTGCATTCCAAGATGGGAGAGGTCTAAAAATGGGACCTTGTGTTTCAGAAGGGTGGGGAAATATTATTACCCACAAAAAGTACATTACACAGTGTTGTGGTAGATGAGACTATATCTATGACCTTATGTGTAGGAAAACAATGCTAGGTCTGTCATGCGGCACATATCTTAAAAGATATGACATAGAAATATAGATTATGGATTGAAACAGGGTTTAACAAATGTTATAGTAATCTAAGGAGCTAGCCAGGTTTGTGAGTAGCCAGCCAAGTATATATAGTGATATATGTATAATAACTAAAGCTAGGAGCTATAAGTAGATTTCTTGGGGGTTTGGCTCCAGATAGTTGTGATGCCTCACTTTAAAACATATTCCTTTGTGTTGTAGAATTTTATATATAACTTAAAACATATGTATAAATTAAAATCAAATGTCTAAAAGTCCCATTAAAAAATTAGCTTAAAGGAGGTTACTTGTAACCTCCTCAATCTAACTGTTACTAACGCCTAAAGTTTCCAGAGTAACAGATTCTCTGCTTCTAGAGCTTCCTCGAAAGCTCTTCATGAAACCTTTGAATATGTTTGTCCAATAAAAAAGGTATCACTATATACTGCAATATTTATTTTTATATATATATATATATATATATATATATATATATATATATATATATATATTTACACACACACAAACACTGTCATTTCTCTTATTGTTTATTGCAAAGCACACGTTTTGGGGAAAAAACATGATCAAGCAATGGCGGTTTGTGCATCTCTGCAGTAGACTAGCAAAACTGGTGTTGTCCATCAAAAGTTCACTGATTCTTCTATTTAAAATGTGAAAGTATTTTTTACTAGTGGCTTTCCGCTTGTGAAAGAGCAATTGGATGTTTTCCACACAAACAAAATCTTCAAGCAGAAGGCTTGATGTCTCTTAAGAATAAAACCAGAGAGATGGCACATTTTATATGAATTTTAGGCGCTATCTAGATTTGTGAGAAGCTGGAATTTATTAGGGGCAGGGGAAAGAGTTATATGTAGTATATGTATTTTAAGGTGTTAGAGATGTTGGCTTTTAAAAAAAAAACTAAAGAAAATGTCTAAATATGCATTTTTCTGTTTTTATGCCATTTAATTCTTACTTGCAGTTTTACTTAAAGACATTGAATATGTAGAAGGGACCATATTGTTGAGCTAACAAGGCTTACATGGTTGGGTTGAACTTTGTGCCATCTTGTATAAACATTTAGTGAGATGCAGAAGCTGATAAGTGTAGTTTTTAAAATGTGGTTGGTTGTGTCTGCCTTAGTTTCTTAAAGGTATATGCAAGTGAACTGGATTATGAATTCATCTCTCAGAGGAAAATTAGTAGTGTATGAAAAAGAAAACAAAATAAAGATTTAAACAGTTACCCTAAAGTTTGCTGAATTTCTTGCATTTGCAAACTGTTTTCTATCAATGTTGACACTTCTTGAAAATCAATCTCTCTGTCTCGCTTTTAACAATCACCTTTTTGCAAGTAAACTGTTGGGTTGTGTGTTTTATTTATGTATTTTTTACGTTCAGGGGATGATATTCATTGCATATGAGACATTTTTATTGAGAAAAAATACAGCTGTGACCTAACAGATCTCACCACTTGTGACTTTTGAACCACTAACCTACCTATAGAAGTAACTGTTGTTTTTCTGTTTAATAGGTCGCAATGGTGGAAGTTCAGCTGGATGGAGAATATGCTTATCCTGCTGGCCTCCTAATTGCATTTAGTGCCTGTACAACAGTGTTGGTTGCTGTCCATCTTTTTGCACTTATGGTAAGCACATGTATTCTCCCCAATATAGAAGCGGTTAGCAATGTCCATAATCTCAACTCTGTCAATGAGTCTCCACATGAACGGATGCATCGTCACATTGAACTGGCCTGGGCTTTTTCCACAGTCATAGGAACTCTCCTGTTTCTGGCAGAGGTTGTACTACTTTGTTGGGTAAAGTTTCTACCAGTGAACAGTCCAAAATCATCAGTCAACGATTCTTCAATTAGCCCAGGGAAAGCAGCGGCGATCGCATCAACATCCATCATGGTCCCATTTGGATTGATTTTCATTGTGTTTGCTGTTCACTTCTACAGATCGTTGGTTAGCCACAAAACAGACCGCCAGTTCCAAGAGTTGAACGAACTTGCTGAGCTAGCTCAACTTCAGGATCAGCTCGACCACAGAGGAGACTCTGTACAGTCACCTGGTCATTATGCTTAAATATTTATGCATTTGAAAAGGGTTAATGCACTGTTTGTAAAATATGAGGCAGAAGGTAATGATGGAGATTTTCCACCTAGCCCTCCGCATGCTGCAAAGTGTAACAGGAGAAAGTATCTCTATATGTTTCCTGCCCACCAAAGATTCTGCTCATTCCTAGGAATGTAGCTGTACACGGTGCTTGCCAAGATATACACAATTTGTATCAAAATCTGCATAAAGGGCCACTGTAGTGGTCATACAGTAGGGTTTAATTTTAGTTACTGACTATGAATAAAATTGGTTATCTTTTTTTAAATGTTTACTTTTTAGATTCGCATTGCAGTTTCCAGCAGATGGAAATATTCAGTATTTAGGGGCCGAAAACAACCTGCCCAGAAGACTGTCCAATTTTTTTTTCATTCCTTTTGACCAGTGTAGTTTGCCTACAATAGCCACTGCAGGGAAGTAGACAGATTAACAGTTTTATCAGGACAACGGACATTTTTATCATGACAGTTCCCCTGGGAAGAATCATCCCCCTGGATACCTGAAGTCTAAAACTTTAAATTTAAAATATAAGTTTTAAGAGATATATTCAAATGTTATTGTTAATCAGTAACTAAATAAATTAAACTTTTATTGTATTGAGTACTACAGTGTGCGTGTAAGTAGCAGGGAAATCCGTATACATAATCATATCTATCGAGATTAAAAAATGCAAGTTGTGGACCAATCCTAAATCCTAAAGGTTGGAAGTGTGTACTTGCTCACTATTCAGTCACTTGCAGCTCCTTTTTTTTTGTCTTTTTAATGGATCACAAATTACGGCTAACGTTTTTTGTCCGCCGTAGGGTAAGCCGCATATTGCTTTACGCGCCACTATATACAGATCTGTTGTTGCATGCAAAGGAATTAACATAAGCTGTAATTCAAATGCATGAAATATTTTACTTATGTTTGAGTCACTGTATTGATTTGAATTCCAAACATTAGCGTGTGTATGTATATATGCAAAAAAGAGAACTTTATTATGGTTGGCATATGGCTTCATTATGTCGGCATTTGTAAATCACACATTTATAAATCATTTTCTGTAAGTGCCTTCAATGCATCGTCATTCTGTAGTGCATTGCCAGTTTTCACAATTATTACGTTTTTTGTTTGATAGTGTAAATGCCAAACATTCAGAGTATGTGAATGAAAATGAATATCCAGGTCTCCATATTTAATGTGCCATTTGCACATAGCTGAAACGGCAAACTAGTTTTGTCTTGAGAAATATATATTTCATGCAAATACTTGGTTCAAATATTTCAAGGGATGGTAACATCTTTACATTTATACTTGTATTAAAGAGGGTTTTAAAACTTTGTATGTCTGCCTTTATTTAAGGGGGGGGGGCACGGAAATATGTTGTCTTTCTTTTTTTTTTTGTTTAAGCATACTTTTCCTTGTTCAGCATATGACCTGCTCTCTGGGAAGTTTTGAAATTTGTCACTGTATTGCTGTAATCGGATGCGGGCACATTGCCCATCACATGTATGAGCATATCTGCATCTGATTTGGGGAATGCAATGTCATTTTAATTGTCTGCTGTAATGGTTTTGTATGACGATTTATATAGTAAATTACAATACAAACACCTTTTTCAATTTAATGTTCAAAGGCACACATAAAGTACTTTTTGTTTTTAGACTGGAACTCCTTCCATCTTGATTAAACTGTGGCAGAGCCTGCAACAAACAGGCTTCATACAGTTGCCAAATTGCATATGCACAGCTTTACTGGCTGTCCGGCTCAAAGAGAGGAGGAGCTTCAGTTCAAAAATGGCAGAAAAAAAGTGTCCGTTTTTGTTTCTACAAGAGATCAGCTTTTCTTTTTTTTTTTTTTTTTTTTTCTTTAAACACAGAAAACGGAGTAGTTAGGTGTTTATACCAAATTTTACTATATTTGGAGACGCTTGACCATTATAGTAGAACAGATTACTGTCATTACTTCTATACACTATCATACAATGCTAAACATGTGTTTATGTTTAAGACTAATACAGCTGCTAATGTTAATAGTTTGTTCTATTATAAACTTGACATTTTTCTAAACTACCTTGCTCCTATAAAGAAGTGTCAGTAAGGAGACCCATGATCAGGCAAATATAACAGAGGGGAGATGGAGTTCTTTTGCAGAAATAATTCTTGAAATCTTCTTTAAATATAAACTTAAAGTTCTGTCCATTTTTGTTTTTGAAAACTTGAAAAAGAGACCCATCAGTAAGTTTAACTAGCTATTTTATGTGGTTATAATCAGTTGGTCGCTGTGTGCTAAATTTCTAATTGGTAATATTTTTGCTATGGCAATTGATAATTTTGATAAAAAGGTCTAAGCCAAAATTTTAACAGTTTGCTTCAGTTTTTTTTTACTTTTGTTTTTATATAGAAAATAAAAATCTGTTACACTTTTACACAATAAATCTTAAATGTGAATTGTGAAGTGTGTGTGAAGTGTTGTTGCCACAAGTATATACAATTTACTACTGTGTGTAATTTTTCTTAACATTATTAATTGGAATGTTAAGTAACAAAGGGAACATGTTTGTACATTTTAATACAGCTCTTGTTCTAGCAATATTTCAATACTTGTCTAGATTACATTACTGTAGATAAATTTATACATTTTCCCCCAATAATTTTAGTGTATCTAGCCCATGTCTGGCTGCCTCTTAGTTTTTGCTCATTTTTTTCCGTAACTTTTTTTACTATGAGGTAAAGCACTTTGCAATATTTTACATGTTATAAATTGTGATGAAATTGTGTGTGCTTGTTTGTTGCTTGTTCTCTCCAACACACTGTAACAAATAAACACTTTTTTTGCAGAAGTTATGAAATGCCCAGAACTGTCTGTCTATAGCCGCTGTGGGTAGTGGGGCATCATTGATTTATTTACATAAAAGTATGTTTGCACATATACAAATGAATGAGAACACTGGTTGTCTAAATAAATGTATGTAAAACAAATTTACTGAGATGTCTAATATATATTTTTTATATTTAACTGTTTTAATTTGTGAAGACAGACTTGATGGAAAGCCTCTTTGGGCTAAATAATGGTTTCATTATGCAAATTTTTTTTAATTTTTTTTAACGTTTCAATTTTGTTTTAAGGAAAGCCATTTGTGATCCTAAAAGGGAATGCATGTAGCAGTTTTCAGGTGTACATACTAAATGGATGATTCACATTCAAGTCAAGTTGGGGTGAGATCAGTCCGAGCATTTAGTTCTGAATTTTGCCCGGATAGTTATCAGAACAGCTGTCTCCTAAATAGGGTAATTGCTACCAAGGTGCATAGCATACAGTGAGATTGGGACTGCAGGATTCCAATTGGAATATAAACCCTTTGGGCCTCATTCTATTATCGGCCGTAGGAGATGCGGGGCCGCAAGGACCGGCCGCAAGCTATTTGCCTATTCTATTCCCTTCCGGCCGGGGACTCCGGCAGGCTTGCGGCCGGCGCCTTGTTATCCCTTGCCTTTGATCTTAAACGGCCGCAAGAGTTTCGGCCGCAAGCAAATCCCAGTTGCTATTCAATTGCTCCGGGAACCCTCTCTGCAAGACTAAAACTGAGCCGCAGCTTACTCAGCAAAAAGGTCCCGCAGGCACACGATTAAGCACATAATAAAGCCATAATAAAGCCATCCTGCACTCTGAGGAGACTATAAAGTGATTGTAGGTGTTAGCATTCATAGCACAACATTCCCCTATACTCAAATCCGTAAATAATTTTTATTTTCATTTATGTCAAATATCTGTGGAAAAAGTCCCGAGGGCTTGGAGCACCTCAGACCCGCCCACGCTGCGGCCGGAAAATAAACAGTTAATTAAATCTCGGATTTGGGCTGATGTGCAAGCTTGAGAGGGGGTTGCTATTAATCCTCATGTCCCCCATTATGATCCCTAGCATTTACAGAGCTTTACAGTGCCGTCTTGAATTTATTTTTGCTTTTAAAGATTTCTGAGCTTACGGCCGGTTGCAAGATATACGGCCGGCCGTAAGGGGATATCCTTGCGGAGCCGTCTATTTGAATTTGCAAGGTAACGGGAGCCCCGCAAGGAATCGCAGCTTTGCGGCCGATTTACGGCCGATAATAGAATGAGGGCCCTTGTATCTAGGCAAATTTAATATAGGATAAGAGACAAACAAAATAATATTAGTCTCTTATTGAGAGATGTGACAAAAAATTAGCAACCATACTGCAAACCATACCTCACACAAGAAAAGTCTATAAGGTTTGAAATTTAAGAATACTTACCCACCTAAATATGTAAGCATAGAGAACTTTTTAATCTTCAATCCTTAACCATAAAGTCTCTTTTCTTTTCTAAAAAAACCTACAAGACAAGGAACTTCTGTGTGTAATAGTTATCTTGAGTGGACTACATTTTTTATGATGCTTCTTAAAAAGTAAGAGACAGTTAATATCTCTGTATTATCAAAAAAGTGAATTAAATCACATTTTGTCAGAGGAGAATCGTTTCTAATGGTTTTAGACTGTTTTTATACCTTTTTTTTTTTTTTTTTTTTTTTAATTCGTCGTTGTTTTTGAAATAATAACATTTGTTGGCCAAACTGTAAATAGTCCCACTTTACAATAAATTATGATTAAACAGAGTGGAAAACCCTTGAGGGAATAATAAACTCCCTAAAGTCTTAATCACGCTGCCATAAAGCCCAACTCTATGGGGCTAATGGCTTATTGTCGTCCTATGTACAGATACTCTAGTCTCTGCTGTGGATCTCCCTCCAGGGTTACCTTAGGTCTCTGTGATGCCTCTCTGATTAATGCCCTCCTTGCCCAGTCCGTGAGTTTTGGTGGGCAGCCGTCTCTTGGAGGGGTGGTGGGAGGAGATCAGAATCTGGGACCCCAGATCTCTTCCTATTCTGATCTCCTCCTCCCTCACACCCCAGGTCTGTATAACACTCTACATGCTTTAATATCATTCTTGATATAAATGGTGGTAACTGTACTAATCCACCTTAAGAGGACAGAGCCTGTGACAGACCAGTGGGAGGGGTGTAGAGCAGCTCTCACTCCGGACCTGCATGGTGCTGATGTAACACGCAAGGTCCTAAACTTAATTAAAATAGCACAATGAAATATTTTTAACCTAAGTTCTGTAATTGGTAGCTTAGTAGCGTGTTTGGACCTTGCGTGTTCCATACACACCAAGCAGGTCCGGAGTGAGAAACGCTGTACACCCCTCCCACTGGTCTGTCACCGGCTCTGTCCTCTTAAGGTGGAGTACTATAGTTACCACCATATATATGAACAATGATATAGAAGACAGCTCTGACAAAATATTTTTTAGCAATGTCTTTCTTTCTTTTTAAACACATTGGAACTGCATGCTTTCAAGTAGTGATTTCTCAATGATGCTCAATATTTTTCTTCTTACTCTTAGGGGGAGGGGGGGGGACAAAAATGATAGAGCCCTATTTGAATCCCACCCATATGGGGCCACACATCAGACTAATAACCACAGACACTTTCCTACATGTCTTACATAGAACACTATTGTTTAGAAACAAGGGACAGCCTACAGATATTCCTTTTTAAATATAATCCTAATTTTTGTTATTGGTAAATAAATGGTTTGCTTAATCTGGGAGGCATCTATTTTTAAAGTTTTGGGCACCTGTTTTGAGTAAACACCACTACAATTATTTCAATGTCATATTGCGGGCAATATTTCACACTGATCCTTACAGTACTTTCCAAGAATAAACTGCTGTAAAATAAAAACAAAAGTGGGTTTGTGCACACTAGAGCATTGTTTATTGCCAATAAAATGTCATTCAGTCTCAAAGAGCCATTGTAGACCTATTATGCATGTAAAAGGTTATTTTAGACAGTATATATATTTTTTTTACATTTATGAAAAAATATTGGTTTATGGTGCGGATATTTACTTAAGAAAAAACACAAACCCCAATCTGGTCTCACTTGTCTTGACATGTTGCAGTAAACTGGACCAAGGAGCCCTGAGACATCCAGGATTGCAAAACCCTTATGCTTTATTCCCATTCCTATAAATGTAACACTAAATAGTAAGAGGTGTTCATTGACACCCTTGGTTACACTTCAAGTCACAAAATCATTCATATAATCATAATAAAAGATGGCACATAGTTTCCAGTTTCTTTATTTTGTACTTTACCTTTTTGATACAATTGTATTTACAACAAAATTAAAAATTTAACCATGATTGCAATCTGCTTTGGCTATGAGCTGGAGTACGTGTCCTAACAATTTAAATCTTTTAACACATTATCTTGAAGAAATCAAACACAGTTTAATTTATGTATGAGGAGTGCGCCTGAGCTCAGTCTTGATCCCCAAGAAATGATGTCTCAACCTTTTCCAAAATACCTTTGGGGTCTTCTACTTTCACCTAAGCAAAAAAATGAGATTTTATATTATCCAATTGTCATACACAGAAGCTTCTTGGTAGACATTTTTAAATTGAAATGCAGTTTTTTTTGTTTTCTTTTAATCTTAAAACTTCTTGTGGCTTAGGGTGGATATCTAGGAATCAAGCACCTAATGTTTAATAAAAAAAAGGGAATTCTGTGACCTTTTGAACAGACCACAGAAGTGTCATGTTTACAGTATGCTTTTGATGATGTGTAAAATGTGTTACAAAGTAAACTAAATAAACACAGCCTTTAATTGTAACTATTCTATTTCGTTTTGCATTACTAGAGGGAACCATTTGCTTTTGTGATGCAGATAAGATCTCTGTTCCGTTCTAATGAAAGGCTAGGGGAAGTTTCACAAACACATAAATAAGTTGCTCTTATATAAGAGAGTTCACTTATAGAATTTCTTGATGTGTGGTATGCTACCTTATCAGGTGCAATGTCTTAGCAACATTTTCTGATGCATAGTCCCTGATAGGCTAGGACACTACACTGCACATCCAGCACTATTAATTATATGTCAGCATTTGTTGCATAATTGCATAATTTCAGGCAGTAATGTTTTTAGTGGGAAAAAGTACATACAAATGAATACATAGGTAAAATCTAGACCCCTTCCATATCCTTTTAAATGCATACAATATCAGGTTTTGTCAAGTTGTTTATTAGGTGATGGCTGAACAAACTAAACTATTACAAAGGAAATGTACTGTCATAACTACAGTCAAAAGTGTTTGCTTGCTTTAAATAGGAGTATGACACCCATACACTTAAGAAAGGAAACAGGAAGTGTGCAGGAAACTAAGGAAACAGATGGTAATCAAAACAAATAACACAATCAATATATCATATTTTCCAACTAATTAAGGACACAGACATGAAAACAGAAATAAGAATGCAATAAGACATACTTTATTGCAACATAACATAAAATAGCGTGGATATTATAAAACTAGGAGTGAACAGCAGAATATAGCATTGAATCTAAATGTAACATGTTCAGAATAGGTTATATGTGACTGTGGTGGGATAATAATTTGCAGTATGAGACTATCAACTGGCCCTTTCATGAGCTTCAATAAATGCATTGAGGAATCCATCTTTAGGGAATATGTGGCCTAGATTTAGTATCAGACCTGACCATGCATCCTGTGTTTCCACTCCAGTAATTCTTTGGAATAATCCAGTTTTATCCATGTACATAAAAAGAAGGGACAATGTAACAACCCTGATTTAACAATGATTAGGATCCCGGGATCGCAATAAAATATATCCTTAGTATAATAATACCTTGCTATATTTAAAAGTAGGTGGTTTACACAAATTCCCAAAGAGATGGGAATGCATTGCTTGTAAGCCCCTTTCCTATAGAATGCTATAAAGCAGTGGTTCCTCCTAAAAGATGACCAGGGTCTTTCTTGGCAGACCACCTAATGATTTTACTACCTTTTTACAATTATACTGCACTGTGCTATAGTGGAATATAGTTTGTACACTTATAAATCATAATTCAGAGCTTCTGTACACTTCCATATAGCTTTTTATGCAATTTTATTATCAAAGTTTTTCTAAAAATACAATTACGGTACTTTGATAAAAAAAAAAAAGGGAAATTATTGGAGGAACTGTTTTAACATCTTTCCACATTTGGTGGCATTGCCCTAGAAAGTTTAAATATTGTCAATGTTTGCAGCAGTCTGGAAGCTTCCAGGCTGTATTAGTCATTGTAAGCATGAAATAGTCAAAGGACAGCATTGATGTCAGTTCCAAGAGTCTTTAAAAATATATGTTTTAATGATCATTTAAACAAAAAATTGCAGATTCATGTAAGCTAGAGAATTTGGTAGCATGCGATAAAGTTTGTCACTGGTTTTACAATATAGTAAAACCTTTTTCAGAACACAAGGTTTTACTAGCATTATCGAAATTAAAACTGAGCAGGTCCATGGGCGCAGACGACGTACATCCAATAGTATTGAAGGAACTTAGATTGGTACCCCAGACATGTTTAGTTAAACTTGTTAATGAATTATTGTCAGGAGTAGTTCCAAGTGATTGGAAAATTGCTAATTTAGTATTGTTACACAACAAAATGGCAATAGGGAAGTTTCAAGTAACTACAGTCTACAAGTTGTATCCTGATGTATGACTACTACTTTGTCTGAAGATGAATAATTAAAATTGCTTACTTTTGAATTAATATACTACACAATTAAATTATTTTGTGCTTGTTTCCATTAAAATTCAAGCAGCTTCAACTTTTTGGCGGAGGAGACCCACGATTAAAAATACTTTATTAACACTGGTAATAGAAAGGACTCTGCTTACCTCTGGGATTGGATATTTTGTTCGGAAAGGTGCTTCTGCTCGTCCAAAATCAATCACAGTCCCGCATTTTGGAATATCTTCTACCCAAACACCTTCATACAACTGGCCTTTGTCCAAGTAGTAAAACTTCCCTGGGCCATGCTTCTTCCCATTCCTCCATGAACCCTCATAGCGATTTTCATTTGCTAGGAGCAAAGCATAATATATCTAGATGAAGTGGCTATAGCAAAAACCATTCAAACAGAAGGTCAGTTTGAAACATGACATTGGCATGATACCATTGCAGCACAGTGTAGCAGACCTCTAATATTCTGTTTTATCTTTTACTTATATAGTGCCAACGCAATACACAGATTTCAGGGCCCTGCTTAATTAAGTAGCAGAATTCGAGGATATAATTTAGAGATCAGATCTCTATCTTGATGAAACACTGTGTATGCAATATGACTGATATCAACTTGGTGAGTGCTTCCACCATGGCTGTAGTAAGGCAATAAGTGGGACCATAATCATGGTGATCTGGGGTGTTGTATTGTGTAAATGAATATTGTCTGTAACCTTCTATCCAAGTTGAAGTTGTGGGAGAGCATCCTCAGGTGTCCTGTTAATCACCCATTTTAGGTAATGGCAGCTTTGAGGAGGAAGCTGCAATCAAGCTTTCCACTATGGGTTCAGATAAGGCAGTATAACTTTGCAAGTTAGTTGTGGCCCAGCTAATTGGATTTCTTATATCTTTTAGGAAATGCTATATCCCCCAAACTGGTTCATCAGGAGGTTTTGAATATGCTCTATAAGGATATCAGCAGATTAATAGGTTTCCATGTTTTCATGCAATGTGATATATTCCTATGGGGGAAGACTTTGCAGGTTGAAAGGAAGAACTGTGTAAGCCATATTAGTATTTACTGACTTCTTGGGCTTCCAAACAAAATGTTTGTAAAATAGAAATATTTTTAGGCATATGATGGTTTCTCTCTTTTGTGGTATACATGTGGCTCCTCTACCCCATGCAAGAGCAGGGATGATAACAGATTTCATCCAATACCTCCTTGGAGCTTGGCTCTGTCTGACCCCGTGCTTCTGCTACTCGGATGTCAATTTAAAGACACTTTTGAAATACTAAATTTACAGTAAACTATGTTGAAAGAAAGTAATGCTTACAGTATAATTACTGCATACAATAGTAAAAAATAATAAAAACAGTTTTTTTTATTAATAGGGCTAGGCAGTCATTATCCTCCTTTATATACCGTATTGGTCCCAATATAAGCCGTATCCGCGTATAAGCCGCACCCGTAAAGTTCAAGGTGAAAAAATAGAAAAAAGATAGTACTCAAATATAAGCCGCACCCGTAAAATTGGAGAGAAAAAGACTCAAAGTGATCCGCCATTGCAAGAAACAGGCTTTTTTTTTGCAGGGTACAGGCTTCACAGGATGTTAGAAACACTAAAACCGTAAATCGCTATACAACACCGCAGTCTAAAGCACGAAAATCGGCACCCTTAACTCGCAATCGCGCAAATCGGCAGTAATTTTGCATTTGCGAATAGAAGTCGCACGCGTTACCAGCAAAGTTCGCAAATCGGCAATGATTTTTTGCCGGTCGCGAATATAAGCCGCACCCTTAACTCGCAAGCTCAAAAATCGGAAAAAAGGTGCGGCTTATATTCGGACCAATACGTTATATGTTGAATAGCTTGTCTTTAACCACAGCCAGAATCATTATGTGATTAAACAGAAAAACACCAGGAAGTACCTTGAGTACATACATCAAATACATTTTTAAACCCGTTGTATTTTCTTGCTTAAAAATGTTTGCTTATTTTTTACTAGCGCTTAATTTTTTGCTTTATAAAGCAGTTCTGGACTAAAATGTGGTACAATCTCTGGGACCCATTCTCAAATGTCCTATATTATATATTTATAGGTTAAAGGCATATCTAAGTTTCCTGGATTATGAATGCATCTGATAGAGGAGAATCGGTAGAGTATGCAAATTCTTTTTTTACATGAAAAAATACCATAATAAACATTTAAAAACGTATCTTGAAGTTAGCAAAATGTCTTGTAATTTCTGACAGTTGAAATTTTAGAGTCAACACCTCTTGAAACCCAGGCTAAATTAGCATAAAATTAATAATTCAAACTGGCAAATCAGGAGGAACCTCAGCTGAAACATTTGTATCAATCTCTGGGGTTCCTATCTGCTGCAAAGCAGCCAGGGATATGTAGTGTGGCAACATGTTATGTATTTACATATAAGAGTTTCTCTGTACAGCACATGCACATTTGAATACCAACCCTGCAGGTTGTCCATTCCCTACATCAACTACTGCTGCTGGTCTTTTTTGTTTGTTTTTCTTGCTCACACACACTCATTCACCTCTTACTCTCGCTGATGACAACTGCAGCTCTCACACACAGAACAACTCTGTCTCTGCTGATCTGTGGTGAGGGGCGGGGGCAGCACAGCAGAGAGCAGGAAACAATCAGGCGGGTTACATCTCAGTAGTGACTTGGGGACTTAAATCAGTGCTCTCCTATTGGCCGAGGAAGACACAGCAGGTGAGTAATGGGTTAAGATTGGTCTCCAAATGCTCCATGCTGTTTGGAGGGACTGGGGTGTCAACATAATCATTAGAGGCATTTTAGGATATTAATAAAAATGAAATGTTTTATGAAATGTGCTGCATATATAAAGGATGCTTTATCCCTAAGGACTGCAGAAATGTATTAACCCATGAAACTTAAATATGTTTTTACTATATTATCTGGCCAATCAGATTGTGCCATATATGTTTTCTTTCTTCATTACAACATAAAGCCAGCATGGATTTATTCCAGGTCTGCAATTTACTGTACATGTCAGAATCCAAGTGAAGCCAGGAAGCATTGACATCAAATTACTCAGCATCATGCACCTTCTAGTTATCCAAAGATAACCAATGCAGAACTGCTCTAGTGTTGTTCTAATTTTTTCCTCATTAACAGATTTTCATATGTACTGATTAGATATCTAAACTGCGAGTCAGAGTAATCCAGTTAAGTCTATTTAGTCCCAGTCTGACATTCCAATTAGTCCCCTGTTTTGTTTTTAGAGATGCTTTTCAGCAATACCAGCACTGCTCCCTGCACCTCCAAGCCAGGAGGCGCCCAGATTTGCAAGCACCTAAGAGGTTAGGATTTGGTGTTTTTACAGCTGCAACCTGAACTTGATTCCAGACAAGGAACCAAGAGGTTAAACAACCCTGAAGCCATGCAGCGTTGGGCCTGGTTAGTACTTGGATGGGAGACCACCTTGGAATACCAGGAGCTGTATGGTGTGGCCCATTGGAGAAGGAACTGGCAACCCACTCCAGTATCTCTTCCATGAATACCAAGTGGATCAGCATGGTGTGTATGGACCATGAGGGCACAGAGAGTCAGACACACACACAACAAAATATTACACACTCTAGTGTGATGCCATTTAAATGAACATCGGTTGGCGACCCAGCTATGGGTTCAGACACAGGGATTAACATAACAAATGATGCTACAATCTAGGTTTAGCTAAAAATATTGATGTCCTATATCATGAAATCGTCAATGCATCTAAAAATAGAGTAATCACTCAAACTTACCCAAAAGCTGCCCACACGAATAATATATTCAAATGCTTCCTATAGCCCCTGCCGGTTCTCATTTACAGTAAATATAATCAACAAAATGCCATCTTATCTCAATCACACACATATCTTCCATGCTCTTCTAAGAACTGGCTTAAACCTCAGCTGTGAATTGACAACACTGTAAGGGATGACCTGCCAGGTGGTGGATGAAGGAACCAGACTTGTTGCTTGTGAGGTACAATTATGGCTCATTTCCATGAAGAGCGTTGCAAATAAATGATAATAATAATAATTACATATTGCATTTAATTCATGTTTCTATATTTAATGTCGCCATTTCACTTTGAGGCGACATGGTTAGCTGGTTATAGTGGGATCCAGACCAGGGCCTCTGCTATTGGTAGATACTTCCATGACTCTACCACCATTTTTTCTTCTCTCTTCAGAGAGTGCCTTGTTCCAGCTCCCTTTATAAAATAAGCTTCCCTCCTGTACTTCAAACCTGCTGATTCTTATCCATCAGCTGGACAGGAAAGTCAGACGCCTGGTTTATTAAACACAGACTCGCACTTCCCTGACAGGTCCCCCCGGCTGCCCACTGAATTCACTTGTTGGTTATGTGCTACAGAAATATTGTAATTCAACCCCTGGAGACCAAAAGGGAAACATCTTAACAGCACAAAGCCAAACATAACCAGATCTATTTATACCCAATGTATTGCAAGAAAAGCCATTCACACAGATTGTAATTTAATGAAGAATGGAAAGAAAATATTATGCTTTGGAAAATGACTCAATAGTAATTGTAACTCTAATTATGAGAGATGAGATAAGAGCTCAATCTCATTTACTGCATATGGGAACATTGTTTTATTGCTATTTGTTTAAAAATGTGGTTAGGCATTAATTGTTTGGCTTTTTTTTTTTAATGCCGACTTGTATGGAAGATTTTCCATTCATTATATACATTCCATGGGTAAAGAGCTAGTGGAATTGTGGACATGTTATATGTTAGTCCAGTGCTTTCCTATATGTGTTCCATGGGACCCTGGTCTTATGTGTTCTGTAACAAGTTTTGTAGTCACTAGGACATTTTGGCTTTCTTTAGAGTTGTTTGGATTCTGGATTGCAGTTTTTGGGTGCAATGGAGAGATTGAGGTGTTCCATCTGAGTAATGTTATGGTGGTACAAGCCATTTTCTCTCGAGTAAATAATAACTCCCATTTTAAGCATTGTGTGTGCAAATTATTTAGGCTAATGCGTGGCTTTGTGTGCTAATTTGCAGCTCACTGCAATTGAAAAGGGACACTGATAACCAGTGATACTGTTGATGCAGCAGGTGTAAATCAATGGGCCAACATCAAGGTAGGGGCCATCTGTTTCCTGCAGTATAGGCAATCTCTTAGGGCCTCATTCAATTGTGATTTGGCCAATTGAATAAGGCTCTATATAAGCCCAGTAAATATATTTTTTACAGAAGTTTTTAGTTAGTGAACATCTATCCAAAAGCAAGGTCTTACCTAACTAAAAACTTCTGTAAAGAAATATGCTCTGTTCCTATATAGAGCCCTATTCAGTTGGCCAAATCACAATTGAATGAGGCCCTTAATATCTTAATTCATTATTGGAGAGAAGCAGTTAATTATTTGTATTGAATGGTGATCTGTCCACCTACAGATATTTTGGGGCTTTTTTCTTGAGCTCTGCTGCACATAGCGGTCAATACAAGTTGCAAGGGAGGTTCCCAATTATTTTGCACCGGGGCCTTCCATTCACTAGCTCCACCCCCACTGAGGGCATTGGGGAACATATGTTTTTTTGCCACTACATAAACAAACAAGGACACTGTGAGTAACGATCACATTAAAGCAGCCAATTCGTATTTTGGTATCACTCATTTTCATAATAATGTCAGACAAACAGAGTTGTGTATCTCAGGAGTTATTTATTTGAATTGAAAATGGCTACTACAGTGTATATGTGGTATAGCCAGTTTTTAAGAATAAAAATGTGATTTTAAGGTGACAGGGTCCCTTTAATACATAAGCCTGATATTATAAGAATCAAGAGATTATCTTTGCACCCTTTAATATCTATATACCCAAGTGGATTAATAATTTTGCTGCCTGACAGTTGCACCACAGCTAAACACTATCCAAGCTTGGTGCCATAGTATTATCAGCATATCTAAAGTTGGTAAATGCCACAGTGGGGAAAATAACACATACTTATATGAAAGCACATAATAAAGATGTATAAGGAAGCTTTGCCTTCTGTAAGGCAGATAATGAATGGCTAAAGCCGAGAGACACATTTGGAAACTATTTATGAATATCTAACAGGAAAGATAATTGTTTTAAATCCAGCCTTGAAAATATGGCATTTCGCACCAGGCTAAAGAATGATCAAACACTTTTGTTTCCCTTTAATGTTAGTTTTTTTTTTCTGATTTTTCAATCATAAATGTGTCTTGCAATGTTTAACACATAATATACAATTTGGATTTTCTTGTAAGGAGTAGATAAATCAGCTGTATAACCCTGCTTTATTTTGATGCTACACTTGCCATATCAAGTTGTAAATATGATGCCAGATTATGCAAGTGGAAAATATGCAGTACACATGTGGCATGTGCATCATATATGTGACATCTTGGCAAATACCATAGATTATGTTCTGACACCCTGCCATAACCTTGCATCATAAGCAGAGATATAAGGCAGGCAACACTAGTCAATGAGTACAGTCAATGCTTTATTTAGTTTCATTTCAAATGTTCAAATGTTGTTATTTTAGGCAGAAATAATGTTTCAATGTCACCTCATCTGTCATGTTCTCTTGTCTGAGGTATGTAACTCTCACAGTGGGAGGGATTAGCAGCAAGAGCATGCCCAGTAGATTGAACCAGAATCAACTCAGTGCTTTACAAATAAAATCCATTAAATGTTATTTGGAGCATTGTATGCTCATGTGCAAATGTCTACTGGTTGGCAACTATGGAGTTGTTGTTTCCAGACATATACATATCCCTTTAAGTGACAATTTAAATTTCAACAATTTTTAATCTGCTGAAAGACAACAATTGGAATATCTGCGCTTTAAAACATTCATGTTTTCAGTAAATTAAAAACATCTCAACTTGTAATTAACACTAGGAGGGTTAAGAAAAAAGTTTAATATATTATCTGGGATTACTTAAATCAACCACACAGATGTGGGGAGGAAGGGATTAAAAGGTAATTTCCTCCCAAAAATAGCAACATTCAGTATCAATTATCTAACATTTATTTATTTATTCATAAAAAAGCATTTCCAGAAATCCTTATTTATAGATGTAGTTTTCATTTTCACTATAAATGGGACTATTACTGTGCTCCTTTAAATAACATTTCATGTATTTCATCTCTGTGGCTAGTCTGAGCATTGGTTGGCCACCCAGTACTATGAGGATTTCTGAGTGTGGCTAGGTGAGTTACTCAGGGCCAATTGAATAGGGCTCTATATAAGCACATAGCATATTTTTTTACAGAAGTTTTTAGTTCGTGAAGACTTTGCTTTTGGATAGAAGTTTACGAACTATAAACTTCTGTAAAAAAAAAATATGCTATGTGCTTATATAGAGCCCTATTCAATTGGCCGAATCACAATTGAATGAGGTCCCCAGTGGCATTTATTCTGATAGATCCATCTGTGCTCTAGCAAAGATATATTGAAATCCTGGACTGTTGGAAACCGTCATAGGACCGAGTTGCCCACCCTTGGATTTGACTTTGTAATCTGAGCAATGTCATTTATGATACAACACACAATGTGCCCCATAATGAGTAATTTAATACTGTACTCTCACAATAACCCTATGCTTAGCCTGACCTTAAGTCTAAAGTTAATGAAATCAAATAACTGTAGTCAGGACCTGGGGCAGGGACATATTACAAATACATACATTTTCAAGAATTATTAATGTTCATCCACTAACCTGTTCTTATAATAACTCTTGGGTTAAATGATTAAAAAAAATGGAAAGTAAACATAAAATCACAGTGAATTTTAATTATAATTTCTCTGCTTTTTGTATACCTTTTATTTAAACTACAGACCATCCATGTTTCATGCAGAAAAAATATATTATTATCATTTAATCAACTCCTACAAATGATAGAAATTATGCTTGTTGTATTATATAAATCACATTTCAGTTGGATTTATAATCTATTGATACAGTATTTCATAAAACAAATAACATGTTGCATACCTTGCGTCCAAGGCGTTGCTCCCATAATATTTATGACATAAATATTAGATTAGCAATTGTTTTGTCATAAACTTACTAGCATGCGGCACTTACTCTGTTTAAATAGAAAATAGTCCAAATTCTCAGGATAGATCGCAAAGGCTGATTGACAGGTAAACCTTACAAACTTGAATATATGTTTATTGTAACAAAGTTACTACTACTACTACTACTACTACTACTACTACTACTACTACTACTACTACGCTTAAGTACATGGTTTTACCTATAATTCTAAATTATAGCATCCATGGAACTGCTTTGTCCCTTTAAGGGTATACACATCTCTTTCAAATAAGTCTGTGTTCCAGTATTAATTAAAGTACCACTGCAACCCCATTTTTCTATAGGCTTTGAATAACCAAACTTGATAATTGGCAAAACATTTTAGAAAGTTTATTCCATCTGCTACTTTCTCAGGAGTGTGTACCCTTATAAACTAATTTGATTTTCATTATGCTTGCTGAAGCTTCTTCTGCATTTAAAAAAAAATCTCCTCCTATGCCAGGAAGTTAATCATCAGAAACTATGTAGGTCGGTTCCAGATAAGCATTATTGCATATTGGAGTAATAAATAAAATGTTCTATTTTTTTTTTTTACATTCTACAAAAATGGTACTAGTGGCCTGTTACCATCGCTATATATCGTAAACTACATTTTCCAATTTAGCATTTGCTAAAATGGAAACTTTTTTCCTTTTAAGTGTTTTAATCTCTGTTTTTATATTGTATGTGCATCGCTGTCTACCATGTGGTATAATAAACAAATCTTTTTTTTTTTTTTTGTAAATAATATGTTTGCCCATTTATTTTGTTGATCTAGGTTCCAGATAAGCATTATTGCATATTAGAGTAATAAATAAAAGGTTGTTTTTTTTTTTTTTTTACATCCTACAAAAATGGTACTAGTGGCCTGTTATCATCGCTATCAGTGTTAGGATTTCAATTAATTGATTTTAATTAATGTATTAATTTATAATCAAGTCTGTGTTCAACAATTGCCACATAACAAAGAGATGGCTAGATGCTAACGATGGCTACTATAACAAATACATGAGCATTTTCATAAGACACATACCCAACTGTAGCATTCCCTGCCCGTTGTGTTTGTCTTCCAGCCATTCCCCTTCATAAATATTTCCATTGGCAAAGTACATTCGACCCCATCCGCTTCTCTCCCCGGCCTTCCAGTCACCCTCGTAATATTCCTTATCAGAGTAGAAATGAGTTCCATATCCCTAAAAGGAGATGACATTGGGTCTTTAAAGCAACATAGAGGAGGTTCCAATATGCTAAAAAGATTTAAGAAGTATAGGTAATATCAAGTACTTTATCATTGAATTATATTTTTAAAAAATGCATTTTCTTTCAATATAACTAAAATTTAAATCTGCCAGTTGTCATGCAGCCTTTTCTGATCCACCCACAGAGATTCACATATTGTGTTAATTGAATAATTTCCATTAACTACTGAATAGCCCTTGAGGGATTTGGGCTTATTGTTTCAGTGCAGTCATTTGCACACAAAAAGACTAAGCATGCTCAGACCCAGGTGGCTATAAGAAAAAAAAATGGGGCCCGATGCCTCAGGGGCTAATCAATAATTAAAGGCAAAAGCAAACTGCAGTGTTACTTGTAGGAAAATGCATGTTTATTAACCTTCATCTAATAGAGTAATTATTTATTACCAATAGTTTTAAATTATACCATATTTGTTATAATCGTTATGATTCACTGACAAAGGTACTTTTTTTGTCCCTGAAACTTATTTGCCAATCATTAGAGAAAGGGAAAATAAGGGGTCGATGGGCAGTTCATAATAGTTTGTATCTCAAAAAGCAGTGCAGAGAAGTTTCACATAGTAGCCAGACAGTCCTGGCTCCATTAAGGTTGAGAATCACTGTCCTGTACTGTACTTTTGATACCTATGTGCATTGCACAGGCAACTTGAGACATCACGCTGTCTGAAAATGTGCTGCCTTAGCCCAGCCCTTGTGGGCCTTGGCAGAAATACACTACTGGCTATTTAGAAAGTTGCACTGGCTAATTATCTATTCCTGTATACAATAATAGAGGGCTGACTGCACCAAGCTTGCTACATCTTTTAAATGCATGATACGCAATGTGGAAATACAGCGTGCCTTTAAAGAATGAATCATTAAGAACGCCTTATTTTAGTATTAAAATGTCATATCTTGATTGCCATTTAAAAGTACACTGTAGATTGGGAAAAATTTCAAATGTTGGGAAGGTTTTCAACAAACTATCCATATCTGAAGCTGTGTAAGCCATGGGCATCAAAGCATTCTGGGGTAAAATCTTCATATAAGTAGATACTGCTTGTGCTTGAAGGATGCCATGTTTGTGTCTTCCACATTTCCTGCTGTTCTTATCATTTTTATTATCTATTCAAAAGTGGAAGATGGGGAAGGGAGGGGATTTGTTGATTCATTGTAAATTCATATAAGATTTCAGAACAGGACACCTTCCCCATTCCATATGCTCAGTAGAAACATCTTGCAAGCCCTGCTTGCCCTGCTCTTGAACCCACCCATTGTACCTTGAATAAGATGTACCCTTAACATGGCTGCTTCTATGCACTAGCAAAATCTGCTAAGACGAAGAATGCCTCTGAAAATTATTTCGTACCCATGACTTACATAGAAGCTGTTTATATTGTTTGTTACATACTTCACAGGTATGTACAGATTTATACTATTACACAGTGCTCCTTTAATTCTAGAAATGTGGCTTTTCATACAGTTCACAACAAAAACTGAATTTCTACAGTACTCAACAATTTGCATGTAATGTTTTGGAACTGTCCGTGGACTAGGATAAATCCCCCAAAATTGTATTTTCATACAATTTTTGTAGTTATGTTATATTTCAAAGTAGTGTATAAAAATGGACATACATGTTTTTTATCATTTTTCCAGCACCCAGAATAGACTTTCACATATTCTCCACTGTTAGGATCCTGCACACTGTTGGTTCCAAATCCGCTTCGCTTCCCACATTTCCAGTCACCCTCATATATGGTATTTGTGTCACTCCACAGGTAAGTACCTTTGCCTACAAAAAAATAAATACATATTATGTTATCAACACTAAATATCTGTTATATAAGTGGGACAAGAATAAACACTTCAGGATTAAGCATTCTCACACCATTTGCCATTTCAAGTGGCAAAAGATAGATGTACTTTATTGAATACAAACACACTATTAGCAGCTACACATATATACTGCAGAACAGGCACACTCATGGAACCTTTATTTTTCCTGAAATTGTGGAGAAAGCAACAAGACAAAATTCAGAGACAAAAAAAAGGGATAAAGGCCAGAGCTTTAGTAATTGTTCAATGTATTCTGATTAAACACTGATCTTTTGTGAGAACACTACTACTGAAAACTACTTATTAACAACCATCTTTCTTATTTTCCAAACAGTGGCACAGCCTGCAGATAAGTACCCTGTGTTGCCTAGTATATACACAGCTTGTATGGCAGAGTCTCTGGAAAAAATGCCACATATTCTGCATTAGCTTTAAAAAGATAAGAGCTCAATTTCAAGGATATTACATTTTCTCATAATAGATTAACTTTTTGTTTTAATTATCATACATTGAAAAGTTCTTTATGCTAATCTTTACTATTTAAAAATCATAAATAATGGAATATTACAGTGACCCTTGAAATATGTGACTGATTCACAAATGAGGACAAAGAGATTTTCTTCTAAAGGTGTGGCCAGAGCTCTACAGGAGGCACAGTTTGGAGGTTAGACAATGGTAATGCTCATATATTTCTACTATACAACACAAATTCCAAAAATATTTAGATTACCAGTCTCTCCACACATTGATACTACAATATTGTAAAAGAATTGTTATAGCGTAACAAAAGTAGTATAATAATATGTCTGCTCAATGATGCAGGATAGGCTGAAAATCTGGCAAAATATGTAGAAAACTAACTGAATATCTATTTTGTTTCTAGAATGGTAGAACAGGAAACAGGATGGACAGGGGTTGTGGGTGCACCAGGGCAACCAGGGGATCAGTGCTAGGAATCTGCATTCCATGAACCATGGAGAGGAAATGGATCGGAAGGGAGCCAACACATTTTGTATGTTTGGAGACTCATTTTGAGTTGGAGATTTTTCAGTTGAGAAGACTTTGAGAAGAAACATGAAGAGAGTTTGGGAAAAGCATGATAATGGGAGGGAATATGATAAACAAAGAGTCATTGAACAGAGGACGGTATTAAAGACAGGAAGGAGTGAGGTTATACTGAGACCTGTAGGCAATAGTTGGAAACTTACAGAACAATAGTAATATAGGAATACCTTGTTTAATGCTGTAGATAGTTTCCAGGCAATAGGAGTGTTAAGCGAAACAGGTCTAAACAGGGCAGTTTAACATGGGAAAGATAGGGATAGGGGAACTCATGAAAAAACACCAATTTCAATTGAAATTTAACCTTTTTTGTTTTTATATGAACTTCAATCAAACAGCATACATAACACAAACTGAACATTAGCAGAAATATAAACTTAAAATTATTGATGTTAAAGCTTCTGGGTCATCCTGGATTCTGCTTTCTAATAGCGAATCAGAGCGTTCAAAGGGGTCCGGCAGGCAAAAACAGCATTATAGTGGGGTTTAGCATTAAAAGGGGTCTGGCAGGAAAAACAGCTCAATAGTGATTCAGCACTAAACGGGGTAGCTTTAAGTGGGGTATACCTGTATACAATGTAGTTAGGCTAGGATAGCTTGTGTGAGAAGTGCAAACATTGGCCTTTTATCTTTGTTGACATGGAGAAAATGTGTGGGCTGCTGTTTAGGTTATGAAATGGTACTGAAAGTATCTAGTTTTTTCAACTTCTTGGAAGTAGTTATAATAGCAGGTGAAAACCAGTTACATTAAAAAACTTTACAAATGGTCTGAACAGCACTCCTTCCACACAAAGGGGTGTAAAAACAATATCTTTTCTGGTGTCCTTTAACAGCTGGAATACAAAATAAACCAGACATGAGAGGAAAGAAGAGGATTTACCGTAAGTTGAATTTCACTAAGATCCCAGGCTATGGTTGTGTTCTCTGAAGTTGTGATGGTCATTTTTTTATTTTATTTTCTTTAATCACAGCCTGAGAAAACAACTTTGTAGCCTTAGGGAATCTTGATGAGTCTGGCCCATAGTCTTCAATTATGGAGACCACTGGATGGATCCTCAGCTAAATGTATTAATTAGCCATATGATATTAGGAAGACTTGTTAATCTATGCATTTATGGTTTTATTCATATTTATAGTTTCCCTTACCATGCTTGAGATTATTGAGCCACTCTCCTGTGTAATGGTCTCCATTTACACTATACACTGTATGCCTCAGTCCAGATTTCTGCGCTTTCTTGTCCCATTCCTTCCATAGAGGCTCCACCGTTCTGGGGTATTTTACTAAAGGCATATGAGCAGCAGCTATAATACAAGCAAATACAAGGATTATATGCAGCAACACAACCATTTATCAATTGTCATTCTGAAGATGGATTTACACCTCTTTTACCTTTTCCCTAGGCCATTGATATCTATGATCATTGCATTTAGTTTTTTCTCTTAAGGTGATAATTTCCTATGAGCATATTGAGAACTTATTAATAAAATAGTTACAAAGTATTACTGCCAATGTAATACATGGCTTTTTTTTAACAGTATGGCTACTAGCAGACCGAGTCCTAAACCAAATGTATTTTGCCATATATTTGTATGTAGCAGAGTGTCCTGCAAGATCTTCTAATGTCACTAGTGTCCTGAATGGTAGTGTCCAGGGCCACAAACCTTGTAGCCATATGGATGCTGGTCACAAACACAAGTCCTGGCTACAAGTGTAATGGAACTGATTCTACTTAGGAATCATTTTTAGGATGGGTGAGTGTTTAATTAGAATGCAAAAGGGAGGGCTGATAACTTAGTTTTGTAGCCTAATGTTTGTACAAAGCAAATACATTTGAAAAAGAGAAACAGAGCAGTATCCAATATTAATAATTAAATAGTCAAAAACATAAACATTACAATAGTATTATATGGCCAGTAAAAAATAAGGTATCAATGAGTTATACCAGTGCTTCCCAAACCTAGAGACCATTCTCTGCTGCAGGCTTTGCATTCCAGATTAATACAACATATAGCTACTAAAGAAATCCGTACAAACCTCGGTGTCAGGCCAGTGTCCCTGATTTGTAACGTGCAGACAGTGAGGATGGATACTCAGTGAATGGAAAGTTACCAGAAACACAACAATGGCTGCGGTATCCATGGCAACGGGACGCTTGGCATGGCAGGTTTTATGCCTCAATCACAACAAAGCCTGGTTGCATAACTCACTCCCAGCTGCCTTTTTTTCTCAGGCTATTTGCAGTCTCACAGACACACTATCCCTCCATTGCTTGAGTATTTTGAGGCTGTGACCCTGATGTCATATTGAGGTTCTTCTTGCAGGATCAAGACAGGACTGGCATGAAGCAGCATGATATTGTTACATTATTAATACAATTTACAGACATTTCAGACAGTCACAGTATAATCTAGCTATGCTATTGAAAGTATTAATGCTGCCTCCATTGCATGTGTGCTATGTATAGCGTTAGCCCTTTTAGTGATAGAGGACACTGCAAACCACTCTCATGTCATTTGTAAAAATAGAAATAACTTGCTAGGTTACAGATATAGGATAATAATAATTACATAATGTGGATAGCACCCTTCAATTTAGTTTAGACAGACAGGTAGGTCTAGCTACAAGGTTGGGAGGTTGCCACAGCTCACTTAACATCTTTAAGCAGTCCTGGAACAGACCCTATGTCTTTTACCTGTTGAATGAGCACTATTAAAAGTACTTGCCTTCTAGTCAAGTTCCCTGGGGCAATGTTTATTTGGAGTCTGCAGTGGCTTAAATTCAATGGCACAGAATTCCAATACTGAATATTCATAACTACAAATGATCGATCTATCTATCTATCTATCTATCTATCTATCTATCTATCTATCTATCTATCTACCTATCTTATTATTATTATTGAACCTTATAAAAGTGATATTTTTTTAATTTTCATTTTGGATTGGATGTTTTGCGTTTTTTGCCAGATGTAAGTAATGAAAAAAACAAGACTTATTTTTCAAACTGCAGTGTATTGTGTCTGCTGCATGAACAATGTGTCCTTGGAAAATGGAAGTAATCAACATGTTATCTTATCAGATACCTTATCAGATATAGGTATGTAAATGCAAGATACAAAGTGCAAAATGAGGATTAGGAATGGAACATAATAATCATCGTACTCATCAGGAGCCCAATAAAATATGTGCCTTTGTAGGTAGGTATATATTATAAATATAAAGTAATATTATGTACAGATTTTAACTATTAATTATCTTCCCAATATACTATATTAATAAATCCACATATGACAAAGGGCAGTTATAAACATCAGAATTCATAACATGTTTAAAACAATATGCATTACAGAGTTTCAAGATACTGGGCCAGTTGGATGGGCCACAATCAGAAAGTCCTGATTGTTAGGTCCTATTTCCCTCTGTTGGTTGATTTTCTCAACTCTTGAGCGGGTACAACCAGAATAGAGCAGTATAGTCTCCAATATTAGTGGTCCATTTTCACTTATGGAAGAATCACAGCACTATGTCCTGTAATTTACTCAAAACAGTGAATACTTTGTTGGGGCATTATAGCCATATTTATAGGCCTAAAACAATAGTGGACAGTCAAACAGTAACTGTAAGGTAAACATTGCTCAAGGAGGATTTGCCATAGGTAAATTCGCTTCTGTTACTAAGGCAGCCAACCAGCTCGGCGCCCCGTGGTAGCTGCATACTGGGGCAGCCAGGAGTGAGGATTTCATGCCCATAGTTCAGAATCTTGCCTATGGTCAAGTGGAATAGTGAGCTTCCAACCAGCTAATTGACTTATGTACCCAGACTGAGGGAGGGATGGCCAAATACCTGGAGTTAGGGAACAGTAACATATAACCTGTGTGTGGTCAACCACTGGTGCTTATAACCACACTCAAAAAACCTATCTACATAACAAACATTACAAGAAATAACTTGAGGAGTTCAGTGTTCTTTCTGGGGGGATCTCACCCCAGTTATCTTAGGGTTGACAAAGAAGATAAACACATTTCAATATTATAGATCATCTTTTATATATTGGTCATAGGCCATAAGCAGAAGAGCAATTACCCACTTAGCTGTGAGCAGGCTCAGCTTGGATAGTTCCAATTTGTGAGGTCCTACCAACCGATCCAACTTCTGACATTCCTTGGCACCACCCTCTGCTTCCCTGTGTTAACTTTGACACTCTTGGTGTTTCCCAAAGTACTAAGTGCCATAGTGTAGATATGTCAGGGTAACAAATGAGGTTACGTCTGAATATGACACAAGCCAAAAAGAAGAGTCAGTCTGACTCTGTGTTGTCCATACAAGGACGTATGTATTAAGAGTGTGATTTTGAGTGTGAACAGAAATGAGCGAGTAAGCAGCTTGAAGCTGTTGTGAGGTTGTTGGGGAGGACAGCAATTGATAGCTCTGTTCCACTGACGCTATCTCTGTGGCAATACAGATATGCAGAAGCGTTAAGCACCTAGAAGAGACTGTGTGGAGAGGGAAACGCCTAAGCAAGAGAGAGCTGCGGAAACCCAGCCCAGTGGAGAGACGCGGCAAGGAGGGAGGTGGAGGTGCAAGATGCTACCCCGTGCCCACCCAACAAGCAATACTATAAGGTACAGCTCCTTGGACTGCTGGGCTACGGTATAGAGCTTAGCGGCCAACAGAAGGCAGTAAAGAAAAAGAAAGCCTCCATTTGAGAGAGAGTAATGGAATCTTTGCCTAGCAAGGAGGAAAGACTCGGCTTGGCGAGACAGAGAGACACAGAGGTGGGAGATGCTCTCCCTTTCCCGCGAGGTGGACAACACTCACTGCGAGCAATGCCAATTATTATTATTATCGTTTATTTGTAACGCACCAACATATTCCGTAGTGCTATACAAGGATTACAAATAAGGCAAAAATAATAATAGTATTAACACGTTGTAAAGGATGAAGGTCCTATCTTTGAGCTTAGAATCCGGTGTCAAAGGGCTTTCTCCAAAGCTCCTTGCAAGATTGTCAACTCGCAAACTTACATTCTAAAGGGATTTGCAAGTCAGCTGAAGACACCAAGACACAAATCTAATTAAAACACTTTTGTGGCGCTCCTAACCCAGCTAGTAGTACTAACAGTACTAGATGGGTAGGGGATAAGAGATAAAGAATTACAATGAATGACAATTTAAATCTATAAACTTTACTAATAATGTAACATATACACAATACATAAACTGTATGAAAAGTTTATTATAACCCAGATATAAGGAATTCCCTGCAGATAGAAGAAACACTTAAGAGTGATGGATGTAATGGATGACCCTTCTGGGATATTGAATGGTATTATATAAGAGAGATGGAAGCCCACATACAAGGTTGGACATATGTTATAAGTCAGTTGGCTCATGACTGGAGCTATTTGACTGATTTTTTGTTTATAAAGAGCCGATATAAGGAAGGACAAGTAAGATTCACCATTTGAAAAAATAAATTTTTTCTCAGATATCTCACCATATACTTTGGCAAAGCATAAATAATTTATGAATATCTCCCAAATCCTGAGAAGGGAAGAGCTGGCTTTAAAAATTGAGATTTCCTGCTGGTCTTTTGATTTTAAGGAACTCACGCTGGCACAAAATTAACAATACAGCAGAAAATAGATCTACTAGTCAAACATCCCGAACGGCGACTAGTTGAAAAATGGAAATATATTGGTGAAAATATTGATTTTTCGTATATAAATATGTTAGGGTTTTGATATTGGAATGCCTTAGCTATACAAAAGCCGTTAACGGTTTGTTACTTGAGGTCTTTTCTGTGTTTTTTTATTTTCCATTTATATAATATAAAATAATGATTGGTATAATCCTGCCCTCCCCATCATAGAGAGAGAGAAGGAGAAGGAGGGAGAGAAGGAAGGAGAGAGATAATGAAAGTGAATGAGAGAGAGGGAGTGAAAGAAGGAGGGAGAGAGAGTGAGAGAAGTAGGGAGAGAGAGGGCGGAGTGAGAGAGAGAAGGAGGGAGAGAGGGAGAGAAGGAGGGAGAGAGAGAAGGATGGGGAGAATGAGTGAGAGAGATTTAGATGAGAGATGTTTAAAATCAGCAGATTCTCAGATTTTAAATATCACACAGTAGGTAGGAATACACAAGACTCCCTAGTCGGATTATTCTAACCTTAAAAGACTCACTGGAAGTACCTAGAAAGAATAATTGGAGTGTTGACCCATATCGCTTATCAACTCTGATATCTATTATAAAATTCTGGCTCGGGGGGAGGAGCCAACTGCCATGCTGGAAAGTTGTGCTCTATTTGAGCTCCAAGAGGGCTGCTCATAATTTGCTTAAAATCAGCTTCAATTTGAGCCATCCAGCAATATCATCGAGACAGGAGGTTTCCTGACACTGCCTAGAACTGATCCATACCACAAGCAGATTTGGTCTAGAAACCTGTGTCAAATTTGAGGCCTAGCTAATCTCAACCAGCATGGCAGAAAAGGTGCTTCCTGATTCTGGGCTAAACTGCAGCTCTACTGATCATGTAAGCTGTCATCCTGACTGCCGTTTATATACAGCACTCAGCTCTATCATTATAACAGTCATTAAGGAAGTCTTTTCAGTTGGTTCTGATAAACAGAAATATCATCCTACTATCAGCCCAAGCTGCCCCCCAGACAGTGAGACATACATGAAGCAGCATAATAACATGGAATCAGATCCAGAAGTATCAGTAAGCATGAACATGGATCAACTGGGTAATGATGCAGCAGATTATAAACAGGATCCAGTCTTATCTTCTAACTTAATCTGTGATCAGAGTCACTCACATGGCTGCTCCAACATTACAGCAGTGGCCCTGGATACCTCTCTGCAGGGTGACGTGTCCATGTGCTCCCACACTGAGAGGTTGCAGCCACAGCTTTGCTCAGCTTTGTACCCTGGGGGTCCTAGAAGTGCTCTAGTTTCCCTAAATCTCAGCATACCAAGTGCCCTCCGCATTAGCTTGGATCAAACAATGCAGCTGCCTGTGCAGACTTTTACTCTGCCTTTCAGCATGGGAGTACCAGATCTAAAACAATATCCTTGCTACACTATTCCTGCTGTTACTTTCACTGACGTTGGATCCTGCAATCATTGGGTAAAAAGTGCAGGTACTGACTGAATGGACTGTCTTTCCTGGCTATTGGATCTAATGGACTGTTTTGGCCCTGATCGCATATTGGAGACATCTGTATTAAGCATGTCTGAATTCCACTGCATTCCTGCTCCTATTTTTGTTAATGTTGTGCTCACAATTTTATAAAAGTTTTGCAGCCCTGGTTTCTATAGCAGTTTGTTTGCCCTCCTCAGCTTTTAGTTCTAATGGACTTCTATTTTAGACCTGATTTCAGTTCATAGACAAAGTTATCTGAATCAAGCTCTTATTTGTATTACTGCTAGCCCTTCAATCTACTCTCTATATTGTTATTGCCATTGTATTGTGTCATGATCCCCCTGACCACCAGTCCTTGGGACTAATATGATCCGCCCAGGATGATTAGGATTTTGAGGATGGCCATTACCCTGGCTGCTTAAAGACTCCTATAAGGACTGCCCCCTGGGAATATGTGGTTGTGGGACTGGGCTCGGTATGTTTGATAGTTATTTAATGTTATATTCAGTTGAGAAAAACAAAGTTCTGCATAATTACAATAAGGAGTTAACTGGGAGTTAGAATGTTATGAGGTAGGTGTCATGCCCAGGGCCTGATTGGACTGTTTTGGACCATGGCCTGGGCCTCATCTGGCAAGAAGTTACCCTGTTTATTGTTATAGTTATGTATTTTGTATTACTTATAATTAAAATTACATATAAATTGTATGTATTTTGATTATGTTACAGTGTTGTTATCTGGTGATGACTCATCCAGCCACCTAAATAAACCAACACAGGGGGTCTTGGGAAGACAAACAGATAGGCTGAGTGTTTACAGCAAATGTTTATTGTTAATATATCACCAGGATAGTTTAAGAGCCTGACCTCATCAGATGTACAGAGTTTCCCACTAAGCAGGGACAGCCCACTGCTAATTGGTCCCCCTTCTATGTACCTAAGGATGGGGCTTACTGTAATTGGCCAGCATTGTGGCTAGATACCTGTATATATGTTGTTAGTTCTGATTAAATAAGTCAGTCCCGGGTTTTCCATATAAACAAAGTGTGGAACTATTTATTGTATGATCTGCACATATTCTTGAACTATGCCTAGTAGAAGGAGGTCTGGAGGAAGGGGTAAGCACAGGCTGTTTGCAGCAGAGGAGGATGAGGCATTCAGGAGATTTGAGAGATGGAAAGTGGCCATGCAGGAGGATATTACTACAGAGCAGTTGATGGCCCTCAGGGCACAGATCATACAGGAGGTACAGAACAAGTAGAGAGGGGTAAGCAACAGTCCTGTCACTGCTCCTGTTGAGGGGGAATGCTTATCCCCAAATAGAGGCAGAAAATGTATGGCTATGGCCAGATCATAAGCTAATGGAATGACTGGAGGAACTGGTAGATGGGGAGGTCGGCCTGGAGGAGCTATATGCTTGTTGGGTGGGACCTGTTGGCATACCTCATGGGGGGTCCTGTTTTTCATTGGGTCTAGAAGAGCTACTGTGGGACATTGTATATGGGGATCCGGACTGTGGATTGTGGACTGAAAAAAAGACAGCTGTGTTTGTTTGCCAGGCGCTGTCAAATGCTGGGACTGGAGACAGGCTGCCAGACAACTAGCTTACGTTGGCCTTTGATCCAGCAGGAGTTACAGCTGGAAGCGGATTATGTGGAATTACATTTTGCCAAGGCTGGGTCAGAAGAGAAAGGTATGGACTGTTGGGAGAATTCTGATCACAGGGATTTTAAAAAGAACAAGGACTTCTTCATGCATTGGGTTGACTGGGAAGAGGAAGAACTGGTCCTTAGCTTTAGGGGACTGAGCCTCGCCCAGTCAGAGGCATGGGGACATGGCCTAACCACAGCAGCCCCAGGCCTAGGGGAAGACTTGGGAAAAAGCTATCCTGCGCCTAGAGTCAGGGAAGAACCAAATGAGCACAGGGTCCTACCAATGGACTGTAAACAGAGTGGGGAGGTTCCTTGGGTAACTATTGTTCAGGAGCCAGCCACAGACCCTGGAGCAGTAACAACAAGCAGCCCTGCTCTTCAGCCAGCACAAGAGGCAGTATCAGCTGCTTCTCAAAGGCTGCCTGTATCTACACACCAGGCGGTCCCAGATGGAAAGAGCCAGGAAGTTCTACTTGAGGATCCAGAGACCAAAGAGCCAGAGGGAGGTGAGAGCTGTACCCACCCAAGTACCAGAGAAAGGAGGCTGGGAGACAGTGAGCTCAGTGCAGTTCCAAGGAGTGGAGTCCCCAGACAAGGCCATCGGGAGCAGTACTGACTGGCAGATGCAGCAGGTACAGTCCTCACTGGAGCTATTGCTTTATTGGGTACCCCAGAAGAATATTTTCCCTGAAGGAGGGGGGGAAAGGGGACAGTGGCCCTGGCTGTTGGTGGGTAGGTTGGTGATAACCCCTGATGAACATTCACTTCAACTGGCTATCCCCCTTAAACCACTTGAATTGGGTAAGCCAGAAGGCCCAACAGATCACACAGGACTCAAACACTGGACAGGGGAAGAAGCAGACTTGGGGAGGGGAAGAATGTGGGCCATTTGTGGTCCCATAGGCCCATGGACTGTTGTAAATACCACCAATCAGCTCTGTGTACTGGGTAGGGTGGGGCCCCAGGATTACCCCAGATTTGTTCACCACTGGATGGGCCACATTTCATGGACTGGCAAAGAAGGTACCCCAGCGTGTGGTTGACACCAATGCAGCTGCCAAAAGAAAGCATTTTCATTCATCCAAAAATGGGAAGGAGGGAGAATGCACCCTGGACAGGAGGAGGTGGGGTGCCCAGAGATCCATCACTTGGATGAGTTTTTACTAAGGGGTAGGAGAGGTGGAGTAACAAGGAAAGCCCATAGTGCAACCCCAGGATTGAGCCACATAAAGGGGGGTCAGGACAATGGACGCTTCCTGCATTCTCTAGACTTACCACTAACAGCTGGGACCGGGTTCTTGGACCCTGGAGATTGTTGAGACTGTGCCAAAGCATAAAACTCAGAAGAGGACTAGTAGCAGCTGTGTAGCTGCAGGATGTCTTCCTAGTCTACACTAGAAAGAAGGGGGAGAAGTTGTCATGCCCAGGGCCTGACTGGACTGTTTTGGACCATGGCCTGGGCCTGAGCTGAAGTTACCCTGTTTATTGTAATACTTATGTATTCTTTACTTAATCTTTAAACTACCTTTCCTCAGTATAGATGTATAGTTTTGGTGGGGAACCATGAATGCCAACATGTACTGTGACATACTGAAGCAGAGCATGATCCCCTCCCTTTGGAGACTGGGCCGCAGGGCAGTATTCCAACATGATAACGACCCCAAACACAACCCCAAGACGACCACTGCCTTGCTGAAGAAGCTGAAGGTAAAGTGATGGACTGGCCAAGCATGTCTCCAGAGCATATGTGGGGCATCCTCAAACAGAAGGTGGGGGAGTGCAAGGTCTCTAACATCCACCAGCTACGTGATGTCATCATGGAGGAGTGGAAGAGGACTCCAGTGGCAACCTGTGAAGCTGTGGTGAACTCCATGCCCATGAGGGTTAAGGCAGTGCTGGAAAATAATGGTGGCCGCACAAAATATTGACACTTTGGGGCCGATTTGGACATTTCCACTTAGAGGTGTACTCACTTTTGTTGCCAACAGTTCAGACATTAATGGCTGTGTGTTGAGTTATGCAGGCTGTACACTTACTACTTTACATTGTAGCAGAGTGTCATTTCTTCAGTGTTGTCACGTGAAATTATGAAATATTTACAAAAATGTGAGGGTTGTACTCACTTTTGTGAGATTAAATAGTGATACCTTTTTTATTGGACAAACTTATTCATAATAAAGCGACGAGCTTTCGAGAGATAATGTCTCTCTATCAAGGCAAAATGCAATACTGATACAGATATGAACTAAAAACAGTAAACAGAAAGAGATGAAAAAAAATTAATAAAATTGGAATAACAATATTCATTGGTCAGAGTTAGGTAAGAAATAGACCAGCATTGTGAATAATGTCCTGATAAGTCAGCAAGTAAGTCTATAGATCAGGTTGTAGATAAGAACACAGCAGAGTAAAATACAGAGCAATACATTTCAGCATAGCATGTAGCTTACAAAAACAGCAATAGAAGGGGGGGAGGTAAGTGGAATGTGTGAGCTATAAGACATTAACAGCCTTATTAAATTGCAATTCTGCAAATTTAAAAGGGCTCTATTTAAGCACAGAGCATATTTTTTTTACAGAAGTTTTTAGTTAGCGAACTTCTATCCAAAAGCAAGGTCTTCACTAACTAAAAAATTCTGTAAAAAAAATATGCTCTGTGCTTATAGAGCCCTTTTAAATTTGCTGAATCGTAATTTAATAAGGCTGTAAGATAGTAGGCCAGAAAGCCTAAGTCAATATTAATGCCCATATCCTTTGTATTAAAAAATTTAATCATTTTTAATTCAAAAGTTTTTTGCTGTTGTATAGTTCTGAAATTCCATCTGAGTACTTTTATTCATATAGCCATAATGCTTCTTTGGTGACACTTGAATTAATCCAGCATAACAATGTCCCCTTTAAGCTATAGGCATAATATAATAATAAATCAGCATAGCAAAAATACCAATCCACACTGCCCCAATATTTAAACACACTATAAAGACTTTCTTACTTTAACTGCTGATGAATGAAAGCAGCAGTGAAGATACCGTACTTAAATTCTGTTGTAATACTTGTTCTAGGGTGCATATGGGAGATTGTGGTTCTGTTCTACCGGGTATTTTAAATTCCCCCATATATTATTTTTAGAAGTATTAATAAAAGTTATTTTTTAAGTTGCAACAATTATAAAATAGTCTTGTGTGTTAGAATACCCAACCGGCACAAATACTATCTGGTAAATATATCCACAAGTGGTTTAGAATTTGAAAATGTATTGGAAATACGGGGTTGTAATCCCTCGCATTTGTTTATAATATATTTAGATAATAATACATTGGCATATAGACATACATTATATATATATATATATATATATATATATATATATATATATATATATATATATATATGTATATATATATATATATACAGTGAGTGTGGGGGCGGCGGGGTGTATTTGATCCCCTGCTGATTTTGAACGTTTGTCCACTGACAGAGAAAAAAATCAGTCTATAATTTTAATGGTAGGTGTATTTTAACAGTGAGAGACAGAATAACAAAAAAAACAAACAAGAAAAACGCATGTCAAAAAAGTTATACATTGATTTGTAGGTCAGTGAGGGAAATACGTATTTGATCCCCGATCAATCATCATGATTTCTGGCTCCCGGGTGTCTTTTATACAGGTAACGAGCTGAGATTAGGAGTGCTCATACATATCATACAAAGCTGCAAACGTGACCAACGTTCTTGAGGGGAGTAAAATTGTAAGCCTGGCAATGCTGTTTGCCACACAATGCTAGGCTATGGGCCCTGTGAGCACCTTTGTCGTTTATTGCAAGCAGCAACTTTACTGTTTTAAAAAAAAGCACCGTCGGCGCTCCTTGCAAGTCTCTCACCCTGTGTACTTTATAGGCGTTGCACTTGAGTGTTACTGTCTTGTATTGTGTTACTGCCTTGGGTTAAGTGTTACTGCCTTGTGGTAAATGTTAGTGGCTTGGATTAGGTGTTAGTGGATTGCGTTAAGTGTTACTGCTTAGGGCTTCTTTTTATTTCCTTCGGGCTAGTTTTACGTCCTTTGGTCTCCTTTTCATAGTGTTGCGTTTTTTCGGCAGTAATTTTTTTCTCTCGCCTTGGATTTTTGATTGTGAAAAAATGGCAAATATGGCTCAAATTCACTTGCAACCTCACTCACAGGCTCCCTGCCACACCCCCTGTGCTGTGTGTGTGTAAGTTAATTTGAGGCATATTTGTTGTTATTTTCAGGTCTTACTATCTCCGTGGTTCAGTCGTTAAAGTCTGATTCTTGTGAGGCGTACAGTGCATGAATGGGTTTCAGTCCTATGTCCTGCGGCTCTCGCAGTCGCGTGCAGCCTACGCCCCGTGGGGCTCGCAATGGGCGTCTGCGGCACTCATTGCGAGCCCTGCTATGAGCGCCTTTGGCGCTCATTGGAGCCTAAGTCCCGCGTGTTTCAACTGCACGCCTCGCTTCACGAGGCTCGCAGTCGCGTGCAGCTGTCAACTGTTTGCCTCGCTTTGCGTGACAAAGCCGCAAACGTGACCAACGTTCTTGGTCCTCAACTATTATAGTGATATATATAATATTTAGATTTTTTTTTATTATATAATATAATATATATATATATATATATATATGTATATGTGTATGTGTATATATATATAAATATATATATATATATATATATATATATATATATATATGTGTGTGTGGCAGGGGCATTAAGAATTTAACAAAGACATAAAAAAAAAAGTTTTTGTGGTGCACTGTGGTAGATCTGCCCCAGCTTCCTGTCCTGGGAGTAGAGTTGAATTATCCCCCCAGATTTTTTGGGGCTCCTACGCCCATGCTATCTATACAATTGGATCTCTGAACACATTATTCATCTGGGAGTTTCATTCTATTTTCATTTACAACACTTACTAAAAGAACATTTGGACATGATATGTAATCAAATAAGAATGATTCTTTATGAATGGAAAAACTTAAAGATGTCCTGGTCAGCTAGAATAGTGGTAGTGAAGATGACTATTATCCCTAAGATAACCTATATTTTTAGATGTATTCCGGAAATAGTCCCCAAACATATTTTGAGTAACTTACACAGAACAATAGATAAATATATATAAATATAAATATATATATATATATATATATATATATATATATATATATATATATATATATAAGGGTACAAAACACAGGATAAAGCATAATATCTCTAAAAGGAAACCAGAATATGGAGGTCTGGCTTCACCCTCATTAAAAGACATCCATGACTCTATAGCAATTTCACATATGGTAGGATGGAGTTCTCCTCATAAGAAATCTATTTGGAACAGAGTGAAGATGATATATTACAAGACACTCCTATCCAGCTTATTTTATGGCTCCCTAAATTCAATCCATCCAGATTTAAGAACTTTCCAAGAGGAGTACATTTTCTAATAAAATTCTGGTATAAGGTCAGAGATAACTTGAACTTATCTTCTTTTCCCTCCTTAGGCAGACCAATAGACATCTTGTATTACAACACTAAAGATCTAGATATTAACATTTTGAAAAAAATAATAATCTCCAATATAGGAGACTCAAAAGGTTCCTTACTAGAGTTAATGTCTATCCATAATAAATTGGTATAAAAACATTTCATGGCTAGACTATTTGGCTCTAGTGAATACTTTATCACAATTGGATTACAACAAAATAACCCCATTTGCAAAAGTTAACCTTTGTAGTTAATGAGTCACATATAATTTCTAAATGTCATAAGATAAATACTTCAATGTATAATATTACACTGGGAAATAAACTCTCTTTCCCTCAATGTAAATACTTATTATCTCTTATTTTGTTGGAAGCAAATTGGCTTCTTATAACATTTTGGGAACTTGATCAAATCCCTTCTTGGTTAGAAGTAGAAAGTATTATCGCATGAAATAGAGAATTTGCCAAAGAATTGCCTACAGAAGGCTTAAAGAAAAAGGGCTTATCTTCGAATTGGCATCTTTGGGATTCGTATGCTAGATAAAATCAGGGCTGCCTTGTCCATCTAATCTTTCTCTCTTTGAATTCCCTGTGGTAAAATGAACAATGTTCTCCTTTTAGGAAGAGTAATAACAGTTTTCATTTGATTTATGTATGGTTGGTGTAATGTTTGTTATGCTGTATTTATAATTGAATAAATACAATTTTAAAAAAAGAGCGTGATTTTGTTATTTGGTTCAATTTACCATTATAAACCTTCGCTTTTGATCCCGACCACCCCTTTGACCTCAATTTGCCTCAACTTCTTGCTTATCTTATCGTCCATCCGCCCTGCCTTCTGCCTGAACCCTTTGCTTGTGATCTCGATTATGCTACCTACTGGTCTTGAACTCAGAACTAATCTTGACTTTTCTACAGCTAATAGAGCAAGGTCTCAGATCCGCAGACCAGTATATAACCCCTACTTGTGTCTCATGGGTCCTCTGCCTGCTAACCAATATCATTACGCAGATGTAGTTATCGACACTTTCAAATTACATGCTTATGACTAGAACCATTAAAGACAGCTAATAATGTATCACTACTTTGTTCTAACACTTTTTATTATAAAGCCCAGTAGATGCTCAGCATATACCAGAATTTGTTGCAAATCAAGAACATAAAAGTCAGGATTGCATCTCAAAAATGTAATTACTTTAAAATTATTATATTTTTATTCTTCATTTAATCTGCCTGCAAATGGCCCACAATGTGAAACTCAGAGCAGGTATCATCCTCATTAAAGGATCATTTTATTCATAGACTGAAAATATTCTTTTTGGGTCCCTTTGAAATGCTTACAATTTACCATAATGACATTTCTAGCACTTCTTGCAAGTGACTCAGTCCCACCATCTTAATGTGCCCATCATGACATTCCTCAGCTGCAACAGGCCTCTCATATACTCACACATGTCAGTCTATACTGAGCTTTCTCTCCTTAAAAATGCTAGCACCCTTATTAAATTGCAATTCGGCAAATTCTAAGGGGCTCTATATAAGCACAGAGCATATTTTTTTACAAAAGTTTTTAGTTAGTGAAGACCTTGCTTTTGCAAAAGGAAGGTCTTCACTAACTAAAAACTTCTGTAAAAAAACATACGCTTTGTGCTTATATAGAGCCCTTTAGAATTTGCCGAATTGCAATTTAATAAGGCTGTAGGTGTGTAGACAGCTGAAGTTCCGAGTTCAACATTTATTTTATAATAAGATGACTATATTCTAATATAGTCATCTTTTAAGACTAGTTTCAGAGCCACAGCAAGCTCATTGGCTGGGATATCATTAATTACCGGTTTCTAAGGACAGCATCAGTTATACATGGGCTATACCGACAATGGCTGCATCAGCATCAGGCTCAAATTGCATCTTATACATTGTACTTTTCAATGAACTATATGACTTATGACTTTTCAGTCTGCACATAGTTTTACAAATATGTATTTACAACATTATAAGGTATATGCATAGCGAACCATATAACACTGACTATATCCTTTCCATGGCCCTCATTCAATTGCGATTTGGCCAATTGAATAGGGCTCTAAATAAGCACATAGCATACTTTTTTTTAAAGAAGTTATTAGTTAGTAAAGATGTTGATTTTGGATAGAAGTTCACTAACTAAAAATGTCTTTAAAAAAAAATATGCTATGTGCTTATTTAGAGGTCTATTCAATTGGCAAAATTGCAATTGAATGAGGCCCCATGTGTGCCCACACAAATTGATAATTTAGTACACTCACCAATCACTAGCAATACTGTGGGAGTACTATTGTAAGTAGCATTTTGTGCCAAGGATAGCCTCACCCTATACTACTCATTCCAATTTACATGCCATTCCATGCCATTCATACTGTAAACAAGCAGGATGAAACATGCATAGTTATTATCGCTAATTAAATAACAACCAAAGAGAGCTTATGGCGTAATATGTTAAAATGAAAATCAATTTATAAAAAAATGGATATAGCATGAATTTATAACTAAGCGAACACCATCAATAAACCATTATAACATACAGGTTTTGATTCTCTTAAAACTAGTTTGCTTAGTAAACAAATTGGAGAAATGGTAAAAACTAAGGAAGAAACTCTCTTTGCTTTGAACTTTCTTGTCTTCCACAGTTGTCCCTGCTATACCGCATTGCCCCTCAGTGGATGCAAGCCATACAAACACATGTAATGCAGAGGACACAATTCCTGATACACTAGATGGATTGTTCTTTGAAACCACAAAATGTTTCAGCTCAATAGTGTGTTATGCCAAGAGGTATACTGAGGAGTAGTTAAACCACTGATCATTATTTTGCGACAGACTAGATGGGTGTAATGATTCTCATTTGTTGCTGAAATCTATATTTCTGTTTCAGGATAGTTTTATTCTCAGTACTATCTGCTTTTTATATTGTATATTATGCATGAGATACATGATGCCCTAATTGAACACAAACATAAACAATGTCTCCTTGATTGTAGAAAGGGATCTATTGATGTTACACTAACTTTCCACACAAGTGGAATCAGGTTTGCCGTGCGAAGGAACCCTCCCAGAGAATATAGTATATATATATATATATATATATATATATATATATATATATATAGTATATAGTAATAACGTATAGTATAGGCTTAGGAAGGTCAACTTCTTTACCTATCTTTTAAATAAGTGTTTCACATACTGTTTTCTGGGCTTCAAGTTCCATTTTTTGCAACATCCTATTGCACAGGAAAGTTGCCTTAACGAGTTTCTTTCTACAGAGAACATTGTGATATGCTTGTAAGGGTTCGTGAGAGATGTGATGCAGTCCTTCAGTACTTTTTGGATATAGGTTTGGATTTTAAACCATTAGGAGGCATTTTTAGTGCAAGGGAGAGTCTGAGGGGTTCTATCAATATTTATGAACCAAATATAGGTTCCATTGATCCATTTATTTAGAAAACACTGCTCTAAGTAAATGCACAAAAGGTCCTTATTAAAAGGTCGAACTTGATGGACTAAAGTCTTTTTTCAACCTAAATTACTATGTAACTTGTATAGTATAGTACAGAATAGTATTAAACATAAATGCTAAATTGGCCATAGTCATAGCTACAATGCTCTTATATCTGGATTTAAGTAGAGGCACTTAATTCCTTCCAACAGTGTGAAATATGTTACATATAATCACGATAAAATTCAGTATTTAATTATTGAAAGATAGATTCCTACAACATAAATACCGTATATACTCGAGTATAAACCGTCCCGAGTATAAGCCGAGGCACCTATTTTACCACAAAATACTGGGAAAAATGAGTGACTCGAGTATAAGCCGAGGGTGGGAAATATGCTGCCCCTTGTGTCCCTCTTGTGCCCTCTGTGTCCCCCTCTTGAGTGCCCTTTTCTTGTGCCCCCCCTCTCTCCCCTGTGTCTCTTCCCCCTCTCCCTTCCCTGTGTCTCTTCCCCCCTCCCTTATCATCCTCCTCAACCCCCCTCCTCATTCTCAACCTCTCTCCTCAACCCCCCTCCTCATCCTCAACCCCCTCCTCAACCCCCCTCTTCATTCTCAACCCCCCATCCTCATCCTAAACCACCCTCCTCAGCCCCCCTCCTCACCCCCCCTCTTCATCCTCAACTTCCCTCCTCAACCCCCGTCCTCAACCTCAACCCCAACCCCCCTCCTCAACCTCAACCGATCCATCCTCAACCTCAACCCCCATTCTCAACCCCCCTCCTCATTCTAAACCCCCCTCAACCTCTCTCCTCAACCCCCTTCCTTAAACTCAACTCCCCCCATCCTCAATCCCCCATCCTCAATCCCCCCTCCTCAACCCCCCATCCTCATCCTGTACCCCCTCCTCAACCTCCCTCCTCAACCTCTCTCCTCAGCCCCTCTCCAAAACCTCTCTCCTCTGCCCCTCTCCACAACCTCAACCCCCCCATCCTCATCCTCAACCCCCCCATCCTCATCCTCAACCCCCATCCTCATCCTCCCCCATCCTCATCCTAAACCCCCCTCATCAACCTCCCTCCTCAACCTCTCTCTTAAGCCCCCCTTCAAAACCTCTCTCCTCAGCCCCCTCCTCAACCTCTCTCCTAAGCCCCCCTCCATAACCTCTCTCCTCAACCCCCCTCCTCAACCTCAACCCCCTCCTCATCCTAAACCCCCATCCTCATCCTAAATCCCCCCATCCTCATCCTAAACAATTCCCATCCTCATCCTAAACCCTCCTCATCCTCATCCTAAACCCTCCCCATCCTCATCCTAAACCCTCCCCATCCTCATCCTAAAACCCTCCATCCTCATCCTAAAACCCCCCATCCTCATCCTAAACCCCCTCATCCTAAAACCCCCTACTCACATTACCCCTCCTCATCCTAAACCCCCTCCTCACTTTACCCCTCTAAATACCTCCCCCTCTCCCTTTCCCCTTACTTACCTCCATCTGCAGCTGCTCCTGCGCTCCTCCACGCTCCTTCCTGCATCTTGACCCGGCCAATGCTAATGACATGGCGCGCATGTGATGTCACGTCATTAGCATATGCTGGGCCCCGATGCAGGAAGGAGCGCGGAGGAGCAGCTGCAGATGGAGGTAAGTGAGGGGAAAGTGAGAGGGGGAGGTATTTAGCGGGGTAAAGTGAGGAGGGGGGTTTAGGATGAGGAGGGGTAAAGTGAGGAGGGGGTTTTAGGATGAGGATGGGGGGTTTTAGGATGAGGATGGGGGGGTTTAGGATGAGGAGGGGGGTTTAGGATGAGGAGGGGGTTTTAGGATGAGGAGGGGGGTTGAGGATGAGGAGGGGGAGTTGAGGATGAGGAGGGGGGAGGGAAAGAGACACCGGGGGGTTAGAGAGACATGGGGGTTAGAGAGACACGGGGGGGTTAGAGAGATACCGGGGGGGGAGGGGTTAGAGAGACACGGGGGGGTTAGAGAGATACCGGGGGGGTTAGAGAGACACGGGGGTAGAGAGACACGGTGGGGGGGGGGGAGTGAATCGAGTATAAGCCGAGGGGGGCATTTTCAGCCTTAAAAATAGGGCTGAAAAACTCGGCTTATACTCGAGTATACACAGTATATATATCATATTTTCATTAGAAAAGGCAATATTGTACTCCTTAATTTCTTCAATACATTTTGATCTCCCACACCTCTTTTCCAGGCAAAAACAAATTACAGTGGGTGCAATATTCTCTGTTCTGACAAAAACTAAACCCTTAAAGGTATATGAAAGTGAGGTGGGTTATGAATGCATTTTGTAGAATGCATCATAACCCACCTAGCGAAAAATGTTTTACAGAAAAGAAAAATATGTGCTGGGGGTGATTTAGACACCCCCAGCAACTAAGATTTGCATATTGGATATCTACAGCCTTATTAAATTTGCGATTTGGCCAATTGAATAGGGCTCTATATAAGCACACAGCATATTTTTTTACAGACGTTTTTAGTTAGTGAACTTCTATCCAAAGGAAAGGTCTTCACTAACTAAAAACGTCTGTAAAAAAAATATACTCTGTGATTATATAGAGTCCTATTCAATTGGCCAAAACGCAATGTCTGCACAATCCCCAGGCCAAAAAAAAACATTGTATAAGTTATGCTAATATTCCCTGGGAATTTCAGAGGGTGTCAACATTTATAGAAAACAGTTTGCAAATGCAAGAAATTCAGCAAACTTCAGGCTAACGGTTTAACTGTTTACTTTGAGATGCATTAATAACCCAGCTCACTTACCTTTAAACGGGAGGGAAATGCGAACCCTGCTTCAAAATAATATAATCGGGGGGGGTGATAGGGGTGGCGGCTAGCAGCAAACAGAGAGGAAGCACAATTACAGAGCTCCCTGCAATAAGGCTTTAAAACAACATGAAATTACCAAGCAATTTGGATTATTTTTGATCTACAAGACCAGATGCAGTGACTGAACAGTCTGGATTGCTCTGGCACTGTGCAGCAACTTTTGGACTTCACTTTATCACAGATCTACTGGGCTGAAAGATACTGGATGGGGCACAATCAACAACTATTGGAAAGGTGTCTGGTGAGTCTAAACCCCAAAGGGGACCCTTTTATGTCATCCTACCCCTGCTGGACCCCAGCTCACCTACCCAGGGAAGGGCCTCTTGATGGGAGATATAAAGTGGAGCACAACATATAATTTTTCACTTCATAAAAATTAACAAGCACTCTATATGGGTTACTACTGAAAGCTAACACAGGGTAAAGCTAGCAATAGCCCTGCAACTATACACAGACACTGGTGGACATAGAAAAAAAGGGATTGAAGTGCATTCAATGAAGTTGTACTCCCACACCCCAGGGACTGTACCTTTACAGCATCTTATTGCTGGGACACATATGTTTGCAACCATCATTAAAAGCTCTGTTTATTAAATCCTAATTGGTGCTGGACTCTAATCAGCAAAGCAATTGAAGCAAACCTGCCACAGCCAAATGTAATGAACTGTTTAAGACAAGGAATTTACTTTTTTTTCCCCTCAATCCCTTATCATCTTAACTTGTTTATGTTATATGAGATAAAGGGATCGGCTACACTTGTTGTATAAGTTTGCTGATGACTACTCCCTGTATAAAAGACAGCTCAACACTACCACCAAGTGGCAGCTTACGATAATTACATGCTCAGGCTTAAAAATGCAAATCAGGAATGCAATATATATATCAGTGCTTCTGAAATCCACTACAACTGACAAGCCTATCAGTGCTTCTGAAATCCACTACAACTGACAAGCCTACTTAGGCCTCTACAACCCAGTGTCTTTTGATTTTGTTGCTATTGTCTACTGAAGTTTGTTAAGTGTGTGACTAGAGCCTGATTTGCATTCTTATGTTCTAGTCCTATTTCAAACGACAGCCAAGCCCTGATTTTTTGTTGTCAATATTTACAGCTGTGGCAAAGAATCCAACAATCATTGCCTTGGAACTGTGACACACAACTCTGCAAGTTTGTATGCCTCACTCCCCTGTGATAGGGGGCATTTTGTGACTTGTGGTCTCTATGCTCTAACTAGGGCAGGGCTAGGCCCAGTGACTGACCGCCATTCTGATTTCACTAAGTGCATGCAGCTGCCTGACACCAAAGGCAGGTGGATACAATTGTTATCTGTCAAAGTAGAAAAGGGGCACCATCTACCCTACATTGGAAGTTCACAGATTCTCATGTGCACAATAAAAGTATTTTATTCCTTCTTTGGCGTATCAAGCTACAATGTGGCGGGTGCTGAGCAGAGCACACTACAATACAGCCACCCGATGGTCAAAGTGACAATTCCTGAAGCACTCTGGTAACTTACTATATCTTGGAGTCTAATGGAATGCACATATATTCAGTTTACTGCAATAAAGATATACAGCACTACCACCCAGAGAAATTTCAGGAATATAACATCAGTGATCTTTAAACTGCATTAACTTACTACTACAAGAAATTAAGACTATCAATTACATCTGATACTTCCCTGGTCTGCCACTGCCATCTAGTGGAGGAAAGTGGTAAACCACAAAGGGACTTCCTGATAGCACAAAGCTTATGGAGCATATGTTTCACATGAGAGACTTGATATTCTCCAGGATGTAACTTCCTATTCCCATATGCCCGTTACATGGGGACACTTACAATATACAATCTTATTACTTGCCTAGAGCGTCACCCCCTGCATCTTAAAAACAACAGCCTAACTCAAAAACCACTGCAGCAACAACGATGGAGCATACAGCGCCAAGCACTAAGGGTGATATCCAAGACCTCAAAGACCTGATCCTCACATTCAGGGAGGACATCAGAGCGGACATCCAAAAAGTCTCAGCAGACTTGACGTCCGAGATAAAAAGAGTGGACGCTAAAACTGACTCGCTTGAAGAGAAATATAACAAACTAAAACAATCTCATTTCAAGATTGAGGAAGAAATCTCCATGCTAAAGGAGGAGCAAGCCCGCCACTTAACATTTCGGGAAGACCTAGAAAATAGATCTCGGAGACAGAATATCAGACTGAGAAACGTACCCGAATCAGTAACTGACCTCCATCTATACATGTCAGAGCTCTGTGAGTTTCTGCTACCAAATCTGGACTCTGAGCAATACAGACTGGACCAGATCCATAGAGCTCTGGGAGGTCGTTCCACCATGTCTGAACGCCCCAGAGATATCATCGCCCGCTTCCACTACTATACAACTAAGGAAATGTTCATGAGAGCATCCAGGGGGGGTATCCCTGACATCGAAGGGCACAGACCAAGTGTCTTTGCGGACCTCGCTCAACAAACGTTATTCAAGAGGAAAATGATGAAACCACTCCTGGACAACATCCTGGCCCATGGCTGGAAATACTCTTGGGGCTTTCCATTTCGCCTACTGATTGCCAGGGACGGCAAGTTCTTTACCATCAGAACCCTAGAGGAGGTCACGGCCCTTCTAGCTACCTGGGGCATTACTTTAACAGATGCTCCTGGAGTTTCTGGCGACAGCCAACCCGTCAGGGAGTTGACAGAGGGTCCCCGAGGAAGAACAGTTGGTCTTAATTCTCATAGTAGAGGTTCCAACCTCCCCTCCAGAAGACATCTTATTTTGATCTTCTAAAACTTGCGACCAAAATATGAACAGACATGACTAGTTAAACTCTTGCATAACTATCTGTCACTTTAGAAGAATATTTCTTCTTTTTTTTTATATAGATATTGATAGTGTCCCTTAAGGGCTTCACCATATACACACCCCCCGGCGAATCCAGTCAGTATTGGAGTCTAATACTACTGGACTCACCAATTTAATTAAAAGGACAGCGCTCACTCTCCTTGAAGTAGTGTTATACTACGTTCCTAGCTTTGTTATATTCTATTAGTATAATTTTATTTTTAGAATAAAAAAAAAAAAAAGTTTTTTTTTTTTTTTGATAAATTTGTGTCAACAAATTTGACGCCGGATTACTTCACAAGCAGTTTCAACCACTGTATATTGTTGTGTTCTCCTCATCCGTTCTACCCTAACATTTTACTTTACGTTTACATCAATTTGCACAGTGAAGTGACGCAGGTGGTTTCTGGACGGAGTCCCAGCGGGAGGCTCATCAGACTAGATACTCGAAGGCGGCTATAACCCTTAGTGCTCTACTAAGCTTGGCCTTGAGCCCCAGACAAACGGTGAGTCATGAATATTAATATAATTTCACATAATGCTCAGGGCCTGAATGAACCGATTAAGAGAGGGGTTGCCATAAAAGAGTATCAGAGACTAGGGGGAGATGTAATATTTGTGCAAGAAACACATTTTAAGAAACTAGCGGTCCCCAAATACTGGGGGAAAGCATATAAACAAACTTTCCACTCCACCGCAACAGAAAAGAAAAGAGGGGTGACACTCCTTATTCATAATAGGCTTACATTTCGCCACACCCACACTCAGACAGACCCAGAGGGTAGATATGTGGCAGTACATGGCACCATTCATGACCAGAAAATTACCTTTCTTAACATATATGCACCAAACACTGATCAGAAGCAATTCTTCACTAAGATTTCAGATCTGATTATGGGCTGGGAGCAATCCCTCCTGATCATAGGGGGGGACATGAACACAGTCCTAGATCCATCTACAGACAAATCAACTGCTACCACTAAACTCACACCTCCCACGGCAACCAGAGCTCTTAAACATATTCTCAGATCTAATTGCCTGATAGACAGTTGGAGGATAATGAACCCCACTGATCGAGAGTATACTTTTTACTCCCCCAGACATCTGTCACACTCCAGAATTGATTACCTGTTCATTCAACAACACCTATCACTAAACTTAGAAGCAGCTTCCATTCGACCCATTTCGTGGTCAGATCATGACCTGGTTCTGATCTCCCTGTCTGGACTTCTACCAGCGGGACGGTCCCCCTCGTGGGCACTAAATCCCTGTCTATTAAACGATTTAGTCCTAAGGGAAAAAATCAGCAGTGCAATTGTGGAATACTTCGGGATCAATAGTGGGGGTGAGGTAGATGGGGGAGGAGTGTGGGCAGCCCATAAGGCAGTGATTAGAGGAGTTTGTATTCAGCTAGGAGCAGCAGCGAAAAAAGCAGATAGAGTGCAAATTAGGGACCTTAATAGCAAGATCACAGAGTTACAATCACTATTTGCCAGGAATCATGATCCTAAGATCTACAATGAAATTCTGAAATACAAACACACCTTAAACACAGTGCTCAGGAAGAAGGTGGTCTCCATGCTACAACGTACGCAGGCCAGCTTCTTTAGGAGCACCAATAAACCTGACAGTATGTTGGCCAGAAAGCTTAAAGCACAGAGGGCGGACTCATTCATCCCAAAGATATTTACTAAAGGGAAAGGCCCGGTCTCTAAACCAGACCAGATTGCTGATGTCTTTCGACAATTTTATACAGAACTGTCTTTATACAGAGATCCCAGAGCATGTATTATATATCAGGGATTTGTGTCCAAACAATTTAATATTACTAGAGGAACTAGACAGGGCTGCCCACTCTTCCCCTTGCTCTTCGCCCCTTAGTCTTGAACCATTGGCAGCGGCAGTTAGAAATTGTCCAAACATTAAAGGAGTGCAGATTGGCCCTAATGAGCATAAGCTCAACCTTTTTGCAGACGATATCATGCTGTCACTTACAGATCCAATACCAAGCCTGCCTAATTTATTCCAATTGCTCACAGACTTTGGCAGAGTGTCAGGGTTCAAAATCAACACTAACAAGAGCATAGCCCTCAACATTACACTACCCCAAACGATGAAACCGAACTTAGAAAACAGCTTTCCCATAAAATGGGCCCCCAAACAGGTAACTTATTTGGGTATTCATATTCCGCGGTCTATAGCGTTGGTATACGAGGCAAATTTTCCTCCTGTCTTAAACAGAATCAAGCCAGATATCTCCAAGTGGTCCTTCCTTAACATCTCATGGTTGGGCAGAATAAATTCCATCAAGATGAATGTGATTCCCAAATTATTATACCTATTTAGGACAATCCCAACCCCGATCAGGTAACCCGACCTTAGAGTGTTGCAAAAAACACTTTTTAAGTTCGCCTGGAATAACAAGAAACCAAGAATTAATAGAACCACAATGTGTGCGCCTTAACAGAAAGGGGGGCTAGCCTTCCCTGATCTAATCAAGTATTATAAGGCCACTAGATTAGCTCAAACCACGACCTGGTTTAAAAAAGAGGCCATACCGGTGTGGGCAGACATAGAGAGGCAACTTCTAGAAGACAAGCATTGGGTACTATCGCAGGTTTTATGTCTTAGCTTAGGTCGGGACCTACGAACAGGAGAGTTACCAATTTGTATTAGCCACTCTTTGAAATTATGGAAAGACCTGAACAGAAGGGTGGACCTCCTGAGCGTGGGTTCTGGCTTGATTCCACTATGGCAATCACACAAAGGTCAGCACCTCAATAAATTTACCCAGATGAAATGGTGGATAAAGAACAAAATAACAATTGTGGCAGATACCTGGGTGACCTCACAAAGCAACACATCGTCAATTATCACTGACATAATTCAGGTGCCACATAGAGAGTGGCTTAATCTGATGGCAATTAATGAGACACTAACACACTCCACGAAAATCAACAAATATCACACCAAATCTCCCTTTGAGAAATGCTGTATCAACAATCCCGGAGGTAAGGCCAATATAGCCATCATTTACAATCAGATGGTGTCTCTCACCAACAGGGTCAAACCACATTACCAAACTGCATGGGAGGCTGACTTGCAGGTAACTCTAGACGACAGCCAATGGAATAAGATCCTCAAACAAGCCAATACCTCTTCACTAAACGTGACACTAAAAGAAAACTCTTTTAAGACAATAATGAGGTGGTACCTTACACCAGCAAGACTCCATCTTCTGAACAAAACACACCCTGACACATGTTTTAGGGGCTGCACAGACACTGGTACACTGATTCACATGCTGTGGGAGTGTCCGAAAATAAGACCCATATGGACAGCAACATGCGACCTATTAGAAACACTTTTGGGGACAACAGTAACACAAAAGCCTGAGGAAGCTTTGCTAGGCCTTCCAACTACGGGGCTATTCAAATCAGAACAATGTTTAACAACACAGATATTTTTGGCCACGAGATGCATCATAGCTAAACACTGGAAACTTACCTCCCCTACTCACATTGAAGTACTTCACAAAATCAGGTTCATTCGGGCTATGAGCTCACTTTCAGCTGAAATTGATGAAAGATACCGTCGATGGGCCTCCTGCTGGGACTTATGGACTCTACGAGGTCCACAATAAGGTTCGTGTGAACTACTTTTATGGGTTGACCTGATGTTTGATCTATGGTTTCACCTTACTGTACCTCCTGGACACATGTCTGCTTTGAGGAATGTATATATGTTCAAGACCTTGTGTGACTTTATATATATGTTTTACATGTTCATGTGTTATTCTAACCAAAAAAGAAAAACTTTGAAAGAAACTTTTTGATATATCTTGTTGATACTTGAGAGATTTGTTATATGATTTGCTGAACTTACGGTGTTCTATTTGTTTATTCTTTCAATAAAAAAGTTAATTATAAAAAAAAAAAAAATAATATAATCAGCAGGTGCTAGGAGTGGTAATCCTTTAAATAGTGCATTAGTACAGTAGGACAGTTTTCAGCAAATTACATTGGCACAAATGAGTGTGTGCAGAACCCAGAGAGTTTCTATTGCATGTACTCTTTATTATTAGATTCAGGTGGCTTTAGATTTAAAAAATATAGCTATTCTTGCATGGAGAAAAGAAACAATTATTGGCAAATATATTTATATATTTATATAATATATAAATAATTAAGAGACTACATTTGGTGGACAGATCAGAAAGGTCAGTTGGCAGTTACAAGCTTACACTTTTTTTTAAATAAAATTCAATTAATAAATTACTTGTTATTACCCATATTAAATCCTATGGAACATAAGGCGCATGGAAGGTTTCAGGATTTTGCTAGTATATTATATACCTATTTATTTGTTGTATTTTATTGCAAATGGCAAACCCAAGCAGGTACTTGTTTACTTTTATGCAGTAAAAACAGAACTTATAAGCACATCTTAATAAAATAAAGTAAATAAAAATTAAAAAATAAATAGGAGCATCACTATATTGTAGTTAAATACAGAAACCCTTCATGCCCCTTTACCATTTCATAACTTCACTGTGTCAAAGAAGTTAAAAAGAGACATTCAACTATATTTAAAGAAAAGTATGCAAATTCCATCACCCAGATGTGGATAAAGAAAACCAAATGTACCAGCAGGTGGCAGACAAGTGCTATATATATAATATCCAATATTACGCTACATATATAGACATAAATGTAATTGTACATAGCTCCTCAAACACAATGGGAAAACTGCCCAATGCGGGAAATCAACTACATTCTAAATACAAGAACAATTAATGGGCATTGCAGTGTAACATTTATAGTATAGTTATTTCGAAGAACTTGACTTGATAATGGACAACTGTGATTACACAGTTTAAAATAAATTATTACAGTCTTTGATTTTTTTCTATTGTATTATGTTTTGCTTTAGTGATGATGGACATTTTGTTTGTAAAAGGATTAGAAACCAATGAGTAGCGGGAGGAGCAACAGACCTTTGCAATAACTATTTGGAAGGTCTAGCTATGCAAATAAAAACTTTGTAGATTATTTTAAAACAGGGAACCTTCAATTAATCCTCAGGACAGCCTTTAGCTTTTCCCAGGCCATGCTTTACTGTTTCTGTCTATACCAGTTCTGGTGGAAAGTTGTTTCATTTATCTACTCACGTAGTATTGTTGCATATTGTTCCTAAATCTTGCTCTTGCTCTTCTTTTTTTCTGGAAGATACTTCCCTCCTGAAATGTATTAAACCATTACTATATAATTAAAGGGTTATATCATACTACACCCAGCACTTTGGTTTATTTACTGTTTAAAATATACTGTCAAACTTTGCATATTGTGTTTACAGTTCATAGTGCACATACTGTACAGATCTAGAAATTGCTTTCATACGTTTAGAAAGTTTTGAATTTCAGGGACACTAAATTTTTTTGTTAAATTAAGCTAAAATAAAAATATTAACTGTGGAAATGTTTGTTAAAAGCAAAAAACAAAAAACTTTAAAAGCTTAGAACATGCCCTTGACCCAACCATTTGTTTTGCATTTTGTAGCTACCAATCTACTATATATACACCATAAATCAGCCGATGGATGGCCCTTTAACAATTTCATAAATAAGCAGATTTATTTCTAACATATTAAGGGTATGATAATGGGACAAAATGAGAGTGAAAAAGAGAGAAAAGGCAAAATAAATGAAAGAAAAAATAAGTGAAAGTTGAGAGCATTTAAATTGTAGCTTGAGAGAAATTGGAGATGTTGGAAGTTGTGGGAGGGATGTGATGCGGAAATTCGGAAAGAAAGACTGGAAATGTATATCATATATAATAGTTGTCATCTTGCGAGTTTGTCTGTCACGCCATGTTAAAAGCTACGGCGTTTCGCATGCGCAATGAGTGCCGAAGGCGGTAATTGCCCGCCTCGCCGCAGATGCTCATCGCGAGGCTCGCACAACTTTGTTGCTGAAGGCACCTATTGCAGGGCCGGCACTTATTGCAGGGCCCGCACCACTCTGCTACAATGAGCGCCGAAGGCAGGGTTCTTCTAAGGGTCATCTGGCCAGGCAGAGTTGGTATTTTGACGAGTACGCTCCAACGATTGAGGATAGACACGGATTGAGGGCACCCATAGCGAGGCTCGCAAACACTGCTGAAGCGCGTAGCACTTTCAAGCTGATGGGGAGGCGCGGAAGACTTGGAAAACATTACGACTTTAATGGACGAAAAATGTTCACGCACGTAACTCTGAAAACCAACAAAAAATGCTGATTAATTAAAACAAATAAACTCACACACAGCACAGGGGGAGACCCAGCTCATTTTAGCCTTAATTGCCATTTTTTGGAGATCGAAAATCGGTTAAGCTAGGAAAAAATGGCGGCCAATAAAACTTACATTTACTCAAAAAGGATCCAAACGAGGCCGAAGCCCCTAACACCTAGCAGAAGCAACGGCACTCATCGCAAGACACGCAAAACTTGACCAGAGATGCAGATGAGAAAGAAACAGGGGAGGGAGAGAGGGGGAGGGTGGAAAGAGACACAGGGCTGAGAGACGGAGGAAAAGAGACACAGGGGAGGGAAATAAGGAAAAACAAAAGACACAGGGCAGGGAGAGGAGGGGGAGGGAGAGAGGGGGAAACAGACACAGGGATCAGAGAGTGGGGCGAGGTTCGCAATGAACACCAAAGGCGCTCAGCGCTCAGCACGAAAGTGGCGGGTTGCACAATATCTGCAATGAGCGCTCATTGCAGGGCTCGCTATGAGCGCAGAAGGTTCTCATCGCAAGCCCTGTAAACTATACAGGGGGAGAGGCTTGCGATGAGCGCCAAAGGTGCTCAGAGGAGCCAGAGCCTCGCATTGTGTGGCAAACAGCATTGCCAGGCTAAGTTGCTGGTCAAATATAAATGTGGAACCTTCTGCGCCTACTATCTCCCAACTACAACAAGAATTATCAAAACCCACACACTTAGACAAATTAGACATAAACTTAGATACTTAGATAAATGCACAGAATAATTTTGTCGATAGATGGTGGTAAACACTTCCACAGGAAAAAACATTACAAATTGAATTAAAGGGACATGGGACACAATTTATATTTACATACATTTAAATGAGCATGCTTTAAAACTTACCAAAGTTATGTTTTACATGAAAAAATATTAAGTAATACCTGAAACTAACTGAAAGTGCACAGAGCATATATATGTCTGTAGATTTCTTTGGAAGACAAGTATGAGTCATACAGCTATATTATTGCTCATTGGATGATAGGGGCAAGCCCCCAGATCAGATAATCATTTAATTATTTTCTGCTTTGAGAGCTTTGTTTGCTTTGGAGAATTAGAGTCAATCGGGAGGGTATGGATCTTAGCTTATATTTTTCCCCCTATCTGGTAGGATACTCTATGGGGAGGCTGGGCCTATGCTCATTTGGTAGCCAGATATAATGTGAGACCATTTCTTATGTTCAGCTATCTTGAATTTAATTTGTGATAGAGCAAGTGCTTGGTAATATTTCTCTAGATTCGGAAGGGATAATCCTTCTCTAGGTTTAGATAAATACATATTTGCTCTTGCTGCTCTAGATCTTCTATGCTCCCAAATTAATTTATCAAAAAGATTTTGGAAGATTTTGAGTTCAGTCTTGCCTAATGGTATGTGAAGATATTAATCCTTATAGTTGTTCTTCTGCCTACCCAGAACCTTAAATGAGAAGCCCCTATTGTTTGTAAGTACACCCAGATTAATTCCTTGCAGCTAAACATTTCTTAGCACATGAAGAAATTCACTTGTAGGGTCCTCTCCTCATGATTGGTATGTATTATCTAACCTGTAGCTTAGCTTCAGGATAAGAGTTCTCAATGTTGAGATATAATACTGATGTTTGGGTTGCAAAATTCCTCTCCTAGTCCCCAGATTGGCTTATGTCTCCCCTTATGTCTCAAAAGTGAATGCCTGGAATGTGCATAAGTTTTCATTGTTGTAAGTTAACACAATGGGTCTACTATATGTGCCTGTTGTTCTTCTGTTTTCCCACTCACAATTAGCAAGTATCATATCCTTTTAATAGTTTATAGTGGTGCAGTCCCATTTCCTTCTAGGACAGCACAACAGGGAGATCATCACACGTCTCATTTAATTTGGTTTCAGTATGAATTGTAATTATTTTTTATAAAATGAAAATTATGCTTATTGATGCTTAGAATGATACATTAATTTACAATAATTACACAACAGTAACAATAGTAATTATGCAAATATTATTATTATTATTATTATTATATTCATGCTGGATAGTGATAATTAAAGAAGCTTGTTATGTTTTTTCTATATGGTCTTTTGAATAACTAAACTTTTGTTTGGAAGGCAACATTCCGATTTTTACCTTTTATTTGTACAGTGGTGGAAAAAAGTATTTGATTCCCTGCTCATTTTGACCGGTTGTCCAGTGACAAAGAATTTTAATGGTAGGTGTATTTTAACAGTGAGAGACAGAATAATAATCGTAATAAAAAATAAAAATAAAAACGCATGTCACAAAAGTTATAAATTGATCTGCAGGTCAATGGTGGAAATAAGTATTTGACCCCTTCGACTTAGTACTTTGTGGCAAAACCCTTGTTGGCAATCACAGAGGTCAGACGTTTCTTGTAGTTGGCCACCAGGTTTGCACACATCTCCACATATTTTCTATGGGATTAAGATCAGGAGACTGGCTAGGCCACTCCAGGACCTTAATGTGCTTCTTCTTGAGCCACTCCTTTGTTGCCTTGGCTGTGTGTTGTGAGTCATTGTCATGCTGGGATACTCATCCACGACACCTTTTCAATGCCCTGCCTGAGGGAAGGAGGTTCTCGCACAAGATTTGACGGTACATGGCCCGGTCCATCATCCCTTTGAAGGGGTGAAGTTGTCCTGTCCCCTTAGCAGAAACCACCACCAAAGCATAACTTTTCCACCTCCATGTTTGACAGTAGGGATGGTGTTCTTGGGGTAATAGGCAGCATTCCTCCTTCTCCAAACACGTCGAGTTGAGTTGATGCCAAAGAGCTTGATTTTAGCCTCATCTGACCACAACACCACAACACTTTCACCTAGTTCTTCTCTGAGTCACTCAGATGTTCATTGGCAAGCTTCAGACAGGCCTGTACATGTGCTTTCTATAGCAGGAGGACCTTGCGAGCGTTGCAGGATTTCAGTCCTTCACGGCGTAGTGTGTTACCAATTGTTTTCTTGGTGACTAAGGTCCCAGCTGCCTTGAGATAATTAGAAGATCCTCCCATATAGTTCTGGGCTGATTCCTCACCTTTGTCATGATCATTGAAACTCCACGAGGTGAGATCTTGCATGGAGCACCAGACCGAGGGACACAGTCAGTTATTTTGTGTTTCTTCCATTTGAGAATAATCGCACCAACTGTTTTCACCTTCTCATCAAGTTGTTTGGCAATGGTCTTGTAGCCCATTCCAGCCGTGTGTAGGTCTACAATCTTGTCCCTGACACCCTTGGACAGCTCTTTGGTCTTGGCCATGGTGGAGAGTTTGGAATCTGATTGATTTATTGCTTTTGTGGACAGATGTCTTTTATACAGGTAACAAGCTGAGATTAGGAGCACTACCTTTAAGAGAGTGCTCCTAATCTCAGCTCGTTACCTGTATAAAAGACACCTGGGAGCCAGAAACCTTGCTGATTGATAGGGGATCAAATATTTATTTCCCTCTCTGACCCGCAAATCAATTTATAACTTTTTTGACATGCGTTTTTCTTGTTTGTTTTTTGTTATTCTGTCGTTCACTGTTAAAATACACCTACCATTAAAATTATAGACTGATCATTTCTTTGTCATTGGATAAATGTTCAAAATCAGCAGAGGATCAAATACTTGTTTCCCCTACTGTAATTATAAGTTACTGTGGGGTTCCATTTTCTATTCTGACCTGAATTGATCGGTTACTTTCTCAGGAGTATGTGTTAACTATACTTTAATTAGACTGATTGGAAGCAATGGCAGTTTGATGTTACATTATCACTGTAGATTGGCGCTTCCGCAGCATTCAAATATACTCCAACCTCAGGAAGAGGATCAATGGAAAACGGTAATAATTTGGAGTCTTTATTACTTTTTTACATTCTAAAAATATTTTCCTATATCCTAGTGTAGTTATCCAAACCAGTATATTTTAAATATATGACTACAGTGGTCCTTTAACAACTGGTTTAATCCTCTCAGTGTAACCCTGACTAATTCCATGGAAAATTACACAGCCACCAAAGAATGATTGAAGCAGACACGTCATATCTAATATCACAACTGTGTATTTTTAGACAGTGAGGATAAATGTGCCAGGGTAACGTTTTGCTTATGTATTCTAGTGCTAACACCATGTACATAATATAAACAGCATTACTGATGTGGACTGTTTTACTGTTGGGAAGGCACTACATCATATTACAGCATAATACATGTCTATATACAAAACACTGTGTAGCTTCATACGTAACATATTGCAATGCTAAAGCATATATTACATAAGGTTATATAAACTGTTGACCTTAGCACTGCCACTAAAAATAGAACATGGGGACTCTTGGTGGACATCCATACTGAAAAGTCACATTAATGAACATCTCATTCAAGTATCCAATTTAATCATTCAAACCAAAAAATACATAAGGGGCTAGTGTATTGTTGCAAGGACTTTACAGCACCCATTGGTGTGTGAAGACAGGACCATTCTACTCTTGAAGACCAACCATAGAGTTGGTGGGCAACCATGTCAAGGTTCTTTTCGATTAGCACAATGACTCATTTATTTACTGAGATGGAACCCACAAATCTATCCTCAACAAAAGCCACTTATGTGTCAATACACCAGCTTGTTGTAAATAATGTTGCTGATCTTCTAGTAATTTACTTCAGTGAAGCATTTAGTGCAGCAACAGTCCCTCTGTGAGCAGACATGTTTTCTGTTAAGATCACCAACAATCTCAAAACATATCTATCCACTATTAACCAAGATGTCATGGAGATTTTGATCTGCCAGCAAAATACCTCTTGTCATCCACATGCCACAATGAATAATGGGCTGAACATCTCAGGATCTCCAGAGGGATAAGGAGAATAAAGCTAACAGCAGGTACAGAGCATATTGCTCCTGGTTCAGCAGAAGAGAGGAACCCTATGGAGCAACGGCATTGGGGGGGACTTGAGAACAGATGGATGGAACACCACTCCGTTAAGAGACAAATAAGGTGGAGGCCTGCTCCATAATCATTGTAGAAATCATTGAGAAAGACACGGAGAAGCCTCAGCACCATTTTGCTGATCAATACCAAGAAGAACAATACCCAATGCCAAGGCGCTTCCAGACAATATCTGCCACCACCAACCTACTTTCCGACTGGCTTCTTGGATTAAGTATATGTACAGTGAAAACCCCCCACTACAATGTAATGATCTTTTACCCTCACACATTGGAAAAGGTAATCAGCAGCAACAGTTGCTACTTCTGTGTACCATGTTAGTGGTTTCAATTATTGTTCAATACACTTTTTACTTTTCTTTTAGCACCACCCCTTCAGCCTATGGACAAGGCTGTCATCTTTATCTTAACTCTTCCCAGCCTCTTCTCCCCAAATGGTGGAAGCCATGAATATGAATTCCCTCAGACGCAAGCAGAGTCTGCTAAATTGTCTCTAAAAAATGTTTTATGCTTATTGCTTACATATATACTAATTCTAATAAACAACTATAAAAACAGAAAATATATTGTTATCCAGGACAACAGAATTAAAGGTCTGTTGTACTTTTGGAACAACTTCAAATGTTTGTGAAGTATACAACAAATGTACAGCATTAGCAGCTTTTTAAGCAATAAGCATCAAACATTTTTAGAGAAAATATTTATTTTAGCAGACTATGGTTGTGACTAAGGGAATTCATATTTGTGGCTTCCACCATTCCTGCTGGTTTGGAGCCTATGGGGTGTGATCCACTAATCTGTATTATTAACTCAGGATTGGCATAGGAAAGGAGGAGGGAGAGGAATTTGTTCACTCATTGGTTGATTCAGGGGAGGTTTTAGCATTTGACACCTTCAGTAAACATGCAGATCCTGCATGCTCTGCTCTATACCCATACCTTGAAAAAGGAAGTTATTATCTTGGCAGCACTCTGTCATACGCTAGCAGAGACTGTTGACATGAAAATTTTGTATGAAAATTACTGCTAGGGTTGTTAATTTGTCAAATACTTCCAAAACATGTCATATTTTCCTAATCTGTCTCCAGATATATTGCAGCAATGTTCTCTGAGTCAACATAGTCTTTGATGGCACCAAAGACCGGTGTTTTTGACCACTCATTACTCAACTTGTGCTGTGTTTTAAAGGTACACAGAAAAGGTTCAACATTGTTGCATTGCTATAAACTGCACATCCAAATTATAATTTCTCCAATTCATTATTATTCACAAAAAGTAAATCTAATGCCTCTAATGCCATAAAGCTTACTCTGAATATTGCATTTCATTACTGTTATCAGACACAACAGTGCCTCTTATCAGTGAGTATAAGAGCTCCGTGGAGGTCATAAGTACAGCAATTATTACTTAATGGGAGCAGGGTAGTATACACACAATGAAAGCCATTCACCAACAATTGCTATACCCGCAACAACCCGTTATAAAGTGGTACTTGTTGACCAGAGAGATTCAGTCTGATTAAAGGTAAATAATATAATTTTCACTGTAAGATTTTGGATTTAGATTTACGTTTTGCTTAAAGCAATAGACTGCAAACTTGTTTTTACAGCTACAATAACCTTGTCTGTGTGTTTTATCAGTCTTACAATCATAATTATATAGTCCCTTTGTACTGCCAACCACACCCACTTAAATGGAGATGCGCAAAGAGAATCTGGTCATCTAAAAGCATCCTATCACAAGCCCTCATAGAAATGTGACTTGAAGTGAAGGTATTCTCCTCAGGGGTATACATGGAGAAGTAAGGGGAGTCTTTTCTATTTGTACAATGGAAATGTGACAGTTAAATCTGTCAATGATTTTGCAAGTTTACTTGTCACAGCCTGCTACTGAGTGTGTACGGGGAGAAGGGAGAAGGTATGAAATGCTAAAAATATTTGTGACTTATTACCGCTTATTAATTTACTAATTATTCTTATGGCTTACACAGTTGCTGATGTAATTTGTTACATGCTTCGCAAATGTGTGATGTTTTTACTAAACCCCCAAAAAATTGGTTTTGTATAATGGATTATAAAGGCTTTATAGATCACAATTAGTGTGATTAGAAACTGATTTCCATATAATTCTGTCATGTTAGGAAACTTTTTAAAAATATTTCCATCTTACAATGCCTTGCAAAAGAATTCACCCCCTTGACTTTTTACCTATTTTGTTACATTACAGCCTTAAGTTCAATGTTTTGTTAATCTAAATTGTATGTGATGGATCAGAACACAATAGACTAAGTTGATGAAGTGAAATGAGAAAAATATATACATAAAACTATTTTTTTGAAATAGAAAACAGAAAATTGGCATATGCGTATGTATTCACCCCCTTTGTTATGAAGCCCATAAAAAGCTCTGCTGCAACCAATTACCTTCAGAAGACACAATTAGTGAAATGATGTCCACCTGTGTGCAATCTAAGTGTCACATGATCTGTCATTACATATACACACCTTTTTTGAAAGGTCCCAGAGGATGCAACACCTAAGTAAGAGGCACCACTAACCAAACACTGCCATGAAGACCAAGGAACTCTCCAAACAAGTAAGGGACAATGTTGTTGAGAAGTACAAGTCAGGGTTAGGTTATAAAAAATATCCAAATCTTTGATGATCCCTCAGGAGCACCATCAAATCTAACATAACCAAATGGAAAGAACATGGCACAACAGCAAACCTGTCAAGAGACGGCCGCCCACCAAAACTCACGGACTGGGCAAGGAGGGCATTAATCAAGAGAGGCAGCACAGAGACCCAAGGTAACCCTGGAGGAGCTGCAGAGTTTCACAGCGGAGACTGGAGTATCTGTACATAGGACGACAATAAGCCATACGCTCCATAGAGTTGGGCTTTAGGGCAGAGTGGCCAGAAGAAAGCCATTACTTTCAGCAAAAAACAAAATGGCACGTTTTGAGTTTGCGAAAAGGCACGTTGGAGACTCCCAAAATGTATGTAGGAAGGTGCTATGGTCTGATGAGGCTAAAATTGAACTTTTCAGCCATCAAAGAAAACGCTATGTCTGGCGCAAACCCAACACATCACATCACCAAAAGAACACCATCCCATTTTTCAGCAGCCGGGACTGGGAAACTGGTCAGAGTTGAGGGAAAGATGGATGGTGCTAAATACAGGGATATTCTTGAGGAAAACCTGTACCACTCTGTGCGTGATTTGATTTGAGGCTAGGACGGAGGTTCACCTTCCAGCAGGACAATGACCCCAAACACACTGCTAAAGCAACACTTGGGTGGTTTAAGGGGAATCATGTAAATGTGTTTGAATGGCCTAATCAAAGCCCAGACCTCAATCCAATAGAAAATCTGTGGTCAGACTTAAAGATTGCTGTTCACAAGCGCAAACCATCCAACTTGAAGGAGCTGGAGCAGTTTTGCAAGGAGGAATGGCCAAAGCGACTTGGAGCTGTTATTGCTGCAAAAGGTGGCTCTACAAAGTATTGACTTTAGGGAGTTTGTTTCACATTAAGAAAAAATAAACATGTTCAAAGTTGTGGGCATGTTCTGTAAATGAAATGATGCAAATCCTCAAACAATCCATGTTAATTCCAGGTTGTGTGGCAACAAAACACGAAAAATGCCAAGGGGGTGAATACTTTTGCAAGGCACTGTATATGTATATAGCTTAATTAAAGGACCACTTAGAGATGACTCTAAAAAGTATAGTTAGCTAGGGTTTGATAAGAAAAAACTTTATTAAATGTTTGCTGTACAATTAAACAGTGACTATTTTTCACTGATACCCTCAGGTTTCATAAGCGCTGGTACTCTCGTCCAAATGAATGAAGTATTGTAGGTGAAGTATAGCCGCCCGACTGGAGTGCTATATAAACTGGCATTATGGTAGTTGGTGTGACTAGACAGCGGGTTTGCATGTCCGCTTTTAAAAAACTTTATGATATTGTATAGACCTAACAATCCAAACTGCAATGCTTTAAATCCTAATATGAAAGGCTGCAGTAGACTACCATAGTGAAATTAGAGAAAGAGAAAGAGGGGAGCAGGAGAGAGCAGGGATGATGGGAAGAGAAAGGGGAGATGAGTGATGCAGATAAGCGACAGGACAGGGGGTAGCCGACGGAGAAGGAGTGTGGGAGATGAGGGGAAGGAAAGAGAAATATATGGGGAAGAGGAAAGCAGGGGAAATGATGGCGAGAGTGGGGAAAACGGGGAGTGATGTGGAGAGGGAATAAGAAGAGAAGGGAGAGAGCAGATGAGGGGGAGAGAAAGCATGGATATGTGTGGGAGATGAGACAGAAGAGAGGGGAGATAAGTGATATGAGTGTTGGAGATGAGTAGATAATAGTGGGCGAGATGGGGAGGAGCAGGAGAGATGAGGCGGAGGAGAAAATGAGGATGAGAGGAAGAGGAAGGGAAGAGTGAGTGCTGTGGTGAATGTCTTAAAGAAGATATATGTTCCTAAAAGAAAGGGAAGGGACATATCTGGAAGACATATGCTCCTAAAATGAAAAAGGGAGGTAATATAACTGTATGACTGAAGTGGATGTTATGATGCCTTGCAGATGAGGCCTTGTCAGTGGTAATTTATACAAAGTCCAGAAGATACACAAACTGTTACAGACTGTTATGTGCTCAAGTTTAAATATACATTTTTTTTTTTAAATATACTTTTATTAGAAGGCAATGCACAATAAAACATTTAACACAACTGTATTTAGTCAGTTAAGATACGTTAACATACGCAGTACAATAGTTTCCCATCTTTAACTGACTAGGCCTTCCATTTTTCCTTTTTTAGTTATTAAGGTAACATGAGTCACATTTAACATTTCAATTGAAATATCATAACATAAAGAAACGAAAAGAAAAGAAAAGAAATAATAAAAATAATAAAGAAGAGAAGAGAAAAAAGAAAAAAAAAAACAACAACAACGCAAGGTAAAACATCCAGTAAGCACAGATTAAAGAGAGAAAGCTACAAATATCAAGTTTAATAGCTAGACCATTATACTGCTATCTTCGCATAAATTACAGAGCTAATCTAGTGTATCCGCCCTTATGAGCCCTCAACACATACCCCGTTAAGACATCCCAACACAACTGACACCCACCTCCATCGCTCCGTCGGTAGATTTCCGGACCCCCCCTCGCCTCCAGCTCCTCCACCAGATCTCCTTTGCCAAAGTGTAGAGATTGTATGATGTGATATGTTATCATACTAAGGGAATACTGAATGAAGAAGCCAACCAGGGTACCCAAATTGCCTGAAATTGGGTAATGTCGTCTAGTATGATATAAGTTAATCGCTCATTTATAAGTAAATGATTGATCTTACTAATCACCTCCGTAAAGTTAAGAGTCTCTTTCTTCCAGCTCCTGGCCATGTGTGTCTTAGTAGCTACTGCCATTAATTGATATAGTTTATTCTGTGTTTTAGATAAATCCTCAACTCGAATCCCCAGCAGGCAAGATTCCATCGAGGGCGTAACTGCCTTGTTGAAAAGTGTGGAAGCTAATTGGGCTAATTGCCCCCAAATTTTCTGAGCGGATGGACATGACCACCATGTGTGTATGTGATCCCCTATGTTTTGGCACCCCCTAAAGCATTTATTGCTTTCTGATGGTTTAAACTTCTGTATTTTGTCAGGTGTACAATAAACTCTATGCAAAACCTTGATGGACGTCTCCAGTAGAGCCGAATTAAGAGAGCCTCTAGAGAGACTGGAACAGGATTCTGACCATCTACCCCAGTCCCACTCTACCCCAAGATCCCTCTCCCACTGTGCAAAATACCTGGGTTTTTGGACGCTAGTGAAGTTAAGAAAAGTGTCATATAGTGAGCCCAAAATCCCCTTGGTAAGGGGTAGGCTTTTGCATATAACGGACATCCAGGAGGCCCTAGGATGCCCAAGTTCTCTTGAACTCTTACTGACCCATCTCCTAATTTTCAGGTAATTATAGAATTCTGTGACAGGTAGGTCGTGGGTTGTACAGAATTGGTCGTACGTCAGCAAACTATCGTTCATAAACCAGTTCCCTACTCGGTCTAAGTTTCTAGAAGTCCACCAAAATTTAGATATGTCATTCGAGTCTGCCAAAATTTGTGGGAAAGACATGACTGACATCATCGGGGATAGCCCTGTAGGAAGTAACCGCCTGGATTTAGAATTGGCCCACCCCCATGCACGAAGGGTTTGTGAAATCATAGGATTTTGATGAGTTGTGAATGGGGCTAGTTCTTTTGGGATCCAAATCAGCTTATCCCAACTGTGTGGGAACATTTGCTGATTTTCCATAAAAACCCAGGCTGGTTGGTGTGTTCTAGAGTGTGCCCTGGGTAGGTGGGCCAATTGAGCGGCTTTAAGATAAAGCTTTAAATTTGGGCAAGCAAGTCCACCTCTATTTTTCTGCCTAAACATCACCTGTCTAGAGATACGAGGGCGCTTATTTCCCCATATGAACCTGAACATATCATTCTGGAACCTATCAAGGTCTGTAGGTGAAATTGAGACGGGGATGGTTCGAAAGAGATACAGAACTTTGGGTAGAATGCTCATTTTAGCCGCCGCTATGCGACCCGTCCAAGAAATGTTATAGTTCGTCCATCTCTGCATGTCATCGGTCAAGGACTTGTATAAAGGTGTGAAATTAGCCTTATGTAGGTCAGCTATATTAGAAGTGAGTTTGACTCCTAGATATTTTACATGACGTGCAGGCCAGACAAAATTATAGTCAGATTTGAGAGAGTCAATCTCCGATTGCACCATACCCAACCCCATCGCCTCCGTTTTCCCTACATTTAATTTAAGACCTGAGATATTACTAAATTCGGATATAGTTGACATAAGAGCTGGGATCGATTGAAGGGGCTTGGTCAAGGTGCACAATATATCATCAGCAAAAAGAGAGCATTTAAAGTGCTGGTGGCCCACTGGAATCCCAAATATGCCTGCATGAGATCTAATTGCCTGTGCAAGAGGTTCCATGGCAAGCGCGAACAGCAATGGTGAGAGTGGGCACCCCTGCCTGGTCCCTCTTTGAATTTGGATATTTGCCCTGCGCTCTCCTGGCAGCTTCAAATTGGCTGTTGGGGAGTTATAATAGCTCCTTAGTAAGTTAATGAAGCGTCCCCTAAATCCAAACTTGTCAAGTATTTTGTATAAATACGGCCATTCGACCGTATCAAAAGCCTTTTCAATGTCCAGAGCTAGAAGACACATTGGGGTATGAGATTTATGTGCTATATACTGAGAGTTTAAGACTCTCCTGACATTGTCCCCTGCTTCTCTGAAAGGGATAAACCCCGCCTGATCCTTATGAATTAAGTCTGGTAAAAATTTAGATATACGGTTAGCCATAATTTTGGCTAAGATCTTGACATCTCCATTAATCAGCGAGATAGGACGATAGTTTTTAGTCTCCAGATTATCCCTACCCTCTTTAGGAAACACAACTATGTCAGCATGATTTAGTTCAGGGGGCATAGATTCCCCATTCAATATGGCATTGAAGAGCAACGTTAAATAGGGGGTAAGCAGATGTTCAAATTTTTTGTAATATAGGTTTGTGAGGCCGTCCGGCCCTGGGGATTTACCTAATTTAAGACCTTGTATAGTAGATCTAACCTCCTCGTGAGAAACCTCCGCATTCAAGTCGGCCAGATGGTGATCTAATAACACGGGAAGGTCCTGAGTGCTAAGAAATGAGTGTATGTCTGCCTTACTGCATTGAGACTGGGAGGGGTAAATTTGTTGATAAAAATTTTGAAATGCCTTTTGAATGTCATTAGGGCTACATGAGATGTGGCCATCAGCCATCCTAATCTGAGTGGTTCTATGTTGTGAAAATTTATTGCTAAGCCTTCTAGCCAGAAGGGAGTCTGGCTTATTTGCCTTCCAATAATAAAGATGTTTTGTCCTTCTCATCGCCTGCTCAGTACGATGTGACAGTATGCCATCTAGCTCTAACCTGGTTTTATCAATTAGCTTACGTTCCGTGGGAGAGGGGTTTTGTTGGTTTGATCTCTCCAGTCTCTTTAATGTCGCCGTTAGGTCTGCCTCCTTCTGCCTAAGAACTTTTCTCTGGGAAGAGGCTAGCTTAATACAGGTTCCCCTGATATAGGCCTTATGGGTGACCCAAAGCCAGCCGGCTCCGGTCTCAGGGGAGACATTAGTCTCAAAAAAGACCTCTAAGTCTTTGGCTATTGTTTCCCTGCTACTTGGGTTGGATAACAGGTACTCATTCATTCTCCAAGTATAGGGGAGTCGTAAATTAGGGCCCAAGTCCACCTCAATAAGTACCAGGGAGTGATCTGACCAGGGACAGGGGACAATTTCAGATTTTAAGATCGAGTCAAATAAAGATGAACTAGCAAGGAAAGTGTCGATCCGGGAATAAGTCAAATGGGTTGGAGAAAAAAATGTATATTCTCTATCCCCTGGGTGAAGCCCCCTCCAGGCATCAACCAACCCCAATCTGTTAAGTAGAAGCTTAATCCTTTTTATTTTGTTGGAAAATCTACAACTAGCAGGGGTCCCTGACCTGTCTAAAGTCAGATCAAGAGTAAGATTTAGATCCCCCCCAATTATCAATCTTCCCAGGTCTTGAGACTCAATTCTCTTCAGTAAGGAGATCAGAACCGCGTAGGGAGAGGTTGTAGGAGAATACAGGGAGACTAGTGTAGTTCTAACCCCCCCCAATCATGCCAGTCACCATAACATAGTTACCCTCCCCATCTGTCTTTGTGTTCTCTACCTGGAAAGGGAAGTTTTTATGTAGCAAAATTGCACACCCCGCTCTCTTAGTGGGGAGAGTAGCCAGGAAATACGTGGGATATTCCTTGTGTAAGAATGTAGGCTTGTTGTCCTGAGAGAAATGAGTTTCCTGCATGAAAATGATTGCAGGTTTGTGTTTTTTATAAAATGTGAAGGCTTTCCTCCTCTTAAAGGGGGAGTTAAATCCCTTCACGTTATGGGTTAGCAGAGTATACTTAGAGGTAGCCATTACAAATTACGAGTAAGACCCTAGCTGTGTGTGTCATTACCTGATAGCTGGTGCCATACGAAGCAAGTCGGGAGGGAGCCCGGAAAGCCAACCTCTGCCAAGGGAGCCGGTTAGCAGCCGCCAGGGGTGTCGTCCTGCCATTAAACAGAGATTTAAATGCAGAAGAGAAGAGGGTTAACTTTAGGCCATTAAGGTAAAAACATTTAAATAAGCAGATAAACAGTGTCAAGTTCACAGTTAGCAGTTCTCTAAGGCTATAACTACGAAGTTGTTGAACTAAAGACATGGAATAACAATCACTTTTTACTAGTACTCCTCCTCCAAGATTCTAAGCAAGGAGAAGAGTCGTCCACTTAAGGTGGGAACACAGTTCAGCAGGCTGTACAATCAATAATAAACTTATATCCTAAACTACACATCCTTCTGAATTAAGGCTTAAGGCAAAAATAGGTTAACATCTAACATTCTATTTGGCATCACAAATTTTGTTATGAAATTCTGCTCCAGGTAGAATCTAATCAGGGCGTGAGCTCGCCCTTGGGTCAGCCATTTGACTAGCTTCCCTTGTGCAGGCCTTGTGTCCAGCACCTTGACCTCTTGCACTGTCCAGAGTAAGTTTCACTCCCCCCTGAGGAGAGACTTGTTTACTGTGGACTTGGGCTGCCACCAGCGTCCATTGTCTCTTAGGGATAGGCGGTTGAGATTGCTCTTGCCGCGTTTCCTGCATTTCCTCAGAGTAAAGCTGTAAGCGATGTAGCACCGACAAGCAGTCCTCCAGTGTACGCGTAGTGTAAGTCGTGCCCTTAAAATTGAAGGAGAGGGCAAATGGAAAGTTCCATCGGTACTGAATTTTGTGGTGAAGCAAAATTGTAAGAGCCGGTTTCATTAGCCTCCTTTTGTTAAGGGTGTCAGGAGATAGGTCGGCAAAGATCTGCAAAGGGGAGTTGTCCGGGCCCTTAACAGCGTGCAGCTTCCTTGTAGCCGAGAGTAGAGTGTCTCTAGCTTGCTGCCTCAGAAATCTGACAATGACATCTTTCGGGGCATCCGGACTCCTCATGCCTCCCAAAGCTCTATGAGCTCGCTCCATTTCCCACATGCTTTCATCCTGATCAGGAAGAATTGCAGCCACAGTGTCTCTTAGGTATTGGGTTAGATCTTGTATGGCTCTTGGTATGCCGCGGATGCGTACGTTGTGGCGACGAGAGCGATTTTCCAGGTCCTCTATCTTATCTGCGAGTTCAGAAACCTGGTAAGTGTTTTGCGCTATCGATGTCCTGTCCTTTTCCTGAGCCTCCGCCAATTGGTCTGTCATATCTTCCAAAAGTTGGGTACGCTGACCCAATTCCCTCAGATCCTGTCTCAGGGGATCAATCGCCTTAGCCAAGAGTCTTTCAATCTTAGCCACAGCCTTGGTTGATAGATCTAGTTGCTGGTGGGAACCCTTGGGCCGCCCTTCCTGATCCGAATCTTCAGAGCGTTCAGAGAGAGAGAGTCTGCCAGGGGTGGGCGCTGAGTCGCTCTTGGCAAAAAATGATCTTGTATACCCTTGGCCGGAGTGGCCCGCTTGGGTTTCGGCATCTTGGCCGTGAGGGTAATGTGTCGGCAAGATTCCCACTGTTAAATCAATAGAGAGGATGCAGAGAGCCAATGCGGTGAATGTTGGGCCCGACCAACTACTGCCTCCGCTAGGGAAGGTATGCCAGTTCCATAGATGTAGTTAAGATGTCTGCTAGAAGCATTGCTGAGCTATGTCCCCGTTTAGCTCTCAGCCCATGGTAGGGGCGTGCCCCTAAGTTAGGGCCAGTAGTTGTCAGGAATTCCTCAAACAATCTCTATTTAGCGATGAAAGTCAGAGTTGCCAAGATGTTCCAGAAATACTGTAATAGCTTATAGGAGCCAGCTTGATGATCGTAGCTTCTCAAGCGCTGATTGGAGTAAGGCAAAACAATGTTGAGCCCTGCATACAACATGCGCCGGCTTGTATACCAGCTCTGCTCCCAAAGAGAGCGCCGTGTTCACCTGCCTGTTGTTCACAGATAGCCTGAGTCTTGCTGTAGGATTCCAAGTGGCCACCTGGCGGCAGTGCAGTTATAGATATGCAAACAGTTCAACACAGTCCTTGTAGCTGCTATATTGCCAGAATGCACTCATAAAATAATCTCACAAGCACTTATGAATTCAACAGTCCTGTGTATTCACTTGGATATATGTAAAGATAGAATTCAGCAATAGACCAATTAACTCTTGCACAATCCACTTGCACAGTCCACTCAAGGGGGCAGGGTGATAGGATAGCAGGGTTGCAGGGTATCAGGATAGCAGGGTAGCAGGGTAGTAGGGTAGGGAGGGAGCACTTGCTTTTATGCCCCTGTGCTGGATCTGATGTGGCTTCTCTCTCCCCTCCTGGGTAAGAAGGGGCACAGCAGCGTGATGACTGCAGGGGCTTCTGCTGTTAAGAGGCTAGATTGCCCTCCCTGTCTAGGTTACAGGGCTGCCTCGGGTATTGAAGGGGCCAGCGCCCCAAGATGGCGGCTCCACCAGTTTTTTGCTGCTCCTGTGCTTGCCTCCCCCTCTGTCCCCCGCTCCTACCTTCCACCAGGTCTCCCCAGCCGGGCACTGGGCCTCCAGGCCGCTCCAGGCACCTGGGGACCAATAGAATGTCCCGGTCCCCTCCGGACCGCGGGGGGCAGCTCCCGCCACCTCGCCCCGTCACTCCACCTCCTCCGGCAGCCCTGTTGCTGCTGCGGTCTGATTAGTGCTGAACCAGGCAGCCAGGACCCTCCTGCTCCTCCTTGGCCCGAGCGCTCCGGGTCAGGTGAACGCAGCGTTGCCGCAGCCTCCCTGGCTCTTGTAGGCCAGAAGCCTCGTGACTCCCGGGTTCGTGCCCGAACCCCTGCTTGCAAGGAGTCAAATTGCTCCCCTATAAGAGCAGATGTGGTATAAGACCCATATGGGTCGATTGGGGCACTATTTCGCCCAAAAAACAGGCGAATTAGGAGTTCTTTCTCGCAGAGCTCCTGCGTGGCACCACTGCACAGTATGGCCGATAGCCACGCCCCCCTTAAATATACATTTTAAAGCAGTTCTTGATTTTTCTAATGATGAGTCTGCGTTCATATTTTTAAATGCTGCATAAAGAGTAAGGGTATTTGACAGACATCAGCTGTCTTGGTGAAGGGATTAAAAGAACCTGAAAGGTCTGCTGGGTAGGTTTGGCCACAACAGCCTTATCAAGCTCAACTGAAGAAAGCAGATTTTCACAGTGCGTTTTTAGTGAATAATGTATGTTGGGATTTTTTTAATTATCCAGATTCTGTTCTTTGAGTCAATATATACTTGTATAGGTTTATGCTGATGTACAGGGGTAGGCTAACCTCTTTGAGACACATAGGTGTCAATTGTGCTTATCAAGTCAAGGAAAGCCTTCTGCGCTCTTAACAGTTAATGACTTGTTCGGTAAGAAACAAACATACAGCCTTATTAAATTGCGATTCAGTAAATTTAAAAGGGCTCTATTTAAGCACATAGCATATTTTTTTACAGAAGTTTTTAGTTAGTGAAGACCTTGCTTTTGAATAGAAGTTCACTAACTAAAAACTTCTGTAAAAAATATATGCTGTGTGCTTAATTAGAGCCCTTTTAAATTTACTGAATCGCAATTTAATAAGGCTGATAATTTATTATAAGTTTACTCAAGAAAGCTGTTAATATACAAATATTCACTGATTGTATTGTTTTTTGTAAAAGTACAAAGTTTCAAATTAAAGAAAATGTTTAGTTTTTTTCATAATTACTAACTTTATTATTATTATTTTTTTCATTTTACATACAACCACAATAAGAAACTTACCAGTAGAAAGATGATTTCCTTGTGAAAAAAAAACAATATCTAATTTTCATATGTAAATGCAAATAAACTGACAGGAAACATGCCTAAACAGATACAAAGTAAAATGTTGCAAATGTTTCTGTTCTCCCTAGAAGTGTTTTATGAATCCCTGGCACTGTTAGGGTTAAGGTTAAAGAGCCACTTTAATCCTGTATATAAAATGTATTATTTTGAAGACCTGCATAGGCAAATATTAAGGCATTATGAAGAGTTTTAGCTCAAAAAATGTTAATGTTACTGTAATGTGAGAATTAGTGCAAGAACATCAGCATTAAGTTTCCTTCTGTGACTCCTACAGCAAAACAATGTCAAATATATAGCAGGTATATAAACAATAGAAATTATGGAGGAGCCAGACAGATTTCTTTATGTAAGATTCGATAATGGATATGCTGCATTACTATGGCTACTTGATGACATTAATGCATAGGCTTTGATTTCTAGTTTCCAAGGGCCCGATTCAATTGCCCAATTCGTAAATGTATACACACTTCACTCTTAATATTGCTACATATTTGGCAAATATGACTTATTGGCACTAATGAATTCTTAAGTCAATAGAATGCATATAAATATTTATAAAAAATAAACACCCAAAGCCAAATGTATGAGTTCAAGGCATTTGCAAGTAGCTAATTGAATTAGGCTACATGTCTTTGCTTAAATGCAGGGATGGTTTCAAGATCTGCATAATCTATGTTCGATATATAAACACTACCAAATGGTATCTGTAGCAAAAGGTACCTTTATGCAGAACAATCAGAAATTAAAATAAACTGTATAAATGTTTGAAAAAGAGGATAAGCTGGTGTCCTTCACCTGACAATGTATTATTAAGTGGGGATAGAATTCTGATGATTCATTCAAGATATTGGAGGTAGACAACTTTTCTGCATTAGGGATTAAATATAATAGGAAGTGAACATCTATCCTGGTATACTGCCAATGTACTCCGATCTGAAGATATTGGCTGACATCACAGCACAGATTAAAGCAAAGGACACCTATGACCTCATATCTCCATAGATACAGGATTCCCATCATTATTAAAAGTGATGTTCCAATTAATCATAAATAGATATGTCTACAAAGTTTCTGTTATCATGTATAAAAAAAAAGATATACAGTTAATCGTGCTCTCTAAGGGCCTCATTCAAATGCGATTTGGCCAATGGAATAGGGCTCTATATAAGCACATAGCATTTTTTACAGAAGTTTTTAGTTAGTAAAGACATTACTTTTGGATAGAAGTTCCCTAACTAAAAACTTCTGTAAAAAAATGCTTAACGACCTCATTCAATTGCGATTTGGCAAATTAAATAGGGCTCTAAATAGGCACATACCATGTTTTTTTAAATAAGTTTTTAGTTAGTGAAAACCTTGCTTTTGGATAGATGTTTGCTAACTAAAAACATTATGTGCTTATTTAGACCCCTATTCAAATGGCCAAATTGCAATTGAATGGCCGCAAGTAAACTAAATGGGCCTCATTCAATTCGACATGGCCAATTGAATAGAGCTCTATATAAGCACATATTTTTTTTTTTTTGAACTTTTATCCAAACGCAAGGTCTTCACTAACTAAAAACTTCTGTAAAAAAAATATGCTATGTGCTTATTTAGAGCCCTATTCAATTGGCCAAATCGCATTTGAATGAGGCCCAATGATTGCAATGTGTTCAAATCCTGCATGTCAATTAGCATTAAGATATCCAATGCTGGATCAATCAGCATTATTCCCTGAGCAGCATTAATTTCAGTTGCCCCTTCTGCTGAACATGTCTATTTATTAGCTGAATCTGCAGTGATCATACTCTGATACTCCAATAAAAGTACTTTTATATGAAAGAATACATTTACAGAAGTATTAATATATGTAAGGCCTATGTATAATAGTTGATGTGAACTGCTATAAAACAAAGAACACATGAATGTAACTGTCACAGTATAGAACTGTAGTTGTATTGATTGGCTTTTGATCTTTTAAGCCAATTAGGTTAAGCAGCTCAGCATTCTAATTGTCAGTGACAGAAACTGAACATAATTCTGCTTCTTATGACATCTTCCTCTCTCTACTAAGATATGGAGCAGTAAGTGGCAAACGAAAAAAAAGTATTTTTAATTTGACATAGATAATCTGCTCTTTGTGAGGACTCCTGTAGGATTACAACCTTTAGAGACCATAAGCATTTAAAAGATTTTGGTGCCTCCATATATATCTAATTAAAAATATAAACAATAATAGACTGTTAAAATGTATATCATTAACATCAATTATTAATATTTTATTATTATTTTAGATATTTTTTTTTAAATTTATTGTGGGAGTGCTTTTTTGTGGAAACTTCAGCTGCTTCATATGCAGTTTTGCACCATATGGTCTATGGTCAATCCTGGAAAATATCTGTGGCGCCTCCCTTCTCTTGATGCCCTAAGCATGTGCTTATTTTGCTGAAGGGTTAATCCAGCCCTGCTTAAATAAAAGAAGCCACCTCAAAATGACGAACAGCAAACCTTATAATTAGGAAAGCCTTGATTACAGATCTTCATTTACTTTACTTTCACAAACACAAGGTTTGCCCCCAAATTGTACTGGGCAATACTATGGATCTCAACATAAAACAAGCTGTGTGGGAGAAAATTCATATTTGTGAAATATGTAACAAATTAGCAGTGGTAGCAGCTATATAAGCCTTGAAAAAGAAATCATTTTTACATAAAATATTACATTTAGCAGATCTAATGCTTGCTTCATGGGTTATTCCATTTTAGATGACTAGTTTGCCTAGAGCCTGATGTGAAGAGTTATGCTACTAGGAATTGCTCATCTATTCAGTCCTATTGTCAAATTATTGTTCACAGTGGCAGTATGTCAACAGAACTGAATGGCAATGCTAACTGAATGAACGGTTCCTTCCATTCCTCTAACGTGTCTAATCAGGTTAGGAACAACATCAAATGGCATATACAAAATGAAAGGTCATATTTATTTTTTATTTCATAACAGCATACAATAAATATAGGACTTCAGTGGTCATTTAATTGAAATATCGAAAAACCCTTTTAAATGATTTTTTAAGAATAACCGAGGTACTCCTGTCCCAATCATTTCCCAAACATATAAACATTGCAGTAAACATTTCCTTATACCAATAACCTCATGGCCATACAAGTATTATGAAGTAAATTATATAATATAATATAAAGTATCATAAATCCGTTACAGCATTACCAAACCAATCTAATGAATATCATGCACTCATCTGTCTCTTTGTTGATGTATGGTGTACATATATACTTTCATATATCTTGTGTGTATAATATGTTTACCTGAAATAATAAAGTAATATTTTATAGGATATTTCTTCAAGCATTTATTTTAAATTAAATTAAAACTTATGTAAAATGTGCGTTGTTTAATGGGTCACTGTAACTACTACCGGTTTCTTAATTATGCATTGATCATAAATAAAATTCCTATTTAATGATTTATAATTGCAATATTTCATTTTAAATTAAATTTCAACAATTAGATTATCAGCCTCCAGTTCAGTTCCACGCTGATAAGGTCATCAATGGGGGAATATTGGCAGGGAGACTGGTGTAAGCACAATGGCATATTGCATATAAAACCAAACAACGCTTTATCAACTTCTTGATCCACAGACAGTGTGTATATAGCTATACTATTTTCTGCTGCTCCATGTTTTTGTTAAAATCCTCATACATGGATATTCCATATGAGTTTGCATTTTCTTCCATTACATTCTGCTGTGCAACTGAGATATGTGTTTGTGTCATTCAGTTGTTTGCAACTCTCAGTGACCTCATATACTGCAACAGGGCATGCTGATACATTTGGTATGGCAGAGATACTGGACTGGGTTGCCAGTTCCTTCTACAGTGGGCTACAGCATACAACTCCTGGTATTCCTAGGTGGTCTCCCATTCAAGTACTGACCAGGCCCAGCTCTACATGGCTACAGAGTGGTGTGACCTCTTGGTTCCCTGATTGGAATTGAACCCGGGTTGCAATGGTGAAAGCACAGAATCCTAACCACTGGACCACAAGGGAACCCAACTGAAATATACGTCTCAAATTATTGTGAGCTCTTTGCACTGACAAACCCTTCATATGGGGCGTTTCATCCCACTTATCAGAAGTCTATTACAGAAAAACAGTAAAAAACTTACATTTATTAAAAATGTGAAAAAGGCCTGAGGGAAGCATTTGCAGCTACTAAGAAAATTGCAGCAAAGTTCAGAGAACATGTTGCCTCTAGCCTTTAAAAGTCTTCCCTTGAGTCAGTAAATTAAAGTAGTTCTGTAATAGTAAACTTACTTTTCTCTTTGTATCTTGTTCACCTGACCTGGAACAAGTTCTTAAACCTTTTTACTAAAATATTAACCATTTTACTGTCAGAAATAAACAATACCTTGCTTTGTCAGTGAAATAGTTAATAATGTTATTATTATCTTTATTTGTAAAGCACCAACATATTCCGTAGCGCTATACAAAGGTTAAATGTATGGCAAAAACAAAATGAACACATTGCAAAGAATGGAGAGCCTTGTTTTTTAGCTTAAAGTCACACGTACATAGAGCTTGTTTCCAAAGCACCAACACAAGATTGAAAACTTGCAAACTTACAGTCTAAATTGTTTGGGAGTGATATACAAGCATGATAGATACAAGATGGCAAAGAGTCATTATGCTTAGAACATTGACTATGCACCCATTTCCTTAACTTTCTCTTATTTGACCCTATCCCTTGCACTACCATGCAGACCTGGCATTTACAACTTTGCACTGTTACCCAACCGTACAGTTAAATGGCCATTTACCACACTTCATGGTGTGAAAGAGCACAAGATTGTATGTTAAAATGATATATGTACTCAGGAATGCAGCAAGCAGTTAACCCACAACTGTCCTATTTATTCCAGTATTCCATTCTTTGCCCAGATGAATTTATGAAGGGTTAGTTATTTTTGTTTGTTTTGCTCACTGCACGGAGCTGTCGCTGTGAGTCTGTCTGGGGGCAGCCAGTGACACATAGTAAACAAAGATTTAATGTATTAAATTATCAGTGAAAAATGCACGTATTTGAAAAATTAAAAAAGTATTTCAACATGAGATCTTTATAGTGGTGTGCTTCAAATTATGCAGGATCAAGTGGCAGTATACAGAAAATGCCCAAGTGGTATTATTAAAGTATAAGTCAAAATAAACATTTCTGAAATATCTTGCTATTCAAAATTGAAATGTAGTTGCATAAAACTAAAATGAAATACAATAATTGTAGTCACAGCCCCGCCTCTTTGTGTTACCTCTCTATGCTAATTGCTCTCAACCAGTGGCAGGTCACACATGCTCAGTTTCTCTTTGGCATTACAGCTTTTATATTAATTACACTCAACAGCTTCTAACAGTTTTCCATACCTTCAGGTTACATGATTTTGTGATTTCATGAACACGATATTTAAAGGGACATGGAACACAATTCTTGTTTTATGCATTTAAAAGTGCATGTTTTAAACATTGGCAAAGTTGGGTTTTGCAAGCAAAATGCAAGAGTTAAGTAAAACCTGTTTAAACTTCATTTAAACTATCAGGAAATGTTCAGAGCATGCAAACATCTGTAGATTTTAATGGCAGACAAGCATAACTGGAACATTTACATCACTGCCCTGATCAGTTAAACATTTGAATCATGTTTTTCTGCTGTGAGCATAGTTTGAAAAAAAGAAAACACACAGTAGTACATTATCAAATACCATAATTTGGAGGTAATAAAGAAAACATGGTTGTTTCTCTGTTTTTAATATTGACTCTAGGCTCTCACTTGAAGGGACATTCATGGGATTTGGAAAATTATATGCTTTTAATATTAAACTAAAGTACCTAATTGTTTATTTGCATATAACAAAACATTGTTTTATTAACAATACTTAAAAGCTCAGTTTTCACCCACTGAAAAAAGGGTTTGCCCCATGCACACAGTGTCTCTGTAGCACTTGATGTACTAACCAATCACAAATGGTATCTCAGCAGCATTTCAAAATATCTAGTACCAATAGAAACACTGTGTGCATGAGCAGCTGGAAGTGGACCTTTGTATGAACTATTTGGAAGGTTTCGGTGAGGTTTTCACTTAGGTAGTTTATTTTAATATTAAAAGCAGGGAACCTTCTGTCACAGCCTGGATTTTGGGGCTTATAGGAGCAGCCTGTAGTTGTGACATTATTCATCTCAGCATCAGAAATTCAGAACATCAGTCATGGAGCAGCAGAGAAATTATACCACACCGTTATTTAGTGTATAGAAGACTGCCCACTTTTATTTTTTAACACTGATATATCAAACACATAAAGATCTCACCCCACCACTTCTGTTAGAGGAGGTCTGAATTCTTCATCTGACCTCCTCACCCAGTCACCAGCCACAACTCCCCTCCCATAGCCATACACAAGAGCTGGGAGTTTTCTGGCCAGGCCACTTCAGATCCAAGACCTGGGTTTTGATGCTAGGTGAAGTGCATTACTTTATGACTATACTAGACTAGGGAGTAGAGAAATATCTGGTAATTCCACATCAGCACCACAGGTTTCTTTTTAATTTATTACCCCATATCTCCCTCCAGTGCCCCTCTAACCAAACAAACATTCCAGGTGGCCATATTCTCATCCAAATTCCTGCAGTTAACTATTTTTTGTCACACTAATATACATGGCAGAAAGTGTAAGAGTTCCAGATAACAGTGGTACATGTGGGGTGCAAGGGGTCCTATTATGGACCCAAAATCAGTCATGACACATTCCAAATCTCTTTAATGTCCATTTAAATGAGAGCCTAGAGTCAAAGGGGAAACCCCGACATTGGGCTTGGATAGAAGGTAAGATTGTGGGGTTGCTGACAATGACGCAGATAGTTGGGTGTACAAAGGGATATCATATTAGATTTGGAGCAAGCAATTTTAAATGCATTATGTTTGCAATAGCACTTATACACTCAAGTCAATTAACCGAGACATATTCACTTGCATGAGAAAGTATGAGTACAATTTTGGGCACCACTTCATGTACAGGGCATTTTAGAGATGGAAAAAGAACAGAAAGGTTCATCAAAACTAATAGGGGGAATGGAGGGGCTAAGTTATAAAGAAAGACTAACCAAATGAAATGTATTTTCTCTATAAAAAAGGTATCGAAGAGAAAAATGATTACCTTATATAAACACATCCAGGGTCAATACAAGGCTTTGTCAAGGGAACTTTTTGTGCCAAGAGGTTTTCTACTGACAAGAGGACATCCTTTGAGGTTAGAAGTAGAACTCTTAAATAAATAAAAGGGTTCTTCACAGTAAGGATGGTTAAACTGTGGAATTCTCTACAAAAGGAGCCTGTGAAAGCTGAATCGATAGATAACTTTAAAAAGGTGTTGATATATTTTTGAATAAAAAGGGCATTTAGGGTTTTCCTGGACAAATAGAGAAGGAGTATTTAGGAGGAGTCTGATTGCCAGTATCTCTGGTCAGGAAGGAATTATATTTTTTTCCCTAATGAGACAATTGGCAATATTGTAATTTATTTTTTTTCTGTCTGCCTTCCTCTGTATCAATTAAAAATTAACAATTATTCCTCATATGATAAGGATCAGAGAAGATCTAAAACGGTTGAACTTTTAGATTGTTAAAGTGTAAGTCTGTGAGTTTTCAATCTTGCAGTGTGCTTTGAGGAAAGCTCTATGGACACTGGATTCTAAGCTCAAAGTCAGGGCCATCCATCCGTTGCAATGCGTTTATATAGAATTTGTCTTTGCCTGGAAATTAATTTATGTATATCGCTACGGAATATGTTTTGTGCGTTACAAATAAACAATAATAATAACTTGATGGACTAAAAGTATTTTCAACCTCAATTACTATGTAACTATGAATCAAATAACAACCATTTCAGTGCAGGTAGATTTGTGCATCTTAAAAGTAAAGGTGGAATTGAAATCCCAAAAAGATTTTTCCAGAAAATAAATGTCAGGGACTTACAGGAAGCTTGTACCTGATCAGACAGGTCCATATTACCAGACCCTCATTGAGTGTCCCTGGTAAATGTAGTTAGAGAAGAGGGCCCAAGACAGAGCCTTGTGGGACCCCTACTGACAGGAAGTGGGAGAGAACACAACAAAGGAGACCATGAGGGATAAGAAGAGAGCCATGATGTATTGGATATCTCTTGGAGGACAATAAGCACCAGGCTATGTATTACAAGAGGATGGCTAATGTTGTACAACTGGGCAGATGGATGTAGAGCGGACCTGTGCATTGTGCGGCCCGCAGGCCACATCCGGCCCTTTGGTTCTCCCTATGCAACCCACTACAGTGGCCTACAGTTGGATACAAATTTGTGTCCTGGACAAAAAACACTGCCAGTTGTAAAAGGGGGCAATTTGTGAGCAGCAGTGTTGTGACTAACTGGGATGGATAGCATTCTGTAGATACCGCTCCTGGTACTGAGAAAATAAAATAAAGCTATAAAGCTATTAATATTAAGCAGAATTAAGTTCAGCCTATGGTTCAGCCCTCCACAACATTCCGAGTTTCTCATGTGGCCCCTTTAGGAAAGCAATTGCTCACCCCTGATGTAGAGGGTACAGTGATAAACTCATTGCAAAATGTGCACACCACTTCTGGATCGCTTGTCGTGGTGAAGGGGCTTGTGTACGTCAATGAAGCTGTGAGCTATGCCATGTAGGGTCATCCAAGATGGACAGGTCATAGCAGAAAGGTCAGACAAATTGTGGTCCACTGGAGAATGAACCCACTCCAATATATTTGCCATGAAAACCTTATGGATGTGCACGCCTGACACAAGACGTGCCTGGTGTGCTGCGTCCATGGGTTCATGGAGAGTCGGATATGACTGAACAACTAAACAACAAATTGTACACAAAATGTATAAAAACTACAGCAATGTGTGTGTGACATTGCACTCCAGAGCACCTCCCAGCACAGTGATTTAGATGGTCTATAACCTGCATCTGAATGCTGTACATAGCTACAGCTGGGTTATTTCATGTGCTGCTACTCACACAGGTTGGCATGGAAACAGCTCATAATGTGAAATATTACACTAGTGAAACAATGAGACAGCATAGATATGTTTTATATTCTACACACAAAAGATCACAATGTCCTGATATGAAGTGGGCTGTAAGTATATGATTTTGTGTTAGTGTTTAGCTGCAGACTGTAAGGTAGATGTATTAGCAGCTGAGGAGCATTTACAATAAAAACACCAGATGTTCAAAGCCCATTTTCTACCTCTATTGTAAATGCAGAGATGCTGCAATTGGCCCCTCCCCTAGCTCTAACCACGCCCCTCAGCAGAGTAGCCTGATACCGCAAGTCAATGAGCAGTCGGTATACTAGCTGGTTCGCGCATGCGCAAACGTCTCTTTACGCCTCCTCAGTCTGGACAGCGGCCTGGGTCATGAAGTTGGGGAGGTGACGTATGGTGTGAGCGTGGCTGCGGAGGCCGGGACAGTGCGGCTTCAGACATGGCTCTACACAAGTGCCAGGAGGAATGGGGGGAACTGGAGAAGGAATTCCAGCAGCTGCAGGTATGGACACCTGGGCAGGGAGTGGGAGAGCGGGCACGGTATACAGGGGGAGCAGTGCTGGAGGCTGTACAGAGTGAGGTGGGAGCAGTGCTGGGGGGGCTGTACAGGGTGAGGTGGGAGCAGTGCTGGGGGTCTGTACAGAGTGAGGTGGGAGCAGTGCTGGGGGGGCTGTACAGAGTGAGGTGGGAGCAGTGCTGGGGGTCTGTACAGGGTGAGGTGGGAGCAGTGCTGGGGGGGCTGTGCAGGGTGAGGTGGGAGCAGTGCTGGGGGGCTGTACAGAGTGAGGTGGGAGCAGCGCTGGGGGGCTGTGCAGGGTGAGGTGGGAGCAGTGCTGGGGGGCTGTACAGAGTGAGGTGGGAGCAGTGCTGGGGGGCTGTGCAGGGTGAGGTGGGAGCAGTGCTGGGGGGCTGTACAGAGTGAGGTGGGAGCAGTGCTGGGGGTCTGTGCAGGGTGAGGTGGGAGCACTGCTGGGGGGCTATGCAGGGTGAGGTGGGAGCAGTGCTGGGGGGCTATGCAGGGTGAGCAGTGCTGGGGGGCTGTACAGGGTGAGGTGGGAGCACTGCTGGGGGGCTATGCAGGGTGAGGTGGGAGCACTGCTGGGGGGCTATGCATGGTGAGGTGGGAGCACTGCTGGGTGGCTATGCAGGTGAGGTGGGAGCTGTGCTGGGGGAGGTGGGAGCTGTGCCGGGCGGGTCTGCAGGGGGAGATGGGAGCACTGCTGGGGGGTCTGTACAGGGGGAGGTGGGAGCACTGCTGGGGGGAGGTGGAAGAAGTGCTGGGGGGTCTATGCTGGGGGAGGTGGGAGTTGTGCTGGGGGGAGCTGTGCTGGGGGAGGTGGGAGCTGTGTTTGGGGGGTCTGTGCAGGGTGAGGTGAGAGCACTGCTGGGGTGCTATGCAGGGTGAGGTGGGAGCACTGCTGGGGGTCTGTACAGGGGGAGGTGGGAGCAGTGCTGGGGGAGGTGGGAGCACTGCTGGGGGTCTGTACAGGGGGAGGTGGGAGCAGTGCTGGGGGAGGTGGGAGCAGTGCTGGGGGTCTGCACAGGGGGAGGTGGGAGCAGTGCAGGGGGAGCTATGATGGGGGAGGTGGGAGCAGGGGAGGTGGGAGCAGTGCAGGGGGAGGTGGGAGCAGTGCAGGGGGAGGTGGGAGCAGTGCAGGGGGAGCTATGATGGGGGAGGTGGGAGCTGTGCTGGGGGAGGTGGGAGCAGGGGAGGTGGGAGCAGGGGAGGTGGGAGCAGTGCTGGGGGAGGTGGGAGCAGGGGAGGTGGGAGCAGTGCTGGGGAGCTGTGCTGGGGGAGGTGGGAGCTGTGCTGGGGGAGGTGGGAGCTGTGCTGGGGGAGGAGGGAGCAGTGCTAGGGGCTGTGAGGTGGGTGCATCACTGGAGGGGGGGTGCATCACTGCATCCCTGAGGGATGTGCTCTGCCCCATCACTGGATCCATCTGTGAATTATCTCTCAGGCTGGACTCCTCATTACTTGGGCTGTCACTCTCTTATTAGGCTGACCAGTCAGGGACCCCCTGGTGTGACACATTGGTATTTATTTATACAGCTTCATATTTTGCTGAAATGTAAGACAAGTGTATTTAATATTATCATTTATTTGTATAATAATAATTTGTAATGTGCCAACATATTCTGTGTTCATAAATGGAAAATAATGACTAGTGCATCAAAAAGTACTTCATGATAATATCAGTGTGATTTTGGTGTGATTTCTCTGCTCAATGGAAATGCACAATCCACAGCTTCCAGCAGTATGTATAAGAAGAGTAACTGGCTTTAGGTTGGATTTTGTCCTAAATGAAGCTCCCAGGAGGAGGATCAAATGTATAGGATACAGGTCCAGGCACCAAGATAGTGCGATTACACATAAATGTCCTTAAATGTACCAACAACAAGGCAGCTGAGTCCCCTACTGGTGAGAACTTACACATTAGAGGTGACCCCTTTTATGTTCCTATCAATATAAAACCATACATTTTGATACATACAACCAATAGATCTAATTGTTAAAGCCTTATTTGCCAAGAAACTGTGGATAAGCACAGACACATGTGGTTTGGTGATGTTGTCCATATGGTCACCGAGAGTTGGACACGACTGAACAACAATAATAATGCCAGCAAGCAGCCATTGTTTTTTTTGTTTTTTTTTACATTTTGCTCATAAGTACTTGTTTGCATTATTTACAGTTATATACTAGCAGAAATACTTACTTATTTTATCATATTTAATGTCGCAGATATCTTTCTACTCTCCCAATCCTCTCATGCCATGACGTAGTTCTCTTTTCTTATGGATTACTAACCATTTTCACCTACAAAGCATCCACTACCGCTACTAGTCTTATGCATAACAAAGTACTTTTATTCACTATAGTTTCTCTCTGCAGTGAACTGTCCACCTGGCAGCAAAGGATTGTTAAATATCCATATTAGTACAATTATTTAAAGTTAAGACACCCTTTAAAGAATAACCTGAAATAAAGGGATTGTGGTAACAGATTATATTTTATTAGAAACAGTTGTTGTAATTATTCTCAAATGGAAGAAACACAAAATAACTGCCAGTCTCCCTCGGTCTGGTGCTCCATGCAATATCTCACCTTGTGGAGTTTCAATGATCATGAGAACGGTGAGGAATTAGCCCAGAACTACATGAGAGGATCTTGTTAATGATCTCAAGGCAGCTAGGACCATAGTAACCAAGAAAACGATTGGTAACATACTACGCCGTGAAGGACTGAAATCCTGCAGTGCCCGCAAGGTAACCCTGCTCAAGAAAGCACATGTACAGGCCTGAATGACTCAGAGGAGAACTTGGTGAAAGTGTTGTGGTCACATGAGACCAAAATCAAGCTCTTTGGCATCAACTCCATTTACTGTGTTTGGAGGAAGAGGAATGCTGGCTATAACTCCAACACCATCCCCACCGTCAAACATGGAGGTGGACACATTATGCTTTGGGGGTGTTTTTCTGCTAAGTGGACAGGACAACTGCACCACATCAGGGACAATGGACGGGGCCATGTACCGTCAAATCTTGGGTGAGAACCTCACCGAAAACACACAGTCAAGGCAACAAAGGAGTAGCTCAAGAAGAAGCGCACTAAGGTCCTGGAGTGGCCTAGCCATTCCCCAGACCTTAATTCCATAGAAAATATGTGGAGTAAGCTGAAGGTTCGAGTTGCCAAACATCAGCCTCAAAACCTTAATGACTTGGAGAGGATCTACAAAGACGAGTGGGACAAAATCCTTCCTGAGATGTGTGCAAACCTGGTGGCCAACTACAAGAAACGTCTGACCTCTGTTTTTCCAACAAGGGTTTTGCCACCAAGTACTAAGTTGAAGGGGTCAAATACTTTATTCCCTCATTGACCTGCAAATCAATTTATAACTTTTTTGACATGCGTTTTTCTTGTTTTTTCCCCCACTGTATATTTTTTATTTTATACAAGCTTTTTGTTTGTTATGTTCTTCCAATAAAAATACATTTATGAAAAAAGGTATATGATATGCCTTCTACAGTACCCAAAATTCCACAATATGTTCCTAATTTGTGTTCCATGTGACCGGGTACATGAGAATATTACACCAGAGATCAAGTTTTCCTCTTTGCCAAACTTTGTTGTGTCACCGGACTTGCATAGGAAATGTAAGGTTCTGGGCACCATATTGAGGTAATGCTGTTGGACCCTAGGAACCAACTTTGTGATACAAGGGAGTGTTTCTGGGGTATCAAGGGAGCCTTTTTCAGGTTTCTCCATTTCTGAATAAGTAAGAGAATCGTCATGTTTCAGAGTTGCTTGCATATACAGTAATAAGGTGATTGTATTTGTTTACCTGCTAAAAGCTGATGTTGATATTTATATATATATTTTTTTTTTACTCAAGGCTGTAAGGTACTTTTTAAATTGCATGGTATGTCAGAACTCCATTTACTTGTTCAACTGGTTTTTAAACTACTGTATTGGTATTGTTTTGCTGTGAGATCCCTGCCAAAAACATTGAGATAAGCTCATGCTGGCTATCTTTAGGGGGAGGTGGAGTTTTTTTGAATCCCATAAGATTTGAACCTTAAATAGGAGTAAGAATTAAATAAACCTTGAACTTTAATAATAAGTACCGTAAATACAATTTTAAATATCAAATTCAGTATCTGGTAAGACAAAAACTCTATTTGTGGCATGTATAATTATTAATAAATAAATTATAAAGCTTGTTTCTACTCTTTTTGTCAGTGGACAATTGATTATCTAACCCAGGCACACACATTAGATAATTATGATCTCCTTGTAGATCTCCAAGAGGTGACCGGTACTTAGTCAAAGTGACAGGCAGTACACTATGTTCATCTTCTATGGGAATGTAATACTCAGTGTACTGGAATGATGACTTGCCCATTTGTTGTGGATATATTATCTTGTGATCGTGAAGGGGATAGACTTGCATATATTGCACAACATGTTTTAATATGGCTCTGAGAGACAGTCACCAATGGGATGATAGACCATTTTTGGATGGATCATGTTTAGATCCCATGTCCTTTTGTTATGGAACAGGGTCAGCTGGACCAGAGATAGGTCTAACCAATAGTTTCTATCACCTGGACTCCTCAGTATAACAGCCAGTGGGTCTGCCAGCAGGTAAATGGTCCTCAGGGTTTTGAAAAATAAAGTCCTTACCATAACAAGAAGAATGCTTGGTAAATTGTTCTTAGAGATCATGTATTACAGCTCAAAACATTTCCACCTTCTTTAATAAATCAGGGTGTTAGGCGGATGCGCCCCAAGCTCTGGTCCAGCTGACCCTCTTTCATCACACTAGACACACCACTTCTTGCCACTCTAGCAGGTGGTAATATGGACTGGTACGTTTATTGCTACTTATATTCTAATTGCCAGCATATTAAGACTGCTCGTTACAGAAAGATTCAAATTTATGTATTTTTAGTGTAACTGATGTAAAACTTTGTATAATAATTTCCTTTTTATTTTCAGTATGTTGCTATATCTCGGTTGAAGCAACAGGTTTGCTGCTGCCCCTGGTAGTAAAGGGGTTAAGAGAGAATTTATGGTAGGGGTGAAACATTCAACTTTTGTCACTACAGACATTTTTTGGAACTGAAGAAAAAAAAAATATTCTGAGCTAATTAAAGTAAATATAATTATGCAGATGTTGAAATAGTGGGTGTCTTCCACACCTGTAAATTCTGTTGTGTGGATATGCACATCTATTATGCCATTTGTTTCCTATTTTATAAAATAGAAGCTTTATCAGTAAGTGATGGAAAATGTGGTAGATTCATAATAAAATATAGGAAAGGAAACGTAATTTACAGCATGGATCTTTCAAACAATACATGTTACTGCCATGGCATATAATAAATCCCAAGGAGACACGCTGTCATATGCCTTGGTTGCACATTGGTTTAGTATGCAATTAAAGTGACACAGCAAAGTTATTGCAGAAATGAATAAATAGAATTGCAGTTTGTTGTTATTAAAATGTGAGGGGAAGTGTTAAACATTTTATCAACCAATTATATGTGTGTGTGTGTGTTTCCTTTTTTGCAAACAGTGTGACTTTTGCTGTCTCAATTTAACTGTGTACTAAATCAATACATTTAAATAAGTGTCTATAAAGGAAAGTTGATACCGAATATTAGGCCCTGCTATGTCCTTCAGCAGCTGTGTCCTTTTTTAATGTAGTGTTATGGCAGGTATGAACAAAGCAAACACAAATTACACATAGGGTCATTAGATTAATGTAGATAACCCCCTAGGATCAAATAACATTATTTCCCTTCAATGCTGGGATCACTGTAGCCCTATATGTAATAGTATGTTTAAAGAACTATAAATGGGCTATTTATAGAATATAACCTTTATTTTTATTTATTTTTTTATTAGAATTTATGCTGCAGTGTAACCTACCAGTTTGATTTCTGTTCATGTACTTCCATGGTTTGAATGCAGAGGAAATTTGTATCTGCACATTGGAAAAGTGGCAACTAAAAGTGCCAGAGCTACATTAGGACTAATGGAAAAGTTGTTGGTGTACAAGGGCACAATCCCCTGACACAGTTTGAAGAAGCAGCTGGGTAAAGCAAAGGATAATTGCATACAAAAGTTATATATTTAAACGCTGTGTTGAGTGATTTTTGTTAAGTTTTGCCCATTATTTGATTTTTAGTTTTTCTCAGGCTATAAATAATGGTTCTTTTACTAAAAATACATCTACTGCTAGTTTTCCTTCAACCAGTATATGGATTATCTATGTACCATCATCCATGAACAGAGCAAATACTAGAACATCTGAATTAATATGAATATGTTTATACCTAATATACCAGCATGACTTACATAGTTACATAGTAATTGAGGTTGAAAAAATACTTTTAGTCCATTAAGTTCAACCTTTTTGGACCTCCTCCGATCTGCAATATACTAATTACTTGTTAATTGATAATTGATCCAGAGGAAGGCAAACAGAAAATAATCCAGTGAAACTTTGCTAATTGTCTCAAAAGGGGAAAAAATATATAAAATTCCTTCCTGACCCCAGATACTGGTGATCTGACTTGTCCCTGGATCAATACTCTCTCTGTGGTTAACCAGGATAACCCTAAATGCCCATTTTTATTTAAGAATATATCCAGTCCCTTTTTTTAAAGTTATCTATCAAATACGCTGTCACCACCTCCTCTGGTAGAGAATTCCACAGATTAAGAACCCTTTTCTTTCTTTAAGGTGGAATCTTTTTACTTCTAACCTCCTCTTGTCAGTTGAAAACCTCTTGGCACAAAAAGCTATTATAAGGTAATAATATCCCCTCTTAGACAACTTTTTTTTTCTAGCGAAAATAAGTTTAATTACTGAAGGCTTAATTAGCAATAATCTTCTTGTCAAATGTTACTGATGCATTTTAAAGAAGTATAATTACTTATGTAAGGGTAAATACTTTTAGAAAAATCTTTCATGGTTAGCAGCCTAGTAACCTTTTATGGATTTTGTATAAAATTCCCATATTTACAGTATGATTTGTTTTTTAAGACCTAGATAAAAGGTAATATGCATAATGTTTTCAGAATGTAGCTGTTAATATTATATGTTATAATGTATAATTATATAGAATATGTTTTTAGGATTGGTCAATAGATAGGGGACCTTACAAGTATAATGTAAGAAACTATAATGTAGTCACAACATTGTCTCAAAGTTCAGGTTAAATATCGAGAGAGACCAAGGTTACAGAGCATGCAGTGTTTGTATGGTAAAACATTTGCACAGCGATGTTAGGGAGCCGAGGCTGGTGTCCTGTTTGGGAGGCATATACCTAGAAATCCTGTTTTTCCGGTTATAAAACCCAGAGGGCTAAATTGTGTGTTTAAGGCATCCCTTTGTGCTCTCTTCTCTGTAGCAAGAACATGCTATGTATTTGTGATACTTGAATTGTAAGAAGTGACTAGTACTATAAAATAATACATGCTGATAAACACTTTTTATCCACAATAAATAAACGTGCATTTAATCCCAAATGCTGCCTGTTGTTGGTATACAACATTACTATCGACCTTTTTGTAGAATATGCAAACAAGAAGTACTGTGTACAGCAGAATATGTACAGATAATTTTACAGGACCATTGCAGTTTGTTACATACTTAACAAAACATATCAAGTGTTCCCAATCTAATCACATTAGCATCTATCTATGCCAGGAGTATTAAAGCAATGCTAAAGAAAATCTTCTTGTGTCTTCAGCAATTTGGTCTTGGACTTTTAGTTTGTCAGTAGATTGGGGGGAGGGGGGGGGAGTGTTATCCCCTACTAATGAAAGTGTTGGTCTTTCAACAGAATGAAACAGAGATGCTATCCAAGTAAATAGTTCATTCTTTTCTCCCTGGTTTCTAATCCTGTTCGTAACAACGACAAAGTGTTTGCTGCCATTAAAGCAAAACTGAATTCAATAGACTAGTTGTTGTTGTTATTATTATTACTTTTATTTGTAATGCGCCAACATATTCCATAGCGCTATACAGAGGAAAAGAACAAGGAAAAATATAATTTTAACAAACTGCAAAAAAATGGAGGGCACTGTTTTGAGCTTAGAATCTTTGTAGAAAGTGTTCTTTCCCAAAGCATCCTACAAGATTGAAAACTCTCTACTTACAATCTAAAGGGGATGGAAGAGGCAGATAAGAAATAGCAAGGGTCAGGAAGAAAGTGAAGTTTCATTAGGTAGGAGGGTATGCAAAGTTAGAATGGATTTTCATATAGCAGGCAAAGGAAAGCATCTGAGAAAGTAATTTGGTAAGTGATCCTAGTATGTAATATCTTATCTGGCCCTAGTGGATTTACTTGTATAAAATATAATCTAAACAAATCAATTAAATTGTCACTAAAGTGTCATATTTTAGATCTTCTTTTGAAGTACTTGATAATACTTAAATGTTTCTTAATAAAAAAAATAAAAAAATACAAATAAATGTTAATTTATTAATTGTTTTTAAGCATATATACTCTGCTGTGGGTTTCAATTGATTTGCCTTTAACTTTTTCAATGAATTAAAGCATACTACTGCAAGTTGCCTTTCCATTTAAACCTTTTGCAGTCCGTTATATAGAACAATATTTTGTATCCAAGGTCCTTCCCAGTGGACTATTGAGAAAAAGCAAATGTCTACACCCAGAACAAGAAAACTGAACTGAAGAGCTGGCCTGCATTTTTTATATTTTTTTATTTCTAAAAATCACATTGTCAGTTGACACATCTTTCAGAAGAGCATACTATAAATATTATACTTCAGTGGTCTTTTTATTCAATTTTTTATATTATCCGTTTTTTGCTTTTAACATTTGAAGAAAAAAGTAATACTAAAGCTTTGTGTTCACCACACCGCAGGATTGATTTGTTACTGTCTCTGATCACCCTTTTCTCTATATTTGTAGGAAACGCACAAAATATACAAACAGAAATTGGAAGAACTGAACAGCCTGCAGAATGTGTGTACCAGTTACATAAATAAACACAAGAGGCGACTGACTGATTTAAAAAGCAACCTCCAAAGGTAATTAACAGCTTTTCTTGTATGCTGCTCTCTACATTGGGAATTTGAAGTGATAATATGACTTTATTGTCTCGTACAGAGAGCTTGGTGCTTTATAACTAAATGGCTAGAATGATAAATGCTGTGTACAATTTGCCTAAAGTAGGCAAGAAAATGTTGATAATCCTGGAGTACAGTGAAGAAGAAATCGCCAAACATATTTTATTTTAGTGATCATTTTTTGTTTTTATAGGAATTATCTGATATAGTTAAATGACTTGTATGACTTTTGAAAATGTTAGTCATATAAGTGCCATGTAAAGGACTGTGAGTATAAAGTAGTTCAAAAATGTGATCATAAGGTCAACTACAATTATGTCTCTAATATTATTATTTTATATCGAACATATCTGCCTGAGATACTGAATCTGGTTCTAACTCCCTCCCTGCACATGACTCACAATGTTTGTGTGGGAGCCATTATGTTAAGCGTTTCTTTATTATGGTGGGCCACTTAATTAACCAGGGGTTTTGGCTTCTCTGTGAGCCCGAGTAATGGCGACCCCATATGATGTCAAATGTGTTTTAATTCCTTCTGATTTTCTAAACAATGGGTGACTAACACACTTACCAGATTACTGAACATCTATCAGTATGCCTCGAAGAATAACGTGTCAAGTGCAGGGCAGATGCAATTGATATTCAAACAACTTTTATTGGTTGTTTTGCCTTTTAAACTAACAAACGGTGGCCTGGGTGCTCACAGTGATTTACCTAACACTTACACTGGACCTTTAAAGACCTCATTCAGCCTGATCATGTTTAAAAGCAAAGATTTTTCTACTTTCATTGTATTTAAATTAATTACGAATTCTTAGTCAAAGTGTTTTTTAATTTTAATTACTGTAATCTTTTTTTTTTTTTTTTATCATGTTCTTGCCAATGAATGACAGTCTAGAGTCTGTTTACTTTCACAAATAAATGTTTCCAAACCTTAGTATAAGTCGGTTATATAATTCTATGAATCCTATGTTTTGGCTACAACAACAACCAAAAGGGAAATGTCTATACTTTTGATGGCTGAACAGAATGTATTGTTTCTGTACATACTCCTAAATAATGAGAAGCAATGAGTGATAACTTCTCCAAACAGTAAAGTATAAAGTTTAACAATTAGAAGAATTCTTACTTGCGGCTACATCATTTCAAAAGACCAATGTAATAGTTTTTAATAGTATATGAAAGGATTTCTTAATATATTTATTAGATAAAACACTATTAGGTCACTTTTAGATGACTGATTTTTGGACTTAGTAAATTCAGGAAAGCTGCCTTTTGATCTGTTAGGCTATCATTTACATTTATCCTAGAGATCTCTGATGGTTTAGATCTCGCCACTAAATTCCTCTGGGCATACATGCACATACTTGCTGCAAAGGTAATTGCAGTTCATGAAAATTGCCTAGTTGCTTATTTGGCAAAATGTTTTCCTTCATGCAAAACATCTATATGATTGCACCTACTTTTACCACAACCTGCAGAATAACCCCTTCACTGCCACATGGTTAATATAATTCACTAGCAAATTGCCCGTCAAAAAATTACGGCAATGAAATTGTAAGTGAGCTAATGCTGTTTGGTGTATAATAAAATAAATAATAGATTAATAAATTAATATACTTTACCTATTTTGAAGTAATATATGCAGGAAGCATTCTGTTGAAGAGCTGGCAATCTGTTTTGATGTTGCTGCAGCATTAGTGCTGTGCAGCTACTGTGTAAGCGTGATGAATGTGTGCAGTGTAATGGTGTGCATGCGCAAGGCAAATCCGTTAGCGTAGCTGTGTACTTCAGCATTGTATAAGCTATTGTTCTAAAATGGCGGCTAATGTGTGGTATGCGTCTGTGGCTGATTTTGCATCCTTCATTTTCTATGTCGTGCGTTTTCTATCCGTAGCTGTTTGGTGTTTTGCGTGTTTATGGCGGCGTTTTGCGTGTTTAGGGACCTTTAGCCTCGTTTTCGTTTTGTTCAGGGGCCATTTTTTCTCTCGCTTAGGTGATTTTCGGGTCTCTAAACTCCGAAATTTGTGCTTAAATTGAGGTGTAACTTCGCTTGCAGAGGTCCTGGGTGCCCCCCCCCCCCTTGCTGTGAGTAACCTTTTTATGTGTGTGTTGTTTGTATTTATTGTGTTTGTAATGTTTTTGGGGTCGCGCGGGTTGCGTCCTTGTTTTTTAATCTCGTAGGTGTTTTTCGGCAAATACATAGGTGTTTGGTGGTGTTTTGCATCTTTAGACTGCTGTAGCCTCGTTTTCGTTTTTTACGGCGTAATGGGTCGTAACGTGTCTCGTATTTTCCGTGCGTAACAACGTAAATTTTGCGAAGGTCGCAGTTGCTGGCAAGGAGCGCCTTTGGCGCTCCTTGCCAGCAACTGAGGCCCTCGCTTCGCGAGCCCGCAAGCGTTGGCAACGGCTTGCATGCTCACAACTATATATGTGATACCAAGGGCCACCTCTGTAATGGTAGGCGCTCATTGCAGGGCTCGCGATGAACGCCGCAGGGCTGTCAAACAGCCTAGACATGAGCACAGAAGGCGCTGATGTCGATGGCCGCAATAGCCGATGAAAAACGGAGCACTTTGCCGCTGATCGCGAGGCACGCAGTTTACTAATTTAACACTCACACACAGCACAGGAGGAGACCCAGAAAACCTGTGAGGTTGCAGGTGAATTTGAGCACTTCTGTGACCCCTTTTATATGATATATAGAATTATTCTTAACTGTGTTCTGCCATTGCTTTATTTGAATTGTCTTCTTAATAGAGATTTCTTGTAGACTGAATGGTATTTTCATTGGCTGTATTAAAACACTGGCACTAGGTATTGGCGCAATTCATCTGAACCCACTGAATGCTTCTGTGTATTAAGTCATGTCAACTTGAACAATCTAATCAACAGAATTAAGATTGTTGGCTCCCACTACAGAATAACTTTCATACAATAGTAAATACATTGCAGATTGTATTTATTTTACTTACTAAAAACATTCTGGCCATTATCGAATAATCTTCAAAAGAGCAGATTTTAATTGAATACTATGCTATACCTGAAAGTGATAGTATTATTTAGAAACTTCAAAAAACAAAGCATTATTCAAAGATCAAATATTCTTTTAATTGTATCTGTGCCCTCCCAAAGTCCATGATTAACAACATTAAGAGTAGGTGAGCTTTCATTGTACATGTATGTCAGATTGACTATATTTTATTGCAACATGGATGTCTGTAATCGACCACATCTGCAAAGAATTAAGAAGGATTTGCGTGGTATCAAGATCACATTTTTTGTGCAACCAAATATCCCGCTTGCATTACATGATGTAATGTTCCTTACAGGATTGCTTTTTCTCTTTCAGGTATAAACACTCAGCAAGCCTGGGTGAAACTGACCTCATCCAGCAGATTGACTCCACTATTAAAGAAAGACGCAATGTATTTTTTGATATGGAGGCCTATTTGCCAAAGAAGAATGGGTAGGTTACAAATATGTTCATACGCTTGGTGTTCACATTTTCTATTCTTTCAACTAAGTAAATTATGTTGTTGCAGTAACTGTTCAGGTGGTTAAGAAGTCTTCAAAATATTGTCCTCTTCGTCTTCACAATATTGTCCTCTTCGTCTTCACATACTCCATGCGTTAACAAATCTGCATGTTGTATGAGACAAGACCCAGTCAGATGTGGCCCTTGTTTTTTGTGCTAGGGTTTCCATATAAGCAAGGTGTTTTATAATACAGGTTGGTTAATTTTGGTTTCTTTATTAATTACATGCAAATACATATTTGTTTCATTATAAGCATTAGTATTTTGCATGTTCTGTAATGAAACCTATTGACTTTCACTTCCTTGTCAGATATTTGTCTGTTAAGGCAGACATGTAAAAAAACTTACTTTGTTCCTAAGGTACACAGATGATACTTCAGCTTGTTACTTATCAGTTCCTGTTTCCAAATACTCCCTCAACCAATACCTCATATGTGCCTCTGCTCTTTTCCATACTTCCTCACTCTGATGCTTATAGATATATATTTCTTTGCAAAACTGACTGTTTGGGATTTCTTTCTCAATAAAAATCCTTTTTTCAGAAGCCTGTAGCATCATCCTCCCAAAACCTGTTCCCAGTGATACAGCTCTATGAATCCATACATTTTTATAAGTTGTTTCTTTATATTCTACTTAAAAATGCTCTATTATGTCCTCTCTATTTTACTCATTATTTCTTCTATTGCTGTACTGGTTGCACCTATTTGCTCAGAGCCACAAGATATGCTGCAGCTCAGGCAATTAACAACAATTATAGCATACATGGTGGACTCACTTTGAGAAAATATATTCCATAGTGTTCACAAAATCTCTTGCCATTTATAAGTAGCTGTTAAAGGGCCAGTGTATGAACTTTTCATACATGTCCAAGCAGTAGCAAAGTTATGCTACCTTTTGCACATTTTTTGTTTGTTTAATTAATGGTGAACTACAAATAGATTTAACATGGAAAGTGCTTACATTGGCCCTTTTACTGTTCAAGAGCAGATTGTTTTCGACCAAAATTGTCATATTTGTTAATGCTATGTGTGCTATATTCTGAAACTTGAAAGTTTTTTTTTTTTTCCTTATTTTAGATAATTTGCTTTATCAAATTTGTGGTTACCTTGCATCTTTAAACAAACTATTTTCTAATAACATACATCCAGTGGGATGTATAGCCACGAGCTTTGTTTGCATTATTAAGATTATCCTAATTGTTTTTCAGTAAACAAGATTATTTGCTTTTACTATGATTTTTGCCTTCCCTTATCATTATTCACATGGCCCATCTAAATTGTGTCACAGTAAGATAAAAACTAAGTTGTCTGCCCAGACTTTTATGATTGCTTAAGAAGTGAATATTTTTTAGAAGGGGTTATATCAGGCTACTGTGAAGCAGTGGAGATAATCAAGGGGAAGTAAGCCTCTGAAAAGTGCTCCGCCATGAAGTTCTCTCTTGTTACAAAGGCCGTTTCAGCAGATTCCAATATATTGGTTGGCACAGTAGTGTTATAGTTAAAGTCAAACAATCAGTACCCCTAAATAAAATTACATCTTCATCAATTCAAAAATATTTTTTGAAAAAGAAAACAAACACTTTTTCCAAATGCCTTTCCATCTTCTTCTGCCTGATCATGAAAAACAGTTACTTTTAAAAGCATATCTAAGTTTCCTGGATTATAAATGCATCTGATAGAGGAGAATTGATGGTGTATGAAAAAATGACAGTTGAAAATGAGGATTAACCTTCCCCCCCCCCCCCCCCCCCTTCCATACCCAGGCTAAATTGGCAAAACACATTTTTGAATTATATGCTAATCAGGAAAAAAAACAGCTGATACATTTCAATAACCTTCTGTGGTTCCTGTTTGTGCTGCAAAACAGCCTGGGATATGTAGTGTGTGTGTGTCTGTCTGTGCTGCCCATACCCTTCACCACAGAGAGCAGACTGCAGCAGGAATCACATATCAGCAGTGACTTCAGTAATGGTGATACCACAGGGTTTAATTTGGTAATTGAATATATAATTAGCAATACAAATGGAGTATGGCTGACATCAGTGCTCTCCTATTGGCTTCTAATAAGATCTAATTACCCAGGAAACCTGGATATGCCTTTAACTGCCAGTCTACTTCCTGGGATCTCTTTTGATGCCAAGTTTTGATTCCTATGCATCCATCGCCACATGCATTAGTAATGAAAATGCAACATGCCAACCTCCGTGTGACCTGGAATACTAAAATATGTTTGTCCCTAAATCTTTCACATGATAATGCTGTCAAGTATATGAGCATGCTTCGACTATCTATATTTTTATGTTTGTTTTCTTTTTTTATCTTTCAGTTTGTACTTAAATTTGGTGCTCGGAAATGTGAATGTCACTCTTCTTAGTAAACAAGCAAAGTAAGTGTCTTTAGGAGGTCAAAATCCTTGTCTACTGACTCGTGTAATTTTACAGGATGTTCCACACTGGGCATCACATTGAGGAGTTTAACTATGGGTGACTGATTAGATACTGTTCATGTGGTGTGATGTTACATGGCTGGTAAAAAGAAGAGAAAACTTGTGTAATAGTGCACATTTAATGTGTCTTCCTAACAAGCAAATAATCCATTCATTTAAGCAAATAAAAAGATATATATAAGTTGTACAAGTGGCAAATGACTTCTCTCTCCTCAGTAGTGACATCAGAGCAATTGTCAGTGTAGACTGCATGTCACGTGGGCACCATACTGTGATTTCCAAGTGATTCTACATATTATCACATATATAGTTGTGAGCGTACGAGTCGTTGCTCACGCTTGCGGGCTCGCGTAGCGAGCCCGCGGCCCTCGCGAAGCGAGGGCCGTGGCTCGCGCAGCGAGCCGCGGCCCTCGCGTAGCGAGCCGCGGCCCTCGCGTAGCGAGCCGCGGGCCTCGCGAAGCGAGGTCACTGGGCAAGGGCCTCAGTTGCTGGCATGGAGCGCCGAAGGCGCTCCATGCCAGCAACTGAGGCCCCTCGCGAAGCGAGGGCCTCAGTTGCTGGCGAGGTCACTGGGCACGGGTCTCAGTTGCTGGCATGGAGCGCCGAAGGCGCTCCATGCCAGCAACTGAGGCCCCTCGCGAAGCGAGGGACTCAGTTGCTGGCGAGGTCACTGGGCAAGGGCCTCAAACCCTCGCAAAATTCACGTCGCTACTCAAAAAACACGACACACAAATTACGACACTCGCTAAATTTTACGAGACACGCAAACAACGTACGAAACACGTTACCACACATTACGACCTCGCAAACATCGGACGCAACACGCCGACATACAAACATTTAAAACACAATACATACACACAGCACATACATAAAAAACTTACCTACACCAACAGGGAGCACCCAGGACCTCAAAAATGCAACTTACACCTCGATTTTACTCGAAATAAAACAGTTTAGAGACTAAAAAAAAAACGAAGCGAGAGAAAAAATGGCCGCCGAACAAAACGAAAACGAGGCTACAGCACTCTAAACTCGCTAAACACCACAAGAAACTCGCAAAACACCACAAAACACCTACGGATATTCCGATACAGACCTATACCACACATTACTCGCCATTTTACACCAATGCGGAAGTACACGACTACGCTAACGGTTTGGTCTCGCGCACGCACAGTGTTACACTGCACACATTCAGCATGCTTATACAGCAGCTCCACACGACTAATGCTGCAGCAGCATCAACACAGATTGCCAGCTCTTCATCACAATGCTTCAAAATAGGTACAATATATTCATTTACTAATTTAGCTACCTTACTATTTCATTGCCGTCATTTTTTGACGGGCAATTCGCTAGTATATTCTAATACACAACACTGCCAGTGCCCTCCTATTGGATAACAGGTAATATGGTACTAGTTCCTACAGTAGAAAGCTTCTGGCTGTATGAATTGGGAGATACAATATGGTGATTTACAGTTTGCTGCTTGCCCACTTCACAGTGACACACACTAGGGACCGGAGAGGGAAGAGAGACCAATATGGTAGCCCTCTAGAAGCAAGCCGCAGGAAAGTAAAAAAAAAAAAAAAAGTAGTAGTAGCAGTATTTTGAAGGGGAAGTGTAAGCAATAGAGCCTTTTCAACTGTCTTCTTGGTTCTTTTACATTCAAAAGAATAGGGATGAAAGAAAGGATCTTTCGGTCAAGAGATTTAACAAGAGACTTCCTGCCCCGTTTCCTAAAAAACATGTCAGGACCAGAAGGGGAGTAATAAACCACACCCTTGTCTCTCTCTCTTTTTTTTATGATACAATTTCTTTCCCTTTTAATGGAACACAGTAAGACCAGTTACAAGTGAAATTTCAATAGTATTGGTAAAACATTAGCATTTGTTCCTTGAAACCTTTGTATGCTTTACACATTAACTTTATTGGCAGGCCTTTTCATTGTGTCTAAATCCAAGGGCGGCTAACTTTCATACTATGTAGTTCCAACTGCAACATTCAGAACTAACCAATTTGCATTACTTGGATTTAATATGTAAATTCAAACCACGTTGAGTGCTGGGCTAACTTTTTTTACTGTACATTTAATTAATGAACTACTTTTTTTTAAATTATGGCACAGGCTGCTTACCCTCCAGATCTCACCTAGTGAATAATGTATTGTCTGGAGTGGACCCACCCAGGGGGAAGTACCAAATTAAAAACCTTTTGAGACCACTATGTAAAATGCACATGAGCTGCTAGCAATGTACACCTACTAGACAACTCCTACAATCATACTGCAAGCACAGTATACCTGTTTGAAGAGCATTGCTCACTAGCTGGCTGGAGACATAAGGAGTTTATAATTCCTAGAGGTATTATTAAAAATAGTAATTCATTGTTTAAATGCACAGTAAAAATGTAATATTTTTCTGTTCCTACCAGGCCCTTAATAACTATTGTTTAGAGAGTCATTCATAATAATACTAAGGTGGCCCTTTAAAACTTTGGTGACACACTTAATACAAATAGAAAAATGTTTAATGGAATGCTCAGTTTTGTCAGACACACATTTTAAAAGGACATGTATGAAACAATATACTGTTTGTTTGTTTTTTGTTGTTGTTTTTATTCATCCACAAAAGACCATTTTTGAAAATGCTCTCTTGGCAAACTCAATCACAGATTACAGCAGCTGGGTTTTTGTGTCTGGATGGGAACATCCCATCTGCAGCATGAACTGGAATAAAGGAATACAACGCAGTAGGTTCCCTGTGCAGCCTCTGATTGGTTGTACTTCAATCTCAGATGAAGACCATGACATTTTCAAAAGCAATTGTTGCACAAGAATAGGATAGTAATAATTATACCTTTTGTATCACAAGACTTTTGTGTGTGCAGCAAAAACATTAACCACACAAGTTTGATCAGTGACTTTAACACACGTTGCATTGAATCAAGTATCAACGTAAATGTCCTGTTATATATTGAAATATTTTCTTTACTACATTTATTTTTTATGTATATGGATTACCTGCTGCTAATAGGTAAATACTATTAAGTCAAACAAAAATATAATTCCATATAATTTAATGGAAAAAACATCTGTAATCTAAAATAAAAATTCTATCTGGGCACGCACGCACATAACATTGCGAAAGAAAGAGAAAGAGACCAGGTTTTGTGAGTATACATTAAATGACCTAGGGACCGCCAGAATATCATATTCTATTGGATTGTTGTATTACCTTTGTTGAACTCCTCCTTGAAAAGCTTTGCTGACTTTTGTGTTTTGCTTGTTTGCTTTTAGTGTATTGTAATTTATTGTTTTTCTATGAATAGAGTCTGTAAGATCCATTGCTCTTGACCCTTCCTCACTGATCTGCTTTTTTGTATTTTAAGGTTTGCTTACAAAGATGAGTATGAAAAATTCAAGCTTTATTTGACAATAATCTTGCTGTTGGGGGCCATAGCATGTAGATTTGTGCTTCATTACAGGTGAGACATTAAATTCCTTTTTATTAATCTATGTACGCTGTCCTATCGCAACAAATTGATTGAGATTTTATGTAAATTGGTAATTAGCAAAAATATTGCTATGTTGTTTGTAATTAACAAAGAAATGCTGACTATTTTGTAATCCAATAGAAATTCCCATTCCCTTTGTGCTGATGTAAATGTGTATTTACATAAACAAATAACCTCATTCATTTTATATTTACTTTTGGAAAGTGGCATCATATTTTCTCTAGGATATTTTACCTGATAAGTAAACTTATAAACAGTTGGGTTTCATTTTGTAAAGGTGTGCGCAATAGAACTGATGGCCCATACATCCATTCAGGATAATGGAATGGTAACCGGATGAAAGGCCAAGCTGTTATGGTAAACTAGACAAAAGAAAGTAACTGTTAAAAAGCAGTGCAACATACAACAATAGTAATAATTTACTACCTAACTGAAGACTAGTGCTCCTTTAAGAATATTTAATTGTTCTATGCCTTTGTCTGTGACACCTTTTTTTTAACTTTTTCCCACCTCCTAGTCTTGCATTTAATTAAATAAAACACACTGTGAAGCTTTATTAAATACCCTCTTTCAGATACATCATTTTGAAAATGAATCTGTTATCCATTTTGAAGTAAGTACATAGTCGCATGATATGTGGCATCCCAAGGTGTTTGTTTTTATAGGAGAAGTTTTAATGTGAGGGGTTGCAAATGTTTACAACATGGAAACTTGGGACCGTGGAAATAAAGCAGAAATTGTATTGTTTAAAACATAAAAATACTTCTGTTTGCCAGGCGACCCACAATGTAATGACTTGAGCCACTAATAATAAGCATACATTTGGGAACAAATATGAGATAAGATGTCGAAGAAGTGTTTTTTTTTTTTTTTTTTTTTTTGTTTTGTTTTTAGATGAAAAGTGTGGAATGCTACAGTATTATTCCAAACTGAATTTCATATCATGTTATGATCCGCTATATATTCTATGAAATCCATCTATACGTAACCAAATGTGTACAACAAAAAATTAATGGAAAAAATAGTTTTGCTTGGAAGAAAATAGTATATACACTCTGCACACTGTTTTAAAATGTTCTTTCACATAGTTGGAGTAATTTTGTGCCTTCTAATACAGTAAAGGAATATATATTGTTTTCCAAAAGATGTCTGGATATAAAGCATAATATATAGTATGTGATAGTGCTGTAAGTTGGCTGGGTCTGGTATAAGGAAGCCTTGCAGTAGACTTCTCCCTGGCGAGGTGACTCAGTAGGTGAAGGTTATTGTGCAGGTTGTACACTTGCCAGGATTCCAGTCACATGTTTGTCACATTGGCCACTGCACGGCATGTCCTGTGATCCTCACATTAACTCTGTATTTACATCCCAGGGTGACAGATGAAGTATTTAATTTCTTGCTGGTCTGGTACTACTGCACACTGACCATAAGAGAAAGTATCCTCATTAGCAACGGCTCAAGGTGAGTGTCCACGGCATTTGTAGCACTACACCTAAAAGTGCTAAGGTATTTATTCTGCGTGTTTACACCAGATACAATCCCTGCAGTTTATCTCTGAAATAGCTAAAAATCATAAGTTCCTGCAGAAGTCCATGTACTACATTTGTTGCAACAGCAAAATGTCTGCTTTTTCTTTTGGTTTCTCCAGACCTATTATCACCAAAGGAAAACCGTTAACTTTTTATTATTGAAGTAAAGTATATAAAATCCTTTAAAGGGAGCTTTCAATGTATGGTCCTTTTAGAACCTGAGAACTGATGCAATGACGCAATTTTACAATCCTAACTTGCCACTAACAATATTACGCATCTAAAGTAGCGCCAATGGTTTGCCCTCTTGCACGCAGCCTATTTCTAATGCACAGTTGGTACATTCATAAAACTATCTCCTCAGGCCAGCAACAGTCCAACTGGACATTATATGCTGCAGGACAATAAAAAGAGATTGTTACATCTTCAGGGTATTAATTGTTACATAATTAGAAAAAGGTAAACTATATTAATTTTATTATTCAATTAATTCATTCATGAATTAGTATTTAAAAAAATATAGAGACGAGCCAAAGGACACGCGATGAGTGCCAAAGGTCCTTAGAGTATAAAAAGCTTATCATTGTGTGCCAAACAGCATTGCCATGGCTTCAAATTTTACTGACCGTCATTTAATTTTAAGTCACTTTGTCCATGGCAAGTCCAGGGCAAATACTAAAAGTTATAACTTGATTTTGTTTTTTTCTAAGCATTTTAGTTCCCTTCTGGGAGAAGAGCAGTATATACATGTATCATTACTACTTTAAAGTATACATAGCAAGTTGGTAATATTGAAAACAAAGGCAAATCTTGCAGTGGACAGTGCTGCTCCCTAGTGGCTAGAACTTGCCACTGCAATGACTTGCTCTGCTGGAAATATCAAATTTAAAAAGGATAGCCCAGACTTTAAGTCCAGCAATAGCAGTATACAATTTGTATAAAGTAATAATTGCACAATAAAGCAAACGTTGCAACTGCCAGTTTTCTGAAAAAACATGTCAAATTTGCACACGTTGTAAAATAAATCTACAGCAGTGGTTCTAATAATCACATGAGATGCCACCTTCTGATCCTCAGGAATATATATACTCTCCGTGCAAAATAATATGAACATTTAGTGTTTCACATATATTGGTTATGGATCTCAAAATCGGTGCCCATGAGAGCCACTCCTCCACTGTACAGCAATGACGCTCATGGTTTATTTGCCATGCATCAGCTGTGCTCTTCTCCACTTAATTTACATTCCATATACAATAGCTGGGCATACCCTAACTACAAAGAACTTCTTTAAATAACGTTAACCATTACTTATTCAGAAGAAGCATAACTACAGTACATATGATGTACTGGATGTCACATATAGCTAAATATAAATGGTATCTTTTCTGTGAATACAAAGTGTAATGCTCATTTCTACTCTTTGAAAAAATAATTGTTTTGGTGACATATATTTCTTATTCAATGGCATAAATTAGTAATAAAGTATAGTTCATTAGTGCAGCCTTTACAGTGACAAAGTGGAGGAGCCAAATATGGTAATATGGGTAAGTAATAACTTGTATGTAAGGAAACTTGTATTGAAGTTTGCATCTTACTGGTCAGTCGGACTTTCCGATTTAAGTACCAAAGACTCTCTGTATCTCTGCTTAATGATAGATGATTCAGGTGATAAGGTACTTGCTATTGGTTCTAATTTATACCATATCTTGAACATCCCATTTGTCACTTTCTAGACATTTTCTATTTTACAGTAATTATATGTATGACATGTTATTTATATGTTCCTGTCTCTACAGAATAAAGGGATGGTGGGTGTCGCATCATTATGTTTCCACATTTCTGTCAGGAGTAATGTTAACATGGTAAGTTTAATTCCTGCATTTTGTATTGCAGATGTTTTTTTCTGGGTTTAATTTAATCTATTGGCTTTCCTGAGATTCGGCTCAGTTTTGTGATTTGCTTTGAAATAAACAGCCATATAATAAAAGTTCCCATGCCCATAATTCTTGGATGTTGTGTAAACACTGATATGTAGCAGGAGGAGGACACATTTAGATTACCATGGTGGGTGGGATATGGATGTGTCACCTGTGTCTTGAGGATTTTTTTAAGATCATGCATGAATTATTCTTAGTTAATATATGACTTTTCATATTGTTTTTTCCCCATTTCTTTAGGCCAAATGGTCTCATGTATCAGATGTTCCGCAATCAGTTTTTGGCATTTTCAATATATCAGAGTAAGTAAATGCATCTAAAGACTCCCCACATGCACCATAAACTTGTATAACTGGGCAAATACGGTTAGATTGAACATAATATTTAAGAGACCATACTTATTTTACCACTAATGTCCTTTGTAAAATGTGTTCTTAATTCATTCATTTAATGTATGCCATTTGTATATTTTGGGGGGGCTTCTAGTATAGCAAAATAACTGTAAATGCAGATGTGAACGCCCACTTTTTTTTTTCTTAACAATTTTGTTTTGAAAACCTATGGTGAGGGCTCTTTCAGGCAATGATGTTATGCTAGTTTGTTAATTATATGTATTTAATTTTTTCCAGGTTGTGTGCAGTTTCTTCAATATTATTATCAAAGTGGTTGCCTATACAGATTACGTGCATTGGGAGAGAGAAATCATTTAGACCTTACTGTTGGTAAGTGAAATGCAAATATCGCATGTCTCTAGAAGACAATACAAAATATTGTTCTCCTAACAGAGGCTTTCTACATTTCAGTTCCTTGAACAAACCAACAGGCCAGGGGTTAAGGATTTCTTTCCTAATGCTTGTCTAGGTTCATCTCAGTGTCCCTGGCCTCAAGCAGAGGCATCCTTAAATCATTGCTGCTTGTTGTATCCTGGGGCTGGAATGAGACCATATTCCAACTGAACCTTATACTTGGCATAAATTCCACACAGTCATGAAGCGCACTTACAGGTGCAGAGCCAGCGCCACGTGACTGTGTGGAACACACACCAAAAAATCATCATTTTATAAAATTGGGCATAATAGATTATTCTGCTTGATGCAGCTTAGACTTGTAAAGAAACTTTATTTGTTTTACCATAACTGTGTGCCTTTTAATAACAGTATCCGCACCACAGTACCTTTCATTGCTAAGTTTTTTGTTTTGTCTTGTCTTTCTTCTAGAGGGATTTCAGTCCTGGATGTGGCGAGGCCTCACATTTCTACTTCCTTTCCTCTTCTTTGGCCACGTAAGCATTTTTGTAAAAAGGATAGTCTTACTTGTATACTAGTATTCCTATTTTCCTCTCTACCGAAATGGTTTAGTCAATCATCATTTAACTTCAAAGGGGGGAAAAAAAAACATAAAAATCTTTTTCCACAGTTCTTCATCATGGTGATTGTTTATAGGCAGTTATAGTTTAAGAAAACCTTCACTTTTTTTAAGAAACTAATATGTCGTTCTCTAGACACGAGGAGTGTCTACTAAAATAAATTTCTCTAACATATTTTTATGCTTATGACTTAAAACGCTGCTGATCTTGCCTTTTTTCCCATACAAAGTATCTATATGTCCCTATATATTTTTTTTACTCACTGCTTCCTATCTCCTCTAACATGGAACAACAACTGGAAACCTCATCAAGCTCTTTAACGCTAAAAAGGACTCTATAGTGGATCCAAATATTGTATAATGTAAACATTAATGTTTTATAAGTACATTATAATTTTAGTGCAAATTAAAAACTATAACTTTTTTTTTTACTTTTGCAATGTTTAACTGGTATCGACCCACTAAGTATAGACTAATGTCTTTTCAAGGGCATGCCAATTGCCCCTCAGGCCATGAATGTGCTGTTTTCAGTTTCATTGGCCTAGTTATGCCCTGAGTATTCTCAGTCTGTCCATTTCATATGGCTTTACACTGAAAACAATGCATCTAGTGTTCCGTGATAATTCACAATTATTGAAAATGACCACATCAGAAAGAGATATCAAACCATGTTTATCTGGTGGATCAGAAAAGCGGTTCAGCAGGTAAACATTACAAACTTAAATGTATGCAATTTTATTACCATCATTTTTTTTTTTATAAGTTATCTGTGTATTACTCATTTTTTAAACTAAAATATTTTGAACATATTTAGTGCCCCTTTTTTATTTAGTAAGTGTGTCATTTTGATATAAACCAAACTAAGTTTAAGTGGAAGTTTCCCTTTAACATGTTGTTCTGAGTGTTCTTTTAAACAGCAGGGGGCAGCACTGTCTTTCAGAAGCCCAGTTGTAGCTTCCAGTTAGTACATATAGATAGAACAGGATAACCATACACATTTCTAATCACGTTATTAATTCACAGTTTTGGCAGTTGTATAACGCAATTACGCTCTTTGGACTGTCCAGGCATGAAGCGTGCAAAGAATGGCAGGTACGTTGTTCTAGTAAAAGCATGGATTCATAGCGCAGCTATGTGTTGTGTGTTCAGAGATAAACTGACACAATAGATTGACAATGGTGTTTGTTATTGGTGGGAAAGGTGAAATGATTCATTAGACTGAGTAAGGGTTAATACAGATGTTATGACTACAAGAGCAATGTTACCCGTTTTATCAGGGGTGGAAGTTTGGGTGGGCACCCAGGAGAGGCTGCAGCTTCTATCAGGGCCTAGGACACACCTGTCTACACAAACACTCCTCTGTGACACCTTAGTGCAGCTATAAATATAGATCCAAAAGCAGGAGTGCCCTCCCTGTACAGCCCGGCAGCATTGCTATACATACATTTTCTAGAGGTTATATATTTTGAATGTAGACCTAGTATTAATCCCCTGTTCTTGTTTATCCTTTTTTAGTGGAAAGGGTTTGCATTAAAAAGATAATTGCAGTGCTGGACAACAGTTTGTATATAGAGCCACTGAGCCTTTAATAGAGCCACATAATATTAAGACTTTTTTGGGGTACATATCAAAATGGTAAAATACTGTATCATAGAATGAGATAATTAAACAATCACTGTATAATAAGTAACATGTACAAGAGCATAATTAGGCAGGGAAATGCTGTCATGCTAGTTTTTAAATAAATAAAATAATGTTAACTGAACTTTGATATCTCTGATGGTTGGGGGAAGCCTCCATGATACTTTTCTGGGTTTATATGTATGAGATAAGTGTTTGGATTTTTCCAGGAGCAGGGCTTGCAGTTATTGTTGCAAGAGAAGGGGGGTAGGTGATTTTAAAAGTTTGTAATTTTAACAAAGCTCCCTTCATTGTGTAGTACATGCCCTCAGGCTTTATGCTACCACAAAGTTATCAAGTCAGACAAGATGGAAGGATTCTGTATACAGTCTTTTAAAGTTAACATTTTCTCTGCAAATGGTTTTTATACTTATGGCGTATACAGCTGCTTATGTTGTTGGTATACACAAGAACAAAATTAGAGGTGCTCAATCTGAGAACAGATAATATCTGAAGTAGGTTTGTCCTATAGGCCTGGTTACCTACTCTGAGGGCAGCCTCTTCTAGCTCACGTCTGCCCATCACAGGGAGAAATATCCTGTAGTATATCAGTCTGGTATCACTCAAAACAGTGACCCAGCCCCGAAATACCAGGCAATTCTACCCTGAACAGGAGAAACCGCAGACCCCAGACATACGTTTCAGCCTCTGTGAGCCTAGTCAGTGAAGTGTAGCTGTACTGGCTGCTCTCAGAGTAGGTAGGTAGCCAGACCTATAGAAAAAAACCACAGGTATTTTTGTTGTCAGAAAAGCACCTCTATTCTTTTTGTTTAAATACTGTTAGTATGTTGCATACTTTACAAATGCAAGTCTTTTTTCTAAAATACAATGTGTACAGTGTGAATAGAAAAATATATAGTGAGGAGGAATGATTTGTGTGGTGGGAGAAAATCTGTATGCAGAAGAGGCATATGATATCCCACTGTAGATAAGGAAGCCTCCTACTAAGAGACCATAAATAGTGCTATATTTAACTCAATCATGTCAAGATTACTTTTATTTTAATGCAATAGTTCTTTGGACTAATATTATTGAAGGTGGGTAGTAAAATCTCTATTTTAGCTATGAAGAGTCTAGGAGCAATTTTGACAAAAAAAAAAGAAGAAGAAAGCCCCCAGGTCTATGTGGCCAGAAGATTATTCTGAAGATTAAAGTCAAATGGTTTGAGGAGGCTTCCTTGCATTACACTCCAATGAATGACATTGAACTGTGTTAATAAACTAAAGCAAATTCTTTACCTGGAAACAAGAGGGTGATGAATTATTAATGGGGCCCAGCTATACTGGTAATCTAGTGCCACTGCTCTATAAATAGCCTGGTACATGATTGTGAAAGCATACTTGGTCAAAATAACCCTATTACATACACAAATATTCAGACACACATCATCAAGTTCTGAAATATACAGCGAGCGCCACATCTGATGCAAATATGAACTTATTTTTCTAGTTTAGAAACTTTAATAACAAATCCATTTTTCTCCGGTGCTGTAGGTTTTTGTGCTGGCTCTTACATTTCTCGTCCTCTTCCTGGGCAACTTTTTAACAACATTAAAAGTGGTTCACACTAAACTTCTGAAGAACAAGCGGAAGAAACACTCAGACTGAATAACACTGGGACTTGTTGATTTTTACATTGCTGAGCTATTCCACTTGACCTGGATCTTATTGAGAAGAACTGCTGGACCACAGGAAAGCGCTGTACTGCCACAATCCATACAATCTCTATACAGACATTTGCAATGAAGCCATATTGATGGACTTCGATTTCTCTCTGGGAGAGACACATAAACATTTGTGGCCTCTACTGCATTGGTTTCAATATTATGCAGCAGTCCCTCAATGCATACTGCTTATGTCTTTTGGATAAACGAAAAATCTGTTGCTGTGCCCTTGTTTTTTTATTTTTCTGTTTTCTATTCAAATTTTGAAAAGGAATTATGTGAGAATTGGACCTTCATCAAAAGGGAGATAGCCTTTAAAGTACAACTTTATGTTTACGTGGGATTATAATCAATCAATGTTTGTGTTGCTGAAATGTCCACTGTATGGCAGGAAAGAATGGGAAAAATAAACATAAAGTTACAGTGTGTGATTTTCTTTCCTCTATTTTTTGTAATGGACATTATAATGCCTCTACAAGAGAAACTAGTTTAAGTATTCAACTGTTTATAAAATCAATATTAAACTTTCATTCTATATCAACCCAGAATTGAAGAGTTGGATGGTTTAGAAACAGAGAAGATGACACTCCTACTAGAAAGCTCCGTCTGACTCAAAGCTACATTTAATTGCTAAAAGAAGCAATTTTAAAACCGATCTCCAGCCTATGAAGAGCATTGTGTTGATACACGTTGTTGGGGGTGGAGACCTGCAACTGCTGAATCTGACCTTGGAAAATGTTTCATATTGCCTTCTAGAGTAATTGAATATGAATTTTATTAATGGTCATTCCAAAATTTAAAAAAAACGTAACTCCTGTTAAAGTATTACAGTGGTCCTTTAAAAAGAGAACTGCTTCAGTGTTGAATATTAGGAATGTATGCTGTCAAACATACTGACAATGAAGTGGTTAAGTATCCAAAGAAAGTATTAGGAAGCCATGTAAATTTGTCTTCTGTTTACAATGATCTTTGCACAAATACCATAATGTGCCAGTAAATATTTGACCCCCCCCACCCTTAAGAGGTTGGAGCTAGAGAATAATTACCAAAGAACTTAAATCGCGCACCTTATTATGGTAACACAGAACAAGAGGCACAACTGACTCGCTGCCTCCACCCTAATATTATGTTGGTCACAGATCTGCGCTTTCACATAAGGTTTCTTTGACCAATCTTCAGCACCTCGTATTCCAGTTTACCATAAAGTTTAGGATCTGAAGATGGTAGATGGCTTTCTTGCCAATTGTCATTTATATTAAGTGTCTTTAGACAAATAGCATAGGCCCGTCATTCCCAACCCTGACCTTCAAAGCTCATCAACCAAGATCTGAGGATGTTCTACCGGTATACAGGTGGCTTCCTCAAAATGACTAAACACAGGTTTCTTATCAGAGGGATATCTTTAAAACCTGGCCTGCTGATGTGCATGGAGGACCACAGCTGGGTACCACTGGTTTTGCTTCTCATGCACAGATGTAAATGCAATGAATTGTGGGCAGGCTTGTTACCAGAAGTGACAACCTTTAAGAGTCTTGTATATTGTGTATCGGGCAGGTGCTAAAACCATTTACTATCCTAAGAGACAATTAATTATGTACACAATAAAAGTAAAAGAAAATGGTTTGCAAGCTCCTTCAAGTGATGCTTTTACCACATATAGACTACAAAAGGGAGCGGTTATGGGTCACATTAAGGCTTTTGCCAGTAGGTGATCAGTTTGGTAGCTTGTGCCTCTGGCACTTTAAACCCTCCCCTGCTGCTCTCTCCTACATCTTTCTGCCCTTACCAATCACTGTCCAATTAATGAATTAAATCTACGGTATATCCCATGTGTTCACACTGTAAAAAGAATGTAGTTTGAAATCAACAAGGGAAAAATAGCTCTGCCCCATTTAAAGACCGTATATAAATATGGGCTGCAGGAGCATATACTTATACTATATATGGACAATCTATAAATTGAAATTAAAACATTTGGCAGCCACAGAGCTTTTGGGTTACAACTCGCTTGCTAGGTCTACATCTATAAAGCAAACACCACATTATGAGTAATACAGTATAGATGTAGTTTGCTTGTCCACATTCTTTATGCCTTCAAATAAGATTTAATCATTGGTTTGACTCACTACTATTAAAAGGATACATAGCTTAAGTAATTAATGCAGATTCAATTCTAAAATGCTTACAAATCTCTTGTGGCAATAAGTAATTAAACTGTAAAGTGTTTTCAGGTCCCTTCCACATATATACTGTGTAAACAGAAGCACATTTCTTACACACACTCACTTAGCCAACTATTAGAGGTTAACACTTAAGAAAAATTGTAAACAAGATATTCTGGTGCTCTATTATCGCGCGTGTAGATTGTGTGCTCACAACTTTGCATTAAGTAATGCTAGGAGTCTGCAATGGTTTATATTTAAAGAGCCGATTATGTGAAAGCCTTAGAGCAAGGGACCAAACCCATCTGCATAATATAAATACTCATATGAAGTTGAACTTACACATATGCAAAACGTTTGCCTTTTATTAATCCATGAAGAAAGCTAGCACTAAAAAAGTATTGGAATTCTTGCAGATCACTTTGGGCTTGAGAGATGAGCCACCTTTAGGGCCATAGGTTGCTGACTCTTATGTGAAGACAGTCATGTACTACAGGAGGTGCACACGTGGCTGCTGCCTCCCAGAGTGAGTGTGTTAGCGTGCCAAACACAGGCCAAGATTTTGAGATTTCCCTATTGTGCACTGATAATGTCAGTCACTGCTTTACAGAAATTACTATCTGGTGTTTCACAATTTAGAACCAATCTTGACTAGTTGGACCCTAATTATGGTCACTGGATCTAGGAAGTTACCAGGTAGTGGTATCTACCTTGTATTCTATTGGAATATGGAAGAGAGAAATGAAGGGGAAAAAACAAGGGCACATTGTTAAAATAATCCAAAATACAACTACATAACTCATTGTACAAGGCATATAAATGTCAGAGCTTTAAAGACAGTGTCTGCGATGTTCATAAGGTTAATTATAGTGACTGTTACAAAAAGGTGGAAAGAAAACACCTTACCTAAGATTATGTATAGACAATAGTCAATGTGCTTAAGAGAGTTTTGAGAAGCCACAATTTGTATAAAGTTTAACTTCTAATTAAGTCAGCTTTACATAAAGTTTCAGAGATTGCACTTAAATATGAGAATGAAAGCTGCAGAGGTGCATGGAAATTATATCTATATATGTACACACATAAGCAACCAAGATAGCAAATTAAGTAAATTAAATACAGGATGTACTGCCTATCCCCAATACAATACAATAAAAAAATAATAATACAGAAAACAGACCTCATGCTCACAGAACAGTCCTGGCAAGTTACACTTACTGGTTCACGGATCAAGTACCTCAATGAAAAGTGTAATAAAAAAAAAGACTTGGGTGGGTTGCAATAACTTTTAATGGACCAATATAGGAAAATCAGATTTACACAGCCGAAAAATTGGGGTGCGATATGCTCAGAAAATCAGACACTACTTTTTGTCTTATTTAAAAGATAACATTTAAAAAAAAACGACTCTTAAGTTTGACCCTGTTGAAGATGTCTTCTTGTTGCAACTCCAGTCCACTCTGTTAGCACCTGATGTTTAAACTGCGCTACTACACAGAGCATGGGAAAAAGTAAATAGATGGAACCAAAGAGACCAGATAAATGATCTCTTACTCCAGTGTTCTTGGTTAGTATTAATAAAGAAATAGTACATTTGTGCTCACATTTGAATGTCTGAAATCAGTTTAACTTCGATCCTGCTCAGAATCTCAATACAATTATTGCAGTGCAGTCTGGGAAGCTGGGCAGGGACATGCAAATGTACTCACAAAGGCATTGTTCTTTAATCCAATGCCATTTAAATCATGGCTTCCTTTAAGCATATGCCTGTTGTATTACACAGCTTAAAGCAAAGCCCAGGATGGATAATGCACAAGCCAGGGAACCTACCCACAGACAGCTGTTTTGAGGTTACTGCCTCATCACTGTGGGGCCGGTTCCTAACCTGTGTAGTAGATTTGGCTAGAATATAAAAGACAAATAAAAGCAATGTAAAAATCGTAGTTCTGCTTAGAAGAATCTACAGCTATCATGTTTTAAATGGCTGCAAAAAGTCAAATACAAAAATTAAGATTAATTCTATGTTTAGTAAGAAGAAAGTGCACAAGTCACACAATAGTGACAGACTGTAAGTGCCGGAGTACAAGATCTTTAATTGCAAGCAGCAGTTACAGCAAGTTGAAAGCAGACATGTCACATAGTCCCTACATATGAATAAATTAAACATTAGTGCAGGTTAGTAAAACAGATATTCAGCATTACAAATGATGGCTTCAGATGTGTAATCGGGACATTCCGTTCTGTTACATGTAATAAAAGCAGATTTGTTTCAGTTAGTAAATGTTTTTGGAATGGCTATTTAAAGATTTAGCATTTTTGTGCCTATTCTACACTTACCAATGTTAAATCTCTTAGTTTAGAGAGGAAAAGCATCATCACAACCAAGTCTCATAATTAAAGGTTGTACACAGCCTATGGAAGATTTGGTATCATAACAAGTTAATATGGCAGTTGTATTTAGTATATATATTATTTGCTATTTGTAACAGTTAAATATAGTGGGTTTAATGTAAAACTAAAATGATGTAAGAAAGCTTCATTCATTATTCCTTTAACTTAAAAAAAACTGTCCAACCGATATAAAAACATAAAATATTCATATATTAAAACATATTTACAAGAGTCCAGAGTTTCACCTAAAGCACGTGCTTTACAGGTGCAGGAAACCCCAATAACAGCTTCAGAGAAGTAGACATTGCTTGTGCTTCTTCCTTAATCTTTGCTCCTTTTTCATACTGTTTAGAGCAATTAAAGTGGCTTCTCTAAAAACGTCCTGTACGTTCTCCCGAAACTTGGCTGAGCACTCGAGATACTCCTCTGCTTGTATATTTTTACATGTGGCTTCACCCTGTAACATTTAGAGAAGGATGCAGTTTAATGCGGAGGAGAGAAGCACAATATGCAAAAAGAAACCAAACTGTTATACTATAAATACAACATTATAAAACCTACAGCTAGTAAACATTTGTCATCGTCCCACATCCTGGCCTTTGCTAGTATGATACGAAGGTTAAGACAATACTTTTGCCCTTTTTTATTAAAGATTATCATATGGCTATTCACAGAACTTTTTTTATAGGTTCTATACAATATTCCCTCCAACTAGAAGGTTATCTTACAATCTACCACTCTGTATAGAAAGTGTTTCTACTTCATAGCTCCCAAACTAGTATCAATCGCATTTTAAACATGTCTTGCTCGAACATTTTCTCTTGACCCTTTAAAATGTCTCCACATCATTCCTATCTTTACCAACAAACTTTGAAATCTTTTAACTGCCATAATCTAAAGCCCCTTGAAAATATTCAATTTTGCTTGTGATCCTGGTTGCATAAGGCCAGGGCATGCAATGTTTAGCAAATATTGAGCTCTACTCATTGGTGTAAATCTAATCTGCCTCTTGGAATAGGCAAAGGGTTGCATCCATCCATGAGGTTACGAATTGGCCTTTTGCACTGTAAATGATGTGAATTATGTTCCATGTTGTCTTTGGTCTGGTTATTTCTTCCAACATCACAATTATTGCAAGCTCTTACGGATATAAAATATGGCATCAAAATAAAATGAATCCTGATGGAAGTCTAGCAGAACTGTGGATTAAGAGTGAAGTTATATTCTGAAGAGTCTTATCCTATCTAAGGAAAGATACATATGCAGAGAAGAAAATGCACCCTGTAAGATCCTGCCCAGCATTGCAAGAAAGCTCTTCTGACAGCTTGCTGGCTTCATTTATACCAAATGTCTCAAGATACTGGAACCCTTCCATAGAAGGTAGACTTGCAACTAAAACACTGTGGCTTCACCATAGAGTGTCAGCTTTTGTGTCCACCCCATCATATCTAAGATATGCATAAAGGCACCAGAATGATCTCACTGACCAAAGTATGTGAATAGAATAGGAAAGGTGCAAGTTGCTATAATATTCACAAATAAGTGGCCTTAAGGTTTGGAATGATTTTAGAATTACACCGTTGTAGTGCAGATTTATATTAAAAAGCACCAATGTAATCTCTTTTTAAGTTAAAATATTTTTTTCCATTCACCAGTAACAATAAAAATACATGTGTAAACAGAGGCTTAGCCGGATAATATAAAATAGCTATGCCCAGGACAAGGAGGGAGGTAGGGGGGTGAGTATAGAAATGGCCATTTTGAGGGGAAACATGTTTCTAAATTTCCTGGCTAAATCCTGCTGTTTGCACAAATATATATTTTAGTGTTTATTAAATGTTGAACTAAAAATTAGATTTAGCTTAAAAGGGCCAATGGAAGTGCTTTTAAAGTATGACTGCATATCTTTCGAAAATATCATTTCAGCCTTAGTATAATAAACACAAGAATAACACACAACATCATTGTCAATAATAAGTAATAATGAAATACTTGTCCTGTGTGTCATACTGCATACATACTGCAGATAAAAATGTGATATTGGTTCACTGAATCATAACATGCCAGTATGATAAAACTTCTCTTGTGCAATTTTGAAACTGATAAAATTGTAAAATTGCACAAGTTGTATGTATTTGCTTCTATTCAAAGTGTCATTTTATGGTATGGCAAGTTCAAGAAGAAATGCTTGTCTAGAGATCACGCCTCACCTGAAAATAGGTAATTGGCTCTTGTTGAGAAGTCTTCAGTTTGCGTAAGCGTTCTTTGTCCTTTCGCAGATCTGTTTTACAGCCAATGAGTATTATTGGGACACCTCGACAGAAGTGATGCACTTCAGGATACCACTATTTAAAAAATAAAATAAAAAAGAATTAGGGAAAGTAGGAAAAGATAGTGACATGGTCTATTGTACAGTTCTAGGTGTGTAAACTCATGGACCTTATTTGACTCTGGATAGATTAACTTCATTTACCATTACACTTTTAAAAAACAAAAAGGAAAGTACACATGCTCTATCATGTATTTAAACATGTTATTACCATAAAAATAAAAAAAGTGATTGAAGTCTAAAAAATATACTATTTATATAGTATATAATATAGTTATATTATATACTATTTATATAGTATATAATATAGTTATATTATATAGTAATACAATAATTACTGATCTAACCATAATGTGACAAGTATTTGACCTGTTTCTGTAAAGCTTTAGCCCTAGCTATTTGGAATGCTTGAACAATTTCCTTGTTTTACTTTTTTTTATTTTTTTTTATATCTTTCCTTTCATGAATTTACCAGCAGTGGCAGCAAGGAGCTGCTAGATGGCACTGCTGAGATCATACACAATTTCCAAACTTAAAACATTACCCTAACCCTATGATATCGACAGCAGAATTTTGGCAGAGACATCTAGCGGACGCTCACCGCCATCAAAGACGATTGTGCTGGCGGCCTCATAAAAGGAAATATTTTTTTATTTTATTTTTTAAATCAGAATATTCTTGGTAAACAGCAATTCACACAAACCATTTAAGGGAATGTAGTCATCAGTCACTGCAGCATACATTTAAAGGCAGCAAAACAAATTCCCAGCAAAGAGTAAATAAATGCAGACAATAGATTTATTTAAGGACCAATGTATGATGAAAATATAGGCATATAAAAGCCTCTAAACCTATTTTTTGAAATTAGTAAAAATAATGTCTTTGGAGGCATTATGCTATGATGCAGGGATGTTAACATCTCAGCAGGAGGTGCATGTGTGCACGCTTTCCTCCACTGCCAAACACATCCCAGACTCCAAACTATCAGGAAGTGCTACAGACAAACATCAAGCTTTATATACAAAATGCCTTTTAAAATTAAGATTTTCTCAAAAATTATTTCACATTGCTTACATAGCTGGTAATGTTAATTTATTACATACTTGCAGTAGGGGCCATATGTCATTTAGGAGGGCATACACATACTATAAAGCATATGTCAAGTGGGTGACTTCCCTGTTTGGATATTATAACATTCCAGCACCTGCACATTGCACTGTGCTGTGGATAGGTTTGCAAATGAAGACAATGAAGGTTATTGAACCTGCAATTTCTTATCACTTGCACGATTGCCTTCTGTAAATAATTTTCATGTAATAGCTACAGTTTTATAAATAACAGTAACGTTAGTAAAATGATATGTAGTCTTATAAATGCAATGTGTACATGTTTATTATAGGCTTATGGTACATGTGTGCTTTGTATTTGAGATCTCTTCATGTCCTGCAAAATGAAATCTTACCTTTATTAAAACATTATCAAAACTGGTAGGGTTGGTGACATCATAGCATATTAAAACCAAATTCACATCTTGGTATGAAAGAGGGCGCAGCCTGTCGTAATCTTCCTGCCCTGCAACAGAATGCAAAGAAGTGGATCAATTAGAGTGAGCGCTGGATCTGAAGCGCCCTGTACTAAAGCTGGCTGGTTACAGACACACTCGTTTTCATTAACCAATATATCCTGAAAAATAGAACAATCACTGCATGTTTTCAAGGAATATTCTTTAAAGGGCTACTGTACTGCTATTATAAAGAGATTATTCACAATGTACTTGTAATAAGTAAATGAAAATCTTGTTAAAAAAAAAAAAAAAAATCAAGGAAATACATTTTCTGCCTTAATTTCTAAAGTACACACCACTCGCCTCTAGGAGTTCTCCATTGTATATTCCTGCACCCCTCCCAATGCCTCTATATGTGAGTGGGTCGAAGGCAGGGCAGCAAGGTGTGCTGCTTGTTCTTCAGTGTTTAGATGCCCTGCAGCCCACACCCATGTAGTTTAATTAATGCTGCAGCCAACAGCAACAACCTGTCGCTATAGGTTACAACACTGATTAAAGTGTGTGCTGCAGGGCATCTAAATACGCAACAAAAAGCAGAACAGCCATCTTTTCCCACCCTTCACTGAGGTGGAAAATGAATAACCGCTATTGAGCAATGCGAAAACTAAGAAGGAACAATATGGACTCCAAACATGCTTTTGATTTACCTGATTTTGTTCAAAATCTACAATAGCCCTTTATTTCATTATTTGTATCCTTTATTTAATGAGCCAACATATTCTATAGTGCTATACAGGGATTAAGTACAAGCCAAAAACATGAACACATTGCAAAAGAATGAAGGGGCCCCGTGTATTTGAGCTTACGTGCATGGTGCTGCCCCAAGATTGAAAACTCATAAACTTACAATCGAATGTTTTAATGGTTTTGAGCAACTCTTATCTGAATGTACCTGAAGATACCATAGCTATAGTCACTCTCTACCAGACATCATGACTTATTGACAGGCAAGGGTAAGGAGGATTATGTAAAAATTTAGATTATGAAATGGTTTGCAATGACGGATGCCTTTCAGATTGGCATTTCTTTAATAGTACTGCATCATACTTTGCAAAGAGAGGCGATGACTTTTGAAATGCGTGTCCAATAAAAGTGTGTACTTCTATGATGCAATCTTCAAGTAATTTCCATCCTCAAGTCATTAGCACTCTGGTTTACAATGAAACCTATCCAGCCATTAAATATTACATCCCAGGCCCAAACTAAACACTTTCTTCCTCATTCTTAAAACAAATCTGTAATGTAACCTTTGTTTGCTGGCACCCATGTTGAATTGCTCCGACAGCCCCCCTTACAGACCGTTCCCAAATGCTGCTTCCCGCTCTCCTCGGTCTGGCCTGTAATTATCACAGAGTCGCATGCTGTTCTACTAACTCCATTCTTACTTCAAAGAAATGGAGGAATTTTAAGAACCACCTTTACCAAAACATTAGAAGTCAGAATACCTATCAGGCAGTGATGTGTGAAGGAGGAAATAAATAAGGATTCAGTTGTAAGAGTGCTAGAAAGTAAATGCCAGAATAAAACATCTTATAGGTAATGCTGGATTAATACAGGCCACACAGAAGTACATTATTATGGTTTAAATACATAAACAGCTCAGAGGTTTCTATAAAAAAAAAGTAAAAAAAAGTAATGGTTTCCATGCTCCAAGAAATGACTTTGTTTCTTACCCTGTTTGAACTGCTGTAAAAGCAAACGGATAACCCTTCCCCATATCTGATAACTTGAAGAGTCCTATTTATAAGAACATTGTCTGGGGATAAACAAAATGTTTTTACATGTTTAATAAATAAATGGAGACTTTAACTTTTAAAAGAAACACACTGTTCAGTTTTGTATATGGTATTCTCAATGACAGGGTTCCCTGGTGGTCCAGTGGTTAGGATTCAGTGCTTTCACCTCTGTGACCTGGGTTCAATACCAGTCAGGGAATAAAGAGGTGACACCACCCTGAAGCCAAGTAAGGTTTGGCATGATCAGTACTTGGATGGGGGACCACCTAGGAATACCAGAGCTGTATTCTGTGGCCCACTGGAGAAGGAACTGGCAACCCACTCCAGTATCTCTGCCATGAAAACCAAGTGGACCATGAGGGTCATGGAGAGTCAGGCACAACTGAATGGATGAATGAAGCAAACAAAAAAAAATCTGAATGACAAAACTTGATAATGTGCAAAACACAGCCCTTCCATTTTTAATATGCAATTATGTTTAAAGGGCAGCCTTCCATTTTTACTGACCCTGCCACTTGCAGTTTTTGTCTCAATAGCATTTGTATACTAAGGCTCAAATGCACTGGCAGTTGTGTATGAATACACAGGACATTTGTATCTTCAAAATAGGAAGTAGATCACTGGAAACTAAAATAATAGATTCTATAGCAGCATAAAATGCATACAAAAGTAAAACATTAGGAGCTATATATATTTATTTTTTTACATGGGAAAAATTTGTTTTTCAAGTGCAGTTTTTCAAAATAGATTATTTTAAAATCTCAATCACTGTGGTCCTTTAGCTACTGTATTCAGTATTTCTTTATTGGTAGCAGGCATTTTGCCTTTGTTCCTAATTAAATTAGAAACCAAATGGGAAAAGATCTCTTCGACATGACACAAGCACAGTCAGCTAAATCTAAGATGCTTTGAAAAAATGATTTTATTATGGGTTAAATAGATGCCAATGTAGTTAGTTTGGTCCATACTTCCAATATACAAAGTTTTCCCTGAGCCACAGTGAACCTTTAAAACAGTGATCGCCAACCTGGTTCACATGGCCACATTTAAAGACACAGGGACCACATGAGGGATGCCCAATCTGCATTATTTTACACACAGCAAAATGGTAGAAATCACAGATAAAAGGTTAAGGACTCCTGCCTTAGATTGTAGGTTTGTGAGTTCTCAATCTTGTAAAGTGCTTTGGGGAAAGTACTACAAATGTTTAAGCTCAAACACAGCTCTTTTGCAGTGTGCCAATATTGTTTTTACCTTGTACTTAACCCCTGTATAGTGCCATGGAATATGTTGCAGCATTACAAATGACAGGATCACATATAATAGTTGTCAAACTGCGAGTTGTCGTCACACAAATCACCGCCAGGCACGTACGAGTTAGCCAGGAACGTAGCATAGAAAATATAACGTTACAACAGACGGAAAATGCTTGTGAGCCAAGTAACACATAGAAAAAAAAAAAACATTTTAGAACACTAACTTACAACTCCTAACATTAGGATGCTTAAATGCTGCTTTACCCGCCTAAACAAATGTTTTGCCCTTGCGCACGCAGCCTATTTACACTGCACACTTGCCACATTGCTGACACTTTCTCCTCACAACTCCAACTGTACAGCAGGAAAATCCAAATAGATTGTAAGCTCTTCCGGATATTGATTGCTGCATATTAAATATAAATAGGTAAAGTATATTAATTTATTAATTCACTGTACTCACATTTTTTGGGCAATTTTACACTGTACTTAGGCTCACAATGAGCGCTAAAGGCCCACAGAGGAGCAAAAGCCTAACATTGTGTGGCAAACAGCATTGCCATGGCTTAAAACTGTATTGCCCCGTCATTTTTGACGGGCAAGTCGCTAGCAATAAATATTAGTTAGCAAACAATTTCCCCTGTTCTCCTGAACAGTTTTTGCTATTTGTGTGAAGATAAAATAGACTATTATTAAAAAGGACAAACTGTCCCACCACTGCTTTAAAAACAGACATCAGCAGAGTACTTAGATCCACTTTATAATGAAAAGCTGTATTGTGCGTCTCTGAACAGGGATTTTTATAGAAAACCCGGCGTAAGCTAAAAGCTTCAGCCATAACAAATGGTTTCTGTGTAACCTCAAGCACACAACTAACCTCATTCCTACATGACACACGTAAACAGCAACTTGTTTTACCTGAATGGCCGTATAGTGACACTCACAAAGCTAAGTAACATTTTTTGCTCATCATCAAGTTTAGTTCTTCACAATAACATATTGAAACATTTTGTCCCATTAATAGTGAATAATGAGTACATGTACAGATCCCTCGTGTGGATTTTGCAATTCTGCTGCATCATTACACATATGAGGCTTTTGATGTTTGCCTCACTCAACACTCACATGTCTGCAGAGGATTACAGAATAAATCCTTTATCAGAGTCATTGTGGGTATTAGGGCTAATGAACCGAATGTCTTGGATGGAAACTCAATGTACAGTAGTAATGTGATGGAATGAGGACTGAAACCCTGTCCTTCACTGGGTAAATAAAATAAATTAAATAGTAATGCAACAAATAGATATTAGGTTTATTATAAACCAGCGACTTGCCCGTCAAAAATGACGGGACAATAACATTTAAAGCCATGGGAATGCTGTTTGACACAGAATGTAAATAGTTTTGTACTGTGAGGACCTTCGGCGCTCATTGCGAGCCTCTCCTGTCGTGTCCTCGGAGAGATATATATTTCTATGTATATGTAGTTAAGTGATAATGAATGATTTATTAAATAAAATAATATACTTTATTTATAATTGATATATGAAGTGAGCAATAGGCTGAAGAGCTAACAATCTGTTTGTATTTTGCGTCTGCATAGAATATACATTGTGAGTGTTAGTGCCCTGCTTATAAAGTGTAATGAATGTTTGAACTGTGCATTCTAAATATGCTGCGTGCGCGAGGTAAAGCCGTTTGTTTACTGTGTAAAGCGGGATTGTATACTCGTAATGTTATTAATGTTTTCCGCATCTCGTTCACATTTTCCGGCTAAGTCGTACGCACCATGCAAAGTATGAAGATGTCTCGCAGTTTGACAACTATTATATGTGATTACAATTTGTTCAGAAGTTGGATTCACATCCGAAGGATGGTCCAATAAAAATAAAGTTCTTTAAAAAAAAAAAAACAACAACAACAACAACAACAACAACAACAACAACAACATGAAAACCTGGCTATACATTGTATAAGCCATTTTTGCTAACAAGAACAAATCCAGAGATATTCAGGAGTGTATGGGCTGCAAATAATCATGAATGAAACAGCACATGAAAAATACTAAAAATAGCATTCTAATTAGTATCACAGTCTGTCTCTGTGGCGGACACAACTATGTCCCCAAATATTTATTTTTCCTTGGATCCCTTCCCCAACCTTTATCAAACACATTGAAAAATAAATTACGTATCAGAGTCACACAAATAATTCTGAATATCACAGGAATTATTTACTGTAGACAAAAATAGATAATACAATATATAGACTGTTTCTTGTGCAATAAATACAGATTTGGGCAAGTTTGGGCCTGGAGAGGCCCACACAGACTATGGTTTGAAGATATCCCTGCTGGCGAGTCAATCGCTTCTTTAGTCATCCTGACGGACTCACCTGTGCACAGAAGTGATATCCTCAAACCCTAGCCTGTGTGGGGCTCTCTAGGACTGAACTTGCCCACCACTGCTCTATAAGATCGATCAAACGTTTGTCCTTTTAAAATTATCACAGGCCTGAGAGCAAGAAATATTTATGCAAATACTCCCTTCATGTCTAGAGGTAACTACAAAAGCATTTTATCAATTCCATTTTGCTACATTATAAAAAGGTTACCCGTGGGATATGGTATTTTGTATGACAACACTTGATAATGGGTAGAACACAGCCTTTATGGTTTAAATTTTATATGCAATTATTTTACATTCCTATATGTCAAGTGAACCTGACATATCCGAGATTATTCTATTCTGTTTTAAGAGCAGTAAAAAGCACCACTGTAGTCATACGTTACAAAACATTGCTGCTTTTAAAACTTACGTTTAAACTTCAGTGTTGCAAACTATTACAGCTGCCCCTCTTCACCACCTTTCAGTGTCAAGCAGGTTGTAGCATGTCTGTCCTAATAGTTGACCCACTGCAGGGGCGTAGGAGCCAGAATATTTTACAAGATTGAAACTCACAAACTTACATTCTAAAGGGTGTGGGTGAGGTACAGGAGAGTGACAGATGCATAGTGAATGAAGAGGCTAAATATAATAGGCTTTTTTGAATTAATTTGTCTTTAAAGAGATTTTGAAGGATTTGAGGAAGGAAGATAGTCTGCTGGAGCGAGGTAAGGAGTTCCAAAGAATAGGGGCAGCACAAGAAAAAGTATTTAAGACGGAAGTGAGAGGAGGTGATGAGAGAGGAGGAGAGAATAAGGTCATTAGCAGAGCGAAGAGGGTGGGTGGGAGTGTATTTTGGGATGAGAGCAGATATGTAGGAGGGTGCACTATTGTGGAGGGCTTTACATGTTAGGTTCATGATACACATCATACATAGAAAAGTCTGGGGGTGGGGGGCATGTTATCGCCCACCCTCCCATCCACCATCCACCATGACTGTGCAATATTTATTCTATTTTATTGTTACACACGGTAGCATTTCCTTTGCATATAGAGGAAAACAGATCCTTCGTTAACTGGCAGTCTCATAGCACACATCTGCATAGTTGATTGATATTCCTATTGCTTATAATGATTTTTAGTTAGTTAGTTTTTCTTATTTAATAACAAAAGGGTTAAACGTCTGAGAATGTTAAAACTTGGCCTTGGTGCAATGTATGTGTATTTTGCAAACACTTTCCGCTGTCATCACGCTGACCATAAGCTTCCTGCAGGAAATGTATTGCTTGCTGTGCATTGGGAGGTAAGGCTTTTGCTGCCACTCTCACATTATTAGTCACTTTCAACCAACTCTTATAAAAAAGACCATATTCATATCAGAATTTTCTTATTTTTGCCGATTGTTTATGCAGAAACTAATGGCACATGCAAGATGATTGGGTGACTAATTCTGCGTAATGCAAAACCTCTGATGAGGTGATATTTGGCCTGCTTTATATGTGGCATGCCTGTCCCCCACTTTCCGGTCTACCTCTTACTGCAGAATATCTTTAAACAAAAAAATGTGTTTGTTTTTTTAAATTCAGTAACTTGAAAGTTTGTATGATACTCAACGTCACAGTACACAGTGTGCTGAACCAGAACTGGCGCAGTGCGCATTAGATCGTATGATGTGCCCCTGGATTCCCTCTTACACAAGCCCCCTAGAAAAGATCAAGAAGCACAGTCTCCTCACCGACCAACATTACCAGTGCTGTTTAGAAACGGGGCAGCAGAATACAAATCATTCATAAAATACAGAATCAGCACTGTTATCAGTGATAATCAATACACTCATATGTCACAAGACCCTTACCATATTTTAAATAACAGGCCAGCTCTACCCCACCCCCCACCACACACAAACCATTTCAAAGATAACATATGGAACAAATAAGACATGTCCGTAGAACCTTTGTTCAAAATACAATATAACTTCCCATAAAAATATTCTACATATTGTATGTCTGTCTGGCCATAAAAATGAAAGTCCCCTTTTTTTATTAGTGAAGCTCCTAAAAGATATTGTACCAATGGGGTACAGCACGCAGGACTAAGGCTGCAATGAGCGCCAAAGGTGCTCATTGCACTGCAAGCTTCACAAAGGGAGGCAAGCAGTTGAGGCACGCAGGAAGACGCTGAAAAACGTAGCTGACCGCGAGGAGCGCAGTTTGCCAATTTAACTGCCAAGCTTAGTTCAAGTGCGTAACTCGAAAAACTCTAAAAACAAACAAAATAATAATTACAAAAATAATAATAATTAAAAACACACTCCCACATAGCACAGGGGTAGAGCCAGGAAGCCTGGGAGTGAGGTTGCAAGTGATTTTGAGCCATATTTGCGTTTTTTCGACAATCGAAAATCAGCTAAGCGAGGGAAAAAAATGGCGCATGAAAAACGGAAAAAAATCTGAAACGGGATGAAAACAAGGCTGAGCAAAGTAAGGCACGCAGGACTTAGAAAATACACAATGGCAAAGACAGTAACACCTACATGAACAATGCCAGGCACGTGGGACTTTGAAAATAAAACAAAAATGGCAGTCAGCTGTGTAAATAGGCTGCGTGCGAGAGGGGAAGCCATTGGTGTAGCTGGGTACTTCATTGGTGTAGCCTCCACCTCCGCAAATGCAACTCCTCGCATTGCGAGGGTCCCCATTTGCAGTCCGAAAGTCATAGGGTGTCGTAGGGATGAGCACCAACGGCGCTCATCTCCACCAGCGCAAGGAGCGCCTTCGATGCTCCTTGCCTGCAACGACACAGTTGTGGCGGGCTCGCTATGCAAGCCCGCAAAACGTTAGCCACAACCCGTATTGCTGAGAACTATATATGTGATAATAGAGACCAAGGGCCTCATTCTATTAGCGGCCGTAAATCGGCCGTAAGGCTGCGATTCCTTGCGGGGGTTCAGTTAACTGGCAATTCTATTATACGGCCCCGCAGGGATCTCCTCTTACGGCCGGCCGCATATCTTGGAACCGGCCGTAAGCTGTGAAATATAAAAACTCAAAAATAAATTCAAGCCTGCACCGTACAGCTCTGTAAATGCTAGGGATCATATTGGGGGACATGAGGATTAAAAGGAACCCACTCTCAAGCTTGCACATCAGCCCAAACCCGAGTTCAAATTAACTGTTTATTTTCCGGCTGCGGCGTGGGTGTGTCTGAGGTGCTCCAAGCACTCTGGACTTTTTACATGGATATTTTACGGATATTAAAAATAAAATATTTTACGGATTTGAGTACAGGATAATAATGTGCTATTTTTTCTAACACCTAAAATCCCTTTATAGTCTTCTCAAAGTGCAGGATGGCTTTATTTGAGCTATTTTATGTGCTTAATTGGTGCTAGCGAGACCTCTTTCCTGCAAGTAAGCAGCGGCTCGCTTTTAGCCTTGCAGAGAGGTTTCCCGGAGGAATTGAATTGCAAATAGGAATTTCTTACGGCCGAAACTCTTGCGGCTGTTTTAGATCAAAGGCTTTCCTCTGGCGCGAGCGGCCGCAAGAGATAGCAAGGCGCCGGCCGCAAGCCTGCCGGAGCCTCCGGCCGTAAGGGAATAGAATAGCCGAATAGCTTGCGGCCGGTCCTTGCGGCCCCGCAACGGCTGCGGCCGCTAATAGAATGAGGCCCCAAATAATTAACATCAGGCACAATAGTTTCTCTATATAAGACATAACCTTTATCAATTCAGATATATTCTCCAAATTAAAATGGACTATATAAAAAAAAAAAAGAAAGAAAAAAAGACGCTTTGACAAGCTAATATTGTCAGCAATCACTGTTTATGTAAACACTGCATGGTTAGGAAGCTTGGATTGGTGGTAGAGGGGTTTTGAGCAATCCCTATTATAAACAATTCCTGTGTCACAGTGAAAGATAAATAAGTTTATACAAGCCTTATTTAAGTGGGATAACTAGCATTGATACTTTGGACTAGGGCATAAAATAGAGTAATTTTGGTGGTATATAATCTCTCTGCTGCTTTGTACTTACCATAGATGTACTAACGTCTGTTCATTGCCACTCACACATAGATGTGACACTAATTTGATTACCACCTACCTATCATGCCTTAACATAGTTTACATGCATACCTTATGAGAACTTTCTCAATACAATACAGAATTGAAGTGTCTGAGACATTTTAAATCCTTTTATACGTTACTTTTTTTATCATCAATATTAATAATTTGGAGATTTTATTTGAATCAATACACCTTACCTTTTATATAAAAAGGTAATGTTCATCATTGGGTTTCTATTATAAGATCTTCTATTATAAGAATGATAAATGACAGTCTTGTTCTCCCACATGGATTCTGGTAGATTATTCCACTGTGCAACATTGTGTTACTTTACTCACAACTATATATGTGATTGTGTAAGGGCCGCAGTTGCTGGAAAGGCGCACCAAAGGCGCTCCTTGCGCTGGTGGAGATGAGTACCGTAGGCTCTCATCCCTACAACCCCTTAAGACTTAGGCAGTGAGCGACAAAGGCGCTCACTGCGCTTGTGGAGATAAGCGCCATAGGCGCTCGTCCCTACAACCAGCAGGACTACTGATCAACAGATCTCAAATACACAATTCACAACGCGAGACCCGTTACAGTTAAAAAAAAAAAAAAAAAAAAGTGGAAAAGTTACGGCCTCTAACACTTTGCAAAAAGGAAAGCGGGACTTAAAAAAAATACAACCTGCGGCACTTAGAAAAAAACAAACAAACCACAAGGTAAAAAAAATACAAAGTTAATGGCCGAACCGTGCACATACAAAAACATAAAAGAAAATAAAAAAATAAAAAAAAACATCACACACAGCACGGGGGGACAGCCAGGAAATGCGAGTGAGGTTGCACAAGAATTTAAACACATTTTTCCAGAGTTTAGGCACTCGAAAAATCGCTAATGCGACAAAAATAAATAAATGGTGGACGTAATAAATGAAAACGAGGCTACACTACCCCTAACCACGCTAAACACCGCAGGGCACATAAGACTTTTACCCAGGAACGTATGCGGTACAAAATACACTATTAGGAAGTACGGAAAATGCTCCAGACCCGTATAACACAGACAATCTCTGCCACTAAATTGCAACTAATAACATTACCATTCTAGAATAGCGCTTTACACACCTAAACAAACGCTTTGCCCTTGCGTATGCAGCCTATTTACACTACACACATTGCTGACATTTACACCACAGGCCAGCAACAGTCCAAATGTACATTGTATGCTGAAGGAAAATCAAACGGAGATTTATATATATATAAATAAATAAAAAGGAGCAGGGGAGAGGCTCCTCTGCTTCTCTGAGAGAGTGCTCAGAGGAGCAAAAGTACACGAGGGGAGAGGCTCGCAATGAGCGCCGAAGGTACTCAGAGGACCAGAAGACTTACATTGTGTGGCAAACAGCATTACCTGCCTTACCATTTTTTGATGGGCAATTCGCTAGTTATTACATAGTTACCAATCATTTTTATGGGCTAAAAAGTATGGTATGATCCAAATGTCATACAATATAATCTTTTTTGGTACATGAGATGAGTAAGTAATAAAGGCTACAAAAAAAAAAAAAAAAAGAGCTTTTTTCCTCTGCAAGAAAAAAAAAGTACCCAAACTGCCAGTACTGAAAGGGTTACACATTTGGCAACACACTACTTTGCTATACTGCTCATGGAATAAATGCTTATAATTCCGTTTCTCTGGAATGTACATTCTCCTCGGGTTAAAAAGGCATTTAGAGGAACATTGTATTTTACTGCTCTGGTTAAAGTCTGCTTAAATGTCTATATATTGTCCTGGCATTTGCAAAGTAGACAAGCTCCTGTTCCATCTCAAAAAAATAGATTGTATTTTAGCCAAATTAAGAATGTGACAGGAATATGTTTATTTGAAAAGGGACGATGTATAAACAAAGAATTTGAGTTCAGAATTGACATTTTAACTGTACACTGCATCATGTAAAATGATGTTACACCTAATTTGTCATGTGTCATTTCCATAGCATACATTATATATGGTCATTATGATCAGGATCAGTGAATGTTATAACATGGAATGTCAAATATGTTAGATGGGAGTGCTCTAGAGTTCCTGCATTTAGATACTGGCTGCACAGCATATAACACTGCAGTATACACGTACTATCCCAATAACATTGTATTTATGTGCTACCTTGATGTGGTGAAGGGGCTTGAGTACTTCTCAATGAAATATTTTGGCCATATCATGAGACGGCAGGATTCCCTAAGAAGACTCTGATGTTGAGAAAGATTAAAAGGTACAAGAAGAAGGGGACGACAGAGACGGAGATAGACAAAATCACTGAAGCAATTAACATGCGTTTGACAGAGCTCAGGGGGGAAGACAGGGGCTGACAGATGCGCCTAGGAAGTTGAGGTCCATAGTGTGACAGAGAATTGGACATGACTGAATGACACAACAACCTATCGCGACAGAGAGATATATATTTTGGAGTAGTAAGAAGAGTAATAAAGGTGCGATAGGAAAGTCTTATAGTATCAATAGCTTTAAATATAAATATAATTATAAATCCAGTATTACAGCCTTGCACAGCAGATCAATTAATTTATAAGACAATAGTTTATTAAGTAAACAGAGTTGGGCGTAGTGTGTTTTATGACAAATTCATTGCAAGACAGGGTTACATTATAATTTGTTACACAAACTGTTGACAAAATTGTCCGCACTTCTGCATAGAGAACATGATATTTTGTAAGAGAAGTTAAAGGGCTACAAGAAGTTTCAAATATTTGATAAAGTTTTATTATAGGTAACAAGTACTTTATCAATTTAATGTTATTTTAAAAACTGCATGTTCTAAACGGATATTAAAATCTGTCATTCTTGTTTGTTAAACTTTCAGATCCTCCCGCAAAGCACTTGCTTTAAGGTTTGTGCTAAAGTGTAATTATTGCTCCATTTGCATCTGCAGGTGAATTAATAGTTCTCAACTCAAAAGCAATTGCTAATATCAAGTAAAATCTTTTGTGCACCCAGTGAGTAATTAGCAATCATTACTTTCTAGCACAATGATAAAAGCAAGGGACATGTCTGACAGAAGATAAGAACCAAAAGGCACATACGCTCTGTTTATTGTATCTACCAAAAAGCATGGCTTACTTAATCTTATGCTCATCCCAGACGATTACTTAACGGTGTTATACTCTACATAATTAGTAGATAACTGCAGCAGTGGAAATAGTAAAGTAATACTTCCTCACACTTTCTCTTGTTCTTGCAAAGTTTTGATTCATGAAGACAATTCCCTCTTTAACATTATAAAATGCTTTGGTATCTTTTTGTTTCAAAGATTTTTTATTCAACAGCTTTTATGTTACATAACAAACAATTACATTGCAAACATCTGTTAACTGAAATTGAGATAATTGTGTCTATTGTTATTAAAATATAGTATTCATATCAATAAACAATCATTCAGCCAGATATCTCACAATTTATTCCTTTTTTGGTGATGGTTTTAAGTAAATACACAATTAAAGTTCCACTCCTAAATGTTCCTCACTACATCCATTCCTATGATCTCCAGTGCCACCCTCAGTACCTTTTGTCGTCTAGATGAGTTGCCTCTCCGCTTCCCAGCTCTACCCATTCCAGTCCGCTCCACACTCCGCTCCCCGGACAAGCCACCGTTGTTAGCCAAAGTGTAATGCTCTTGCCTGTCCAGACCTTACAATGTGCTATCTGGAGACTGAATCCAAGGTCCCCAAATTTCTAGGTAAATGTGGTGAGTGTCCAACAAAGTGCGAGTCATTCTTTCGTTCATGCAAAGATAATTTATTTTGTTTATGACTTCATGAAATTGGATATGACTGCTTTTCCATCTTCTAGCAATTATATTTTTGGCGGCTAAAAAAATCAATTGGGCCAATTTGTTCCCCTTATTACCCAGCCCCTGGTAATGAATTCCCAACAGACAAGTCGAGATTGATGGTTCTAGGGGAGATTTAAGAATCCGTGAAGCTAATTTGGTAGCTTCAATCCAAATATTAGCCACTCTAGGACATTTCCACCACGTATGAATAAAGTCTCCCCTTCCCTGGCATCCTCTAAAGCACCTATCTGAAGTTGTTGGAGATAGCTTATTTAGCCTGGCAGGAGTCATGTATGCCCGGTGTAAGATTTTTAACAAGGTTTCTAGCAAGCTATAGTTATATGAGCCCTTAGATAGGCTCAGAAAGGATTCCGCCCATTTGCTTTGGTATCTTTTAATGTTTCTATAATAGCAAGACAAAAATGGGGGTGGGGGAGACAAGCGCACCACCTACTAGTGCAAATAAACAATGTAACCACATATATGATCAGATACAAAAAATCCCAACAAACTCACATTTATCAACCTCACATAATCAGGTATATATGGCGCGTCACTGGAGATCCGTATGGCTGGTCCTTGTAGGATGGCTTTGGGGCCTCGCTTTCCAGAAGCGGTTGCCTGGAGCACTCTTCCAGTCTTTTCTACTCAAAATATAGAGATCACCGCCAGCGTGTATAAAACCACAGAAAGATGGTGGCAGTGGCTCTCCAATGTTGTGATTCTAAAATAGGGGTTCCCCTATATAATGTGGCTATGCCACTGAATCCCCAGTATATGTGCTTGTATATGGGATATTATAGATAGTAGTCTGTGAAGTGGTATGAATCCAATAGACAAAAAAAGTACTATAGTAACAATACGGGTACTGTAGTAACAATGCCCGTGACTGTCATTTTTATATTTATAATAAACGATTAAGGTATGTACAAAATATAAAGTAATAGTACTGTGTCAGTACTGATACATGATCAAGTGACCCATAAAAGATACATACACTTATCCTACTGAATACACATAAATAAAAACAGTATTATGTCTGTAGTAGTAGTGCATGTTCAGGTATAGAGAATTAAAAAATAAATAAATAAAACTGAACCTGGCTTCCTCAGTGGAACAAAAAACTATAAAGTCCAAATAAAATATAATATATGGTGCCCATTGGCATCACCATCATGCTTAAATAGCTTTTTAATCCCACTACCGGGTCATGTGACTGTTTCCCAAACACTCACAGGTCACGTGGCTGGTTTCCCACCAATTAAGGGTCATGTGACGGCTACACGTCAGTCACGTGACTCACGTGTAGGTATGTGTCATGTGACATTTATTTGGAAGTCACATGGCTAGATTTCCGGGTTTATGCTAAAAAATGGAGCTGCTACCTGCACAGTCTGAAAACAAGGCGGAACCTGTGCTGGAAAATGGCGCCGCTTCCTGTACAGGCTGAAAGGGAGGCTTGACCAGCACATGGCAGCTCACAATAGCCTCATCTCTAGCAGTAGGCCCGAGAGAGGAGTGGAGCAAAACAAAAAAAAGCAGAAGGGGTGCCCTCAAGTTGGTTAGGCCCCCAGAACAATACACACAAAAGTACAAACGGGTTTATTAAAAACACTATAAAGTGCCACCTAACATGTTTGCACATACTACTAATAAAACACTAAAATATGTGTATATACCTATATGGAGTTTTAAAGAGAACAATACACAGAATACAACCCCACATGAACACACAGACAAATAAACAATATCGCCCTAGTAATATCACAAATAAATATAATAAACAAAACAGGTCACAGTACAGAAGTCTGTGGCACCCTGCTGGTAACCATCCATTCTCTGATTGAATCCCAATAACTATGACTGTTGTGGATCCTTCAGCCAATGTTAGAATCTAGTTCTAGACTAACATTTACATAATTCATTTACTGTCCCACACTGGTCTATAACTTAGTTCTATAAGCAAACAAGCCAACTAGATTTGTCAGACATGATGGCCCAGCAGTACAGATATGCTGCCTATGATCTTTTAGATCATATTTTTTCAATAATTCTACCTTTCATACCAGTTTCCATTTGCTTGCATGCAACTGATGTCAAACTTACTGGCCTGTAGTCTTCCCTACTATCCTTTTGCAGTAGTACTACGTTAGCAATTCTCCAGTCCCAATAACAATTAATTGAAAGGTGGGTTAATGTGTGTCAGATATCAATCTAAGCTCCTTCAATTTTCTTGGATGTATACAGTCTGGGCCTGCTGCTTTATTTCAGGAAGTTTGTTTGACAAACTAACTTTCATTTATGTTGACTAGAAAAAAACAAAAACAAACAACAACAACAACAGCATTCAGTTCATAAAGATCTGTAATGTTTGTAGTGTCCCTTTAACATTGTACTTTGAATCCCCTCTAGCAATGGAGTGGTTTAAATGGTCAGGTACTATATAGCACCTTGAATGTTTACTTGCATTTTTGTTTAAATAGGTCATTCCTCTTGCTATTGGATTGGATATACTTGGCCGCAATCCTGCTATTGTAACAGCCTACATTTGTATTCATACACACAAATAAGTCTCATGCTGTTGGTGTAAAATGCAAATTAAAAAAACAGTTACAGTGTATGTGTCATTTACAGGCAGTTTGACACGGACCAGCTCAGATCACTCATGCCGAGTGGATCACTGCCAGTCCTGCGCCCGACAAGGGAGCTATTGTAGCAACTGATAAAGATAAAATCACTAACTTGTTCTGGACTGGAGAGAAAAGGGTTTTAAAGTCATGGAAAGTTTCAAAGCCAAGAGGTGCAAAAAAGTCATTGCAGAATTATATTTTGAACATGCTCCTTTGAAGATCTACACTTGATAAAAGGGCAAATTCAAGTAAAGAAAATAAATACAGCCCTTTATAAACTATTATATGCAGATATTTTGAAGTGTGAGCCTCCATTTTTGTTGGTGAATCTGCAGAATGCGGTGACCATCAATATAGAAATGCATTCAGCCTCGTAACTGAAACGCTGCCATCCTATCATTAGGACTAAAAGGAAAAGCCATCAATTGGCTTCCGCGAAGAAAGATAAAAATCAAGCAAGCAGAAATATCAAGGTAACTGCTGCCCACAGTAAAGGATAACTTAATATAATAGGTAATAAATGAATGGCTCCATGTAATTAATTTACTCCGTACAATTATATACCCACCTGGCTACTCCCCCATGACACCCAGCTGGTGAAAAATTCTGGCCAAAACACTGCACTATCTTTTACAAGCAATTATGCTGCTGTGGGATTTACGGTTTTGGTTTCTAGTAATCAACTTCCTGAAGTGAAACAAGAAGTTCTATCTACACAGTGTTAAGTTGGCATCTACAGCTGCCAGAGCTGTCCGCAGCAGTAACATAAAGTTTATTAGTATACAATGACACATCCTCCTGAGAGAGAGTAGCACAAAGAGCTAGTGGATGCCTGCAGCAAATAATGTGTTATCAACAATGAAAATGCAAAGATTGTGTTTATTTTTACTTTCTACTTTTTGGATCTATCCGGTTATGGTGTAGTAACAGATCTGTCGCTGCGGTGCAGCCTCCTACCGCTGGCGATATTTTGCAGCGCTGCTGATATGCAAGATAAGTTCTAAGCTTATAATGTTAGCCTAACCCTTCAACGAACCCCAACCCTCATCCTAACCCCAACAGCCTTGACCCTGATATGGCATCGCAATATAGGCAGGGCCATCTAGCGGATGCTCACCGCCACTGCTACTGCCTTGTGCTGCACTACCATAAGAGGATAGGTCCATACTTTTTTGCCATCATCAAGATAACTTATTTAAAAGACATTATAGAAAAAAATAGCCACACTGGTCCTTTAATTTTAGCCCACTCTCTTACCTGAGGGCTTCCATGTTGGCTGTATTCAACACATCCTGTTGGCTTGAAGCCTGAGGTGGTGTGCTCTGTGATTTTGTTTACATGAGTGCAGGTAGAGATTAGGGAGGGGTTGTTGTGCGATTAGACGATTCAGTTTTTAGCATTTGACATCTTTCTTCCTCCTCCTCAGAAGTAGGCACATAAACTTGGCAATACTGTTTTCCCAGCAGTGTACCCTTCCCCTCATGTCCGGATTACTATTAGCTTATATGTGCAGTGTGCTGATATAACTGAAGTGTTTTGCTTTTTTAGCAAACATTTAAACTATTTTTTCCGAAAATACAATCGTCTTAACCTTTTAAAATCAGGGCTCGACAAATGTCAAGTCATGGTGGCTAAAAAATGTTTTGTTGCTCCTAGATTCCATATGCATGTCTTTATATGTTGGCTGATTGTCAAAGAGCTGTAGAGAGGGGAGCAGGAGATAATGGAGAGGGCATGTAAGGTGGGGTGTGGGAGGCAGCTCTTTTCAGCTTCATAACTGCAGGTACAATTATTTATAAAGCAGCTTTCACAGTTTGTGCCATTGTCTAGAATTTTTAGCCATATTATATTGAGTAATACAGTATATGTCCTAGTTTGCTGCAACTCGTACCCACAGCCTCTCATAAAAGTCATTTTCATTTATTAGGACTAATCATCAAAAGGGAATATTTTTAAGTGCATGCACTTTATTCCTTAAATAGATCAAGGTGTGGCACGATTACACATTTGTAATTTTTAAGTGGTGGTAGGGGTTAACTCTGGGGGTATCTTGCACTGTGCATTATGAGGAGATGTTTATACATACAGCATCTACATATTTATCTATAGAGTAATATTGATCAGTTCTCTGGCTCCTAAACTTAAGGTATAGTTGTCAAGCCATGCTTTAAATACTGGCTTAACACCTATTTCCAGTTATTTGACTGTATATAAAAGTGACTAATCTCTCTTAGTCTAGAGAAAACTTTAAGACATGCACTTAGCATTCAGTGATTACAGGATTAAAACATGTTGAGAAATAGATTACAGTATTGCTTTTTCTATAACTTGCTCCTAAAAAGCACTGATGTGCAAGAACGAGAAGTACTATAAAACATTTTACAAGCATTAGACTCCAACACTTGTCTGTAATGTCACTGTCTACACTGCAGATGCTTTTTGACTATTCAGTGTTCAAACACTATTGTGGGCATCAGGTATCTAAGAACAGGTTTGACCAGTCCTCACTTGGCTAATACCTCTTTAAAAAGTGCTTGGGGTGAATACCACAACAGTAATTATAATCATTCGTTGAAAGAGATATAGTGGACAGGATGAAAGGAAGATTCGTTGGTGAGAAATTAACAATGGCTTTTACAATGCGCATGTAGTTATGAGAGCCATGAGTGCATCACAGGATGCACAAAGATGTGATCACAATATGTTTGCTGGCTTCAAAAGGCGTGGCATATGGTAGGGTATTCAGTCACATCATATCTACTAACCAGTGACGTGACAGCTATTGCAGCTTCTACATTTCAGAGTGCTGAAGGCTTTATATTCACAATGATGTTATAATAAATAGTAATGTCTGCATGTATAGTATTTAAACTACAGTAGAAATATGTGCTCGCCTTACCGGCACTATCCATTGCAAAGCAGCAGCAACTTATTTTAAATGATATTCCCACCATTAATAGAGTCTATAAATAGAAAATATTTTTACGGAAATTGATATGGTAATACATGGCAGATATTTCCATTTAATGTCACATATCTGTGGTTATAGGCTTTACTGTAGCATCTCTATAGCTCACTGCTGCCAAGTTTCACTGACCATAGCTGTCCTCATAATAAGGAAATCTTAACAGTGAAGGCTGCAGCAACTATGTAGAATGAGCCTCACAAACATCAGTTTCTGGTAAATCCAGGCCAAACAATACCCTTGATGAATTCCTTTCTTTTTTCACATACAGATGTAAAATATTATTTATAGTCCAAGTAGCAATCTATACATGGGTGAGAACACAACTCATTACTTAAATGCACCTTATCCTGCCTTGTTCTGTAAAAATGGATATCAAACAGAGACGCATTATCTTTTGGGTACAAATATTACTTGTACATTTTGCACAAAACATAATGCCTTTTAAATATGCATGATTTGCTATTTTTACAAACAGCATGTCATTGCTAAAAGACTTGAAATGCACTAGGAACCTAACATTATTACACTTTATTGGAGGAAAGGAAATAAAACGGAGCGTGGTAGTGCAACAATAACTACTGAGCAGTGTACCCTCAATTCAGTGCTTTATAAATAATGGGCACCAAATAGCTTGTGTTTAATAGGATGGTTCCCATACAACTACAATATATTATAAGTTTCTGATATGATCAAGACAAACTACACAGATTTTTTAAAAGGATCCATTAAAACACTTACCTGCTGTGTCGTATAAGTGCAGAAGAACTTCTTTGTTCCCGATTGTGATGTTGGTTGTATATTTTTCAAACACTGATGGAGCATAATGCTATTGAAAAAGACAGACAGATAACCAGATTACTAAACGGAAAACGTTTATCTAAGATAAAAAAAAAAATATATATATATATATATATATATTATATCTATCTCTATCTCTATCTCTATATATATTTATCTATCTATCTATATTTGCAAGTACATTCAGCCTAAATTATTAATTCTCTCAATATTGGGAAACAAAAAGTACTTATTTTCTAAACAGCTATAACTATTAGATGCAATTAGTCTTTACTGTGGGGCAGCTATTTGTTTGAACTTTTTTTCAACATAAAAAAACCTTGAAGACGGAGTAGATTTTCATTAGTCCTACTATATGCCCCTATTTCATTTGCAGAAGCTAAAATCTTCTGCATTCAATGGGGGTGATTTACAAACTCACAATATGGCAGTATACCCCATAAGTAGCTGATTCAGCACCTGCAGTGCTTACTAAATATCCTCCAATGTCTCATCCCAGCTGTAGAAGCAGAATCCAAAGCTGTGGCCAAGACAACATAATTGCAAATAATAAAATAAAGACTATTATCGGTACTTAAAAAAAAAAGTTCTTTAAACTGAGTATAATAAATGTAGGAGTGCAATGGCCCTTTAACAACGGAGCAGTTCTTAGTCAGAGGAAGACAACATATGTAACATTAAGGAGCTGTTAGAAATGTCATGAGGTTCACGGTTAGAAATGGATCACATCTTTAGAAGCTATGAACCAAGTGCACATTTTAAAAGTTCAGAAAACAGGATCATGAGAGATTTTTCCAACCCTACCTACTATTTCCTATTATATAGTTTGAGGAATGGAATGAGAGTTCTAGTTTTTTTTACATGGCAAGGCGTGGGAATCTAAAAGCAGAAGATCACTATTTTCTGTATGTCTGCAAACAGCATAAAACACAGTAATCTTGTGCGGTCGGGACACCTACAATCACAGGAAGTCTTTCTGGTTTAGCAATGACACGCTTGCAGCAAAATTGCCAGAATAGTTGCATTTGGCATGAAAGTAAAATACTTATACATTCTATAACAGATGATGCTAAATAAATAACAATATATATCTACTATTCCAGCTAGTGTTTTTATCACACCCAATGTAGACATCTCCGAATTAAAGTTTGGAGAAATGTCTGAGTTAAACATGCAGCATGCTCAATGACCAGCACCTTGTCACTATTAAACTACCTATATATTGTAAAGGTCCTAAATAATTCATGACTTTTCACCATACACGCCACCATATTCTTGGCGTTAATGTGCTAGTGAGAGCCGTTGTTATGATAATGTGCAACACTGATACACTAGTACACTGTCTTGATATGCAAATTTGTAACACAGCGTATTTGTTTGTTTCCAGAATGGCAAAAATGGTATACCATTACAGGTTCTCATGCAGTTAGAGATCCTTCCATATCAAACATCCTGTATAACATTATCCTCCTAGTGATGCATACTAGCACTTTGGAGTTGTAGACCGCAGTGAACAATTTTGTCCTACAAGGGCCGCAAACAGTTTAGGATTTGTGTATTTCTCTGCTCAAGTACTCAATGTATCTCTGCTTTAGTACCGGTGAGTCACTTATAGAGATATCAAGATCCTGGACTGGTGGAGTCCCTTTGTAGGAATGAGTTGCCCAGGATTGCTATATGCAGTTACATATAGTTACATAGAGACATATATAATACTTGTCTACTCCTCATCAAATTCCAAAAGGTAGAAATATCTGGGCTTGTATTACAAATAATCAAATTTTTTCTTTGACCAACATTTTTTTTCCTTGTTTAATAATTTGATAATTTGTGAAAAATTAAGTGCACTATTTGATTCTGCAACGTGTGGAGCATTTCAGCAGCAATAAACTGAAGTAAACATTGAATTCAAGAGTTTAATAGGATTCTGTTTCCTCTTTACAAAACGGATTCAACTTGGGGATGCTCAGAGTTAAATAAGGAATTGGGTATTTTGAGCTAACAAAGTATAATATAAAAACATTACTTATTGGTAATCTTGAAAATACAGCACTGTATAAAATATTAAATACAATTTTTTGGAAAAAGTTGGGCATCAAATTGTATAATGAGAAGTAGATGCAACAACTAGTATATTAAAGCAAGAGATGTCAAAAGGTAAGTTCAATTAAGTCCAATTTTCAACTGAGGATTAAAAAACGAAAAATGACCCTGGTCATTTCCTTTTAATTCAGTAACAAAAAAACAAAACAAAACAAAAATCAATGTTTTATTTATCTAATATTTTCTGAAATAAAAAACTAAAAAAATATTGCCATAGGTATGAAAAAACAAAACAAAATGACAGTGCAAAATGAAATTCTAATATAGTATGGTAGATTATTTTTTTTATTTGTATTGCCTGTAACGCTGTATAATAGGACTATATTGTCTAGTATATGGATTTTCTTATTTTTGTTTCTACCTATAAAGTATATAGGTGTGGATTAAGACAAGACCCCCTTGGTTATGTACGAAGGCACATGACGTGTTTCGCCAAGAAGGCTTTACCAAATCAACTTCTCAGACAGTTATTGATGCCCAACTTTTTCTAAAACAATGTTAATATTTTTTACAGCGCAGTAAAAAAAAAACATTTTCTCAAAATGTAAGATTTATTTCTAGGGCTATAACAGCTCCAACATCATATCCGTGGTCTTGAGCTAATCTTTAGTCTTATAACTACATAATTTTGATGTTTGAGGCTATTCAAGTTTAAGCCCTAGAACAGCATCTAAATGTGGTTGAAGCCTCGATTGATTTGGGCATTCTGAAATCCCGATTCTTTCCTTTTTTCAGTCATAGTGTTACTAGTCGGACAGATGGCCTCACATTTTCATCTGGAGTACGATGTATTAAGGGGAATTTATGGTGGACTCCGCTTGTGCAGTGGTCACCTCATGTGGCCAAAACCATCAACATGTTAATATAAAGCTCTAGTGGCAATACAGTTTTCATCTTCTTAAAACAATGTTTCAATACAATTTTGGTCCATCAAACAATATTATTTTAGAGAGATTGTGTTTTCTCATGACTACCCACAAAAGCAATAAATATTCAGTATTTTAATAGTGGTAGACTCTCTAAGGTGATCTGTAGGAGCAACATTAAAATTGCTACGTAATTCAGCACAATTTGGACTATATCACAGTAAAGATCTCCTAAAAAGCAAGTTGAAATACTTTTTGAATTTTTGAAATACGTGCAGGTTTCTCAGCGAGATTAATACATTAAACTGAGTTTACATTAATTTCTTGTATGCCCTCTGCAAGACCAGCCGCTACAGCTCTGTGTAGTGAGGGGAAAAAAAAGTTACCCTTAACCAATCTATCTGTGAAGAGCATGGAATGCTGGAATCACTAAAACCGGTCAATTATGGGTTAGCTGCTGTTCATGCGGTTTGGAAATGGTGTTTTAAACTGTTCCAGACAGATAAGAGTCAAGACTTAAGTAAACGGTTAGCGTGAGGGTTATGGTTGGGGTTAGGGTGAGGGTTAGTTCAAGGGTTAGGCTAACATTATAAGCTTAGAACTTCTCTCACATATTGGCAGCGCTGAAAATAATTGCCAGCCCCATCTAGCGGTTGGAGGCCACACCGCAGCCGCGGACCTGTCCTGACAGCATACCAGGATAGATCCCAAAAAAATATTCAGTCCGCACAGATCTCTTTTGAATTGCAATTAACTATATGCAAGCAGTAAAGGAGCAATTACTTTTTCACACAGGTCATCTAAATGTTGCTGATTAGTGTGTTAAAATGAATGGCAGAGTAAAATGTGTGTGCGTTGAGGTTAGATTTATAGACTTTTAGAACTTGGTGCGGTCAGATATAAATTTCACATGTAAAATCACTGACTGTGTACTCTCTTTCACATCACTGTATCTCACAAATGCTTTTCTGTAGAGACAAATATATTATAAAATGTATCCACAGTCCTTTAAAACACCAGCTTGATCATGGGGTGAGACTGTCTACACTTGTTTTCTAAGGAGTAACACCTATGAGAGGGTGGATATGTAGAGATTTACAATGATGCCTTAGTTTTCCGAGCTCATAATTCCCATCCTCTTGAAACCTGCCATGCCACTTTGCTGCAGTCTAAACTACACATGGAAATAAAACCACCACAAAGTATTCTTACTGAAAAAAAAAGGATAAAACTCACATGATTTGAAGGACAATTCATTTTTTTAAGATACAAAATATGTACTTTTCACAATAAAAGGAAGTGTAATCTGAAGCCCTTGTACACTTATATGTTATTCTGCAGGTCAATAGCATGTTCAAGTAATCATCACGCTGCCCTTCTCCATCTCACAATGTATTTAGATAAGGGCTTGGCGTCTCAGTCCATCTGTACAAAACCAAAACTTGTCAAACTGATGGAGGATGAAGCTATGGACTGCTTGTGTTGCTTTATTTGAATATCACTGTGTCTTTGATGAAGAGGAATGGAAAAAAAAAAAAGTGTTTCTATATACTTAATAATGTTTCCAGTCTGATTTTATTTTCAGTAACATGCAGGGCCCTAGAGCATTCTGTAAAAATGAATCCTCTGCTAATGCTTTAATGGAGTTAGTGTTGAGAACATTGAGTGATACTGATTGTGCCAAGTTACACAAATGTTAATTTGCTTACCACAATTCCTTAAAGGATCATTGTAGTAAAAGTAAAGCTCATATGTTTCATTGTTGGGCATAGGCTATGTATACATTTAAAAAAAAAAAGTTAATATTTTTCTTTCTATTTAAAATGTTTTTTTCCCCAAGCAAGGCTGCTTAGCTCCACCTAAATGTGCTTATCAAGGGGGGGCAACTCTGCCTGGAAAAATGGACTATAAAAAAACAAACAAACAAAAAAAAACAGTTAGCCAAAAACTTTAGACTGAGCATGCTCAATAAAGGGGGAGATTGGGATGGCTCATGCACTGAACTGGTGGGGCCTATGGGACAGCTGCAAGCAAGCTACAATATAGCCATTATCTCTGTGTAGAACATGAGACCAGAGCTAATTTTGTCACAAGGCAGGGCCTATGACAGCATAACCCAGCTTACTTCCAAGCTCCATGATGGTAGGGCTGTCCACAAGGAGGATAAGAAAAAAAATACGGGTTTGCTTAATTGATCATCAACAAAACCACAAATCCGACAGCCGACAACTGGTTTACGGGTTTTCGTCTCAAGTTTGTAACTCGCAGACTGCTCTAATTTTTATAACATAAATTTTATTGAGAAGTTCTGGAATTGCAATGACAAAACAAAAAGAATAATGAAAAACATAGTCCACATGTTGTCTTATAACTAACATCATATTGCTAATATATTAAAACCATTCCATTTAAATAAAAACTCCATTCCAACTCTTTTTCTTTTTTTTTGTGATTCTGTCCAAAAATATTTACACTAGTTTCTTAATACTCAGCAGTATATACAGCTTATAAAGTCACATTGCTCAAATTGCAGTAATTCACATTTCCATGGATGAACCTGAGCAGCAGGAGATATGTTAAAAGAAAACAAAATAGAAAAAAAAAAAAAAAAAAAAAACAAGTGACATTATATAACATCTATGGTGGGGTGTCATCCCCCATTAATTCCCCGCTCAGCCAATCTTAAGGTAGCCATCCTCCCCCCCTGTACCTTTGGCGTACTGAAAAAATATCTCTCCGGGACCTCTCACCACTTCTCCCCGTCCGCTCCACACTCCACTCCCCAGCCGCACATCAGGAATGGCTTCTTTATTGTGTTCCCTTAACTTAGTTATTATATATTACTGTCTGTGAATAGAATCCAGGGTTCCCAAACCTCCAGGAAGCAGTGACGTGTATCTGATATGATATGGGTCATCCGCTCATTAATGCAAATAAAGTTTATTTTGTTTGTTACATCATGGAAATTAATATCCCTACTCTTCCATCGTCTTGCGATGGTGTTCTTAGCTGCTAGAAATATCAGTTGGGCCAGTTTATTCCCCTCCCTTCCCAATTTTGAGAAGCGTGCTCCCAGGAGACAGACTGCTATTGATGGTTGGAGTGGGGTTTTGAGTATTAGCGAAATTAAATTGGTCGTCTCAGACTGCTCTAATTTAACAGCACAGTTACTCAGCCAAATTTCAAGCCTGCAGCCGTTGCAAGGTTCACGTTGCACTTACGGTGCTCTAATTTAATGGAGCTGTAGATAAGCTCCACTTTTTGATGAGTGGTCTCATCAAGTATACAACTGCATCCTTCCCATCCAAATCCACATGACAGAAGCATAACTACACAAAAAAAGCAGGGTGCAAGGTTACTTGGAACTTAAAGGGACCCTCTCACCTGAAAATCAAATTGTTCAAGTTGTTGTTAAAGCATAAATAATAACTAATCCTTGTACTAGTCATTTATTTCTAAATTAATCATCCCTGAGCACAGTGTCTGCTGTGTTTTATGGAAAGACACAGTTCTGCATATTTATTATTGGTTTGATATGTTATGTTAATTAGATTTACAGTCTATTTGTCTCCATGATGGCTAAAAATTAACCACTAAGCATATCACACTGATATATTATCTGCCTCACGATGATCAAGTAGATTTGCATCCTGAGACATTAGCATAAAGAAGTCACATGAATAATGTTGAGTATCTCCAAAATGAATTTGTGTGGAGAAAAATGAGTAGTACAATGTATGGACACATTTAATGCACCAACCTGTTGGTGTGACAGAGCTCCTTTAAAGGATCAGTAGAAACAAGTTTTTTTATTTTATTGTGATTAAAGTTGATGTTTTGTTAGAAAACCTACACTAAAATATAGTGGAAATAAGAAGTCTACAAAATCTTATAGACATTGCAGGTTATTTTGAATGTAAAGCCAGAAAGCAAGATAAATTATGTCAGATATGTTTCATATTAAATATTACCTTACAATCAACAATTCAAGAAAGAAAAACAGATAATTATTAGGAAAGAAATACATAAAATTATACATACAGCATCATAGTTGCATAAGTGTGCACACAGCATTAGCTGTACTGTGTTTAGAGTTAAACAATCACATTCCAAATCATGTCCAAAGATAAGCAACATACACCTACCGTCAATGAAAGGATTCTGGTTAACCCCAAATGAACTCCGTTGTTGCTGTATTATTTCCTTGAAACTTATGGCTGCATCCTACTGGTATAGCCATGGTCCATAAGTGGTTCAAAAACATCTATGGGATCTTATAGTTGAAAGGTACTTATGAGGGGAAGGGTATAAAATAATATCAAATGCACTGGAGGTACCATGGAGCGATGTGAAGACTATGTGGCACCAGACACACTGCCAAAATCAGAACGACCCTCAAACGTTGCTGACAGGACAAGGAGAAAATGTATCAGGGAGGCTACAAACAGACCCACAGCAACATTAAAGGTTCTGCAGGAATGTCTGGCTACAAAATCACATATTCTGCACACTCAGAAGCCATTTCTCACAAAAAAAAAACAAAAAAACATAACTCCAAGCCTATCTAAATTTAGCAAAAACTACATTCTACCACTCCAAACCATGCAGGAAAATATCTTATTGTCTGATGAGACAAAGACAACACAGCTCATCATCCAAAGTACACCAACCATACTGTGAAGCATGGTGGCGGCTTTGTGGCTGCTTCTCTTCATCTCTGACATGGGATCTAGTCAACATACATAGGATGATGACTAGCTGCAAACATCAAGGAATGGCTTCAGAAGTAAATCAAGGAATGGCTTCAGAAAGGAAGATCAAAGTCTTGGACTGGTCCAATCAGAGTCAAGACCTCAATCTTATAGAAACCCTGTGGAATGACCTAAAGAAGGATGTGCATAGAAGATCTCCTAGCACTCTGAATAAGCTTCCACTTTTCTGCAAGGATGAATGGGATACAAAAAAAAGTCCACGTGTGCAAAATTGTCAGAGACTTATTCACGAAGACATATTGCTGTAATAAATACAAAAAGTTTTTCCACTAAATATCAGATGGGGGTGCGCACTTATGTAACCAGGGTGTTGTGTGATTTTTAATTCAATATTTCTTTTAATAATGCCTGCAAGGTCACAATAAAGAGGGAAAAATTGCAGACAATTTCTTGATTTCTGGCTTTACAAGCCAAAAAACAGATATTTCAAATAAGGAGGTATGAACTTCTTACATCCACTGTAGCTGATGTGGATATTTCAGTCCCTGAAATCATTGTGCGGTTTATCTTTCCGTTTTTGTCCATTCATTAATAAAGCTGACCAGACGCATGCCTAAAAAGCTGATGTTTGCCAAGCAGCTGTATATCTAACCTGTGTAGCTTTTGATACCACAACAACCCTCATATGTTTGTATTTCATGGCACGGTTCCTAAAAAAGCCAGTATCCTCTCATCTTGTGTATCGATTAAAGCAAATACAACTAGTAAAATAGACAGGGTATTGTGACAGATTGGATTCAGATAATATTTTATTTCTGTTTGTGCCTACACACATTTCCTTGTATAGACAGTCAGAAATATAACCCACAATTTGGGGTAAAGCGGTATAAAACTCAGATATGGAAAAGTAAGGATGGCAAATCATGCTAAGGGCATCGAAAAACAAATTTGATTGAAGTTACTTTACCACAGTCACAACATTCTTTATTTTAAAAATAAAAAATATATACAACAACAAAAAAAGAAGCATGGGAAGTGGGCAGCCTCCCTCTAATAAGTTACAGCCAGTCATTTTATTTGGTGTGCTTAATCTGGTAAGTATGGAACCTTTTCTGCTGCTTTCCTGTAAATTTATTCAGTATGTATATTAAGTCTATGCATACTGAAGGTCGATAAACTTACAGTATGTGGAGTCTGCACCAAGAGCGAAGGGCAAAAAAACATTAACTCCCTCTTTTCAAAGATGACATTTTCAGGTTGCCATAGCACAGTCAGTATATTCTTTAAAACTCAAAAAAATGTTGAAGGATGGAGAGGAGGAAGCAATATATAGAGGGACCTTAAGGAAAACTAAGAATTAAAGGTGGAGAAATATATATAAAACCATTAGAAGCGAGAATGTGAGTTTCTTCATAACCAGTATGGATGTGTTCCCTTCAGACATTGCTGGCAAGTCAGGGACTTACACTATGGCAACAATTATGTTTTCAAAGTCCTGGAGAAAATGGTGTTCTGTCAATAGAGAGAAGACGGTCTTTATGAAGAAGGAAACTACTCACTCCAAGAACAGATATATTATATTTGGAAATGCCATAAGCCTTCCCAGACTCCTGGGATGTTTCTATAATACACACAGATATTATGTTTTTTATAATATATATATATATATATATATATATATATATATATATATATATATATATATATATATATATTAATGAAATTACATTGAGAAATAAGGTTTCACATATAATTCCTATAGAGCATGTAATATGATGAATAAGTTTTGAAGTAGGCTTCTGAATGTTTTAAACATCCCTAAGAAAAAGGAGCAAAAGGAAGATAAAATAATGATTAAAATAGGAGCAGTTCTGTATGTACTGGGTGGTGCCTTGCAGTTTAAGGCCTTGGCTGGTTTAACCCTATTGCTACCAGGAAGGTGTGGTGGTGTAAAGTATACTTTTTAGCAATGCATTGCTTATCATTCTCCAAATTTTTCAAAGGGAGATGCACTTAATTATTAAACAGGAGCAGCAAGCACTTACAATGTCTATTAACATAAGAAAATATGATGACAATACATTTTATGACCTGGAGTTATTGCAATGCTAAAATGACATAAAATAACTGCACTTCCTCATATACTTATATTCAGAATAATACAAGGGCACTTTGTAAACTAAAACTACGCTTCATCTGCTCATATTTAGAATTTATTGCTAAATTATCCAGTTGGCAGAGCAGCTGATTGCAGTAATGTATATGATGTGTCACCAACATTAGTATATTCATTCCCATGTAAGGGGCAAAACCCCAAGGGCACATTCAGTGCTGCAGGAAGACAGTACTGGGGCAAATAGTAACTGGACTGAGTGGTAAGAAGGTAACTTACTAGTTACTATATATCAGGTTAGGTGTAAGGCAGGAATGTATATCTCATAGGAGCCAGGCAGACTGTGGAGCCAGACACATATTTCTAAACAGCCTGGAATAGATATATTATATATATATATATATATATATATATTATATATATATACACACACACACATACTTACATATATTAGTTAAGGTGCAGGTAAATGCTAGTGTAATTAAGTGCACACTGGTTTGGAAAGGGTTAAGGCAATAATGTTATATTATAATCAGAATTAGTTATTTAGAAGTTATGACTTGCTGTAATAGTCTGAGGGTATCACCCACCCCAGGTACAGCTGCCAGTACAGGTGTATGAGGACAGTAACACACCCAGTCACACCGGTACCCACCTCAGGGAAGGAGCCCTTGGCATACACCATGAGCAGGCAGGTCTTGCCGCAGCCTCCATCTCCCACAATGACTATCTTCACCTCTTTCCTGGTGACATTAGCCCGGGTGTCCCGCTTGCTTGTGCCGTTGCTCCCGGTGCCGTTGGGTTGTTGTGTCATGTTGTATGAAAGTCGTTATACAGTCCGTGCTACCCGAGTCTAGCCCATGAGGTGATGGAGCAAGAAGAACTAACAGCAACAACCCAGCTCCTACTGCTGGCCACACACCGGCCACACTGACAGCGTTCACACTGGGGGGCGCGGCCTACAACTTACACTGCTCTCTGATTGGCTGATCTAGTCACGTGGCTACCTCTTTGGCAGTGTTGGAGCAGGTACATTCATTCCCTATATATAGTACAACCAAAACTTTCAGCATTGTAATATCTGTCTGCATTTTCCAATCACTAGCATTTGAGTTGAAAGGACACTATATTCCCAGATTTTCTAGCATGTATTTAAAGGCATATATACATTTCCTGGATTAAGAGTGCATCTGGGAGAGAAGAATCAGCAGTATATGAAATCATTTTTTTTGCATTAAAAATATCAAAATACACATTATTAAACTTTCCCTAAAGTTTGCTAAATCCTCTGAGATTGCCAGCACTTGATTTGGAGAGTTGACAGCCATGGATAAAATTAACATAAAATCCATAATTTGTTTTGGCCAATCACAGGCAGCAAATACCTTGTATTAATCTGTGAAACCAGTTTGTGCATCATGGAATTTGTAGTCTTGCTTTCCCCTGCACAAGAAAGTAAGGAGGAGCTCAGACATTGGATCTCTGCATTGTGCTGCTGTTGGCTTGAAGGTTAGTAAAGGGTTAAACTCCATACCCAAATGCAATATTGCTATTGGGAGGTACCAGGTGCCTATGTAAGCAGCTCTGGGGGTGTGGAAAACACATTTTATTTTGAAGTAAAATAAATCTGTATGTGTATAGAATGATTCAATGTAATGTGTGTGTCTGATATAAGCAGCATGTGTTAGACCAGAAAAAGGGAAAGACAGGGAAACTTAGAAAAGTCTTTAAAAGGACATTGTTATACTTTATAAAAGTCGTTTTATGCAAGGAAGATTTATGCTATTACAAGGGTGGAAATTCACTTTTATATGGAAAGTACATTTGTGTCTTCTCCCCCTCTCCCTGTCTTGTGTCTCTGTTTCACCTCCTTTCCCTCCCTAGTCTTCTTGCCCCCCTCCTTTCCCTCCCTTGTATCCTCTCCCTTCCCTCCCTTGTCTCCTTTTCCCCCTCTGTCTCGTACCTGGATGGAATTCTGCCAGTAGCGCAACACTCACCTCCTCTGTTTCCCATCCTCCGGTCGGAACTACTCTCTGGATCAAGCGATGAGCGGCTTGATCCAGAAAGTAGTTCCGGACGGAGGACGGGAGTCTCAGAGGAGATGAGTGCCGCATTGCTGGCAGGGTACGTGGTTGGGTCAAAGGTGTTAGGAGCCCTCCACTGACAGGAACCAGGTAGTGTGGTAATGTTATTAGTTGCAAGTTAGTGTTGTAAAATGGCGGCGATTGTGTATGTGTTACGCGGGTGTGGAGCATTTTGCATCCTCCCTAATAGTGTATTTTATACCTCGTACGGTCTTGTGTAGAAGTGTTATGTGTATGGCGTGTTTTTGTGTGTTTATTGGTCGTGTAGCCCCATTCTTGTTTTTTTCATCCACCATTTTTTTTGTCACTCAGGCGATTTTCGTTTGTGGAAACTCACCAAATTGTGGTTCAATTGTCGTGCAACCTGACTCCCAGACGTGTTTTTTTTTTTTATTTATTTTTTTTTTGGTGGTGTTATTGTTGTTTTTGTATGTGCGCGGTTCGGCATTAAACTTTGTATTTTTTAGACCTCATATTTTTTTTTCTCTAAGTGCCGCAGGTCGTATTTAGTTTTTTGTAAGTCTCGCTTTCCTTGTTGCAAGTGTTACAGTAGTAATTTTTAAACACAATTTTTTTCAAACTGCTACGGGTCTCGCTTTCTGAGTTGTGTAATTGAGTTTTGTGTTGATGTGTAGTTCCGCGGGTGGTAGGGATGAGCGCCTATGGCGCTCATCTAAACCAGCGCAGTGAGTGCCTTTGGTGCTCCCCGACTAAGTCATGTGGGCTTGTAGGGATGAGTACTGTAAGTGTTCATCTCCACCAGCGCAGTGAGCTCCTTTGACGCTCCCTGCCTAAGTCGTACGGGGTCGTAGGGATGAGGGCCATAGGCAAGGAGCGTCTTTTAGCTTCGCGAGGGCCGCAGTTGCAGCAGGCTCGCTATGCCAGCCCACAACGTTAGCAACAACCGGTATTGCTGAGAACTATATATGTGATATATATATATATATATATATATATATATATATATATATATATATATATATATATATATATATATGTATATATAGTTAGTAAATAAATAGTACATCTGTGTCCACAATTGAATGTCTAAAACAAGGTAAAAAAACCTGCTTCCAGGTCAGAATTCCAAGAAAAACATTTATTACACTGAATTCTGGGAAGATGAGCTGGGACATGTAAATGGGCCCACACATGCCTCTCTCTTCAAGCCATAGCCCATTTCAAACGTGGCTTCCTTTAAGCTTATGCCTGCTGCATTACACAGCTTTTATGCAAAGCCAAGGTTGGATTATGCACTGAGAATCCTATCCACATACAGCTGTTTCAAGCTTACTGGCTATCATCAGTGTGGAGCGGGATCTCAGCTTGTGTTGTGGAATATATATATATATATATATATATATATATATATATATAAACAATCATAGAACATACACACATATATATATGCTTTGACAGCATAATTTGAAAAAAGAAAACACACTGATACATTATAATAATCAATTAACCTCTTTCAGATGCAACAAAGAAAAATGCATTCACTGTCCCTTTAAAGGGACATGGAATTCATGAATCCTGATATAGATCATAAAACAGAGTACTGAAATCAAGGGGTAAAAATAAATTGATGCATATTTTATTGCTTTATAAGAGCTTTTATATATCCTTAATATTCTTGGCCAACATTGTGCCTGCAGTTTTCGCAAGAACCAAAAATCATAAGCACCCTGCAAATGGCAATTACACTTTTATTGTTGCAACCAGATAATGAATGCGTATCCCTTCAGGTTCTTTAGACATTCTTATCTCAAGGAAATAAATGTGTAATTTATTATTGCAGTAAAGACAAATGCAAGCATTTAGAGAGAGTTTGTCATTTTTGGTCCATTCAGAACCTGATGGAATTTGCCTATAAGCCTACAGCCTTATTAACTTGCGATTCGTCCAATTGAATAGGGCACCTATATATGCAGAGAGCATATTTTTTTTACAGAAATTTTTAGTTAGTGGAGTCCTTGCTTTTAGGTAGAAGTTCACTAACTAAAGACTTCTGTAAAATAAAATGCTATGTGCTTTTATAGAGCCCTATCCAATCGGCCGAACCGCAATTTAATAAGTCTGTTAATGTGTCTTGCAGTACAGAGACTCCTGCTAGGATTAAAAGCCATCATGGCAGCATATTTAAACAAATATAAAATGATGAAAAGAGCTTAAACTGCAAGCTTTTGGATCTAGGACAGTATAAAATAAATATAATGTTCATCTGGGTATCTACTTATGTGATGAAAAAATGAGCATCCTATTTATTTATTCTCATTATCTCGTTATGGTTATTGTTCATACTACATGAGCAATCCCACATTTTATTTAAAATAACATTTACCCAAAAATATGGTAATCACTTGCAAAGTAGCCTTACTTAACTCTGGTTAACTGTATTATACCAGTTCACACAAATGAGGTAGCCTAGTCCTAACTTCTTTTTAATTATCCTTCTGGTTTCCTCCTCTGTTATTTCTCTACATTCACATTTCAGTCACACTCAGATTTCTATTGTGTTGTTTTTTTTTCCACAAAAAACATACCTACCCTTTGGCAACAAAAGGGTTACATTGGTAATTGCCCTATGATTACTACTATCTGCATTCTCCGACTGAAACCATAAAATACTTCCAAACATTATTAACGGAAAACATAACTCAATTATGAGTCAGATGAACAGTATCCATTCCGCTCAAAGTTCAGTGTTATCTGAAAAAAAAACATGGCGTGTTTGCTTTGTGAGGTGGTCACAGGTATTTCAGTGCAATTTAAAAAACGCCCATAAGTATATCTGGGCAGTATATACACAGTATATATATATATATATATATATATATATATATATATATATATATATATATATAGATAAACACACACACATATATTAATTATATATATATATAAATATATATATATATATATATATATATATATATACAGGGAGTGCAGAATTATTAGGCAAGTTGTATTTTTGAGGATTAATTTTATTATTGAACAACAACCATGTTCTCAATGAACCCAAAAAACTCATTAATATCAAAGCTGAATATTTTTGGAAGTAGTTTTTAGTTTGTTTTTAGTTTTAGCTATTTTAGGGGGATATCTGTGTGTGCAGGTGACTATTACTGTGCATAATTATTAGGCAACTTAACAAAAAACAAATATATACCCATTTCAATTATTTATTTTTACCAGTGAAACCAATATAACATCTCAACATTCACAAATATACATTTCTGACATTCAAAAACAAAACAAAAACAAATCAGTGACCAATATAGCCACCTTTCTTTGCAAGGACACTCAAAAGCCTGCCATCCATGGATTCTGTCAGTGTTTGGATCTGTTCACCATCAACATTGCGTGCAGCAGCAACCACAGCCTCCCAGACACTGTTCAGAGAGGTGTACTGTTTTCCCTCCTTGTAAATCTCACATTTGATGATGGACCACAGGTTCTCAATGGGGTTCAGATCAGGTGAACAAGGAGGCCATGTCATTAGATTTTCTTCTTTTATACCCTTTCTTGCCAGCCACGCTGTGGAGTACTTGGACGCGTGTGATGGAGCATTGTCCTGCATGAAAATCATGTTTTTCTTGAAGGATGCAGACTTCTTCCTGTACCACTGCTTGAAGAAGGTGTCTTCCAGGAACTGGCAGTAGGACTGGGAGTTGAGCTTGACTCCATCCTCAACCCGAAAAGGCCCCACAAGCTCATTTTTGATGATACCAGCCCAAACCAGTAGTCCACCTCCACCTTGCTGGCGTCTGAGTCGGACTGGAGCTCTCTGCCCTTTACCAATCCAGCCACGGGCCCATACATCTGGCCCATCAAGACTCACTCTCATTTCATCAGTCCATAAAACCTTAGAAAAATCAGTCTTGAGATATTTCTTGGCCCAGTCTTGACGTTTCAGCTTGTGTGTCTTGTTCAGTGGTGGTCGTCTTTCAGCCTTTCTTACCTTGGCCATGTCTCTGAGTATTGCACACCTTGTGCTTTTGGGCACTCCAGTGATGTTGCAGCTCTGAAATATGGCCAAACTGGTGGCAAGTGGCATCGTGGCAGCTGCACGCTTGACTTTTCTCAGTTCATGGGCAGTTATTTTGCGCCTTGGTTTTTCCACACGCTTCTTGCGACCCTGTTGACTATTTTGAATGAAACGCTTGATTGTTCGATGATCACGCTTCAGAAGCTTTGCACTTTTAAGAGTGCTGCATCCCTCTGCAAGATATCTCACTATTTTTGACTTTTCTGAGCCTGTCAAGTCCTTCTTTTGACCCATTTTGCCAAAGGAAAGGAGGTTGCCTAATAATTATGCACACCTGATATAGGGTGTTGATGTCATTAGACCACACCCCTTCTCATTACAGAGATGCACATCACCTAATATGCTTAATTGGTAGTAGGCTTTCGAGCCTATACAGCTTGGAGTAAGACAACATGCATAAAGAGGATGATGTGGTCAAAATACTCATTTGCCTAATAATTCTGCACTCCCTGTATATACATATATATATATATATATATATATATATACTGCAGGCCTCGGCATGCGATATGCACATGCGCAAACCCAAAACTTTGCAAGCGTTACACACAAACTCGCAATTACCACAACTATATATATATATCTATATATAGTTGTGGTAATTGCACGTTTGTGTGTAACGCTTGCAAAGTTTTGGGTTTGCGCATGTGCATATCGCATGCCGAGGCCTGCAGTGAGCATTGAAGCCGCTCATTGCGAGGCCCGCATTAGGCCCACAAGGTAGAGGGGAAGAGAGGCCCGCAATGGCCGGAGAATGGAGAGGGGGAGGAGGAGGAAGAGTTCCGCAAAGTTGCGGGTTTGCGCATGCGCATAGAGCATGCCTAGGTCCGTAATGAGCGGCAAGGCCGCTCATAGCGAGGCCTGTGATGAGTGGCGAGGGGCACAATGGGCGCAGGGAGGAGAGGGGAAAGAGACAGGGGAGAGAGAGCGGGTGAAAGAGAGACAGGGGAGGGAGAGGGGGGAAGACACAGGGAAGGGAGAGGGGTGGGAAAGACACAGGGGAGGGAGAGGGGGTAAAGACACATGGGGGCAAATAGACACTAGAAGGAGAGGGGGTAAAGAGACACCGGGACAGGAGTGGGGGGAAAGAGACAGAGGTGTGAGAGGGGGGAAAGAGAAACAGGGGAGGGAGAGCGGGTCAAAGAGACAAGGGGAGGGGGGAAGAAACAGGGGAGGTAGAGGGCAAAGAGACACAGGAGGGAGAGGATGGAAAGAGACAAAGTGGAGGGAGTGGGGAGAAAGAGGCACAGACATGGGGAGGGGGAAGAGACACAGGGGAGGGAGGGGAAGGGAAGAGACACAGGGGAGGGAGTGGGGGAAGAGACACGCGGGGGGGGAGTTAAGTTACATACTGTATTGGTCTGAATATAAGCTGTACTTTTTTTCCGATTTTTTTAGTTTGCGAGTTACGGGTGCGGCTTATATTCGCAAACGTAAAATTACTGCCAATTTGCGCAATTGCGAGTAAAGGGTGCTGACTTGCGTGCTTGAGACTGCAGTATTGAATAGCGATTTACGGTTTTAGTGATTCTAACATCCTGTAAAGCTTGTAACCTGCAAAAAAAGCTACAGTGTTAATTAGAAAGCCTGTTTCTTGCAATGGCTGATTACTTTGAGAGTCTTTTTCTCTCCAATTTTAAGGGTGCGGCTTATATTTGAGTACTATCTTTTTTCTATTTTTTCCCCTTGAATTTTACAGGTGCGGCTTATATGCCGGTGCGGCTTATATTCGGACCAATACGGTATTATGCCATCATTTGTGACAGGAGGCCCGCTATGGGCGCCAAGGGCGCTCATTGCAAAGCCTGCATTGGCTGCCAAAGGTGCTCATTGCAAGGCTCGCAGAGAGGGAGAGAGAAGAGGGAGAGGACACAGAAGGAGGGAAGGAGAGAGAGAAGCTGTGCATAGAGAAGCTTGCATTGTGTGGCAAACAACAGCATTGCGAGGCTTGCAAATATTATCCCATCTGGCAAGTAGCAAGTACATATAAATATAATTTTATATATATATATATATATATATATATACTGGTTGAAGGGCCAGTATAAGTGGCAGGTAAAACACTTTGAACATCAGATCCCCACTTACTAGTCTATTTAAAAATCCAACCATGAAAATGAACATTAACTACTTGAGGTGATGTGGCTTTCAACAATCTGCAGTTGATTCACATTGTTTGTCTGGAAAACATAAAATAGGCATTCTTTTCATCTGAGGAGTGTGTTAATTAACCAGGGATTGTGACTTTTCTCCCCTTACCCATGTGTTTGGAGCATGTGGGACTATGCCTCTATATTAGGTCAGTGATTTTTTTTAAAATCTGTTTTCCCAAACCACAATGCCTATGAGAATGAAGTACCTATTTTATGCTAACAGTTTTTGGATTTCATATCATCCCAAATATTTCTGCCTGTAAATTGACACAGATTCATCTTATAAGGGTGCTAGTATGAACAGGCCCAATGGATCCATGAACCCAAACAACAGCACAAGTAGATCCCATGTATCTTCATTTGACATAAGGAGCATGCATGAACAGGCTTCACTAAACCACACACATAAACTAATCGAATGAACAGACAAGGACTCATTGTAATGAGTCTTGTATCCCGAAGTGCATGTATTATCTCTGCAGCTAGGAGAGGTTTTCACAATAAGTAGATTTCCTTTACACGTTCCTTTTATAAAGTACTAAATAGATCCACATGTTCCTCAAGTACAGTATGTCAAAGTACTAAACCTTGGACTATACTGCAGTGCTAGAACCCACTGTCTTGCAGCGGTGTGGGTTTGGGGTAAGTGTAAAATGAGGCTGGAGAGAGAAGTCACACCAGTCACAAAATATATTACGGTAGGCAGAAGGGTGAATTAAACACCCTATAATGGATATATACAATATGCAATGATAACATTATCTTCCCACACAATTATGAAAGGCATATCTATGGTTCAATGTTTTTACCACTTTCTAATCTAGCACATACTGCTTATATTAGAACACACTTTACACTAAGTAATTGTATACACATACAGATTTACTTTACTTAAAAATATTGGTTTCCACACCCCAGAGGTGCCTACATACTCACCTCATACTAACCAATAGAAAAAATGCATTCAAGTATGTTTTTTTTAACCTATACTAACCATCAACCCAACAGCAGCATAGTGCAGAACTCCAGAGAAGCACTGCCTGAACTGCTTCCGTGGTGGGAACAAAAAATTATAAATCCAATGATGCTTTGCTGCAGAGACTGAATATTCTTACATTGCAACAATATTGTTGCTATCTCTTATTGACCACAATTAATTATTCATTTTATGCTAATTTACAGCCTTATTAAATTGCGATTCCGCACATTTAAAAGGGCTCTATTTAAGCACAAAGCATATTTTTTTACAGAAGTTTTTAGTTAGTGAAGACTTTGCTTTTGGATAGAAGTTCACTACCTAAAAATTTCTGTAAAAAAAATATGCTGTGTGCTTAAATAGAGCCCTTTTCAATTTAATAAGGCTGTTAGCTTGGCTTTTCAGCCAGAAACTGAAGAAATTTGCCAACTTTAGGATTAGTTTTTAATGTGTATTTTGGGATTTATTGCATGTAAAATATATTTGCATATATTACTGATTCCTCTCTATCAGATGCATTCATAATCTGTGACACTTCTATATATCTTTAAACAGTCATTTGCAGGTAATAAACCATAAACATAAGTTGTAGTGGAAGCATTAAACACAGCTTTTCCTTTCGTGATCTATGTACTCATGTATCAGCATTACTGTATATGATATTTCTCTACTAAGGCCTATACATACCTATATATTTACATTCTGCGCTAGTTTCCTCAGACCAGGTTTAGATTGGTCCACACAAAGTGCCTATATTCATTCTCCTTTATGTACTCAAGTTCGCTCACTTTTAATCCCGAAACTGAAGGAGGCTTGGAGGCTGAAGTCTTACATTTATAATATACTCTTTACAAGAGATATACTTGAACATAGGCATTATGATTTTAAAATGCAAAAAAAATGTATTACCCTTTATGTGCAATTATGCTGCAGTGAAATCTACCATTTTGGTTTCTGCTGATCTCTTTCCACAGATGAGAGGTGACTTTAAATGCAGAGAAAGCTTCTATCTGCATAATAGGGATGACAGCTAAATCTGCCAGTACAAATAAAGGACAGCTCATTAATTTAGTTTAGAAGAACACATCCTCAGTAGACAGGAAAGCCACATAGTAAAGTATAATTTCATAACAAAGTTAAAATAAAATGTCTTATTTTCTTTCCTTGCTAAAAACATCTTGCTCATTATCAAGTTTAGTTCTACAAAAGACCTTATAGAAAATAAATATGACCACAGTTTAATATTGTACACAGAACCATTAGTTTATACACTTGTTTAGGGACTTGAACAAAGAAACTATGTTTACTAGATGCTCCAATAAAACAAGTATTGCTTGTCAATCCAGCTTGCATTTGAGCTTGTAAAGCAGAAATATAACTTCTAATATGTCTGTGACACACGTTAGAGAGCGTGCATTATTACTACTAGCCCAATAGTACGTTCTTTCATTTTGATGACATTATTTGGCACAATAAATCTTTGTTGCTTTGTTTGGTTTTGGGAGGCTGTTTCCGCCCTTGCTTGGAGCACTGAAAGCTGCTGATTTGCATGCAACATGTATACCTCTGCAGAAGACAAAATACTAGTGCCAGAAAGGCTTAACCCTTTATATACCACAGAAAACAGACATGGTGTGGCAAGATCATAGCTTGTTTTTATCCACTGCCTTTCCTATGGAAGTGTGTGTATCTTTTATTTTTAGAACCGTTTCATATACCTGTGTTTGCATTGCTCAGTCGTGTCAGACCTCATGGACCCCAACACACCATGCTGATCCACTTTGTATTCATGGCAGAGATACCAGAGTGGGTTGGCAGTTCCTTCTCCAGTGGGCCACAGCATACAGCTCCTGGTATTCCTAGGCCGTCTCCCATCCAAGTTCTGACCAGGCTCAACCCTGCTTGGCTTCAGGGCGGTGTGACCTCTTGGGTCCCTGACTGAAATCAAACCCAGGTTGCAGTGGTAAAAGCACAGAATCCTAACCACTGGACCACCAGGGATCCTTTCATATACCTAGTGCAGAGTTGCAGAGCATGCCTTATGCTTGGTATAGGAGACCAGGTGGGTACTAGGATAGAATTAGGTAGGATGGGTAAGGCGAAGACAACTAACTGTAACAGCAAATAGTGTAACTTAATCCATAATCAGAAGGCATAATAGAAGCTACTATATAGGACTGCATGATTTAGAAAAATACCAAGTGAAAAACTATTTTTAAGTAAGTTTTGTAGTTGTTTAGTCGTTCCGTCATGTCCGACTTTCCATGACTCTACTGCCCCTCTGAGCTCACTCAAGCTCATGGTTATTGTTTCAATGATCTCATCTATCCTTCACCGCCTTTACGGTCTCCTTCTTCGTGTGTCTTCAACCTTTCCCAGCATTAAAATCTTCTCTACGGAATCCTGTCTTATTATATGGCCCAAATATTTCAGCTTTAGCCTCATGATCTTATAAGTAAGTAATACCTATAAACATTAAAATATTAGGCAAATCTATAGCATTGTGGCTCAATTACAAAAAAAGTATGAGGTATGCCTTGTGGTATTTGTTTTCCAATATTTTTATTGAAGACAATTTGGTAATATTATTACAGCAGTTTGTATCACATGTTAAGCTATACATTACATATATTTGACGCCGCTTGTATACATTTCTCTGATTGCTTAAGGAAAGAGAACTAAAGATATTACCATATCAGGAACAAGATGTTTGTCTTTTTTTTTTTTTTTGTTATTCATATTTCAAAAAACAATTATCAACACGATTAACTTATTAACCTTCTAACTAAATTTCCCCACTCTCAATTAAATTCTTAAGTTATACAGTCTGCCTATACCAAATTCACCTGATATAAGCAAGGGTAGATCAGATTAGAGATTGTATGTTTTTATCTAATTGATGAATTCAGACAGGCCTAGACCACGGTATCGCTGAGTAATTACACAGCGTGAATACAAATAGTAAATAATAAAGGGAAATATGAAAAGAAAAAAGAGTAAAGAAAAGGGGGAAAGGAATAAGGTGGCGAAGAAGTGTCCTCCTTACAAGATGACAATACGAGGATCCTTATGAAGGGTCAGTTAGAATTGTTTGGTTTACCTTAATCTCCATTTCCTGATTCAGCACTGAGGTCCAGGCTCCCCCGGTCTCCTGCTCCCCGCCAAGACGGAGGGTTTGATATTTGGGAGAGATATGCAATTTGGGGATGTTATCCAAGGTTCCCATATTTGTAAGAATAGGAGTCTGTTAAGATGTGCATCATCCTTTTGTTAATCATTATAAAGTTGACTTTAAGAATAATTTCACGGAAGTGAAGAGATTTGGCTTTCCAGTTTTTAGCAGCTAAAACTATAAAATGAAATAATTTGTTATGAGATGCATTTAAGTTGTCAATGTGAATACCTAGGAGGCAAGATTTGATTGTAGGAAATATTGGCATATTCAATATTTTAGAGGATAATTGAGTCATTTTTTTCCAAGTTTCCTGAACTATTGGGCATTTACACCAAATGTGGATGCAGTCACCCACGATTTGGCAGCCTGAAACAATTACTACTATTTTGTATTTTAATCTTATGAAGTCTTGATGGAGTGAAGTATGCTCTATGTAGGACTTTTATAGAGGTTTCCAATAAATTATACCTTATAGAGCCCTTCGAAAGATTGGTACAAGATTCAATCCATTTATTGGCCTCCCATTCTTGACCACTGTAAGTAGACTCCCATTTAACCATGAAGGGAAGTTTTTGATTTTTATTGGGAGAATTAAAGATGTCATACAGGGAGCCTAGGATTCCCTTGGCTAGGGGGAGGTTTTGACATATAGAGGAGAACCAGGACGTTTTAGGAGGGGCATATGTTCTAGTCATAGTCATCACTCTGTGTCTTAATTTTATATGATTAAAAAATGCCTTCAGAGGGATGTTGAAGTTATTCCTAATTTGTTTGCATGGGGTAATTTGGTCATTTTAGAACCAAGAGCTTATCTAATGTCTAATTTGTGAGAGGTCCACGAATGTCTCGATTCCTCTGTACAGACTCTGTATATACTAGGAAGGGATAAAGCTGAGGAGAGGGGTGAAATAGTATACGCTAATTGACGTCCGAAGTTAGCCCGTTTCCATATAGTTAAAGTAAGTGTAATCACTGGATTAGAATGTTTTGGGAAAAAGGATCTTGTTTGTGTGTTCCAAATTATCGTGTCCCAAGTTTGGGGTTTCATATGAAAATTTTCTATAAATATCCACATCGGCTGTTGTTTAATCGAGTGGGCAATTGGGAGAAACTCTAGTTGGGCAGCTCTAAAGTAGAGCACTAAATTGGGGAAGGAGAGGCCTCCTCTAGTTCTATGTCTAAACATAGGGTTTTTTTGCAATTCTAGGTGGTCTATTTTGCCAGATGAATAGGAATATCTGGTTTTGGAATCTATTTAGTTCCTTATCAGTGATTTGTATAGGTAAATGTCTAAACAGGTTAAAGACTCTTGGGAGGACATATATTTTAACCAAAGTGATATGGCCAGTACAATATATATTAAATCTGAACCTGTTATTCATTTCTAAACTTCATTTTATGAATAGGGGGGGATAATTTGCCATATAGAGCTCAGATATTTTACTAGTAATGTTGACCCCCAGCTATTTAATATGTGATTTAGGCCATACAAACCTATAAACTTTTAGAAACTTTTCCTGAGTTGATTGAGATAATCCCTTGTGGTATTTGGAGGGGTGAAATGGGAAACAAAAGTAGTTCAGCTTCTGATATATATGTTGATGTCAGCACTAGTGCATCTGTCTGTAAAAAAAGTTGAAGAAAAAGCTTATGCAACTAATACCTTTACTTGGAGTTTGATTATCATGGGGGGAGATACCTAGTACAGATATTCCACCAGATTAGTTTCTACAGAAAGTGATAGTCTTATTCTTGTGGTTAACTTACGTCTAGGAGTCTAGGATATGGCATTAAGAGAAGGAACAGCAATCAGAAGATAGTTGGCAGTTTTAGGTAGTAAATTCAATAACTTTAGTCATCTGAAAGTCTCTATTCTTGGATTATATTTCGTGGAGGGTAGAAGTGGTGGATAGGAAGTCTCCCTAGGTTGCCTGTCTGATTATTTGCCTATGTGTGGTCTAGCCCCCTGTGCATCAGGCATGATGGGTGCATTAATTAAAATGAGCATACTGTATCTTCCATACTATTGTGTACATCTAAGGTAGCTAGTGTTGGCAGTTGAGCAGGTGAGTGTGGTTCATTTTGACAGGGTGTTCTCCTAGAGCATGGGTGGGCAAGCCTGATTTTGGAGAACCCCACAGAGGCCTGAATTTGAGGATATCTTTTCTGTGAACAGGAGAGTCAATCAGGGTGTCTGAAGAAGCAATTCAGCAGGGATATCCTCAAATCCTGGCCAGTGTGGGGCTCTCCGGGACCGAACTTGCCCACCCCTGCCCTAGAACATACATTCTCTGCTCTGTGTTACTATCAGTAAGTCTGTCTAGTGGAGATTTATAGGTATGTGATGGTGACTTATAGATCTCTTCCTTCACGCTGCCTTCTGTATATAGTGCTTGAGGACTGGAAGGTGTAAACTTGATTGGCAGACAAGTATGACACATACATTTTATATTACTGCTCGATGACTGACAAGGACAAGCCCCCAGATCATTTAAACATTTCAATAATTTTTAATTTTGTTGTCAAAGCTTAATAAAAAAAAAAGAAAACATGATGGAACATTATAAAATACCCTCTTGCAGACGCAGCTGAGAAAAAATATACCGTATATACTCGAATATAAGCCAACCCAAGTATGAGCCTACCCGAGTATAAGCCAAGAAGTCACAAGTGTGTGTGTGTCCAAGGTTCAGATAGGTCTAAAAAGACGTGCAAAAAGATGTGCTAAATAATGAGTAAATGTCAATTTCTATGGTAAAAACAATAGATGTACTCATAAACCAGTGGAATAATAAAATAATAATAAAAGCATAAAAATAAAGATAATAATAATACAGATGTGTGGCAGACAAGCCTGCTTTAATCTGCAGGTGAACAGGCCTGTTAGTCAGAGTATTGAGACAGAGAAGCTCCATGCTGAGGCAGACAGGATGTGGAGGTTCAGACCAGGGATGTGGTGACATACAGACACGTCATGCTTGATGTCAGTGAGCATGAGGTACTGAACTGACACTGGGAACTGCAGTAGTTAGGTTTTTATGCCAAGGAGCATTTTGAAGTGTGAAATTATGCACCTTTCATAGGGAAACACCCAAATACAGCTGCCTAGTTGGCCTAATGAGAAATCTGACCATGGAGGGAAATGTTTTGACAATGTTTAAAGAAATGCTGCTTTTAGGAAAGCCTCAATTGTTTGTGAAGTATGAAACAAACTAACAGCATTGACAGATGTGTAAATCATGTGCATAAAGATAGTAATTATTACAAAATGCAGAATATTGCAGTATAGATTTCTATCTTGTCTGATTTCAGCAATTCTTCATAGCTTGAAGCCTGAGGGCACATACTTATCTACAAAACATTAAAGAGAGGGATGAAGGCGTCAGGTTGTTACAGAATCTGACACTGCCTGCATTCCCCACAATTGCTCAGAAGGAGGCAGTTGTACAGTTAAATGCAAAGCCTGCTCTTCTATCGTACATGCAACCTTCAGCAAAGTATAATGGATGCCATATTATACAATTTTTCCTGCCTAATTATCCTCTTAGTCAAACTCATATTTTTACTTGCAACAAATATATATTCATTCATTCACACAGTGGCCTTTAAGACACATTTTTAAATACATCATACAAACAAATGTGACTTCTGATTTTTTTGCAGGAAATAAATGAGTGATGGGAATTTTAGAATTTATCTTAAAATTATACAAATTGCTATAGAGGGATGTTTAAAATACACATTTACTGATAACCAAAGTAAGGATCTACAGAAAACCCCCTCTATTGGTCAATAGTACCCTATTGAAATAATTGCTTCTATAATACCTCTGTTAATACATAACTTTTATTACTACAATTAAAAATCCTGAATAGGGAATGAATTCAATAAAACTACAAAATCCAGTACTTTTAGAAAGAAGGAATTTTATATAAGCACAATGTTCCTTAGAAGAAACCTATGTGGTGTAAAACCAACCAAATGTCTAGGAGAAGACTAGCCTACAATGAACAGTGTCCCTCTGGGTTAGCCCGGTGAGGGGCAGACATAAAGCTCACACCTAGTCTACAATGTCTACTCTGTCATAACTATCTACCATAGTGAATTCCAGGTAGCTAGCAGACTGCTTACTATATCAATAATAATTGAATTATAACATAGACATAAAAAACATTACTTAGAAATAAATACCCTGTCTCTTTACGAATTAATGAAACCCCACACTATTGTGAATATATGAAGTGTGAAACAGTCCTGCAGCGTTTGTAATCACATAAACATACCTGCAGTTTAAGTAATATGTAAACTTACTCTTTAAAATACCAAATGTATTGGATGGAACTGAGATCTCCTCTGTTTCTTTACTGGATTGGTATATACAGATTCTTCAAGGCAGCGTCTAAAATACATGTTTGTTAAAACACATGAAATAAATTATGGGAGTTAACTAAAAAACTATTAAAAATTAACAATCAATAAAATTTGAAAGCAGTTTGATTGACGTAAACTGACCTTTTATCACATGGTAAAACAAACTTCACATATTTAAATAGAAAAATGGGGCTCCTTCATTTACAGAAAGCACTGACTTGTGTCGTACAGCATGAGGCAAGATCACTTGTCTGAAAGCATGGCAGCACTTCAGTGTCAGGGTTATCGGTGCAGAGAGTGATTACACCACTGGAAGGACTGGGCAAGCATCACTCTACTCTTAGTACTTGACACAGCATGCTCAGCTCTTGGGCAAGAGATCTCACATCATGCAACATGATGCAAGATTAGCACTACCAACTCCTAGAATATTGTTTTAACTATAAACACTAGCTAAAAGCATTTTTACACAATCACTAATAATTCAAAGATCATTTAACTATCCTTACATTATTCATCTCATTCATATGTGCTGTTTCTGGAGACTGGGATCTATCGGATATTGCATTATTCAGAATTTCTGTGTTTTATACTGTCCAGCTTTGCAGCATGAGCTCATTTTTTGGCACTTCTCTTTTTCTGAAATATACTTCTATTATTATACTTTCTTATTCCTCTTTGGAAAATAAATATTTTACATCTTATCAGTTTACTTCTTAAAGGATCACTGTATATTACATTGGCAGCTGTGTAAACTATGTACACACAGGCATTTTAGTGAACATCTTAATTTTATCAGACCCTGTTTACATTGAGGGAAAAAAGTATTTGATCCCTTGCTAATTTTGAACGTTTGATCAGTCTATATTTTTAATGGTATGTATAGTTTAACCGTGAGAGACAGAATAACAAAAAAGAAAAACGCATGTCAAAAAAGTTATAAATTGATTTGCAGCTCAATGAGTGAAATAAGTATTTTACCCCTTTGACTTAATACTGGCAAAACCCTTGTTGGCAATCACAGAGGTCAGACGTTTCTTGTAGTTGGCCACCAGGTTTGCACACATCTCAGGAGGGATTTTGTCCCACTCCTCTTTGCAGATCCTCTCCAAGTCATTAAGGTTTTGAGGCTGATATTTGTCAACTCGAACCTTCAGCTCCCTGCACAGATTTTCTATGGGATTAATTTCTGGAGACTGGCTAGGCCACTCCAGGACCTTAATGTGCTTCATCTTGAGCCACTCCTTTGTTTCCTTGGCTTTGTGTTTTGGGTCATTGTCATGCTGGAATACCCATCCAAGACCCATTTTTAATGCATTGGCTGAGGGAAGGAGGTTCTCACCCAAGATTTGACGGTACATGGTCCCGTCCATCGTCCCTTTGATGCTGTGCAGTTGTCCTGTCCAAAAACACCCCCAAAGCATAATGTTTCCACCTCCATGTTTGACGGTGGGGAGGTGTTCTTGGGGTCATAGGCGGCATTCCTCCTCCTCCAAACACGGCAAGTTAAGTGGATGCCTAAGAGCTTGATTTTGGTCTCATCTGACCACAACACTTTCACCCAATTCTCTTCAGAGTCATTCAGATGTTCATTGGCAAACTTCAGATGGGCCTGTACATGTGCTTTCTTGAGCAGGGGGACCTTGCAGGCGTTGCAAGATTTCAGTCCTTCACGGCATAGTGTGTTACCAATTGTTTTCTTGGTGACTATGGTCCCAGCTGCCTTGAAATCATTAACAAGATCCTCCTGTGTTGTTCTGGGCTGATTCCTCACCATTCTCATGATCATTGAAACTCCACAAGTTGATATCTTAAATGGAGCACCAGACTGACAGTTATTTTGTGTTTCTTCCATTTGCGCATAATCGCACCAACTGTTGTCACCTTCTTACCAAGCTGCTTGGCGATGGTCTTGTAGCCAATTCCAGCCTTGTGTAGGTCTACAATCTTGTCCCTGGCATCCTTGGACAGCTCTTTGGTCTTTGCCGTGATGGAGAGTTTGGAATCTGATTGATTGCTTCTGTGGACAGGTGTCTTTTATACAGGTAACAAGCTGAGATTAGGAGCACCTCCTTTAGGAGAGTGCTCCTAATCTCAGTTTGTAACCTGTATAAAAGACACCTAGGTACCAGAAATCTTGCTGATTCATAGGGGTCAAATACTTATTTCATTCATTGACCTGCAAATCAATTTAAAACTTTTTTTGACATGCATTTTTTTTTTTTTTTAAATTCTGTCTCTCACTTTTAAAATACACCTACCATTAAAATTATAGACTGATGGGGGGCGTGGCTACCGGCCATACTGAGCAGTTGTGCCACGCAGGAGCTCTGCCAGAAAGAGCTCTGAAACGCTTGATTTTCGGGCAAAATAGTGCCCCAATCGACCCATATGGGACTTTTACCCCATCTGCTCTTATAGGGGAGCAGTTTAATATGCTGCAAGCGGGGGGTTTGGCACGAACCCGGGAGCTACGAGGCTTCGGGCCTACAAGGGCCTAGGAGGCCGCCGCAACATCGCGATCACCCGATCCGGAGCACTCGGGCCAAGGAGGAGCAGGAAGGCCCTGGCAGTCTATTTCAGTCCTACTTCGACCGCAGCAGCAAGAGGACTGCCGGAGGAGGTGGAGTGACGGGGCGAGGCGGCGGGAGCTGCCCCCCGCGGTCCGGAGGGGACCGGGACATTATATTGACCCCTATGTGCCTGTATAGGGATGGCAATTTAGCCTCCTAGCAACAGACACCCCTGCAAACATCATACTGCTGTGCCCCTTCTTGCCCAGGAGGGGAGAGAGAAGCCATAACAGACCAAGCACAGGGGCATCAGGGCAATTGCTCCCTCCCTACCCTGCTACCCTGCTACCCTACTACCCTGCCCCCCTTGAGTGGACTGTGCAAGTGGACTGTGCAAGAGTTAATTGGTATATTGCTGAATACTATCTTTACATATATCCAAGTGAATACACAGGATTGTTGAATCCATAAGTGCTTGTGAGATTATTTTATAAGTGCATTCTGGCAATTTAGCAGATACAAGGACTGTGTTGAACTGTTTGCATATCTATAACTGCACTGCCGCCTGGTGGCCACTTGGAATACTGCAGCAACACTTTGGCTATCTGTGAATATCAAGCAGGTGAAAATACAGTGCTCTCATCGGGAGCAGAGCTGGTATACAAGCCGGCGCATGCTGCATGCGGGGTTCAACATTGTCTTGCCTTACTCCAATCAGCACCTGAGAAGCTACGATCATCAAGCTGGTTCCTATAAGCTATTACAGTATCCCTGGAATTTCTTGGCAACTCTGACTCTCATCGCTATATAGAGATCGCTTGAGGAGTTCCTGACAACTGCTGGACCTAACTTAGGGGCACGCCCCTACCATGGGCTAAGAGCTAAATGGGGACATAATTCAGCAATGCTTCTAGCAGACATCTTAATTACATCTATGGAACTGGCATACCTTCCCTAGCGGAGGCAGTAGATAGTCGGGCCCAGCATTCACCGCATTGGCTCTTTGCATCCTCCCTATTGATTTAACAGTGGGAATCTTGCCGACACTTTTAACCTCACGGCCCAGATGCCGAAACCCAAACGGGCCACCCCGGCCAAGGGTATACAAGATCATTTTCCGCCAAGAGCGACTCAGCGCCCACCCTTGGCAGACCCTCTTTCTGAACGCTCCGAAGACTCGGATCAGGAAGGGCGGTCCAAGGGATCCCACCAGCAACTAGATCTATCTGCCAAGGCTGTGGCTACGATTGAAAGACTCTTGGCTAAGGCGATTGATCCCCTAAGACAGGATCTGAGGGAATTGGGTCAGCGTACCCAACTTTTGGAAGATATGACGGACCAATTGGCGGAGGCTCAGGAAAAGGACAGGACATCGATAGCTCAAAACACTTACCAGGTTTCTGAACTCGCAGATAAGATAGAGGATCTAGAAAACCGCTCTCGCCGCCACAACATACGCATCCGCGGCATACCAAGAGCCATACAAGGTCTAACCCAATACCTAAGAGACACTGTGGCTGCAATTCTTCCTGATCAGGATGAAAGCATGTGGGAAATTGAGCGAGCTCATAGAGCTTTAGGAGGCATGAGGAGTCCGGATGCTCCGAAAGATGTCATTGTCAGATTTCTGAGGCAGCAAGCTAGAGACACTCTACTCTCGGCTACAAGGAAGCTGCATGCTGTTAAAGGCCCGGACAACTCCCCTTTGCAGATCTATGCCGACCTGTCTCCTGACACCCTTAACAAAAGGAGGCTAATGAAACCGGCTCTTACAATTTTGCTTCACCACAAAATTCAGTACCGATGGAACTGTCCATTTGCCCTTTCCTTCACTGTTAAGGGCACGACTTACACTACACGTACACTGGAGGACTGCTTATCGGTGCTACATCGCTTGCAGCTTTACTCTGGGGAAATGCAGGAAACACGGCAAGAGCAATCTCAACCGCCTATCCCTAAGAGATAATGGACGCTTGTGGCAGCCCAAGTCCACAGTAAACAAGTCTCTCCTCAGGGGGGAATGAAACTTACTCTGCACAGTGCAAGGGGTCAAGGTGCTGGACACAAGGCCTGCACAGGGGATGCTAGTCAAATGGCTGACCCAAGGGCGAGCTCACGTCCGGATTAGATCCTACCTAGAGCGGACTTTCATAACAAAATTTTTGATGCCAAATAGAATGTTAGATGTAAACCTATTTTTGCCTTAAGCTTTGATTCAAAAGGTTGTGTAGTTTAGGATATAAGCTCATCATTGATTGTACAGCCTGCTGGATTGTGTTCCCACCTTAAGTGGACGATTTCTTCTCCTTGCTTAGAGTCTTGGAGGAGGAGTACTAGTAAAAAGTGATTGTTATTTCATGTTTTTAGTTCAACAACTTCATAGTTATAGCCTTAGAGAACTGCTAACTGTGAACTTGACACTGTTTATCTGCTTATTTAAATGTTTTTACCTTAATGGCCTAAAGCTAACCCTCTTCTCTTCTGCATTTAAATCTCTGTTTAATGGCAGGACGACAACCCAGACAACTGCTAACCGACTCCCTTGGCAGAGGCTGGCTTTCCGGGCTCCCTTCTGCCCTACTTCGTATGGCACCAGCTATCAGGTAACGACACACACAGCTAGGGTCTTACTCTTATCTTGCAATGGCTACCTCTAAGTATACTCTGTTAACCCATAACGTGAAGGGATTTAACTCCCCCTTTAAGAGGAGGAAAGCCTTCACATTTTATAAAAAACACAAACCCGCAGTCATCTTCATGCAGGAAACCCACTTCTCCCAGGACAACAAGCCTACATTCTTGCACAAGGAATATCCCACCTATTTCCTGGCTACTCTCCCCACTAAGAGAGCGGGGTGTGCAATTCTGCTACATAAAAACTTTCCTTTCCAGGTAGAGAACACAAAGATAGATGGGGAGGGTAACTATGTTATGGTGACTGGCACGATTGGGCGGGTTAGAACTACACTAGTCTCCCTGTACTCTCCTACAACCTCTCCCTACGCAGTTCTGATCTCCTTATTGAAGAGAATTGAGTCTCAAGACCTGGGAAGACTGATAATTGGGGGGGATCTAAATCTTACTTTAGATCCGACTTTGGACAGGTCGGGGACCCCTGCTAGTTGTAGATTTTCCAACAAAATAAAAAGGATTAAGCTTCTACTTAACAGAGGGGATAGAGAATATACATTTTTTTCTCCAACCCATTTGACTTACTCTCGGATCGACACTTTCCTTACTAGTTCATCTTTATACGACTCGATCTTAAAATCTGAAATTGTCCCCTGCCCCTGGTCGGATCACTCCCTGGATCACTCCCTGGTACTTATTGAGGTGGACTTGGGCCCTAATTTACGACTCCCCTATACTTGGAGAATGAATGAGTCCCTGTTATCCAACCCAAGTAGCAGGGAAACAATAGCCAAAGACTTAAGGGTCTTTTTTGAGACTAACGTCTCCCCTGAGACCCGAGTCGGCTGGCTTTGGGTCACCCATAAGGCCTATATCAGGGGAACCTGTATTAAGCTGGCCTCCTCCCAGAGAAAAGCTCTTAGGCAGAAGGAGGCAGACTTAACGGCGACATTAAAGAGACTGGAGGGATCAAACCAACAAAATCCCTCTCCCACGGGACGTAAGCTAATAGATAAAACCAGGTTAGAGCTAGACGGCATACTGTCACATCGTACTGAACAGGCGATGAGAAGGACAAAACATCTTTATTATTGGAAGGGAAATAAGCCAGACTCTCTTCTAGCTAGAAGGCTTAGCAATAAATTTTCACAACATAGAACCACAGAGATTAGGATGGCTGATGGTCAAATCTCATATAGTCCTAATGACATTCAAAAGGCATTTCAAAATTTTTATCAACAAATTTACTACTCCCAGTCTCAATGCAGTGAGGCAGACATACACTCGTTTCTTAGCACTCAGGACCTTCCCGTGATATTAGATCACCATCTGGCTGACTTGAATGCGGAGGTTTCTCACGAGGAGGTTAGATCTACTATCCAAGGTCTTAAATTAGGTAAATCTCCAGGGCCGGATGGCCTCACAAACCTATACTACAAAAAATTTGAACACCTGCTTACCCCCTATTTAACGCTCCTCTTCAATGCCATATTGAATGGGGAATCCATGCCCCCTGAACTAAATCATGCTGATCTAGTCGTGTTTCCTAAAGAGGGTAGGGATAATCTAGAGATTAAAAACTATCGTCCTATCTCGCTGATTAATGGAGATGTCAAGATCTTAGCCAAAATTATGGCTAACCGTAAATCTAAATTTTTACCAGACTTAATCCATAAGGATCAGGCGGGGTTTATACCTTTCAGAGAAGCAGGGGACAATGTCAGGAGGGTCTTAAATTCTCAGTATATAGCACATAAATCTCCTACTCCAATGTGTCTTCTAGCTCTGGACATTGAAAAGGCTTTTGATACGGTTGAATGGCCGTATTTATACAAAATACTTGACAAGTTTGGATTTAGGGGACGCTTCATTAACTTACTAAGGAGCTACTAAAACTCCCCAACAGCCAACTTGAAGCAGCCAGGAGAGCGCAGGGCAAATATCCAAATTCAAAGAGGGACCAGGCAAGGGTGCCCACTCTCACCACTACTATTTGCACTTGCCATGGAACCTCTTGCACAGGCGATTAGATCTCATGCAGGCATATTTGGGATTCCAGTGGGCCACCAGCACTTTAAATGCTCTCTTTTTGCTGATGATATATTATGCACCTTGACCAAGCCCCTTCAATCGATCCCAACTCTTATGTCAAATATAACCGAATTTAGTAATATCTCAGGTCTTAAACTAAATGTAGAGAAAACGGAGGCGATGGGGTTGGGTATGGTACAATCGGAGATTGACTCTCTCAAATCTGACTATAATTTTGTCTGGCCCGCACGCCATGTAAAATATCTAGGAGTCAAACTTGCATCTAATATAGCTGACCTATATAAGGCTAATTTCCCACCTATATACAAATCTTTGACCGATGACATGCAGAGATGGACAAACTATAACATTTCTTGGACGGGTCGCATAGCGGCGGCTAAAATGAGCATTCTACCCAAAGTTCTGTATCTCTTTCGAACCATTCCCATCTCAATTTCAACTACAGACCTTGACAGGTTCCAGAATAATATGTTTAGGTTTATATGGGGAAATAAACGCCCTCGTATCTCTAGACATTTGATGTTTAGGCAGAAAAATAGAGGTGGACTTGCTTGCCCAAATTTAAAGCTCTATCTTAAAGCCGCTCAATTGGCCCACCTTCCCAGGGCACACTCTAAAACACATCAACCAGCCTGGGTTTTTATGGAAAATCAGCAAATGTTCCCACACAGTTGGGATAAGCTGATATGGATCCCAAAAGAACTAGCCCCATTCACAATTTATCAAAATCCCATGATTTCACAAACCCTTCGTGCATGGGGGTGGGCCAACTCTAAATCCAGGCGGTTACTTCCTACAGGACTATCCCCGATGATGTCAGTCATGTCTTTCCCACAAATTTTGGCAGACTTGAATGACATCTCTAAATTCTGGTGGACTTCTAGAAACTTGGACCGCGTAGGGAGCTGGTTTCTGAACGATAGCTTGCTGACATACGACCAATTCTGTACAACCCACGACCTACCTGTCACAGAATTCTATAATTACTTGAAAATTAGGAGCTGGGTCAGTAAGAGTTCAAGAGAACTTGGGCATCCTAGGGCCTCCTGGATGTCCGTTATATGCAAAATTCTACCCCTTACCAAGGGGATTTTGGGTTCACTATACGACACCTTTCTTAACTTCACAAGCGACCAAAACCCCAGGTATTTTGCACAGTGGGAGAGGGATCTTGGGGTGGAGTGGGACTGGGGTAAATGGTCAGAATCCTGCTCCAATCTCTCTAGAGGCTCTCTTAATTTGGCTTTACTGGAGACGTCCATCAAAGTTTTGCATAGAGTTTACTGTACACCTGACAAACTACAGAAATTTAAATCGTCAGAAAGCAATAAATGCTTTAGGGGGTGCCAAAACATAGGGGATCATATACACACATGGTGGTCATATCCATCCGCTCAGAAAATTTGGGAGCAATTAGCCCAATTAGCCTCCACACTTTTCCACAAGGCAGTTACGCCCTCAATGGAATCTTGCCTGCTGGGGATTCGTGTTACGGATTTATCTAAGCTACTAAGACACACATAGCCAGGAGTTGTAAGAAAGAGACTCTTGACTTTACGGAGGTGATTGGTAAGATCAGTCACTTACTAATAAATGAGCGATTAACTTATATCATACTAGACGACATTACCCAATTCCAGGCAATTTGGGAACCCTGGTTGGCTTCTTCATTCAGTATTCCCTTAGTATGACAACATATCACATCATACAATCTTTACACTTTGGCAAAGGAGATCTGGTGGAGGAGCTGGAGGCGAGGGGGGGTCCGGAAATCTACCGACGGAGCGATGGAGGTAGGTGTCAGTTGTACTGGGATGTCTTTAACGAGGTATGTGTTAAGTGCTCTTAGGGGCGGATACACTGGATTAGCTCTGTACTTTATGCGAAGATAGCAGTGTAATGGTCTAGCTAATTAACTTGATATTTGTAGCATTCTCTCTTTAATTTGTGCTCATTGGACGTTTTACCTTGTGTTGTTCTCTTTTTTAATTTTTAATTTTTATTATTTCTTTTCTTTTCTTTTCTTTCTGTTATGTTATTTCAATTGAAATGTTAACTGTGACTCATGTAACCTTAATAACTAAAAAAGGAAAAATAGAAGGCCTAGTCAGTTTATGATGGGAAACTATTGTACTGTACATGTTAGCGTATCTTAACTGACTAAATACAGCTGTGTTAAATGTTCTATTGTGCACTGCCTTCTAATAAAAGACTATTTAAAAAAAAAAAATTATAGACTGATCATTTCTTTGTCAGTGGACAGACATTCAAAATTAGCAGGGGATCAAATACTTTTTTCCCTCACTGTATGTACAGAGGCTGACATGATGCTGCCCAGTGCATGAGGGGTGGGTACAGAGCAGGAAATGCAGGATTTGTGGCTTGAAGAGCATGAGTGGGAGGAAGGAAGGTGTCACATTTTAAAGCTACTATAACCAATGAGACTACAAACCTCATCACACCACAGCTGAACAGAAAAAAGTATCAGAGCAAACCTGAGGTTTCAAGCAGTAAGTGCTGCAAACTGACAATGTGAAACATCTTACACACAAGCAAAGTATTTTAAAATGTACACATTTTTGATGACGTTGATGATGGCCTTTGATGACTTGGCATGCCTTGCAGCTAAGGGCACGCCGGCGTCACTTCTACTAACAGTACTGTATCTTAGATATTTAGAGGATGTATGCTTACCCTCCCTGTCCGTTTCCAAATGTGTGAATGCTGTTGCCTCGATATGAGAAAGACCTAGCAAATAATAGATGGGTCATAGAGTGGGAGATAGCCTGCTGGTTATCATTTACCCTTTAGTAACCCTTTTTTTCCATATCATGCTGATCTCTGCAATGGGATATGGGCAAAAGATAAGTGAATCCTTATAAGAGGAGTATTCTTGTGAGGGCATTATGTATATTTTAGCCCTTTAAGACACAGGATAAAGGAATTCTTATGATCAAACTGTGCCCTTTCTATAAGGCAGATGAATATGGAATACTCAGATCTTTGAAAAATAACTTAGATTTATTTAAACAAGGTCTCATATAAGCAAACAAGTACAGCATCTATTAGATATATACATATATCTCGCCAGACTATCCCAGAAATTCCACATTGTGAACCCTAGCAAATAAGGGTCATCTGTATGGAAATCATCCAGCAGCATTATATTTATTAACTTATATTGCATACTAACTGCATTCACATTTATAAAGACAGGATCAATTGAGCTGGATAAGCCATCTACTATCCCCTTGAAGTACTGTTAGGTGTGAACTTATTTACCCCTCTATTGAGAGTTCAAAATATTATCAAGTGGGTACATGTTCACACATCAGATAGCCTATTTTATCTTTCTTTTTCCAATCCAGGATTTTTTAATATAAAAATTGTTTTTAAGAATATCGCCGTTGTTACCCCTTATCAATAAAGATTCTATTTTTTAATTATTTCATACCATATTTGTATATAGACTGTTAATTAATGGGTAGTAAATACCTTGGGAACTTAGCATTCCTATAAAACCTTTGTTCTATATTTCACTAACATTCCAGTGGTCCTTTAAGTGTTATTTTAGCAAAAGGGATTTGATTTTTTTTTTCCTGAAGAATTTATTTTAACACAACATCTCAAAGTAATTCATGTTAATTTTATTATCCTTTATAAAGCACCAAAATTTTTTATTTCTCTAAGTACAGGGGAAACAATGAGTACAAATATGACAAAAGTTGCATACTGCTACAGAAAATGTGTAGGGCCCTGTTCGTCTAACAGCTTACAATCTAAGCAGGTTAATGGTATTAGATGCAAAAAAAAAGGAAGGTTGCTTTCAAAGCCTAATCCATCCAAGCCTTAAATCTACAGTGATACCTTTTTGCTTATAATTTATCATTCCTCACTTTATAAAAATCATTGTTAATCCTGAAAATTCACTTACTACATCTAATTCTCAGAACAACACCTCATAGCACCTATTTCACATGATAGGCCTCATGTTCTGCCCTGTCACTCTAAAAGAATTGTGCAAAACTTTTTACTGTAATAATTATAAAAAAAAATTTGGAAAAGAGAGTGAATTATGGGGTAATAGAGAAAAGAATAGTGAGTGAATTTGTGGAGCGATAGTCCTTCAATAATGGCAACCAATATATAATATATATTTCTCATGTCCCATATTGTTGAAAAATAAATTAGAAAATACACACTTGAAGTTCTCTTGGACTGTGATATTTTCTGAAGTTCCAGGTATTTAGAATATTGCAAGAGATATTGCAAGGGAACAACTTTCAACAGATGTCACAGAGCGCCATCTATAGATAAGAAAGATTATATACAGAAAAATGAGTATGCATTAAGACATCAGTATCGGTTTATTTATTGTGTTATAAATCTAATCAAATGTCTATCTTTATTTGAGACATTGATTGGCAAAATCATGGACAATGAGGAGATACAATGTTGTAGATAGAAGTTCCCCTGGGGGAAATGTTGCCTCAGTCAGACGCATCTATAGACTAGTAATTTGTTAGGGAGAATTTGAGCCACTATAAACTGAAGGATCTTCTGGATTACAGCCATTAATTGGTAATTAATTACTCAAGATCTGCTTGCATTGTTTTCTGTCTAAAGCCACTTGACACTGAAAAGAATGAGAGTGTGCAGCCGCCATGAAGTAATAAGGATAGACAGCTTTAGATTAGAAACAATACAGGTATACTCCTTATAGAGGGAATTATTGATAATTAGCTCTGTAAAGGATGAGTACAGCGCAAGCCTGGTAAGCGGATAAAAAAGCTGATTGACAGGTAAAACCTACTAGTCCCAGCAATGTAATTCAATATACTGTATTACTTTTGGAAAAGAGGACACAATAAATTATCAAAAATACCATGCAGGGCCATGGCCTCTGATTTACATCACTGGTGGACTTTGCTCTCTAATACCAAAACATTCTCATTATTAGAAGAATCAGAGGGACATATGGGGGCCAGAGAGTAAGCAAAGGAATTAGGAAGTAAGTATCATGTGAGTACCCTTTGGAAATATTACACTTGTCTCCTGTGATGGTGTGTCACCAGAGGGCAGTAGAGAGCCCTTCAAGACTTCTCCCCAGGAGTGAGATGGTTAAGAAGATCCTTAAAAAGCTTGGGTGTGGCTGCAATCAAGGCCTGCTGCTGCCTTCAGGTGGAAAGTTTTTTTTGATAGAGCTGGAGTGTTGTGGAAGTGTGCAGGGCTGCTGACAGCGGCCACACTGAAAGCTAATGGACCAAAGCCAGACGCTTTGAAGAGAGAGCCTGCAGATAACAGGAACAGAAAGTCCCTGAAGGTGATGACCGAAGGAGGGATCTGCTTAGGAAAGAGAGGCCGGAGATACAGAGCCTGAGAGAGAGGTGAGAGTGAAAGACACCTCTGCTGCCTATGTTTGGACTGTATGTTTGCACTTATATGTAAGACAGTGAGGGAACTACAGTTTAGTTATGCAGGGCTTCAATGAGAAGCTAGGGTTTTGTTTCTGCCTTCAGTTTTATGTTATATGCTGTCAAAACAATCGGTAAAGTGTGGTTAAACATTTAAAGAGCTCCTGCGTCCTCCATTTTATTGAAAAACAAGACACAGATCCCGAGAGTGACAGTAAATCTGTCACATTATGGTGGCAGTGGTGGGAAATAAAATTGTCTGTGTTTAAGAAGACAACTCACAGTACAGGAAATTAATGGAGGAACTTTTTAAAGCCCTGGTAGATGACACTACATGCCAGAAAGTGGGCAGAGCTTGTGAGCAAGAAAACCAGCAGAAAGGGCTGAAAAAAATAGCAGAAGACTGAGCCAATGCTGCAAGTGATGATAGACTAAGACATGCTGCTGCATGTCTGAGAGAGGTTACAGAGAAATGGCAGAGACTAGCAGAAGAGGATATAATCCACATGAGTGAAGCCACAGAGCAGAGGCGGAAACAAGCGGAAGAGGACAGAGTCCAAATGAAAGAGTTTTTGGAGGCACAGAAAGTGCAGCTGCAGCAACTGGAGTCTGCAACTAATACTGTGGTTACAGAAGCAAGTAAAAGAATGAATCCTAATCGCTTCCTAAAGAGGATGACCACTCAGGATGACATTGAAACATATCTCCTGAACTTTGAGACGATTGCCACTAGGGAAGGTTGGCCTAAAAAGTACTGGGAAACCCTCCATGGTCCTTATCTGTGTGGAGAAACACAGAGAGCATATTGTGATTTGCCTCAAGAAAAGGCAAATACTTATTGTTCCCTGAAAGAAGATATCATTGACAGAGTAGGAGTGAAAAGAGTACAGAGATTGCCCTCCTTGAATTTTTTTGACAGACAGGATCATCGCTACCCATGGGACATGCTTGTCTGCCCAAGTTTAAAATGCAGTTTCTCTGTTAAGGGAAGGCAAACCAAACCTGATGCAGGAGGAAATCAGGAGTTAGAGACCTGGTGGATGGCAGAGAGAGTGAAAGTTCAGTGCCACCAAGTTCAGTGCCGCGAATGAGACTGCAGGAGGAGCCGAGAATGAGACGGCAGAGGGCACAAATGAGATTGCTGAGAAAGCAAAAGAGGCTGCTAGTGCAGATAAAGAACCTTTTGCCCCTGGATCTAACTGCTAATGATCTCAAAGCAACTAAGGTTGTGAGCAACAGTCAAAGAGAAAAGGACAAAGTATTGTCAATGACTGAGTGCAAAACCAGTCTCAGTAAGAAGCATACTGATCAAGTCATTGGTGAAGTTTTGAGTCCAAACCAATGCAGAGACCTTTTGGGTAAGAACAATGAAGATGACTCCATAAGAAACCCGGACAGACACAGCCACCTGTCCTTGGTGGAGAGTACTAGAGAAAGAAAGTGCCTGACAAAGATCTCTGACCTAGAGAAAGGAGAGACCAAGTGGATGAATATAGCCAGTGTTCTTACAAAGGAAGAATGTCCTAAAAATGATGAAGACACTGGAAAACTTATTAAAGTGAAAGATAAGGAAGAAAAGAGTCTGGAGATTGAGATGGTGAAAGACAAACCACTGTCTCTAAGAGGACATATGAAGCAGAGCATGGAGATGTGTCCTTATTAAACTATGAAGTATCCTGAGAGCGTTCTGTCTCAGTTTGCCATAGAACAAAGCGCTATGGATAAAAAGAAACAAGACGGGAAACAAGTAAAGCAAGGAGTGCAGATGAACTCTATCCCAGTGGGATTGAAAAAGCCTGAAGTAGAAGACGGGCAAATTGATGCCAGATTATATTCCTGAATGTAGAATGAAGCCTGTGTTTGAGTGTCCTATAGGCAGAAGACACATATGTCTAATTGGGAGCAGTGGAAGAGTCCCCCCAAGTACAAGATGAATGAGATAATTATACAGAAGGGGCTGCACAGTGGCAAACAAATGACTCAAGACCTCCTCACTGACTCTATATCTCAGAGGGGAGCAGCTATAACGAGAGGAACTGCGGTTACAAACTCCAGAACAACAGCGGGTTAGCAAACTCACTGATACCGATGGATAGTTGGAGCAGAGTGTTGTCTGTCCAGAAGAGACTAGCACTGACCTGAAGGAACTGTGTGTACAAGATGCTACATTTAATGCAGAGCGATATTTGCAGGAAGCTCATATGCAAGGCATAGTGAAGGAGCCTGTACAGGAGAGACAGAAGGGTGAAGAAAACTGCGACTGAAGGAAGCCGAGGAAGATGAAAAGCTGGACGCCTTGAAGGCAAAGCAAGTAGAGAAGTCACTAAAAGAAGAAATAATACAGATGAAGGCTGAGGATGCCAAAAATAAAAGTGTTTTCCAGAGGATCAAGATTCAAGATGCCACTAAGAAGTGTACTAGCCTATCTGCTGAGTGTCAGCCTGGAGTTGCTGAACAGCTGGAGACATTCCAGCAAAACCAAATGTCTGAGAGATCTTTCCTGGCAGAGATAGTCAAAGACCTTGCAGGATTGGAAGCACAGTGGTAATGATTAGGCCTGCTGTGAACAGAAAGAAAGATGAGGTGCGAACCCAGGCACAAGAAGCAGCCCTGATAGAGGACATGCCTTTGGATTCTACAAAGGATACTGTACCAGAACTGAAGCAACATGGCCGTATGAAGCTGATATGTTTTGGTGAGAGTTATCAGCCAGCCAATTGGAGTACCTAGAACAGAGAGAACCAGGACAGAAGGGAAGAAAAGCAACACGAGAAGTTGCTGTTCCATTGGGAAAGTGGAAATGATGATGATGAACCTAACGAAGTAGTATTGGAGACCCTCGAGAAAGGTCTGAAGGGAGCCCGACAAGCTCAAGGGGTTTACAGAGGTTGACCAAGAGTTGTACAGATTGACAGCAGAGAACCAGCTGCTATCTGAGCCAAACACAAGTACCCAACTGGGTCAGTGGAAGGAGCAAATGAATGAAGTGAAAAAGTGTGCAGGGGGAAATCAGCCAAACTTCCTACAATGGAGAATACCCTCAGCGGTGTAAGACCAGAGGTGTCACAGATGTCGCAGAGTGAAGGTAGAGATGTCACGATACAAGTTGAGGTGCCAAAGATTCACAGAGCGCTAGTGAACCAAGAGTTTGCAATCACTAGCAAATCACAGGAGTTACAGAAGAGACACAATCATGATGATTTACCCCCAGGGAAGAGACTGTATGTAGAAACACATTTCCGTAAAGAAGTACGAAGAGTAGTTTTCAAGGGTCGGCACGGCATGGAAGACAGAATTGTCACAGTGGAGTATGAAGAGATTGTAATGACATGTGTTCGCAATGCTCCTAGCAGACCAAAGAAGAGAGCACTGGAGGATGAGATGACTGGAAGAGCAGTAGCTTTGGTGACTATGGAAAGGTCTCACTGGTGCCAAGGTGACGGGGAGAATGCAGAGAGACGGCGGATGTTACAGAGGATGCGTTGGATTGCATACACGGCCTCACAGTGTTGGACGCTCAACCCCATGGTGTCGAGCTGGGGTGGGGGATATGTGATGGTGTGTCACCAGGGGGCAGTAGAGAGCCTTTCAAACCTTCTCCCCAGGAGCTTGGGTGTGGCTGCAAACAAGGCCTGCTGTTGCCTTCAGGTGGAGAGTTGTTTGTCAGAGCTGGAGTGTTGTGGAAGTGTGCAGGGCTGCTGTCAGCGGCCACACTGAAAGCTAATGGACCAAAGCCAGAAGCTCTGAAGAGAGAGCCTGCAGATACAAGGAACAGAAAGTCCCTGAAGGTGACTGAGAGGAGGGATCTGCTTAGGAAAGAGAGGCCGGAGATACAGAGCCTGAGAGAGAGGTGAGAGAGAAAGACACCTCTGCTGCCTATGTTTGGACTGTATGTTTGCAATTATATGTAAAACAGTGAGGGAACTACAGTTTAGTTATGCAGGGCTTCAATGAGAAGCTAGGGTTTTGTTTCTGCCTTCAGTTTTATGTTATATGCTGTCAAAACAATCAGTAAAGTGTGGTTAAACATTTAAAGAGCTCCTACGTCCTCCATTTTATTGAAAAACAAGGCATGCATCCTGAGAGTGACAGTGAATCTGTCACACTCCCCAAAACTCATATATTGTAAATTATGATGAACTGGTTAGTACATTTTGATAAACCCTAAGGCCTTTTTTTTGGATCTATTAGCTTCTTAAGAAATGGGTGTTTTCATTCACAGAGGGGCATGACCAGAAATGACAAAGTCAGTGGCGTGAGGCCCTTGTATGATTTTGGGGGAAGACAGCAGCCGAAAAGCTTTCAAAATTTCCCTTTCCCCTCTATGCTATACATAAGGAGCGCCTTCAAAGGCAATAGGCATAAGCCTGGGCCACCCTGACTGCAAAACGCAGCTGATACAGCGAGTAACTGAGAAACGTCTGCAGCTCTTTTTGCATCTCCCAAGTATCGCAAGAGTGGATGCCAACAGCAAGAAGGAAGGTGGAGGTGGTGCTGGTCGGTACTCTGAGCAGTTGGAACAGTGCCCTGCAGGTCTACAGGACTCAGAGGTTGCATCACGCCAGAGACAGCATCGATAGAAGGGAGCAGCAGCAGCAGCCAAAGCAGAGAAACCTTAATCAGAAGAGAGGAGGATCACAGCAAGCCAATCAGCTGTGTTTTTGTTATCTTGCTCTGAAACACTTCTTAAGTAAAAGATAAAATAAAAAGAGAGAAAGGGGATAAACCAAGGAATTGCTGTATGGAATTAATACTATTGTCTGAGAGCAGAAGAAAGTAGTGGAGAGGTCTACAACCTTAACGGGAGAAGAGAAGATTACCCTGAGGGGAGAGAGAGAGAAAGAAAGGACAAAGCCTGAGTATTTTAATCAAGGATAGCCCTAGTGAATAAAGTGCTACTAGTTTGAGATCCTTAAAGTGGCAGAGCATTAATACCTCTTCTGAACTTTATCCTTTTATTGCCTCAAGAGGCTTATGAATTGATAAAAGGTGGAAAAGAGAGCGAGTGGAGGAGAAAGAAGGGAAAGGAAACTACTGCATAGTTACGCTATATATAATATGGCAAAACTTCCGAAACAATTACAACCCGATAAATAATAAATGCCATATTTCTAGAGACCCAATTCAAGTGGGGAAAGATGTCCTGAATGTTAATAAAGATAACATCTAAGATAGAGGTATACCTGTTAAGTTATATATTATAAATGCAAAAAAAACAAAGCAAATATGCCTACTAAAATAAAAAAACAAAGATAAGAAAAACGTATTCTAAATGTTAACATTCTTCTCTCCAAAAAATAAAGGAGATATACAGAATTCATCTTATTCTGAGACCTCAAGTATTGATCAAATGACTACTCCAAGTTTTACAAACTCAGACCAAATTAAATTACTATGTTAGAGGAAGACCAACTAACAGTCTCAAAAATGAAATACCTATTGATTGACTTTTAAACCAATTTAACACTGGAATTAGAGAACCAAATTGTGGATAATTCCAATGCAATAAGGGAGATTAACTCCAAAAACAAAGACATACCGTATATACTCGAGTATAAGCCGAGGCACCTATTTTACCACAAAATACTGGGAAAAATGAGTGACTTGAATATAAGCCAGAGGGTGGGAAATGTGCTACCCCCTGTGTCCCTTTTGTGCCCTCTGTGTCACCCTCTTGTGTGCCCTTTTCTTGTGTCCCCCCTCTCTCTCCCCTGTGTCTCTTCCCCCATCTCCCTTCCCTGTGTCTCTTCCCCCCTCCCTTATCCTCATCCTCACCCCCCCTCCTCATCCTTAACCCCCCCTCCTCATCCTCAATCCCCCCATCCTCATCCTCAACCTCAACCTCCCTCCTCATCCTTAACCCCCCTCTTCATAGAAACCCCCCCTCCTCACTTTACCCCTCTAAATACCTCCCCCTCTCCCTTTCCCCTCACTTACCTGCACCTGAAGCTTCTGCTCCGGCCTCCGCTCCTTCTGGCTTCCAGTCCCCCCGTGCTGTGTGTGATGTTTTTTGTATTTTTGCTGTTTTTCGTTTTGCGCGGTTCGGACGTTAACTTCGTATTTTTTGCGGGTCGTATTTTTTTTTTCTCTAAGTAGCGGTTTCCTTTTCAAAGTGTTACGGGCCGTAATTTTTGCAGGCAATTTTTTTCAAAGGGCTACGGGTCTCGCACTGTGAATTGTGTATTTGAGTTTTCTGTTGATCTGTAGTCCCGCGGGTCGTAGGTATGATGCTTAAGTCATGCAAGGTCGTAGGGATGAGCGCCTACGGTGCTCATCTCCACCAGCACAGTGAGCACCTTTGGCGCTTCCTGACAAAGTTGTGCGGGGTCGTAGGGATGAGCGCCTCCATCAGCCTTTGGCGCTCCTTGCCTGGCTGAAACCGCGGCCTCGCTTTGCTTCGCAAGCCCGTAGTTTTAACGTTGCGTTACCAACGGATTTTGGCAAGCCCGCGCTGATGAGAACTTTATATGTGATGCGGCTAGGGCGGGTGAGCCCATGCTGGCCCTGTCACTAGATACTGAAAAAGTATTCGACAGGGTCAGCTGGATCTTTCTAAAAGCCATACTTCAAATATATGGCTTGGCAGAGTTTGCTTCAAAAGCAATAAATGCACTCTATATTATTCCAAAAACTAAGATAGTAAGTGCTAATTTTGAAACGGTGAACTTTCCCAAAAATGAGATGCGTCAAGGCTGCCCCCTATCACCCCTTCGGTTTATATTATTTATAAAGCCTTTAGTGGAAATGATCAGAATGCCAAAAGATATACGTGGAGTGCAAATAGGGAGTAATGAATATAAAACTATTCTCTTTGCAGATGATTTAGTATTAACTTTGACAGAACCGAAAATCTCTTTAGCCTGCTTGGATAAAATCTTAACAGAATTTGGAAAAATAGCATACTTTAAAGTCAATTACTCCAAAACAGATATACAGCCTTATTAAATTGTGATTTGGCCAAGTGAATAGGGCTCTATATAAGCACAGAGCATATTTTTTTTACAGAAGTTTTTAGTTGGTGAACTTCCATCCAAAAACAAGGTCTTTACTAACTAAAAACTTCTGTAAACAAAATATGCTCTGTGCTTATATAGAGCTCAAAGGTGCTCATCGCGAGGCCCGTACATGACCGGCTTGAGGGGAGTAGAGGCTAAAAACGTCTGACGAGTAACAGGCTTCCAAAAGATTAAGAATTTAATGACCGACATTTTTTTCAAGCCCGTAACTCGAAAGCCGTCTGAAGACCCCCAAAAGACGCCAATTAATAAAAAAATGAACTTACAACTTCACACACAGCACACAGAGAAAGATAGGGAGCCTGTAAATGAGGTTGCAAGCTAAGCGAGGGAATAAATGGCGGCCGTAAAGACGTAACTTTTTTTCAAGCTCCTATCGGAAAAACATTTTGGGCTTGGGGAAAATGAACAAGTTTCCCAAAAATGCTTTCACACCTGTAAATGCAAACAGGAGCACAGAGGGGGGAGAAAGACACAGCGGAGGGACAGGGGAGAGAGAGTGGAAAGAGACACAGGGGTGAGAGAGGGGGAAAGAGACACAGGGGAGGGAGATAAGGGAGGAAAAAAATGAGGGGAGGGAGAGGGGCAACAAAACTCAGGGGATAGAATGGGGAGAGGCTCGGAATGAGCGCCAAAGGCGCTAATTGCGGGGCACGAAAGTTGCAAGTTGGCCGAGGCCTGCAATGAGCACCAAAGTCGCTCATTGTGAGGCCTGCAAGTTAGAGGGGGGAGAGCCTTGTTTTGCGTGGCAAACAGCATTGCCAGGCTTCAAATTTTATTGCCGCAATTTTTGATGGCAAGTCGCTAATCTCATATATTAATCTGGAGCTCTTCCCTCCAAAAACCCATTTGGAAGCAGATTGAAAATGATCTTCTATTAGACACTCCCATTAATCTTATTATGTGGCATCCTGGTCTAGACCTGTGTAGATTCAGGATTTTTCCAAGAGGTGTTAAATCTTTGATTTTTGGTTTTGGTTTAATGTAAGAGGAAAATGAAGTTGTCTTGGGAACCCCAATCGAGCTAATTTCTCTTTTCAATAAAGAAGTAAACATGGTGGAGTGGAAAAATAAGGGTATTTATATCTTAGATGATCTATATACAGATAGATAGATTCTGGAATGGCCAGCTTTATGTTGCAAATATGAATTAGACAATCGTACATGGCTACAATTTATGACTCTACAGTAGAGAGTATTCTGAAACAAAAAGGCTTCTCATTTGATAATATGCAAATGTTAACTCCCTTTGAACAATTAATATATAGTAAAGATAATTCCCATATAGCCTCAAAATGCCATAAGATTATGACTTTAAATGTGTCCCTGAAGAAGAAAAAAGGCCTCATAGCATGGGAAAAAGATTTGAATATAACATATGATGAAGACATAAGGGTCAGATGCTTTCAAGTTGGGCAAACAATCGGCTCTGTCCAACTCTTTGGAATTATATTTTAAAGTATACCAGAGCTGGTATCTGACTCCTGATGCCCTCAATAGATTTGATCATAATAACAAAATTATGTGTTGGGAAGAATGTGGCCTACTTGGTGATACATTTCGCGTTTGATGGGAGTGTAAAAAAATGAAAACCTTCTGGAGAAGCTGCTGTTTATGGATGGAGAGAGTAAGAGAGGGGGAGAGAGTAACAAGCTATTAATTTGCCGCTCATAACAAAATACAGTTTGGATGCATGTATCTATCCAAAAGAGAGGGTAATCCTTTATTTTGGGTACATGGTTAAATACAAATCAAACATAATATTAACATTGGTACTTACTAGTTCGGGTGATTTTGCAATTTCAAAATTCCTTCTCTGAACAGTCAGTGAACAATCCCTAAGTGGCTGGTGTTAGGGGTTTGTTTATTGGTGGATCGTGAGGGTTATCCTACCAATAGGCTTTTGGTGGCTTATTTGGTTCATCCAGTGAGAGCAGCACCTACTTTCAATGTGACACTGTATAGGCTCTACTTGTGCCACTGGGACAGTGGTCTTAGGCTAGTATTCTTATGTAACTAGTAATGCACATAGCACTCGGGTGAGTAATGTGCTGTATACAGATAAGAAAAGCAAGTACATAGCAATACCAATGGCAGTGTAAGGACACTGGCACCAGGTTTCCTTTAAAGACAGCCAACAAACGTCATCTTGTTACCACTAACTGGGCTAGTTGCCTTTATTAGAGGTTAGGGTGCCAGAGATAACATGAGTAAACAGGCAATGTGGTACCTATAAGCAATATGACCCTTGAGATACCAGAAATATGGTTCAGACTGTTATTCTATGGTTTCAAATGGGGCTCACAACTTTAATATTTGTGGAAAATAGGTTAATTAGTCTAGACAGTCCCTGTCTTTGAAATACTGTTGTGGTTAACCGCAGAAGTTTGAAGTCTTAACCTAGTTCCCATGTCACTTTGCTGTCCTATCTACCACTGTAGCAACAGTTCCATTTTGGTAATGGTTGTGTCCTTGGCCAGATTACCCATTAGACCAACTAGGCAGCCGTCTAGGGGGTGCATCCCTGTGAATGGCTAATTTTGTATCTTAAAAAACCCTAAAAAACTGTTTCTGGCTAATAAATGAAATACTGCAGTTCACAGCATGGAATTGAGTTATAACACAAACAGGAAGAGTCTGTTACTGCTTGGAATGGTGAGTTTGAGAGGAGATTTCTCTGTCTGTCTCAGAACTCTGGATAAAGGGCAGCTCCTCTGCAAATTAAATCAGGCTTGAGTTGTCCCCCACTTATCTTTTCATGCTTTTATTATTCCATTTGTTTGTGAGTGCATCTATTGTGATTTGTCTGTGTGTATCTGTGCCTGTGTGTATCTATGTCAGTGTGTGTCAGAGTGATCGTGATATATTTGTGTATGTGTGTGTTTTGTCTGTGTGAGTGGAATAAGTGATCATGATGTGTGTCTTGTTGATTTCCCCCCCTTCAGAAATATAGTACACACAAATAAATGTAATCTACAAACATTCTTATCTGATGTTTTGTAAGGAAGGGCCTGCAGCTGATGAGACACATCACTGATCACATATGTTAGCAATGTGAGTTGTATAGCTCTGTGCATGCGTTATATAGAGGGCTCTGTATAAGGACGTGCAGATTACTGCTTGTGACTTGTATAGCTCCGTGCATGCTTTATATAGAGGGCTCTGTGTATAAGGACATGCATATTACTGCTTGTGACTTGTATAGCTCTGTCCATGCTTTATAAATAATTAAACTATAACAATAACAAATCATAAATTATAAAATAGATTAAAAAAAAGTGACCGCATGTTAGGAAGCTGAGAGCTTTATCACTAGTATGTGCTCCCAGTTCCATTTAACTGCAGTGTTCTCTGGATTCCAGCACCAGTTTAATCATTTGGAAATTATACTGTATGCTTCATTATATGACCTGTACTTATGTCTTCCTTCCTTTGCTTTTGTTGGTATTATATTTGAAAAACCTTATATACTACAAATAAAAAATAAATAAGGAGCTATATTTATTGAACAGCTCTGTGATTTCTCATAGATTTCAATGGACACACCCCTGGAACCTGATTGGTTGAAGTAATTAAGGAGGATAAACACCACGCCCTCTAAATCAGGCAGTAGGCGAGCAGAAAAAATGTCAAAGATAAATCCTCTAAAATGAAAATATGTGGTTATCTCAGGAAAAAGATGCACGTTTCAAAAATTCAAATTGTATTTCAACATGCTGTTAGGAGATTTTTTTTTTACAGTGGTGTGGTCCAAATTGTGCTGAATTAACTGGCCCTTTAAGTACTAAATATACACATTATGAGAAAATTGTGAAGAGGTTACAAACCTGCTGCAGTTGGCCCTTTAAGGAGTTATACGTTCCTGTCCACCGTAAAAGAAGAATGATTACTGGTTGTTTCCTCATTGAGTAATGTTTAACAGATGCCTAGGATATTAATAAGTGTGAGGAACCCAAGACGTGCATTTATAATAAAATGTTAAATTGTTTTAGTGGTGGCAGCACTTTATAGGTATTGGCATGGAAGTACTAATATCTTGGATAAGCTTTATATCCATTTCCCCCCCTCTTCATCCAGACACCTGCATAGTCCTCATCACCAAGCCCTGACCATTACTTTCAGGCCTATTTTAAAATGGAAGGAACTATTTTCTTTCTGTATACATTGGGGATAATAAACATGAGTCCAAAAACAAACAAACAACTAAGTCAAGACCAGATGGATGTTTTCCTTAAAGCTAGCAGGCTCTGGAGTTATTTTCCACAGAATGAATACATTTAAGGAACCAGCTTACTTAATGACTCCTTAAACAGGTAAAAAAAAAAGCCTATTGACCTTCTCTTGATACGTCCATGGACCTTCCATCATGAGTAGTCCTATGCAGGCTCAACCTCTTTAGCTTCTCTTACCTTCTCATGTGAAGAGAAATTCTGTGAGAAAACAGGTCTTTTGTCCTTGACATTTTTAAGCCTCAATTGCATGTCATTACCCAGAATCCTTAGGGGCTGTGGGAACACTGTTAACTGCAAAAGTATTTGGGAAAACGGATCACCTGCCTTGCCTGACACATGTAGGCATACCCTGAATGTTTTTGTTTTTCCATTGGGTGTATACAGCAGAGTTTTGTTTCAATCACCTTTCAATCTATTGTAGAGTGAAGTGGCCTCGAATTTAGAGTAATCACCTGTACCTCAGTAAAACATTTTGGAATAACAGGTCTACACACCCTGGGTCAAGGGAGCTAACAAAACACAAAGAGCAAATGTCTTCATAAAAATAGAATGAAGGAATGTGCTTTTGTTTTAGTATAGTATGTGTAATTATATATATATATATATATATATATATATATATATATATATATATATATATATATATATATATATATATATATATACACACACACTTCTTGTAGGGAATATTTTAATTTCATAAATCTGAGAAATAGTTCCTACTAGCCATTATATTTGGATGCTTGGACAGGTATTTGGATCCACCCCTAGGGGGCAACTTAATATATTACAAAGGTTGGCATGAATCTGATTATAATATTTATTTATTTGGTCTTGAACATAAATGCTATCATTTGCAACTAGTATAAAGGGCAGTAATTGCCTTTAGTGCATTTATCAGCATGTAGTGGCTCACGTGAGGTAAACAGTCACTTGCTTAATTACTTAATATAGCTCTATATACATTTTATTTATATTGGCAAATTTGTATGAACACAAACATCCAATTGACACAAGTTTAAATAAGAATAACCTTGCTTATCCTGATAAAGAAATAGAAACAGATGCATATGTTTGTTTTTGTATAGATTTTTATTTGGAGCAACTATTAATGCAGGAGAGGCTGACATATGGTTGTACCAATTACAAAACAAAAACATATAAAATAAAACAAAACATTAAATAAAGCACCAAATAAATAATTACAATACATATTCAGACACACTGGCACTAATTAACCAGTGCATTGGCAATCTTGGTGGTAGGGGCAAGAGAGGAAGAGGATTGGGGCGGTTTGGTGTCTTAAAAGGGGCTCATATGAAACCAGTGTTATACTGTGAAGTGGTGGACAGACATACAGGAATGGAGGCAAGACGTGTGTTTGTCGTGTGCGGCTGCAGCAGTACATCTTCTTAGGTCATAATATGAATTATAAAATGTATGACGGCGGTAACAATGTCATATTCTATCACTGTAGAGCATTTCTTAAAATTATGAAGCTCTTGTTCGAATGAAAAAGTGATCACCTACAAATGAAAGACATTCAGTACATTTACATATCATCCCATCCGCCACTAGAGGTCGCTAACATTCTAGGCTTTACTTTTACACTGGTCTATAAAGATATTATTTAGTAAAACACCTCGACATAGAACAAGTCTAGCAAACAAGTACCATCCCAAATAATGTATGATGTAGTGTCTGGTGAAAAGATATTTACAACAATCTTGAAATGTGTGTCTTAACACAAGAAGCAGAGATAAAGTGTTCATAGTGGTTGGTAACAATATTTGTTTTCATCGTGTTGTAGCACTTGTATTGTAAAAGTTATAAGCATATTTGGAGCATTCTTAATTCCTTATGCCTCTACCAATATTTAAAAAAATTCCCCCAAGAACTACAAATGTGTGTGTATGTATGTATGTATGTATGTATGTATGTATGTATGTATGTATGTATATATATATATATATATATATATATATATTTAATTTTTTATATAGTACAAAGCAACCAACTGGTGGCATTCATCAGACGTGATTCTGCTTCATGTTTACAAACATGTGCATACTAATTGCAGGTTGGAAAAAACTTTCACTTAACAAAAAACAAAAAAAAACACAAAACAAACACTAAGCTTGTGGCAGCAAAAGAGCTGGGTTCACCCCAGGCAAGTTTAGGAGGTGCTCCACCCACCTAATAAGAAGCGCTGTTGGACTTGAGAAGCAAATAACACACAAATACACATTGTAAAAAATTCTGGGGACAACATAACAGCAACCAAATAATATAACAGTATATATTAGTACATTATAAAAGCCACAAAAATGTATTTTTAATTAAAAAATAAATAAATAAAAAATAAATAAATAAATATATATACACACATATTATATATATATATATACACACATACATACACACGTAGTACAAACATTTATATAACCTGTTGGGGGGGGGGGGGGCCTCTCCAATGGGTTTTAAGCAAAAGTGTACATAGAATGTGAGTTGCTGAAAGGTAACCAATCACCTGCAAAGCTCTGACATACTACTTAGCGTTCATGACTACCCATGTGGTATTACAAAGCTTTTTAGAAGTTGCACCTCTGTAAAAATTGTGCTATTTAGTAGAGAGATTTGCCAGCAGTATCTGTCACAATGAGAGGCTATGCAGCACATTATACCCACTTTGACCCTCATGAATGGGTTCTAGCTGGGCAAAGGCATCCGGAACCCAAATAACTTGACATAATAACTATTAAGAGTTCCTAAAACTTCACAGTCAAAGAATACTAAATGGAATACAACAGCTACAGCTGATAAAACATATGGAAGACAAGGAAGGTCATTTGTTATATTATATATATATATATATATATATATATATATATATATACACACACACACACAAAGTGGTGATATCAAGGAGCAAATTTTTGTGTGACTATTATAATTATTTACATTATCAAACTTCATGCAACGACCAACTAGAACTTAATAAATATGTGCAAGGGTCTGATTTCTGTAATGATATAAATAAGCTTGTATTAAATTAACCATCTATAAAATATATCCATATATTTTCATTGTTACTAAGTAAACAGCCAAATAGCACAACTTTTGGGTGAAGGTGGTCGCGCTGGAGTGGGTGTGCGCATTAGATGGCGCACACGTCTCCTTCGCCCAAAAATCAGTGTGCCAAACAGCCATACTTTGTCCTGGTAAAATCGTTTGTTTATTAAAACATTTCTCTGCCATACTAGGTCTTCCGGAAACTGAAAATAAATGTAATCCAAATGCCTAAACAACAAGGGTCAATATACTTTAAGATACACTAAGACAAGATAATATGAGGAGGTGTATAAGGCCAGATATAGCTATATGGTTTAAAACAAATATATCAAAAGGTGTGTGGGCATTACATGACCCTCAAGCAAATTAGTTAATTTATATACCGACATTTTGTTAAACTTAAAATATATTCATATAGCAATATTCATAGTATGTCATTTACTATAGCATAGTTTACACTTTTATTCAGAGAATTTGTTGAAGGTGGCAATAAGGCTTTAAAGATGAGCTGCTCTTACAAGGACCTGAAAATATTTGTTCTCTGCAAGGGGTGTCATGAACCACCATGTGCCAGTGAGTGTTGTGTTAAGCATTTTCTTTGCAGTGGGCCTCTAGGCTAAGGGATTCACTGAATTTGTGGTACCATGTTCAGCACTATACGATACAAGTGGTTGTTTTACTTTACTGTAATACTGGATGTACTATATTTGTGGATAACGGATTGCTATAGTGATTATATATTCATGTTAAAACATACCTGATATTTGCTGCATTATTTTATAAATAATTTTGTAATTAAAGATATACTGTATGACATGGTCTGTTGAGGTGTAATCAAAGTATTGTTTGCAAATGCAGATCGAAGAGGTACTTTGTTCAAAACGTAGATGAGAGATTATGTCAGCTCTACAAAGATAGTTTATCATTGCAAGCCTCCTGTGGAGAGATGCAAACAACTGGCTTACTAAATAGTCACGTATTTTGCAACAGCTTTAAGTAATTATTTTTACTTGGCCTTCTGATCTAATGATCATAATTATGTTATCAAGTAATATTGTTTAATGGTAACACTGTTTAGTTATCATTGTATTTTTTCCTATTAATATGTTGTACCCTGTTCAATAAAGGATCTGCTGGTTAAAACATAATTGATGAAACTATGTTTTGCTGGGATTGTAATGCTCTGTTTGTGGCTCTCTGATGAAAGGATCCTAGCACCCTGCTGCCTGGCAAAGGAGCTATGGGCACAGACTAGAGGGCGATATTTATAAATGTGTGTTTTCGGTTTATTCAAATGATGCTCTTTTAGAGTACTGTTAATTGGATTTATATGTTTAACTGCTCTGGAGGTTTGCCCCCTGTCAGCCAATGAGAATGAGTTCGGCACACACAACAGTATCATTGACAATTAAAAGGGCCAGTGTATTATTTTTGCATGTAAATGAATGGCAAACTTTAAAAAAAAAAAAATACACAAACAGCACCAAGCCAAAGCTTTAGTCAGAAAATATTAAAAACAAACAAACATAGTTTAACTAATTAATAGGTATTGGTGTACCCCTCCACACACTCTCATTTTTAAGTGCACTAACAAAAATGAGTGAAAGATCTCAGTAGTGCTCAGGGCAATGAGAGAGGTGGGGAAGGAAACAGCAGTAGCCGTTAATGAGGTAACCAGTTTTTAAATTATATTTTCTGGCTAAAGATTTGCTTTGCTGCTTTATGCATGTGTATTTTCAATGTTAATTAATGATGATCTAAACAAAATAGGTTTAACATGAAAAATGTGTACATTGTCCCTTTAAGGATAACAAAAGGAGAAAAATGTTAATCTGTACTGAGCTCCATTTGACTCTACGGTAATAGGTTGCAGATCCGTGCCCTGGTGTGTTATGAAGAATACTGAACAATGGGTTTGTTATACTATTGCAAACACACCAAAAAATAAAAACGATTTAAGATCATAAACATCATTATGTTGGTGTGGAGAAAAACTATAAAGATAATGACTGAGTGGTGTAGGTAACGTTAGGCACCGAATGCAGCATTACATACACTACTGAGAATGTGGTCCATTGTCAGACTAACCTCATGCAGAGGGAAGCTCGAGCTGCATCGGAAGCAAGACAGGAAGCTGCGACTTTCCTTTTGCTGGCTTACACCCAAAATGTGTGAATACTTTCACAAAAGGAGCGAGTTTCAGGGCACAGAGAAAGAGAAAAACAGTCAGCATGTGAGGGGGAAAATGGCTGCTTTCAAACAGTCCTTCAGATCCGAACACAAAGCACTTGATAGGACAAAGTCACAAACAATTGTAATTTTACTTGAAAGACTGGATTATTTGCAAGTTTCATAAGGCATGGTCTTAGACCAATCTTAGGATATACTGGCCCCACAATACTTTAATAATAACCTTCATATTGTACTGCACAAAAATATATTGGTAAATAAAGTCCATATAAATTAAAAAGGCATTTGTACATCTTCAAAATGCCATTTCTTTATAACTATTAAAGAACTACTACAGTCCTCATACAATACATTTCATTTGTTTATTTTAAACAGATTAGCAATAAATGCAATATTTAAAGAAAAAAATAATATAGCTTTTAAAACTTACATATGAATCTTGATTTTTCAGACTTTAGCAGATATGCTCGTTTCACCCCATGCCAGTTGTCCAGGGGGTGGGAAAAGATCCACCCTAGGGACTGTCATAATAGCAGTCTCAAGTGCCAATCTTTATCTGCCTCCTTCCCTGCAGTGGCTATTGCAGGCATAGCTATACTGGTTAAAAATATGTAGTACAGCCTTCTGGACAGATATAACAGGGGGTAGAGATAAACACATCTGCTGAAAATGAAGCTACAGCCAATGTTATTTTTAAAAGCTATTGAATGTACTTTATTCATACTGATTTTATTGATAATTATTAAACCGTATTGCTTGGCCACTACATTGGCCCTTTTAACTGATCTCCAACTGGAGTAACCTGGGAACATACTACAACTAGGTGTCAATGAGGCCTCATATCATTTGTTATTTCCTACATATACTTCCCAACAGTTCAAGGATCAAGACATAAAATAAATATACACATTTAGCAAGTTCCTGTCATTCAATACAATAAGCAAGCTAACCAAGTTCTGCAGGGTAAGAGGGACATTATCTCCAAAAGATGGGCCACAGAGATATATGATACTAGGGGGGTTAAGCTCATTGTATACATAGGCCCTAAAATAGCTTATATATACATACATGCAAACATAGAAAAATCTGGAGGGGATTTGCCCCCCTCAAGTTGAAACTTCACTATAAAATTGAAAGGCCAAATGGAGGGATAATACATTTTTTTATATAGGTGGATACATAACTCACCTAACATGAACCATGAGGTCGGCCTCGTAATTCATTGTTTTTTCACCTTACATTCTCCTACAGTGGCTGGGAAGCATGATGTGTATGGTGAGTGGGTGTAAAAGCTAGTTAAGAAAGGAAGAACACACTCCTATTCCTGCACTCTGTGTTACCAAGCACTAGTTATATGATAAGGGCCTGGCACAGTTATAATGCCAGGTAGGAATCATAAGGGCAGAGTACTCATTCTTGCATCACCTCCTGTAACCAGAGTGTAAGCTGTTTTTTTCTACTGTATCTTACAAAGTACCTCCAAGTTTTTTAGCTGGGCAGCGAAGCAGTACACTGTACGTTTATGGTTGATAACTTTTACATATTTGGCATGGCTCAACACAGAAGACACATGGATAGAAAAGTTTGCTTTCAAATGGTTTCCAAGGCAAGCTGGGAGAAATATCATTAGAAAAATATAAAAAGTGCATATATTGTGAAAAAGAATTACAAAAATAAAATTATGAAACATTAATTTGCTAGAAACATTTATAATACTTTATTGTATTTGTGTATATTTTCAAAAACATCTATATGCTTTTATTGGAGTTTCTAAGACAGCTCTTTGCCTGCTCAACCATCATTACATGCCTTGATTATTTATAGATTCAGGAAGGCAATCCAAGTGATTAACTATGTAGGTTAATTAGCAGAATGGTCTGATGACTTTGTTATCAATAAGCGTAAAATAATGACATTAAGCCAAACAAAAAATAGGATCTTAGCTTATAAGCAATATGCTCATAAATAAAGTTAGGTCAGTATAGGTGTCAGCACATCTCTTTACTACATCATTGTTAATTACTATGTAATTGTGTACAGTACAGTTGGGAGACTACTTCTCCAGAATCATAGAAATAAAACAAACAGGTGCCAAACATGCTGATAGATAGACCCATTAAGCAGCAATGGTAGAGAAGTCACCAGCAGAAGGTGAATCAGAAAATGGTGCCGACCCCCCAACCAACGCCACAGCCGCACAGGTGCAAACCAACAAATGCCACAGGAAGTTCAGGCTCTAAATGTGTCTGGATTAAAAAGGAGGTAGCTCCCCTTGCATAGCACTATGGTCTGCTTGGTTAGACGAGGGGTTGGCAAGTTCCAGACCTGTGTGTGGATCTTCAGGACCGAAATGAGGATTTCCTTTCTGTGCACCAATGAGTCAGTCAAGATGACTAAAGAAGAGATAGTCTCACATGTACACAACAGGGATATCCTCAAATCTGGCCTGTGTATGGCTCTTCAGGGCCAAATCTGCCTACCCCTGGGTTAGACCAACATAACAAAAAAGCTCTCTAGCCTTGTAAAATTAAAGGAAAGAAGATTCAAAAAGTACTTTGGGTAAGCATATGGCAATGCCAAGTCTAAGAAAACACAGAGGATCAGATAATGCATCAAAAATGCATATATTCACCTGTGGTTTATACATAGCCTTAAATTATCATAGCTTGCCAAAAGTGAATAATGAATAGTGGAAAAATTGTATCAGTTTTGTTCCCCAAAATAATGTACAACCAAACATTACCATAATACATTTATTATATAGGACCCATGTTTAAGGATATAAATACTAATCTTAGAACACTTCCATGCCATCTAAGGGGCTAACGTTTTTAATCTGATAACAAGGAACAGGTTATCCCCCTAATCTACACACTTTCCTAGCAATGTATGTTTTTGTGTGGATTTAATGTGTACTGTACTTGGGCATGCCCTATACAGATCAATGAAGTTTAAGGGATCATCAGCCAACCAAGGTATCAAACTAAGATATGAAGAGAAATGGTAATTAATACTTTGGGTTTTATTTTTAGTTTGTACTTTCCTGATCACAAAAAATGCAACTTTTCTATTTTTAAGATCTATCACAAGACATAGAATTATATCACAAATCTTCCTGCAATAAATGGATTCCACTCTGAGAAAATAAAAACAAATGCCAAACATTAATATAAAAGCAAAAAGGAAACTAAATGTCCATGCATATTTTCCACAGGTTGCAGTTAGATTTGTGTTTATGGTTTGACAGACAGCAACAAAGTTTTTTTGTCAGCTGTCTTAGTTAATGTAAGACGGTGACACCTGCTGTGTCCTTCCAGACATCAATAAATAGAGGACAGTTGTAATTTACACCCCCGCCTTCAGCCTTTGTAACCATTCACTAACTATAGCCATAAATCAATTAAAAAAAAAAGTCTATATTTGACAATACAAACTTTAACTACATTAAAAATGTAAAATTAGTTATGTAGGTGTGATTAACAATTTATAATATTAAACTAAAATCTAAGCATTAAAATAGTTTCCTAAACCTGCACTATACTTAATAGTATTTTACAATAGGATAGTGTATAAACAAAGTATATAGAAATTGGGAGAAGGATCCGCCATACCATCCAGTGGGACAATAACATGCTCCAAAGGTCAGGTCAGATGACGTGTCAAATCTATTGGACCAGCTGAACAAGTGGAACTGCAGCTCTAACTAGTATAGGGAACACTGTAAGAGGAAGTGGAGATACAAACTGGTATAACCAGAACGGCTTATTTGATCATCTGACACACATACAGTGTTTATAGTGTGCGGGCTCTATCAGGATATGTTTATGTTCTGCCAAAATGACAGGAAGTTAAAATATGCAGAGACTCTTATAAATAGAGGATCTGGCAGCAGATATGAACCACTCGGTATATATACACATAAACTGGTCATATTGGTGGTAACATATCAGCATTTGTGCAGGGCTTTGTCTAATTTTAAACTTCATTGGCATTTGCAAAATTAAATCCAATTTCAAGACTCCTTTTTCTAAAATTCAACTCCACCAAAATAAGATTTTACCCGATTACTGGGCGAGTGCTATGTAGCGTGTGTTAATTGTAAATAAGATTCTTAAAAAATCCGACCAAAATGACATAATTAAGGCTCTTGTATATATTATTAAATGAAGGCTTTTAGTTTTCTCATTTAAATCCAGGTTCTAACAAAAATAATATAAAAAAAAAAGGGTTGGAGAGAACAACAGCTAATACAAAATATACCAAGAAGTGCCTACATTATCTACATGTGCTGTTTTTAAAGAGCATAGGTATAAATGTATTGCAATTATTCATATCAAATGTGTATACCTCCTGTGAATGGTTACTGCAGGGGTTAACAAATTTGTGTAGAACTTGGAAGTACGGTAATACAGATTAGTTAGGACCCTGTCAAATATTTCAATATTTTATGTATGTATAATAATATTTATAAGAACATGTTAATAACTAAAACGTTAGAAGCCAGCAGTAAGATTATAGGAGCCGTGACTCCCTGGCTCCCGGTATATATCAAGCCCTGGGTTACTGCCTATGAATATCCAGTTAAAGGTTACATTATTACAGGAGACCGTCTGGATGGTAGGCCCAGTGCAATATATGGAAGAATCTAAAATGACAGCACCCAGAAAACCTGCAATTATTATGACCTATGGTTGATTTATTGTGGAAACAAAACATTATTTTAGTTTTTGGGCCTATGAATTGTATTATGTAAATCTGTACAACAGTGGATAAAAAGATATAAAACCACCCTGTGAAAATATATAGGAATTTAGAAGGAAGTAAATTAAAAATAGTAGCAAAAAAAGGCCAATCCTACAGATAACTGGAATGTGAATTTGTAAATAGGGTGAATAATCAGAGTATTGCGGAATATAGCGATACCTTTTTTATTGAATAATCATTTTATTTAGAGTGACAAGCCTTTGAGAGCAGTGCCTCTCTATTAAATCAGAAGCAATATAGGTTTAGATGTTACATTTGCATCAGAAAAGGAATGTGGATATGTCTGCCTTGATAAACAGAGGTGTACCTCTTGAAAGCTTGTCTCTCTAAATAAAATCCATATTACTATATACTGCAATATTCACCCCTATTTACAAATACACATTCTGGTTGCCCATACGATCCTAAATTTATACTTATATTTGTAATTCGCTCCCCTCTAAATTCCAATACATTCTCACACGCTCCATATGTTTATTTTGGTTTAATCCACTCTAACTAAAATGTTTAGAAAATAAAACAATAGTTTAGTAATTATATATATATATATATATATATATATATATATATATATGTATGTATTGCAGTATACTGTGATACCTTTTGTATTGGACACCTTATTTATATTGATGAGCTTTCGAGAGGTTGACCTCTTTATCAAGTCTGAAGCAATAAAGATATATATATATATATATATATATATAGATTAGTAATTACTAAATTACTGGACATTCAAGGCAGCTTCAATTAAAATAAAACAGGTATTACTATATACTGCAATACTCAAATTATTCATCTGGAACATTGGATATACACAGCTACATCACTCTTCATAAATAGGAATAAAAACCCCAAATAGTGGACTTCTACAATTGTATTTTTGGCCCCTGAACATTTTAATAGCTATTTGGTATTTGGGAATGAATTTCTCCCTGCTTCTTCAGCTCATCTAATTGTGTTCACTCCAGTATATAAGTAATATATGTATGTTCTGGTTATTAAATCTGACCCTTTTTATATGATTGTCATAGAAATATACTCAAGATCATGAATATATTTATGTTGAAATATATAAACAAGAAAGGCTGGAAATTGGTTTACCAGGGGGTTTACAATGGGTTAAGAAAAATATGAGCTCCCCACCCCCTCCCAGCAGTTTCCACTCTGGGAGAGCAAACAGCAGCTCTGACCTGAGCCAGCCTCCATGTTATAGCAAGAGCAGGGACAGGAGGCAATAAGTGTAACATAGAGGGAGATCCTCCAGACCTGCATATGGGCATAAACTGGGATCCCCCAAACTGGGTGTAATCTGGAGGGACCCTCAGAATAAAACATGCAATCATCAAACCTCAAGTACAAGCATGCACAGGAACAGCAGCAATGGCGCCTGCTCACTAATACCAGATCAGCACACACACAAACCCTGCCATTTAACAAGATCACATAGATTACCAAGAAAATAAGGCTGCAGTTATGTCTCAAATAACCCAAATATGTGGATTCTAAACAGAAAGCACTTGTATAAATAGCAGAAAAACATGTTTTGCATGGGTGTGGTCCTACAGGATTTCTGCTCTCATGTTACAGCTTGTTTTTGCTGCAGACACAGAAAAACTAGCATTTTGTATTATTTTTTGCCAGAATATGTGTAGTAAGAATTATTTAATAAAGAAACTTTGAATAATACATTAAAATGTAATTAGATATAATCTTGAATTTAGAAATGGTTATTTGGGAATGCTGTTTTTCTAGTAACATATTAAAACAAGTGTATTATACATTAGTATATTAATAAATATATTAATATGATCTGATTTTTTAGATAAGCCTGATTAAAATTAAAGCAATCTAACTTGTAGTCAAAGGGGCAATGACAGTGTGTTTATTAACATTATATTTGCTGCACAGGCCCTGTTTTCCTTCTTTTTTTTACTGAAGGATTAAAGGGTTTACTTACCTGGGCTGGGAGAAGGCTGGAGTGAACTTGACTTAAGATGAATCTATATTCTTTAAATAAAAAAATAAAAATAAAGATCTTGCAAATGTTCTTCCTAGCAAAAAGTGAAAAAACAAACAAACTTAAAGCTGATATATTCAGTATAGAATACAGTTTTCAAGATATTACAATATGCTGGTGTATCAAATCCAGTATGAAAATGTAACACCAACTAAAGGAAATCCTGTTAATTTGTATAGAAAATAGCTTAATCTGACAAAGATCTTTTAACATATCTAAATCAAACATGCAAATACAGGGTCAGCTTAAAAGCACCCCAACTAATAAAATGACAGTTGGTTGAGTACTTACAATATATCAACAAAAAAAAGCCAAATTTGATATTTCTTTTAATTTGCACTGAAAAAATAATAATTTAAGAATTTACTTAAAAGAACAAAAGTTCACAAATGGCCAGGAATTGTTCAAAATCAGGATAATAATCTATTTATTGTTCATCAATGATCAGGAACATGTATACACTGCAGATCTGAGTCCCACAAAAAAAGAGAAATGTTATTTACTGATTTCAGACATAGGGTGTGCCATGACCTAGTTATGACAAAGATGGATTCCAAATCATAAGGAGAAAATCCAGATACTTTTTTTGCTATACATGTTTTATCTTCCTTCTTCCAAAAATAGAATCCCTTGAAATATAAAGAACACACACAGTGGAGTCCTGATGGGTTCAATTAAAAGAGTCCCTTGTTAGAAACAAAGGAAGAGCACACATAGAGTTGGCCATTTCATTCCATGGCAGATAATGGCTGCCTGCTCTGTTGGCCTCTCCTTGGCTGTCTGATGAAGGATGTTTTGCAGAGCACAGTAATAATTCAGAGGCGGATGCAAGCTGCGCGCTGATTGGCTAGGAAGTCGGGAGAGCCTCTCTGCCAGGCAGTGACGTCACTATGGCCCAGACCCAAGCAGGGGACACCCTCACATCCCCCAAGCGGCTATCGGAGCCAGGAATCATCTGTATATGTTATTACATGGATAATAAACAAAATGATACATGGGATTAGTATAATACAACGTGCCTATAGAGTTATTAAATAAATAATACGTCAATGTTCTCTCTCATATAAATATAGTCCATGGCGGGTTTGAGGTAACACATAATACTGTATGAACGTGCACCAGAACAAAATGGAGGCCGGGTTGTGATTGGTCGATTACACACATAGGGGAGCAGGGGGATCACAGGGAGCGGGTTAGTCCTAGTTATCCCCTCCTCAGACGTGACATAAACACGGATGGCTGCTCCCCCACTGATAACCTCCTCTCACTGATCCCCACCACATCCATCTTGTCTGGAGAGCGCCTGCAGGCGGGGTGTATGTCTGCACTGGCAGATTCGACATGAAGCTCCTGTCATAGAGACCCAGGGAATTCCACACACTGCAAAATAAACCCAGGCGGTGAGGACAAGGAGCTGTCACTGGAATAGCAGTTTATTATAAAACATTCATAACATAAAAAAGGATGGCTTAAAGAATAAAATATTATATTACACATATATTGTGCTATAATTAATTAATATACACATAACCTATGAAAGAATACATGTAAGAGTATAATTAATTAATTACAATATAAAATTATGGTTTAATGGTCTGGATTAAAAATATTTATATTACAATACTAATTATATATATACATATATATATAATTACAATACTTTATTTTATATATAAATCATATCATAGACACTGAATAATTTTATATATAAATCACACACACGCATATATATAGAGAGACAGATACAGTAGACGTATGCAAACAAAAGTAGAGTATAAGGAAAACTATTTACAATAAGATAAAGGAAACATTTTGAAGTACAATTTAAGTGTTTTAAATATAGTTTTAAGTCATTGTTGGAGTGGTTTGTGAGGTAAGGAATTGTCGAAAGTGCTTGGTGGAAGCGCAAGCCTGGTTCCCGGGTCTGGCTGGCTAGGGACAGAGAGGAGGGAGGCGGAGGGGAGCCGCGGTGCATTGTGGGCTGCTAGAGCGAGCAGAAGCTGCTCACACACACAATATGTGTTGGCTCGCCAAAAAGGAGCAGGCTGGGTCCTTTCCACAGCATGTCATGTAACCGGGGAAGGGGCCTGTGAAGCAGCTTGGCCTTTCCTGCGGGGCAAGTAGACGAGTCCTGGGCGCAGGGCAGCAGAGGCTGGGGTGTGGGGAAGGCGGGCAGGCATGTCTTTGAAGGAGGCCAAGCCTGGGGACAGAGGCAAGACCCCAGAAGACTATGGCAGGAAGGAGGCTGCCCCTGTTGTATCCCCACCTGCCGGGGATGGTGTGTGAGGAAGCCCAGAGCAGCCCGGGTGTCACTTTGTATGTGTGCTGTGCTGCTCCACATCCTGTATTTATCATCTCTTGTTTATAACTTGCAGGCTGGATCAGCGGGATGGAGGCTGGCAACCAAGCCAGCACCTCAGGCGACAAGAAGGGGCACCACTGGAAGAGTTACAAGCTGATTACTGACCCAGCACTGAAGAGAGGGCAGCACAAACTCTACCGTTATGATGGGCTGCACTTCAGCATGCCTGTATGTGCTCTGGGATGGGATGCTTGTGCATATAAGCTGCATGTTGTGTCAGAACTGGGAGCTTGTGTCCTCTTATACACTGGTCCTGATGCACATAAGTGTTTCCTGAATGGACCGGCCCCTCTGCAATACATACCCATGTGTGCAAGTTGTCAGTGTGTCATATACTTCCTATCTCCAGCACTGCTTCCCATCATGGCCAGGGATTCCTCTTCCATGTCTAATATCTGGTTTTATTATTTCAGAATTCTGGGGTCCCTCCAGTGGATTCAGTCAGAGATCCCCGAATTGGACGATTATGGACCAAAACTAAAGAGTTGGATTTACCTGTCCCAAAACTCAAGGTATGCATTAACAACTTAATGTAGATCTGCAAGTATAGTGCAGCATGTGGGCATAACAAGTGCTGGAGCACTTCATATTCTAACAATCATAGTTAAAGTGTCCCTATCCTGTACCAAAGTATTTACAGTTCTGCTGCATTATTGTTATGGATAACATTAGACAAGTTACAAAACAAATGTCATGTTAATGCAACAGCTTCAACTCCATCCGAGCTCCAGCAGTAACTTTGTATGTTATAGTATAATCCTGCAATCTGTTTGACTCAGCAGAGATCTGCATCTCTTTTATTAACAGATCGATGAGTTTTATGTGGGGCCAGTACCCCCTAAGCAGGTGACTTTTGCAAAACTCAATGACAACATCCGTGAGAACTTCCTTGGGGATATGTGCAAGAAATATGGGGAGGTGGAAGAAGTGGAGATCTTATACAACCCCAAAAACAAGAAGCACCTGGGTATTGCCAAAGTCATATTTGCCACCGTGAAAGGCGCCAGGGACGCCGTGAAAAACTTGCACAACACTTCCGTGATGGGCAATATCATCCACGTGGAGCTGGACACGAAAGGTGAGTGATCAGCCTGCAGGATCTGGGGAGACATGGGGAGCCACGGGTTCGATCCCACCCAGGGACAAGTGCACTGCACGTTACAGAACCCTGCCACCGGTTTAAATAACAACCCACAGACAGTTGTCTGGGCAGATTCCCCGTGTCCCCTGCAAGTCACGTGTGGAAAGTATGTTTTCTGTTGCTAGGAGACTGCTGCAGATCTGGGCTGTACATATCACTAAAACTTTGCTGCCCTTGTCAGTTTGCTGCCTATCGTTACACCCCACACATATCTCTATCATCTGCTTGTCCCAGCCAGACTTTAGACATAATATCAGAACTTGCCTACTGCTTTTATTTTTCTAAAGTGATTTATTTGCATGGGTACCTAGTAGGGATGACACTGTATGAAATGCAAATCACTGTTGGATATTGGTTGCAGCTGACAGTTTGTTGACAGGTTCATGTTGTTGGGTGGTGAGTGTGTGTTTGTAAGTACCTGTCAATTTCTTAAAGAGACAGCTTCCTTGCAATTCAAAAAATAAAATATCTTTTGAAGTTATGTTAAAGTGCTGTCTATTCCTTACAATAGAGATAGATATTTCCTGGGAGCCAACATTTCTAAAACTTGCACTTCTGGCTCCTAAATATATTTACAAAATATAATGTATCTGTATAAATTACTTTCCAGGTTACATAGTAATTGAGTTTAAAAAAATACTTTTACTCCATCAAGTCCAACCTTTTTAGATCTCCTCTCACCTTTGTATTATGCAGATTTATTGATAATTGATCTAGAGGAAGGCAAACATAAAAAAACATTGAAACATTGCCAATTGCCTCAAAGGGGTAAAAAATGCTTCCTGGCCCTAGATACCGGCAATCAGATTGTGGATCACTACTCCTTCTCTAGTTATACAGGATAACCCCAAATGCCCTTTTTTTATTAAAACATATTTACAATCGCTTTTTTAAGTTATTGAATCCTATGTTCAAATCTCCTATGTATTATATGTTTCTGTCCACCCCTGCTTTAAAATATATACTTTTCTGTGAACCTGTCAGTAGTTTTATGTGTATTTCTAAAGAGAGAGAGATCAGTATTAACATGTAGACAGTTGGGGAACAAAAGTTTCATCACCTCTGTTAAATCAACATTTCTTAGCTGTTATATTGTATTATTATAGTATCAAATGACTCAAAGCAGCACAACTGATTTTATGTTCTTCTTTATTCAAGAGCCAAATTATTTTTAACTGACTAAATGTTAATGCGTTTATCATTAGGTTTGTGAACTACTGATAACAAATCAACACGTCTGAACTCTTTAACATTACTATAAAATGCTGTAGATTTGTCAGGTCTCAATGCAAAGATTTTTTTGGCGCAAAAATTGTCTGGAAGTGTAGCACATTGTAAAATATGGATCATTGTAAAGGTTTTATGAAAAGGAATAGAATAATAGCAGAATACACATTGTGTTTGATATACAGCTGTATGGATAGAGGCCAACAATGCATTGATCCACGTGTATTGCAAGTCCTTCTTGGCAGAAAGGGTAATGTCTTACCCAGAATAATATGCAGTGCTTCAGTTGTGATTGCTGTTTGTCATTAGTTGATTATTTCATACATAAACCTTCATACTGCAGTCCCTGAAAAAGTTTAAAAATTAGATATCTAATGGTATTCAGAATTTTTAGCACTGCATGTCTGTTTCTTCCCAACAGTGTAGTTTGCTTATGGTTAAACTGGAAATAGTTCTGATTTCCCCAGTTTAGTATGATCTTATGTTGGGGGCATGTCTGAACTCAAATATTGAAAACTACCCGGTGTTAAAATGACTTTTGCTGCAGCTATAGTGGTGTAATCATTTTTAAAAGAGACAAAAACATATATACGGTACTTTTACTGTCTTATCCTGCCCACCCCAAATATTATGTTTCTGATATATGGCCACCCTATTGTTTGCAAGTGTATCGTTTTGTTATAATGCTCAACTGACCAGCATGTACTACTAAGCAGTGCATGCTAGTCAGTTGAGCAATACAACAACATAACTTTGAAAAGAATATGGTGTCCATATCGTTTTATTAAGACAACAAATTATCTCAATAAAAGTAACATTACAGCAGTTTCTACCTTTATAACTTAGAATACACTAAGTTGTGATTTATAAACCACATGTATGATACAGGGACATGTATATTTTATCAATCCATAACCACCTTCTACCTGCAGAGAATCTATTTCTCTCACATATGCATCCTTACCATCTGTATTATCCACAGTCAGACAATCACTACATACCTTTTTATGTACTCACTGGAAAACTTGTACTATGAAGGTGATAACAAGATCTCTTGCACAGGTTAATTTGTGTATTTGTATTTGTTTTCATCCAGTATTGAGCTGCAAGCTTGTATTTTGGTATCTGGTTTCATTGTGATCAAATAGGGTAATTGAATGAAATATCAAAGTACTTTGTAATAACAGTTTATGAAGGACGTGAATGCAGAGTCTTGTATTGATGATCCGTTGCTGAGATTTGTGTTTACCTTTCTTAGTGATAGAGCTGTGGTTTTACATATGGTGAGATTTTACAACTATACTAACTTATCAGATGATAGTTATTAAAAATGTAATCTACAACAGTAAATGAGCATTGGAGTTTGCAATACTTCACTGTCATTCCGCCTTTCTTATCCACCCTCAAACCAAAATTGTAATCTTTAGTTTATCATTGTCTTCATTTATCAAATAGCTTTGGGACATTGCTTCTCTTGTGTTTCATGCATTTAGCTGCAAAGCAAAAGACTAGGCATGCTCAGACCCAGGTGTGTCACTTTCATTTTTTGTTAATTATCGAAATGTGAAAGATTATGTTCAAACCTAATGGCATTTTGTTGGTGCATCCTTTCCCTTTGTCCAGCTAGGCATTTGCAACTTTGTAGCCATACAAGCAGAACTAAAAGGTCAGATACCCATTGGTCTTAGCTTTTCATTTTGTTCTATTGTGCTGGTATTATTGAGTCCTTTTATTTCTTACCCACTTAGAAAGCTCTGTTATAAAACAGATGATGGTGTTGTGCACAAAAGCACACTTAGGATGATAAAAGCCATAGCATGTTCTATTTATTACACTCTTTAAACATGAATTTATAGTCATATGTTTAAATTGAATTTTAAAAGATGATTTTATATATATATATATATATATATATATATATATATATTTGTGGGAATTTGTACTAGCAGGAAATATAATTGTTACCTGAGCTGAATCAATGTTTCCACCACTGTTACGAGTGTAGTGACTTTACAGTCAAGGGTGGGATAGATTCCTTGCTCTGTAATATGTAATATAACCATTTTTGTTCAGAATATGGCACTGTGATCCTACAAAGAAAGCTGAATTGTAATACTATTATACAAAAGTCATATTCTTATGTCTGTTTTATGAAACCATGAATAATTGTGACATAGTAGAGGTTGCAAATATAACTGATAACTAGAAGTAATAGCAAGTACGGTACTTTCTCAATTAAATGTTATTTAAAAAATTACTTTCTTACAGTAATGTTACATTGAGGTTTACAATATTTAGCTGTCACTCAACCATTCTGAGACTTCCACCAAGGACGGAGTACCTTGTGTGTCTAATGGCAGCATTATTGCCAGTAATTAGAGTGTACCCCTTGAAGCTCTGATCCAGGTTGTCATGTGAAAAACAAAAGGTTGTGCATCCTGAGATCTCAGGGGATCCGTAATCAGTCTAGTTACTCTCTAAAGATGTTAGATTCAGCGCACTATAGTTTACAGTTATACCATATTTAGTACTTTTAAGGAACCTCAGGGGATAATAGAAGCAGAGGTTGTAGCTATACAAAAACAGAAAAAATGCATTTTCAAAAATATTACATTTTATGGATCACTACCTTGGTGTGGTGAAAGGGCTTGTGTACTTCAATGAAGCTGAGAGCTCCACCATGTAGGGTCACCCAAGATGGACAGGTCATAGCAGAGAGGTCAGACAAATCTCAATCCACTGGAAGAGGAACTGTCAACCCACTCCAGCAGCTTTGACAAGATAGCGTTATGGATAAGCATAACCATAGACATGTTGTGCCGTGGTCCATAAGCTCACAGAGTCAGACACGACTGAATGACTGAACAACAATGTAATATAACAATCTTTGTTCGGAATATGGCACTGTGATCCTACAATGAAAGGTGAAATTGAATATACTGTTATATAAAGTCATATTCTTATGTCTGGTTTTGATTGATCTGTTCCCATTGATGTTTATAGAAGTCTAACAATACATATATATATGTGTGTTTGTGTACATATGTATCACACTCAGAATGGAAAAGTCACATCTTGCAGTATTTGTTGGTTGATAAGAAAAAATGGTATATTATTTCAAAGGGTTAATTATAGCCCCCCAAAAAATCCGTCCTACTAAATATTGAGTTTTCAGTGGGACTACATAGCAAGGTTTATTCTGGAGCTGAAAGGGTAAATGTAATAAAATTCTCACTTGCATCACCTCTGCACGGTTTTATATATACACATTAACTTCCCACTAATTTACATTGTATGTTCTAGATGTACAAACAATTAGTTCCTTCTGGCTGCATAATATTCTGCACCTAAGCTATCACAGCATTGCACAATTTGCTTATTAACAGACTAAAAAAAATGCAGCTTAATCTTACTTCAGTGGTGAAATGTATGGCCATATGAAGTTGGTGTTCACAGACGTTGGATGCTTCTAGTTAGAGCTGTGAAAATAAATCTCATTGACTTGTGCATAGTACAATACAAACTAATTTTTTAAGAGTAGATAAAATAGACAGTTTTACTATATTTGTGTGTGTTTAGTAGTGTCAGACTCTCCAAGACCTTTTAGACCACAGCATGCCTGACGCATCTTGTATCTGGGTGTGATAATCCATAAGGTTTTAATGGCAAATATACTGGACTGGGTTGCCAGTTCCTTCTCCAGTGGACAGCAGTTTGTCTGTCCACTCTGCTTTGAACTGCCCATCTTGGGTGACCTTACATGGTATAGCTCACACCTTCATTGACGTACACAAGCTCCTTCACCATGACAAGGTTCTTCAACGTTCCTGCTTTGCAACGATCACCTTCGCGCTCATCGCGAGCCCATCGTGGGGCTTGCAATGATCGCCTTCGGTGCTCATTGCAAGCCTCTCCTGCTCGCAGTGCTCACCACAAGCCGCGAGATGAGCGCATTTGGCTCTCAATCTAGTGGCTCGCAATGAGCACCTTTGGCGCCCATTGCAAGCCTTTCCTCCCGCCTACTGTATCGGCCGCTCATGGCAGGGTTCGTTAACCTGCAAGTTTTGTGCTTGGGGATGGCATGTGTCGCCTAGTTAGTATTTGTTGTTTGATTCACAATAAAAAAAAATAAAAAAAAATCTTCAAAGTTGTGGGCATGTTCTGTAAATTTAAATCATGCAAATCCTCAAACAATCCATATTAATTCCAAGTTGTGAGGCAACCCCCCCCCCCCCAAAAAAAAAATGCTAATACTTTTATATATATATATATATATATATATATATATATATATATATATATAAATTTGTGTTCACATTGGAATGTCTAAAACAAATAAAAAAAAAAAAACTTGTTTAATGCCCAGAATTCAGAGAAATACATTTATTACACTGCATTCTGGGAACCTTGACAGCGACATGCAAATGTGCCCACACAGACTTTGCTCTTGCAATCCATAGCCATATTAAACATGGCTTCCCTTAGGCATATGCCCGCTGAATATAACCGCTTTGCGCAAAGCTAGGGTTGGATTATACACAAGCCAGGAATCCCACCCACGTGCAGCTGTTTCAAAGTTACTGCCTATCATCCGCGTGGGGCCGGATCCTTGCGCCGTTCAGTCATTTCTGACTCTGTGAACTCATGGACTGTAACGCACCAGGGCATCTTTATGTCAATGTTCATGCTGATCCACTTGATATTCATGGCAGAGATACTGGAGTGGGTTGCCAGTTCCTTCTCCAGTGGGCCAAAGCATACAGCTCCTAGTATTCCTAGGTGGTCTCCCTTTCAAGTACTGACCAGGCCCAACACTGCTCGTCTTCAGGTTTCCCAACTGGAATCAAACCCAGGTTGCAGAGGTGAAGGCAACAAATCCTAACCACTGGACCACCAGGGAATCCCTCAATATATTTAGGAGTCCACAAATATAAAGTACTAGCGACTTGCCCGTCAAAAATTATGGCAATAAAATTTGGATGCTGTTTGCTGCACAATGCAAGGCTCTCCCACTGTCTACTTTACGGTCCTCGTGATGAGCGCCGACGGGGGTCATCGCAAGCCCTGCAATGAGTGGCTTTGCCCTGTGTCCCCCCCCCCCCCTTATTTCCCTTGCCTGTGTCTCCCCCCCCCCCCCCCTCTGTGTCTCTTTCCACCCTCTCCCTCCCCTGTGTCTTTCTCCTCTCTGTCTCTGTTCAAGTCTTGCATGCCTCACAATGAGTGCCGTTGCTTGTATTTTCAAAGTCTTTGGGGGCTCGCGTTGATGGGCTTAGTGTTACCGGCTTCAACCTCGTTTTTGAGCCTTTTTGAAAACCTTTATGTCTTGGCTGATTACAATCTCCGAAAAATGCCAATTAAGCCCCAAATTAGCATGCAACCTCACTCACAGGCTCCCTGCCTCTCCCCCTGTGCTGTGTGTGAGGTTGTAAGTAAATTTTTTTAAATTAATTGGCGTCTTTTGGTGGTCTTATGACAGCTTCTGAGTTATGGGCTTGAAAAAATGTCGTCCGTTTTAAAGTCGGCTCTGATCGCAGGCATCGGCATGAGTGCCTACAATTTGTTTCCATGCTCCATCCGTGGAGCGTCCTCGGGCAAATATTAACTATGACGGAACAGATGACCCTCAGAGAGACCCTGAAAGGCCACAATTCCGAGGCCTGCAATGAGAGTGGGCTTTGCTTATTGCAGCAAAGTCGTGCGTGCCTTGCCCTGACTGCCTTCGGCTCTTATTGCGCATGCGCAAGCCCGTATCTTTTAACATATTGTTACCAACAAACTTGCAATTACGACAACTATATATGTGATTAATACTTCTTCTGCTGTGGAACATTTTTTAAATAGTGTGTTTTCTGTGAGAATTAAACATTTTTTTTCTTGGATAAATGAGGTTGAGATCCAGAAATGGATCTATAAGTTGATTACATGGAATGTAGGATTATTGTGCAATTTTGCAGCCATCATGGTTCATGTACTTCTTTTGTAACCTTAAATGACACCATGAAATAATGTGTTATTTAGCACATACTTTAACATCTGGAGGATTCAGCAACATATTCAATGTGAAGTGGAATATAATGACATATTAAAGGTATATCTGCAGTGCCTTGCAAAAGTATTCACCCCCTAAAGTCAATACTTTGTAGAGCCAACTTATGCGGTAATCACAGCTCCAATTTGCTTTGGATAAGTCTCTATGAGCTTGCCACATCTTACCACTGGGATTTTTGCCCATCCCTGCTCCAGCTCCTTCAAGTTGGATGGTTTGCGCTTGTGAACAGCAATCTTTGTCTGACCACAGATTTTCTATTGGATTGAGGTCTGGGCTTTGACTAGGCCATTCCAACACATTTACATGATTCCCCTTAAACCACCCAAGTGTTGCTTTAGCAGTGTGTTTGGGGTCATTGTCCTGCTGGAAGGTGAACCTACGTCCTAGCCCCAAATCACGCACAGAGTGGTACAGGTTTTGCTCAAGAATATCCCTGTATTTAACACCATCCATCTTTCCCTCAACTCCGACCAGTTTCCCAGTCATGGCTGCTGAAAAACATCCCCACAGCATGATACTGCCACCACCATGTTTCACTGTGGGGATGGTGTTCTTTGGTTGATGTGATGTGTTGGGTTTGCACCAGACATAGCGTTTTCTTTGATAGCTGAAAAGTTCAATTTTAGTCTCATCAGACCAGACCACCTTCCTCCATACATTTTGGGAGTCTCCCACATGTCTTTTTGCAAACTCAAAACGTGCCATTTTTGTTTTTTGCTGAAACTAATGGCTTTTTTCTGGCCACTCTGCCATAAAGCCCAACTCTATGGAGCGTACAGATTATTGTTGTCCTATGTACAGATACTCCAGTCTCTGCTGTGGAACTCTGCAGCTCCTCCAGGGTTACCTTAGGTCTCTGTGCTGCCTCTCTGATTAATGCCCTCCTTTCCCAGTCCGTGAGTTTTGGTGGGCGGCCGTCTCTTGGTAGGTTTGCTGTTGTGCCATGTTCTTTCCATTTGATTTGATGGTGTTCCTGAGGATCATCAAAGATTTGGTTATTTTTTTTTTTTTTTTTTATAACCTAACCCTGACTTGTACTTCTCAACAACATTGTCCCTTACTTGTTTGAAGAGTTCCTTGGTCTTCATGGCAGTGTTTGGTTAGTGATGCCTCTTGCTTAGGTGTTGCAGCCTCTGGGGCCTTTTAAAAAAGGTGTGTATATGTAATGACAGATCACAGGACACTTAGATTGCACACAGGTGGACATCATTTCACTAATTGTGACTTCTGAAGGTAATTGGTTGCACCAGATCTTTTTATTGGCTTCATAACAAAGGGGGTGAATAGATACGCACATGCCAATTATCTGTTTACTATTTCTAAAAAATAGTTTTATGTATATATTTTTCTCATTTCACTTTACCAACTTAGACTATTGTGTTCTGATCCATCACATAAGATTCAGATTAACAAAACATTGAACTTAAGGCTGTAATGTAACAAAATAGGTAACAAGTCAAGGGGGGTGAATACTTTTGCAAGGCACTGTAAGTGTCCCTGTTTTTAACTTTATCTAATCTAAAAAAAAAAATGTTTTCCACACCACTGCATTTTGGTATGTTTTAAATCCTATACTGATCTTCAAGGCAAAAGCAGCACTTTGCAGAGATCTACATACAGATCAATGTCTGAGCTCTGCTTGCTTCCCTGTACAAGAAAAACAAGGCTACACATTCCATGATGCTTTGCTGCACAAACTGCCATCATGGATTGAAACCAAATTATAGTTGCCTGTGATTGGCCAAAACCATTTGTGAATGTTAGCCTAACTTTAGAAGGGATTTTCAGGGGGTTTAACGCACAACATCAACTGCTAGCAAAGAGATTTATCAAACCTTATGTTTGTTTTTGTTTTTGTTTTGGTATTTTTTCATGCAAAACCATTTTTTGCAGTACTTATTCTCCTCTATCAGATGCATTCATAATCCATGAAATTTACATATATGCCGTTTAAAAAAAAAAAACTTATTTTAACCTGGTACATATTAATAAAATTACTTGTTAATAGTCAATAATATGTTCAGTTTATCTAAAATAATTAGTGTGACCTGCCCATTTTTGCCTGTGTAATGTTACAGACTTATCCTTTAACCAAGGGTTTGTTTTTTTTTGTTTTTTTTTTATGTACCTCTTAAATGTTGACTAGGCTTTTAACAGATCTATTGAATGCTGTTGAGGGTCTTCTAATTAATTTTGTCAGTTTCTTGATTATAATTTGCTATTCTATTTATTGGCACACAGATAAAAAAAATTCATTTATTGGCATAAGTATGAATGAGGTTTGACTTGTTTTTATCATTGTATAGTGTGATATTTTTGTACTTTTATTAATGATCTTGTGATAAATTTGAGGTCTGGCAATGCATTTCAGTTGTGTTCTATTGCATGTACTGAGAAATAAATGTTGACTTAGGTATTCTGTATTTTAAGAACCAGGAAAGACTATATATATTAGGTGATGGAATACAATAAGTGTGAGGAGCTAGAAAGAACATTTTAGGAATTAGGACTGGCAAGATTTGTCTAATGCTGTTTTTTCCTTCATGTAGGTGAAACTCGCATGCGGTTCTATGAACTGTTAGTCAGTGGTCTCTATACCCCTCAGACCCTTCCAGTTGGAGGTGATTTGGATGCTTCACCCACTGTGAATGAAACTTCACAGGTAAGTAAATGCATTGTATGAATTCTGGATCGTCTCAAGTCTCTTTTAAATAGTTTTACTTCAATCAGATATTTTCATATCTACAGTTAAACGTTCAAAGATTATTATTTTTTGGCATTTCGCTGTTAATTATTTTACATATTGTACAGTTTTATTCTTAGCTTGGTACAGTCATGTTTTGAATAGCCATTGACTTGGATACGTCCAATCTTCCCAATTATTCATCAGCCCTTAGGTCAGCAAAGCTATTAATCACGTCATTACTTCCAAAATTGCTTTGCACATTCTGATGTAGCCTGGCATTATTGAAAAGTTAATAATTAATAGATTCTATACAAAAATCTTCAACTGTGACAAATCTGGAACATAGTTTTAAATCCTAATAGTGGTGATGCTTCACTGCTGTCCTTGGGCTGAATATTGCTAGTTTTTTATGATTTTGCAAAAAAAAAGTATTATCTATAAATGTCCCTATGTGCTTCATAAGAGCCACTGTGCCTATCTCGGCCATTATCTCATATAAACAGATTTAAACCGCCTATACTTCATTATGGTCTTTCCTCCTCAAGTAGTTTGGTATAGTACAGAGCTTTGGGAACTGAAACTATACACAGCTAGCTGCATTCCATTACTCAGCAAAGTGGCAAAACAGTTTGCCCTTTTGGTTGACTGCAATCTTTTCTCATATGAAAAAGGAGTTTATTTTTTTTTACCAAACAAATCATTTTTACATTTTTAAATATGCTGTCTTAAATGCTATGCAATGTACAACTTCAGCCTTCCTTTAACCTTAAGTAAATCTCAAAAATTGTACATTCCAAAGCTGTATTGCTAGTATCTCTCTAATGTAGCTTCAGAATTTTTTTATTTTTTTTATTTTTTACTTGGTACTTTAACAAATATAGCAATACTAGCGACTTGCCCGTCAAAAAATGACTGCAATAAGATTGTAAGGCAGGTATTGGTGTTTGGTTGCGACATTAATTTTGTTGGTGTTCCGAGATCCCTCGTCGCTGATTCTGATCCTCGTGCTGAGCTCCTTTGGCGCTCATCGCATGGCTCGCAATGAGAGCCTTTGGTTGTGCTATGAGCAGCGTTGGAATTAATTAAGAAATTAATAAATTAATATACTTTACCTATTTTTAAGTAATATATACAGGAAGCATTGTGTTGAAGAGCTGACAATCTCTTTTGATGTTTTGCGCAGCATCCAATGTGTGTTTTCAGCTGCTGTGTAAGTGTCAGCAATGTGTGCAGTGTGTAGTGTAAATAGTGTGCGTGCGCGAGGAAAATCCGTTAGGGTAGCTGTGTACTTCGGCATTGTGTAAGTTAGAGTTGTAAAATGGCGCCTAATGTGTGTAGTACGCGGCTGTGGCTGATTTTGCGTCCTTGTTCTTGGACCTCGTACGGCTTTTTTGAAAAGTCTGTGTGTGTTTCGTGGTGTTTTGCGTGTTTAGGGTCCTGTACCTCCGTTTTTTCGGCCGACATTTTTTTTCTCGATTAGGGTTTTTTCGGGTGTCTAAACTTTACTTTTAGAGGTGCTGGGTGACCCCCCCTTGCTGTGGGTAAGCTTTTTATGTGTTTGTGTGTATTTTCATGGTTTTCATGTCCGTGGGTTTCGGGCGCTAATGTCATATTTTTGCGAAGTCCCGCGGCTCGTATTTGCGGATGCCAAGTACGTAAATTTTGTGGTCGCAGTTGGAACCTCCGCAAATGCGACCCCTAGCTTTGCGGAAAAAAAAAAGTACATCTGTGTTCACATTTGAATGTCTAAAGCAAGTTAAAAAAACCTGCTTCCAGCTCAGAGTTTCGAGAAAAACAGTTATTACACTGCATTCTGGGAAGTTGAGCTGGGACACAAATATGTCCACAAATGCCTCGCTCTTCATTTCGTAGCCATTATCAAACATGGCTTCCTTTAAGCTTATGCATGCTGTATTACACAGCTTTAATGCAAAGCCAAGGTTGGAATAAACACAGGCGGAGTATCCAATCCATGTACAGCTGTTTCAAGCTTACTGGCTATCATCAGCATGGAGCGGGATCTCAGCCTGTGTTGTGGAAATTATGATATATATATATATATATATATATATATATATATATATATATATATATATATATATATATATATATATATATATATAATTTTTTTTTTTTTTTTAAATGCAAGCTCTGCAATTTCTAAAATAATATTTTTTTAATATTCAGGTAAATGAAACCGTGAAACGGATAAAAGAAACTAACACAGGAGCATCAGTCACACCAAACAGCAGTACCCCATTTTCCCTTGATACAGCTTACTCAAGCTGTCGACAAGACACCCCAAACTCCTACAGCCAGTATACTCCTCAGTCACAAGGTACCCCTCACACACCCCGGCTTGGAACACCTTTCTCCCAAGATTCCAGTTATTCAAGTAGACAAACAACGCCAGCTTTTCATTATGGGCAGGACTCTGGTTTTAAACCAAGGAGGCCCGAAACAAAGTTTACAGATGCCTACAATCGAAGGCCAGGGCACCTTTATGGCCACAATTCAAACACTTACCGAGGCTCTGAACAGTCTTTCAATCCGACAAAAGCACAGCCAGAGACTGTGCCCTTTTCTCAAACACCACCTTTGAGCCACTCAGGTGGGAACTATAAGTCTGCTTTTTCTCCCTACCAAGCAACAGCCGCGTACCCCCATTCTGATGAAAATCAATTTACTCCGACATCAAGGGAGCCTGAGTATAGGAGGCTGGCGCCTCCGCATACAGAGACATTTGCAGATGGGGGGTGCAGTTCTACTAATATTGACTTTATACCCGTGAAAGAAAAACTAGATGAGCCTCCTCCTCCTGAACCAGAGTGTCTGGTGGAGCAGAAAGATCCATCTTTTGCCAGGACGCCAGAAAGATGTGAGACACCTGGGACCCCAACGCTAGAAGCAGAAATGCAGCACAACAGTTTAGACTCAAGGATTGAAATGCTTTTGAAAGAGCAAAGAACCAAACTACCTTTCCTAAATGAGCAGAACTCTGACAATGAGGTGATCATGGAGGGAAGTCCAATCTCTTCCTCCTCCTCTCAGCTTTCTCCAATTCCCCCTTATAGTTCAAACTCTCAGTACCAGGACCTTACCCCTTCCTCTAGACCATCCAGTACTGGGTTAGAAGATATCAGTCCAACCCCATTGCCAGAGTCTGATGACGATGAACCAATACTTGGCACAGCCTCTCTCTGCCATAACTCAAGGTCAATGTCCCCCATTGATCAGACAAGTCAGTCTGCAAGGTCTTTGAAAATGGAGGGCTCAGACCAGAAGGAACTGGCCGCTGGAGATGAGACTCCCACATCTGAGAAAATGGACGAGGTAAGAGAGCTAATTGGCTATTTTTGTTCTTGGCATCACTTGAGGTCTGAAACGATTATTTTACTTTTTGCCATGTATTTTCCCTGCTATGTATTTTCTCTATTGCATAGATTTCAAATGTATGTACAAATGTTTCCTAACCATTTCTGTAATTCACGAACAGTGGAAGGGTTGCTGTTGTTGTTTACAATATTTAATGTTGACTATATTTTTTTTTATATTTACTGAGATTTGGTGTTAGAGAATGCAGTAACCACTGGAATATCACATCTTTGTAAAAATGGTCCAGCATTTTGTGCTTTCTTAGCTCAACATGCATTGCAACATTGCTTACTTTTCTACATAGGTTTTTGTAAAGGTGAGAATATTAAAACAAAAGTCAGAGAAAAGGACCACTGTACATTGAAACAAAAAATCTAAATATGTGAAAGCTTGATTTTGACTAGAAACATAATGATTTAGATTAAAATGAAAAATTTTAGTTTTTGTTTTTATTAGAAAAAGTTTGTGTGATAGGAGTGTTTACATTCCTGGAGAGCAGTGGTTCATCTATGGAAGGCACAAAGCCTACATCTGCATCTGAGAGGTAAGAGGTGTGGTCTGAATTTCAATCAGATCCAGTTACCTAACAAAACCTGATTTCTCCCATCCCTCCATCCACTTATCAATAAAAAGTGGAGCTAGATTACCAAATATAGATCACGATTAGAAATATTTGATTAATATGATTCATGATTCTGTAGCACTGTGGTGTCAGTGTGGGGAAACAAAGATATATGATCTACACAAAACTATAAGAGTTCATAATGCTAGACTAAGAAATGTGGAAATGATGTGTGAGCAATGTAACTTTTAAATGATAAAGGGACTCAGCAATATTTTTTTCCTCTTGAATTAGCAAAAGCACCTAACAAAATAAAGGAGTCAGTGTTTGGACCCTTTTAAACATTTCCTAAAGGTGCTCCTCAAGAAAACATGGTGAAAATATTTCCTGCACCCCCTTTTGAGTGAAAATGTCATGCTGCTTTCCAGTCATTCACAGCTCATATTTGTGCATGCTTATTTCTCCATCGCTGAGAAGTTATTACTATATTGTAAAGCTAACGATTGGAGGAAACGTTTGTTTAGAAGAAGCATTAAAGAGTCCCCTTAACACTGTTCAGCAAATTTATATACTATCATTTAACCCGCCTGTGATTTACTTTTTAAAAATAATACTGTTCATTGAAGGTGACACTTCAGTTTAGGTCTTTAGAAAAGCAGACCCGAAATATAAAACTGGAAAATAGAGCCTTCAATTTATGTACTGTGTTTGTTTCATTAATCATATTAAATACTAGTTACAAAAACTAAACAATTTTATTTCCAAATTCTATAATGTACCGTACTCCTTAAGTGAAGTGTTTTTAAAATTATATAAGTTCATAACCATATGTAAACCGTACTTGGCTTCTATCCCATCTGTGCTCTTCCGATTACATCTTATGTGGGGGGGCACCCCTCTTTCTTACATAATAGCAGCAAATTGTATGCAAACTAAGTGGTATTGTTGTGGTCTTTTAAATCTATGGCTAGCAACTTGCCCGTCAAAAATGATGGCATAAAAATTTTAAGCCCTGCAATGCTGTTGTTTGTGACACAATGCGAGGCCCCCCCCCCCCCTAACTTGCGGGCCTCTGTGCAAGCCCCCCCCCCCCTACTTTACAGGCCTTGCGATGAGAGGCTTTGTCACTCATTGCAGGCTGCTGCATGCGCATGCTTGAGCCCACAACTTTTGAGCCTTGCAATGAGCGCCCTCGGCACTCATTGCAAGCCCCCCCCCCTCTTCTTTACAGGCCTCGCGATGACTGCTCATTGCAGGCTGCAGCATGCACAAGCCCAGAACTTTGCAAGCATTACAGATAAACTCTGTCACTCCCCTCTCCCTCCCCAGTCTCTCTTTGTCCCCGCCTCTCTCCCTCCCCAGTCTCTCTTTGTCCCCGCCTCTCTCCCTCCCCAGTCTCTCTTTGTCCCCGCCTCTCTCCCTCCCCAGTCTCTCTTTGTCCCCCCTTCTCTCCTCCCCAGTCTCTCTTTGTCCCCCCTTCTCTCCTCCCCAGTCTCTCTTTGTCCCCCCTTCTCTCCTCCCCAGTCTCTCTTTGTCCCCCCTTCTCTCCTCCCCAGTCTCTCTTTGTCCCCCCTTCTCTCCTCCCCAGTCTCTCTTTGTCCCCCTTACCTCTCCCCTTTGCACTGTACCTACTGATTCATTGGTGGTTCAGAGAAGAAATGAAGCGTAGGGACTCACAAATGACGTCATAGCTACTCCATTTCTTGCTGAACCACCAATGCATCAGCAGGTACAGTGCAAAGGGGGGCATCTGTGGGGCATGGGGGAGGTAAGAGAGACAGAGAAGGGGGTATGGCTGATAGAGGTATGGCCCAGCTGAACAGATGCCGCGCACCAGTGCTGGCCCGGCATTCAGGGACTCCTGGCTAAGGGCATCCGGGGTGAGGCTGAGAAGATCAGGGGCTGGGGTTGCAAAGCTTCCCCCCCCCCCACTTTACAGGCGTCGCGATGAGCGCCTTTGGCGCTCTTTGTGTGACTCGCAATGAGCGCATTTTATGCTCATTGTGTGCTCCTTCCCCCTCTGCAGCCCTGTTGTGGTAATTGTGAGTTGGTCCTTGTAATCAGAATTTAATATTGGCAACGAAGATGGTTATTTACTGCTGAAATTGAGCGCACTGTTTATATTACAGATTGCACCCTCACACAAATATATCCAATGTTCCATAAAAGGTATATGGAAGGTTCCCTTTTTTTAATATTAAAAGAAACATCAAAAGTGTTTGTCTGCATGTCTAAACATAATTTTCTTAATAAGTTCTTTAAAAGCTCTTTTTTCACTCTCTTAAATACTCCAAGCAGCTCTTGCAAGGGTCTGCCTTCACCGCTCATGCTTACAATGCTTCTATTGGTAAGAGATGTGCTAGCAACCTAAAGACCGTTGCTCAACAAAAAATTTTGATTGGTTAGTATGTTTAGTACCAAAAGAAACCGTGATGCATGAGCAGTGGGGGCACACTTTTTTTGCAGGGACTGTTTGGAAGTTTTGAGTGAGTGAAAAACGCTTTTAAGCACTTGTTAATAAAATTATGTTTAGATATGCAAACAAACTGGTAGTTTATTTTAATATTTTGAAACGGGTAAACTTCCAAGTACCTTTTTTAAAGGGACCCTGTAGGGTTTAATTGATTATTTTGTTACTGCTTAGCAATAAAATCTACATAGTTATTAAATCTTACACTTGTTTAGTTCTTTGTTGTTGTGTCTGACTCTCTGTGACCATATGGACGCAGCACTCCGGGTACATCTGTCTGTGTTTCTGGTTGTGCTTATCCATATTGTTTTCATTGCAAAGATACTGGAGTGGGTTTTCAGTTCTTTCTCTAGTGGCTACGATTTGTCTGACCTCACTACAATGAACTACTCATCTTGGGTGACCCTACATGGTATAGCTCACAGCTTCATTGAGGTACACAAGCCGCTTTACCACGACAAATAAACGATCCAGAAGGGGGTTTAGTTCTTTAGACTTCAACAAAATATTGTGCTCTCTATCACCTATTGTGTAAAGGGAAAAAGAGAGCAGCTGCCCATGGAGACTGTTCTTATCATTTCTTCTTATAACGTTCTTTCATGTGCCCACTTCTTGTAGTGGCTACTGTAGACAAACTTACATTGGTCAGCAAAAAAATAGGACAGCCGGAGTAGATCCACTTTCACTCCATGGACAGCTAATATGGGAAGCTACAATGCTAAACTCAAAAGTCAGTTAACAAGCTACATATTTTTTCTTTATATATTGATTTTATTGCTAGTCCGTTAGTATAAGTGGAAAAAGCCCTAGAAACTGAAACAAAAACTAGCTCACAAACACATTAGCTAGCACTTTGAAATGTAACCCCCTCTCATTCACAACACAGACTGACTGACTGAAACATCCCAGTATTTGGATTGAAGTTACGTGTGCACCATGACTATATCTCTATTTGTCTGCAATACAGTGTAGGGCATTTAATCTTTTTCCGTGCAGGTCCTGAGAGGTGTTAAAGAGCTGTGGGGTACAGGTCCTTTCCATACAGACCAGGCTAAATATAACTCTTTACTGGTGATCTACCTCTAGCAATGCTTGAACAAGTGTTCAGATGATACCCTCTTGTCCACGGCCTTTCTGCCTTACTGAATGATTGTTTGTGTAAAAAGCTGTCCTGCTGCCTCCTAATGGAGCATTTGAACTAATGAACATAATTATGTGGCTGTCTGCCAGCAGCGAGTAACAGATCATACTGCAGTTGTGTTTATCTTCATGCAAGGTGCTGGCGTATGTTTCATTTTATCTTAGGCCAAGAAAAAAATGTTCACAACAAAACTGAAGCTTTTAAATATATATACATATTTTTTTGTGCATTCTGCCTTTTTGGAGAACACAGCCTTACCCATTATTTTATTCATTTTTGGAAGTCTCAAATATGTCAATTTTTAGAGAAATATTTTGCTAATGAATCTGCTGCAAGAAGTCACCCCCCCCCCCCCCCCCCCCCAATTGTTTTAATCAAGGGCTTGACAAATACCAGGAGCCGGGGGTCCTAAAATATTGTTGCTGGCTTGCGTTTCAGATACATTTGTCAACCCCTGTTTTAATCTATTTTATGCCCATGTTGGTAAGCATGAACAGCATAAAGCAGCGACATTATTAAATGGTTAATATTAATTAATAAGATTTACTTGAACAGGAAATTGTATTATTTTAGATTAACCCTGATACATGTACAGTTCTGTAAAATAACTATTTGCTCTAATGATTTCTGGAGAGAAGTGATTTGTTTGTTTTCTCTACAGAATTACGGTAGTTTTAAATCTGCTGTGTTAGTTCAAAGATCTAGATATAAAGATATGTATTGCTTTATAATATAGATTACAAATAAAAATAAGTATCTAGCCAAACCTGTTAAGCACTTGAATCATCCTCTCCCAACTCCAACATGCACTGGTGTAGGATGAAAAAGCAGTGTAAACATTTCACTCCTCCATTGATTTGATTAGATTAGATTGTAAGTCTGCAAGTTTTTTTCAATCTTGCAAGGTGCTTTGGGAAAGCACTAAGGACACTGGATTCTAAGCTCAAAAACAGGGCCCTCCATTTATTGCAATGTGTTAATATTGATTTGCCTTGATCACAACATATGTATAGCGTTATGGAGTATGTTGGTACATTCCAAATAAGCAATAATAATAATTTGATAAACCACCAACTTATATTAGCTTTAAAATAAAGCCAAGTGCTTATAGTTGCCAAACTGCGAGTTGTCGTCACACTTGCGATCCTCGCAAAGCGAGCCGTTGAAACATAGAAGCCTTAGGCGATGAGCGCTCATCGCCCTGCAAGCCTCACGAAGTGAGGAGAGCATTTGAGGCATTGAAACACGCAGGACTTAGGCAAAATGAGCGCCGAAGGCACTCCTGCGAGCTATTGAAGCACGTAGGAATTACTTAGGCTGCAAGCAAGTTGAGGAACGCAGGAATTACTTGGGCTGCAAGCAGTTGAGGAACGCAGGAATTACTTGGGCTGCAAGCAGTTGAGGAACGCAGGAATTACTTGGGCTGCAAGCAGTTGAGGAACGCAGGAATTACTTGGGCTGCAAGCAGTTGAGGAACGCAGGAATTACTTGGGCTGCAAGCAGTTGAGGAACGCGGGAATTACTTGGGCTGCAAGCAGTTTAGGGGGGGGGGGGGGGGGGGGGGGGGGGCGGTGGACACGCCAGGACGCCTGGGAGTGAGGTTGCACCAGAATTTGCTGAGTTTCGGGACTTGAAAATCGGCTAAGCGAGGGAAGAAATGGAGGACGAAAAGAAATGAAAACTAGGCTAATGGAGACCCAAGCGCGCAAATCACCACCAGGCACATACGAGTTAGCCAGGAACGTAGGAGATACAAAATATACCATTACAATGGACAGGAAATGCTCGCGAGCCAAGTAACACATAGAAAAAAACGATTCCAAAATGGAGCTTTACACGACTAAATAAACGGTTTGGCCTTGTGCACGCAGCCTATTTACACTTTCCCCCCAGGTGATCAACAGTCCAACTGTACATTTTATGCAGCAGGAAAATCCAGAGATTGTTAGCTCTTCAGGATGTTGATTGCTGCATATTAATTATAAATAGGTAAAGTATATTACCTTTTTTATTGGACAAACGTATTCATAATGAAGCGACGAGCTTTCGAGAGATAATGCCTCTCTCTCTATCTATCTATCTATATATATATATATATATATATATATATATATATATATATATATATATATATATATACTAAATATCATATTCCACACTGCCCTTACTTTATGATTACATAAGTGCTTCACACTTTCTAATAAATGTTTTAATTCATTAATTATTAACGTACATACATTTAATTATTATTAATCAAAAATAATCCTTTCCACTGCACTAATAAACATTTACATTTTACACTGCACTTGTATATCTGTGTTACTGCTCATTTGCTAGCGATAGTACTCTCAAAGCAGTTACATTTTTAAATCACTTTATTATGCTCTGAGACCTCCAAAAAAATGGATACTTTACACTGTTCTAAAAAAAATTGTATATTTTACACTGTACTTATATACAGTGCCTTGCAAAAGTATTCACACACACCGCCTGGCATTTTTTGTGTTTTGTTGCCTCACAACCTGAAATTAACATGGATTGTTTGAGGATTTGCATCATTTAATTTACAGAACATGCCCACAACTTTGAAGATTTTGTTATTTCTTTTTTATTTGTTGTTAAGAAAGCAAACAACAAATAGGACAAAATAACAGAAAAAGTCAATCTGCATAACTATTTACCCCCCCCCCCCCCCCCCCCCCCCCTTTCAAAGTCAGTATTTGTAGAGCCACCTTTTGCGGCAGTCACAGCTCCAAGCCTATGAGTTTGCCACATCTTACCACTGGGATTTTTGCCCGTCCCTGCTCCAGCTCCTTCAAGTTGGATGGTTTGCGCTTGTGAACAGCAATCCTTAAGTCTGACCACAGATTTTTTATTGGATTGAGGTCAGGGCTTTGACTAGGCCATTCCAACACATTTACATGTTTCCCCTTAAACCACTCAAGTGTTGCTTTAGCAGTGTGTTTGGGGTCATTGTCCTGCTGGAAGGTGAACCTCCGTCCTAGCCTCAAATCAAATCACGCACAGAGTGGTACAGGTTTTGCTCAAGAATATCCCTGTATTTAGCACCATCCATCTTTCCCTCAACTCTGACCAGTTTCCCAGTCCCGGCTGCTGAAAAACATCCCCACAGCATGATGCTGCCACCACCATGTCTCACTGTGGGGATGGTGTTCTTTGGGTGATGTGATGTGTTGGGTTTGCGCCAGACATAGCGTTTTCTTTGATGGCTGAAAAGTTCAATTTTAGTCTCATCAGACCAGAGCACTTTCCTCCATACATTTTGTGAGTCTCCCACATGCCTTTTTGCAAACTCAAAACGTGCCATTTTGTTTTTTGCTGAAAGTAATGGCTTTCTTCTGGTCACTCTGCCATAAAGCCCAACTCTATGGAGCGTACGGCTTATTGTCGTCCTATGTACAGATACTCCAGTCTCTGCTGTGGAACTCTGCAGCTCCTCCAGGGTTACCTTAGGTCTCTGTGCTGCCTCTCCGAATAATGCCCGCCTTGCCCGGTATGTGAGTTTTGGTGGGCGGCCGTCTCTTGGCAGGTTTGCTGTTGTGCCATGTTCTTTCCATTTGGTTATGGTACATTTGATGGTGCTCCTGGGGATCATCAAATATTTAGATATATTTTTTTTATAACCTAACCCTGACTTGCACTTCTCAACAACATTGTCCCTTACTTGTTTGGAGAGTTCCTTTGTCTTCATGGCAGTGTTTGGTTAGTGGTGCCTCTTGCTTAGGTGTTGCAGCCTCTGGGGCCTTTTAAAAAAGGTGTGTATATGTAATGACAGATCATGTGACACTTAGATTGCACACAGGTGGACATCATTTCACTAATTATGTGACTTTTGAAGGTACCGTATTTTTCGCCGTATAAGATGCACTTTTTCTTCCCCAAAACTGGGGAAGGAAAGTTAGTGCGTCTTATACGGCGAATATACCTTTTCAAACTGCCTCTGTCCTCTTGATCTCACCCCAGCGCTTCCTACCAGCATCGCGTCGGCCGGTGCGTCCTAGTGACGTCACACACGCAACGCTGCAGTACACGAGGAGTGCTGGTAGGAAGCGCTGGGGTGAGATCAAGATGGCAGAGATCAGAAGGAAGGTGAGGATCAGGAGGGTCAGGGAGGGTCAAGGGCTCCCAAATGCTCCCAAATGCTGCAGTATATGTATGTGTGTGCATGTATGTGTGTGCATGTATGTGTGTGCATGTATGTGTGTGCATGTATGTGTGTATGTGTGTATGTATGTGTTTGTATATTTATGTGTGTATGTATCTATCTATCTATATATATATATATATATATATATATATATATATATATGTATATTTATGTGTGTATGTATATGTATGTATGTGTGTATATATATATATATATATATATATATATATATATATATATATATATATATATATATATATTTGTGTGTAATGTAGGTGTGTATCTGTGTGTATTTGTGTTTGATTCAGATTTATTTTTTTCTTGTTTTCCTCCTCTAAAAACTAGGTGCGTCTTATCTGCCGGTGCGTCTTATAGGGCGAAAAATACGGTAATTGGTTGCACCAGAGCTTTTTAAGGGCTTCATAACAAAGGGGGTAAATGCATACGCACAGGCCAATTTTCTTTCTATTTCTAAAAAAATAGTTTTATGTATATATTTGTCTTATTTCCCTTCACCAACTTAGTCTATTGTGTTCTGATCCATCACATAACATTCAGATTAACAAAACATTGAATTTAAGGCTGTAATGTAACAAAATAGGTAAAAAGGAGGTGAATACTTTTGCAAGGCACTATATGAGCGCCGAATGTGATTGTTGCAAAGCAGGAAACTTCAAGTACATGAGGGGAGAGGCTCGCCATAGTCCATTTTTTCCATTATTTGAAATACGAGTAGACTGTAAATTCTGTATGTCGTGCAAGCTAACTTTCTACATTATTTATATATAACAATGAAGACATCATTCCAGAGCAATAAAATCATTAACAAACTATATTAGAGGACAACTTTGTCTATCTCCTATTTACAAGGTAGTAGGGGTTGAGCAAGTAGCAGTTCCATCCAGTGATGTTTGTATGTCTTTAGTGGGTAGCTCTACAAAAGTAATCTATCTTAATTTATAATCTATGCTTGACTTCTGTTTGTAACCAACTCTGTGTAAAATTATTTATAAATATCAGAAGAACGAGGGTCTCTATGATGCAATAAAATAACCCCCTGGACAATCTAATAGTGTATAACACAAACATGTAAGAAGCAGGACACTCTTAATGGGCAGGTGCAGTGTGCCAAGCAGTAACTATCTTTAGTCACATGTTTCTGCGTATCCCAATCTCAAGCTCAATGATGATTACATTGTTTGTGGATATGAGGTCTCTGTATCCCTGATCTATCTCTTTACCCATCTAATTAGATAGCTTGGGGGATTGAGACTTGTACACTGAGGTAATTACTGCAAAGTGCATCGTCGTGTGTATGCATGGAAGATCCAGACATGTTAATGAAAAGTCACAGGGGGTGTAAGGAGAAGACACAAAACTGTTATTACATTTACCCTCACTGAATTGAATGGGAAATATCGCAGGGCTTCTGGAGTTCTCATGATATTTTGTAAGCTTTGTTTTGGTCTGTTAGATCACACTTCTTTCACTCCTTTTTATTTTATTTTATTTAATCAAGACCTTTGACAGGATATATGTGTGGATGGATGCCCTGAATGTATAATTGAATAACGTTTCTCAGCAGTGTATTGATGTGCCTGAATTAATTTTTATGTGCTGCAGTTTTTTTGTTTGTTAAGGTTTGTACAGTTAATACCAAAGTGGAATGCATATTTACTACTTGGGTAATTTCTGGTACACTTCCCAGAATGTAGTGTTATAACTGTTTTTTTTCTCGGCATTCTGAGCTGGAAGCAGGTTTTTAAACTTATTTTAGACATTCGAATGTGAAAGCAGATGTACTATTTATTTACTGTACTACTTGGGTAGGCTAACAGCTTGATGAATGATTGTCTGTTAATGACTTTTAACTCTGAAACATGCTTCATGTTATGCTGTGTGACATCACTGTTTTGTGTTGTACCAAAATTAAGATTTTGATAAAAAGTGTTTCTTAGCCCTAGTAATAGCATGTTATTTATTTGACTGGGGTACAGTGCATTGAGCTCATATACCAGTCATCATACTACTATACATAAACCCTTATTTTTGCTCCAACACAGTTGAACTCTCCAGTAGATATGCATGGCTGAGAGAGTCTAGTGTTTCTTGAAATGTTAGATGTGTGTAAGAAATAAAACCTGAGCCTGGAGCAGTGGAAATTGAAGGGAATCTTCACACTGGAGTTTAGCTTCCCTGACTGGAAACCATTGGGGTATATCCATTGTCAAAACTGAAGTTCGGTTTGTGTGTTGTTTTCTTGTTTTATGATTATTGTTGTGCATATTTTAAAGATGGGTGTTTGTAGATTTACAATTGTGGCATTTTTTGAGAGTCCTCTCTCTTGTTTTTTTTTCTTCTACTTTTTTAGCATACTTTTCCCATTAGAGTCACTGATAGACATAATGAGAAAGTATTATACTCTGTCTTTCAAGTCCAAATAATAATTTAACCCCAGATAGAGGGCCCGTGCACTGCTTCTTAATATAGGTTAATTTAAATATTTTTTTTAAAGTACAGTGGCCACTTGCAGTAGAAATCCTGTTTGGTGCCCCAAAGTACATATGGTAGCACAGTTTACTTTAATAGTAAAAGTAGTGGAATTTCAAGACTTCATAACTAATATTACACTAGCGAATTGCCCGTCAAAAAAATGACGGACATAAAAGTGTAAGCCAGGCAATGCTTTTTGCCACACAATGTGAGGCTTTTGCTTCGCTGAGCACTTTGGGCACTCATTGCGAACCTTTCCTCCCACCTACTGTACAGGCCGCTCATTTCAGGGTTCATTAATATGCAAGTTTTGTGCTTGGGGATGCAATTTGTCTCTTTCCAGCATCTCCCCCCTGTCCCTACCCTGTGTGTTTCTCCTCAATGTGTCTGCTGAATGTTTGTATGGCGCGCGCTGACTGGCGTTGGTTTTATTTTCAAAGTCCTGTGTGCCTGGCGTTGTACTGTCTTTCGCGTTGTGTATTTTCTAAGTTCGGCATTGTTGGCGTTGTGTATTTTCTAAGTCCTGTGTGCCTGGCTTTGCTCCGCCTCATTTTCATCCAGTTACAGACATTTTTGCGTTTTTCGTCCGCCATTGTTTTTCTCGCTTAGCTGATTTTCGAGTGACAAAATGTCCAAATTTGCTTGCAATCTCACTTCCAGGCATCCAGGCTCTGCCCCTGTGCTGTGTGTGAGTGTGTTTTAATTTATTTTTTATCATTTTTCGTCTCTTTCGATTTCCGCGGTTCGGATGTTTTAAGTCGTATTTTGCGAGGTCAGAGTTTTGTGCCCCTGCTTCCAACGTCGTAATTTTTTTTCTAAGTCCAGCGTGCCTCAACTGCTCTCCTTGCTTTGTGAAGCTTGCAGGAGCGCCTTCGGCACTCATTTCAGCCTAAATCCCCCGTGCTTCAATGCCTCAACTGCACACCTCACTTCGCAAGGCTCACAGGGCAATGAGCACCTTTGGTGCTCATTGCCGAAGTCCTCCGAGCTCGGAAGGCTTCAATGCCTCAACTGCTCGCCTCACAGTTTGACCCTTATATGTGATTTGTCTTTGTATTATGGAGACAAACATTGATGTGAAGAAGAAAGTACATCCACTTAATAAAGTGTGGTTTTACATATTAGGACACCTCTGAGCCATAACAGATAAATCCAGCATCATGGGAGAAATAACACACACCGTTTATTAAAAATAAATCAACCAACATTAAAAGCCTTCTGTGAAAAATGGTTAATGAGTTAATAGAATGAGGTGCTGCTACATAAGTGTTCATTCCTGCTGGGTCATCAGGAAGTGCTACCACCTGTATATAACAGAGACTTTGTCAGTTTGGTATGGAGCATGCAGATGTTTGGTAACAAAAGTCAAAAAATATATCTGAACATAATGGAAAAAAATCGTTGCTCATCATTCTATTAACTGTTCTAATGAAAGTTGCCAACAATATAGAGTCCATCATTCCACAGTGAGAATGATTTACTATTTGAGAGAGATTATATGGTATATTAAGGTATATGCAAGTGAGCCGGGTTATTAATGCGTCTGATAAAGGAGAATGTATAGTGTCTGAAAAAAATGATTTACATGAAAAAATTTAAGTTAATCCGTTAACCTGAAGTTTGCTTAATTTCTGCCATTTGCAAACTGTTTTCTCTCAATGTTGACACCCCTTGAAATACCCAGGGAATATTAGTATTAGTAATACATTGTATCGTTTTGGCCTGGGGATTGTGCAGGCATGCCCAGTTACCACTTGACGTCTTCCCTACTGTGGAAAGTCACATGATTTCAGACACTTTCCTTTAGCCGATCAGCAAGCGCATGCTCTTTTATATCGGGTACATTTCTTTAAGATGTACCCAATGTGCACATTGCCATTGCAAGGGGTGTTGCATTTTTTCATCTACAGGATGTATTCATAACCCACCTCACTTGCATATACCTTTAAAGATCAGTCCTGCAAATTCACTAGAGACCTTTATTCCTGCGAGCTGTTGGCTACTTTTTAATATAGATATTTGGTGAGATCTTTGGTGCGGTTTTTGTGCTCATGCACATTGTGTCCAAGTCTCTGCTTTGTGCCCTCAGAACAGAAACACAACCCTTTTGTATGTGGTTCTTGACTGAACATAATAGAGACCAGATGGCTTCTGGTAGCAGCAGAAGGTTTGAAGGTTTTGGTATAACGTTCTATTTCAAAGAATAAGAACCAGGTGATGTAATTAACTGTTGTTTTTTTTTTTTTTCAGGGTTGTATTTGTAACTCCAACTGAAAGTGTGTTTTTTTTGTTGTTGTTTTTTTGTTTGTTTTAGTTTTGTTGTTTGTTTGTTTTTTTTTAAGTGGAAATGCTTTTAGAAATCCTGCTGTAATACTTAATTTTATATAGATATTCACGGCATTCTCTAATAAAAAAAAATAACAGTGTTCACTACTGCAATAGGTTTGATCTTTTTGAAGGTTGAGGTAGATTATTCATTTCGAAATATCAGAATGTATATTAGTAGAAAGCACATCAAATAGTTAAATTAAAAAACAAAATCTGCAAAAAAAATCAGCATTTACTATTTTCTTTAACCTAAGATTACATTTTAAGTAGAAATAAAAAATAAAAAGGTTGAGATGCTAGCAGTATGTTCAAATAAAAGTGTTGTATAGTCTACTTTACTTTGCATACACTATTAGCCTTATTCAATTGGCTACTTGCAAATGCCTTGAACTCATAAATGTGGCATTGGGTGTGTTTTTTATTTTTTATAAATGTTTATATGCATTCTATTGACTTAAAAATTCATTAGTGCCAATAAATAATATTTGCTGAATATGTAGCAATATTAAGAGTGATTTTAAGTGTGTATAAATTTACAAATTGGGCAATTGAATCAGGCCTTATGACTTTAGTAACTCCTCTACCTTGACTGGATTCATCTCCTTTACTTCAATGATGACCAGTTCTGTTAGTCCTCACACTGGATACTTGTGTTCCCATAGCAATCTGCAGCCTTAGCCCAGTATCTACCAGGGAAACCATAGTGAACATATCTCAAACAGAATATCTTGCAGAAGCCCAGTAAATACTTAATATACAAGGCTGGAGTTCTACCACTTCTGTGTGGTGAAATACCAGTCAGTATTCAGGGCTAATGTGTTGCCCAGGGCCAATCACTATTTGGAGTGGATATGTTTTGTTAATGTTTCTTCCATGTTCGAAAGATAGAAAGCCATATGATTACTGCATGAGCAAGTGTGCCAGAAGACGAAGTATACAGGTCTGGTACTAACAAAGTCTACTTTACATTGCACTAAATTAGAGGTTCATCGCTGGGAAGGAGTAACTTATGCCCAAGTTTATACAAAACAGAGGACTTTTATATATTGTATAATAAATACACACTTCAATCACTCCCTTGCAAGCATGATGAATAATGAGCCGGTACACAAATCGAACATACAAAATCCAGAATGTTGTAAATACTATTTGACATTCATAAAAGTAGCAGATTATGATGAACAGGGCTTAAGCATTGCTGCTTGTTATGGTTTTGCTCACTGTGGTTCCATGATCAGACTGAATAGAAATATTTTATGACTTTTTCTGTTATGAATGTTTGTAGAGATTCTAAAAATAAACATTTTCAATTGAAACTTAATCCGTATTTCTATGTATGTGACTTTAGTTCTTATTGATCCCTAAAGGACCAGCTTTTCTAAAATACAGCTGCTTCAGCTCATGTTAATTACTAAACCATGGGTGCTCAAACAGGGATACCACAAGCTCCCTCAGGGCAGTACAATGACGGTTATCATTTGGACTGAAGGTTCACAATCATGAAATGAATAATTACTAGGTATCCAGCTATCCATTTACTAAATGCACACAGCAGCTTTCATAAAATGTATATTTTCTGACATCCCCCCACAACTACTTTTCAGTCTTTTCAATTCTTTCGAAGTGTACATCTGCTTATTGAAAGTTTCTCTGGGCCTTCTAACTGATGTCCATCTCTTTAAACAGGGCCATCCTTCCTCTGGAGAGGACATGGAAATTTCTGATGACGAAATGAATACATCACCCGGCGCTGACTGTGCCAAATCTATAGTTGTGAATTCAGCAGTAACCAATTCAACAGTCATGTCTTCAGTTATTCCTATCCCGCCACCTGGATTTCCTCCTCTCCCACCCCCTCCTCCCCCTCCACAATCTGGATTCCCCATGCCACCTCCTCTTCCGCCACCACCTCCACCCACACATCCTTCAGTCACAGTACCCCCCTCCCCCATTACCTGCTCCTCCTGGAGTACCTCCACCACACATATTGCCCCCAATTCCACCACCATATCACCAAGGTATGTTCCCTACAATGCATGGGGAAATGATAAGCGCTCTTGGAAATCAGTGGGGTGGAATGCCAATGTCTTTTCAAATGCAGACTCAAATGCTCAGCCGCATGATGCAGGGGCAAGGTTCTTACCAGTACCATCATTTCATGGGGAACTCTATGGCATTCAGTAACCAGCATTCTTACCGCCCCTTCGCCATGTCTGGTCATATCTCCAGGGGACAGCCTTGGCCACCCTTCCCAAAGTTTGACCCATCTGTGCCCCCACCAGGCTATGAGCCCAAAAAGGAGGATCCACACAAGGCAACTGTGGATGGTGTCCTTCAAGTCATTGTAAAAGAGCTCAAAGCCATAATGAAAAGGGATCTGAACAGGAAAATGGTCGAAGTTGTGGCTTTCAGGGCATTCGATGAGTGGTGGGACAAGAAAGAGCGTTTAGCAAAGGTAGGTTTTTTTCATAATCCTTTCCAGACGCACTGAAAAATTCATGTGACAGCCTTTATAAAGGTGTGTGTATATATAATGTGTGTGTGTATATATATATATATATATATATATATATATATATATGTGTATATATATATATATATATATATATATATATATATATATATATATATATATATATATATATATATACACAATATAATCAGTACTATGGCTATAATCAGTACTATAATTATATAAAAAGTCTACCCACCCCTGTTAAAAAGCCTACACACCCCTGTTAAAATGACAGGTTTCTGTGCTGTAAAAAAAAATGAGACAAAGATAAATCATTTCAGAACTTTTTCCAGTACAACTTAATTGAAAAACAAACAGAAATCTTTTAGGTGGAGGGAAGAAAAAATATAAAAATAAAATCAGTACTATACAAACAGTTTTTAAAGGTCCCGGTAATTCCCTAGCAGATTGTTTGTATCTGTTTTTCCTCCCTAATAGGGTCATTAATGAGAGTGTGGGGGCTTTGGCTGAGAGGGTTATAGGAATAATAAAGGGTTATAGGAATAATACAATTTGATGAGAGAATAAATGGTGAACAGCAAATCCTTGATGCAAAGCAAACCTCGAACACAATAGGCCTCCAACCAATGGAGATCATTGTGTTGGTGGTAAACATTATGTCTGAAAATTTAGCAGCTTCCTGGCAAGAAAAACCAGCTCGTCTCAATAACCCTATAATAGATGGATAACACCAGCAGCAAAGTCATAATTTTGACAATACGTTTAATTGAATTGAATATTGGTTTTTTTTCAATCATTGACTATGCATTTTAATAATGATCAATGCCTAATAAAACACTTTGGACATATTTGTATGGCATTTCAATGATCATTAAGTAGACCATGTATAGTCTCCTTAGTATTTTCTATATTTGATGTATTTAGATGTCCTTTTTCATTTTCTGATTTCTTCTCACTCTCAGCAATCTTTGACTCCAGTAAAATCTGGGGAGTGTAAAGATGAAGAGAAACCAAAGCCGAAGGACCAAATAACTTCGAGTTTGCTGGAAAGCTGGAACAAGGGTGAAGGACTGGGCTTTGAAGGCATAGGACTGGGCATTGGGCTGCGAGGAGCAATCCGACTACCCTCTTTTAAGGTAAATTTTGTACAATGATCTATACAAAATATTGCAGAATAGTATGTTATCCCCTATTTTAGTACAGCTGGTGTAATCTTCTACCCAACCATCAACTTCTAATGAATTATAAATTCTGAGATTTACATTTATAGTGTGCAGTTCACTGGTTTAAGAAACAGAACTGTGATGGTTGGTATAAGATAATGATAAAGCAATAATTTATGCCTGTTCTGTGGTATTTATTTGTATCAATAATGTTAAATTACCAATTCTTTCTTTATCTGCCAATTACTTTCCCACTTATTCTGGTATAGTTGTAAACTTTGTCCATTTGAATTTTATAGAGCAAAATAAATATTTTTGTGGATGTGTAGTATTGGACATGACCAGGCAGTGCAGCAACTGATGACGTTGTGGTTAAAAGGGCTTTTAAAAAAAGAAAGCTTTATCAACTTGTCTTCAATATTGTGGTACATGATTCTCATAAATGTTAGATTTATTTATTTATTCTAATCTTTTTATTGGGTACCTTTTTTTTTTTTTTTTTTTTTTATTCATCGTGGTTATTTGCAATGCTCAACTCTTCCTTGTTCTTATTGCCTTTGCTGATATCCTTGCTCTCTCGTGCAGGTGAAGAGAAAAGAACCTCCAGAAGCTGTGGCTGGTGATCAGAAAAGGATTCGTCCATCACCTTCTGTAGATGATGAGGATGAAGGTTTGTGTTTAATCTAGTCTGCTAGGTTTTATAGCATCTTCACTTGACTTTTTGGATTCTTAAAAAAAAAAAAGGCTTATACCTTCTATGAAGTTGTTCTATAAAGACACCATTCGTCCTTTACAGTAGAACTTACTCAAATTTTCTCTGAATCTTCTTCAGGTTATGACATTTTTTTCTTACTCTTCTCTCTTAAAGATATGTTCTTCCATATTTTGTTAAAAAAAACAAACATCAAATACCTCTCTCTCATTTACTCTCTCTCTCCTTTATGTTCCATATTAAGCATTTTGCTAGACTCATCACACTTGTTAGATATGAACATCATACAATACCGGCAAACATTGTTCAACTTCCCGTATGTATCTTTTGCATGCTTGATATTGATTATATTTACACCTTTTTTTATTGCCATTTGTTTTTTGTTTTTTTACTTTTCAGAATCTGAAAGAGATAGAGACACTACTTCTGATTTGTGCAAGAAGGATGCTGACACCGTGAACATAAGGAGGAGACCATCAAGACAGTTAGATAGTGAGGGAGAAGAAGAGGTTGAGAGCGAGGGAGAAGAGGACGAGCCTTCAGAAAAAGAGGAGGATACATCTTCTGAGAAAGAGGAAGACCAGGAAGAAGGTTCTATTGAAGCAAATAAGGTATGAATTGACACACTCGTCAGATTTTGTAATGACTGGTGATACATAAATTTGACGGAGTTACAAGGGGAAAAAAAAATCATACAATTTCATAAAAAAATGTATGTATGTATATATATCTAAAGCCTGCTTCCAGCTCAGAATTCTGAGAAAAAACAGTTATTACTCTGCACTCTGGGAAGCTGAGCTGGGACATGCAAATGTGCCCACAAATGCCTCACTTATGCCCTCTGCAATATATATATATATATATATATATATATATATATATATATATATATATATATATATATATATATATATATATATATATATATATATATATAATTTTTTTTTTTTTTTTTAAGACTTGGATTGCTGTCATTAGATGCAAATGTAAATACATATTTATATACACCTGTGTTTTTTTTTTTCATTTCAACATATTGGAGCATATAACTGTTATTCACAAATCTGAATTGATGTTCGAAAAGGTTTTAGTACATATGTGCACTATACCGCAAACTAACCATACTGGAAGCATGGGACCTCTCCCTTGACTGTATGTTAAAACCAGTGTCAGTAATTGCTCCAATCAAGATGACATCTCAGGATTATCTGGATTTTCTGTTACTATATGGACGTCAACAGATCTCCATTTTTTACATTTATCTTTTGTCTCCCTCTAATTTACTAATAGACACTAGTAGCTCACTAGGTTGTTGACTGTCTTGGGCAGCATCCTGGGTTCATAGGTGGTGAGGTTTTTTCTTATGTTTTAATATTTTTATGTAAACTTTCAATCAAACATTACAATGACCTTGTGGCTCTCATTGAAGTGCACTTGAGGATAAAAAAACATGTTATTCTGTTTTTGATTATGTATAAAATATTTGGGTATTTAAAAAAAAAAAAATTATATACACTTTTGACTTCCATTTATTATGTTTACATCTCTGTATGATGTTTATTAGACTAAAAATAAAAGTGTACAGCAAAATAATAATCAACATATTGAAACTTTATCAGATTTAAACCCCAGTCTATTCAAGATAACTGACAAGCCAAGAAGCTCCAAGAATAAGTTGTTAGAAGGTGGCAGGAGATAGAAGTCATCAAGAAATGTTCATGTGCACATAGTATCAGAAAGAAAAGCATTGTATGTAATAACAATTCTGGATAGCCTCCTGTCATAATCCACAGCTCATTTCCTATATGGACAATTTAAGGTGATCTATACAAATGTTTTAAAACCTTTTATACATATCCTACTGTGACCGCTAAAAGGAGTTAAAGTTTTCTTTAACTCCTTAAATCACCATGGAGTTAATTTCAAGAGGTTTGTTGCAGCTGTTTTACTAAAAGGCTGATTTTACTAGTTCCCCAGGAGCAGAGTGCTATATTTCATTTAAATTGCTTCTTATGTCCTGTAAAATATTTTCCTCTAAAGGAACATACTTATATTGAGGCACAAGAGGATGATGAAGAGGATGAAGATGAGTTAGAAACCAGTGAGAAAGAAGAGTATCAAGACTCAGAAGAAGGTAAGGAGACAATATTTATTTAATTTAGAGGGAAACATTTTATGGTTTTATAACCTTAGCAATACATTAAGTTATTCCACAAAACGTGAGCCATATTTTTTTTTGCACCCAAGAACAGATTATTGTGAAAGGTTGCTGGGCTGTTGCATGGGGCCCTTTTCTAAACTCCACCCAAATTACAGTAGTACGAGTTAGGTGATCTTTAGAGTGCCTTCAACATGTTTAGCTACAGTGTAAGCTATGAAATGTATTTCCTTTTTAATTGGGGATATAGGGGAGAAAGTTATTCATCAAATGCTTGTACAAATGACAAAATCAATCATATTGATTGCATTTCCAGTTAGTCAGTATGATAATAAGGCTAACTGGTTTGCTGGATTGCTATGTTTATGCATACAAATTAACCATCAAAACTCCTATGATTTATTGCTCACCCAACTTGTTGCATAATATTTTCTAGGAGGGATAAAACCTCTGTCTGAAATATTTTATTGTTTCTTGTAAGTATATTACATAAAGAGATCATTTAATGCATTGCAACACGTATCAAAAATAAAAGCATTATCCACTTGCTATATCTTCAGAATTTGTGTGTAAATTCCCTGGTCTTCTCTAGAACATCATATTCTTTCTGGGGTGTCTACATATTGTTTACATTATGGCAGTGACACTCAATCTATTTCACTAGCACTATATATGCCCCTGAGTCCTTATAAGAGTGATGGATTTGAACTTTTTTGTTTTATACGTAATAAAAAAGCAAGATTACTGTGGGAAAGTTGTATAGTTAGATTTAGTGGTATAGATAATAAGGATATATGTGCAAGACAGACTGATTTGTTAGCTATGGAAAAAAATGTTTTTTGTATTGGTAGGGGGTCATGCTGTCCCACTGTACAGAGCAGGCTGGGGATCACAGGGGAAGTTTCTGAGGGCTGCATGAATACCCCTGGCCACCTGTTGCCCACCACATCATTATGCCTTTTTAAACATCATGGTAGAAATATATATATATATATATATATATATATATATATATATATATATATATATATATATATATATATTTATTATACACCCACTGCAATCATGTTCTCATATTCATGAGCATATTTGGAGATTATGCTGCCAGAGGCATTCAGATTTTTGTACTCCACACCTCACTTGCAGATAATCCTTTCCCCTTTTCTAATATCTCAAGTCATATGTTTGTCTGTTTATGTAAATATTCTATGTCAGAAACTGTCAAGTACACTAACAGGCAGAAATATTTCTGCATAATAATATTGCATATACAAACATATTTCAATGTACTGCACCCCCCGAAAAAGTGCTGGCCTGGGTCTTGTGGACCTAGGTAGAAACACACTCCTGCTCATTATACTAGTAAACACTCCTGAGTATCATAGCAAGTGGTGCATGCATCAGGTCAACTAGTTACTCTGAAGAAGCAATCGCAGAAAGCAATAATGTGTTATTGGGTACAGAGGAAATTGGGCAACAGCTTTTTGGGGGCTTGAGGTCATTCATCGTTAAGTGTGAAATAAGTATACATATTATTTTGTCTCTGGCTTCTGTAGCCACAACATGTATAACCTTAGATAAAAGTTGCAGTTACCAGATACACAATTTGATGACACGTTGATTGGCCCAGTGAATTATTGGGTATCTGACAATAGAAGTAAACTACTCACTACAACAAAAAAAGTTCTATATAATAGGGAGAGCAGCGAGCAGGCTTAAAACTTAGGCAACATGTTCATATCCCATTTCTTGTTTTGTATAATGTCTTGGACACACAAAAATCATCATTAGAATCCCAGTACATAGCTAAAAGCACACGTTGCTGCTGTGTAACAAATAATAGTGTTACAGAGCGTCTGAGATGACTGAACAGTAGCAACAAAACAGATAATATGCTAAACATCCATTGAGGATGACGGAGTTCTTTAATATTGAAGCAATAACGCGTTTAAAATTTGGCATTAATCAAGAAAAGAAAAAAAACGTCATTACTTTATAGAAGGAATTATGGTTTTATTTAAAGAGATTATTTGCTAAACCGTCTAATAAATTCAGTCACTCCTAAAATAAAACTAAGCCCTGTATAAAACAAAAGATCAAGAGAAGTGTGAAGTTAGTTGATGGTAAAAAATAAGTTTCTTTATCACTTACCTTCCATAACCTTGAGTTTATTAGAAATATAACTTTTTTAAGAACTATAGCATAATTTTTCATTGCCTGCAAAGCACAAAGTAATTTTAAGATTGGGTAAAGTAGATGATTTTGGAAGCTTACTATTTACTTTGTTTTGTTTTGTTTTTGTGTAGAAGATGCCACCAGTGTTGCCTCCTCCAAAGTGGAAGTTGACTCCTCTGATGAAAGTGATGAATCTTCAGAGTATGAATCCAGCTCTGAATCTGAAGAGGATGAAGAAGAAGATGAGGAGGAGGAGGAGGACTACGACGAAGATGAGGTGGCGGAGGCTGAACACTTGAAGTTTGGAGAGGAACTAGAAAAAGAAGACTTTTTAGAACCAGAAGATGCAGAAATTGAAAGGGAAGGGAGTTCCTTGTCAGAACCTAGCAGCTCACCCAAGGCTGTGGTTGAAGAGGAAGATGATGAATTGAGAGATGGAAAGGAGGAAGCAGAGGATGATCTCGGACATACAACGGAGCAGGAACTGCCAACTCTAAAAAAGAAAGGGATGGACACACCAGAGGTGGAACTTAAAGAAGTACTTGAGAAGGACACCTTGAATTTGGCAGTCCGAGTAGAACATGATGTTGATAAGCCAACTGAGAAAGCCCCATCACCAATAAATGAAGGTAGTGAAGTTACTTATGACAAATGTTAACCTGTATAAAAGTGTACATAAATGTTGCATAAAGAAGATAAGTTCCATAACATATAAAACATTGTAGTCTCTCTAATATATTTACTTGTTTGTCTGTTTAGATGATATTTCATAGGCTCTTAATTAATTCTGCTATTAATGATTTTCTAATATTAAGTAAGCAGTATGCTGCCATGCTTTTTTTTTATTATTTTAGTTTTATCTTTCATTAGGGGATAGTCCTATCTACGGTACGATGCATGACCTATTTACTGAGTGGGTAGTGTATTCATAGCATAACATCTAGAAGAAGTGGTAGTAAGGCAGTAAGAAATTTCAAATCTGTTTGCAATATGTATATTGTTTTTTCAAAACGAATACTATACCACAGTCCAAAAAGATAGTTGGTTTTCAAAGCAAATAGGAAAATTACCCGAATAACTAAATATTTGTAGTTAATTTACATAACACACATTCTGATTGATTGTTTTATTTGTATTTCCCTGTATAGATGATCAGTCTGAAGAGTATGTGGAGCTGCATTTGGAACCTGTGCTAGAGAGTTCAAGTATAGAGCCACAAGAGCCGGTCACAATTCGCCCTTTAACTCCCACTGGAGCATTTGGTGACACCAGCATCGTTCATAAAACGGAAGACATCACATTAATCACCCAATTAAATGCAAAGTTAACACCATTTGTTGCAGATGAAGAGGAGCTTTGTCCCCGAACACCTGGACGGGACACTGTTGCTCATTTAGATTCTGAAGCATCCTTTCCAGCTATCCCAAAAGCTGCCCCATCCACGCTTCCACTTTTGCACAGTCACAACAAGGAAGAGGAGCCACCACTTCCCTATGAAAAGACTTCTGGACACTTAGCTGTGACTACTATGCTCTCAGAAGAAGATCTTCCTCGTACACCTGGCAGGGACATATTGGTCAAATCATCTCATCTTGGAAAATCTCAGAGTACTGATACTGTTCCTGCCACGCCAGGCAGTGATGCTCCTCTCACGGGCAATAGCTTGACACTAATTTCGCCCCATATTCCTGGGAGCCCATTTTCGTACCTTACTCAGTCACCTGGAATTATTAATAGTGGTATACCACGGACTCCAGGAAGAGATTTTAATTTTACACCAACTTTCCCTGAATCGAATGCAACATTCCCTTGCCTCCCTACTGGCAAGAAGCCTTCTGTGGATGAGCCAGATGAAAAAACCTTTAAAGAGCCAGTCAGTGCTTCCTTAACAATGAACAGTATTCCTTCACCTATCCCATTTGCTAGCCCGCTAAGAGGAGATCTTGAAAAGGATGTCAGATTAGTAGTTGATGATCTGGAATCTGGAGATCACATCACAGATGCGAAAGTAAATGAGGAAAGTGAAGCTGAGCTTGGTAAAGGACAGCTATCTTCCACAGAGGAGTATGTACCGTCACCCCCTCCAGCACCTCCTCCAACTTCTAGGAGGAAACCTGGGAGACCTAAGAGGCCACCTATTTCAACACTTCCTTTAGACATAGGGCAGAACTCAGAACCACCTCCTCCTGTAACATTGGTTGAAAGTGCTATAGACAAAGGGTTGTTTGATGTGCAGCCCGATGCAATATGTGGAATTAAAGATCCTGCAACCGTACCTCTAGATTTCAGGAATGATGGACACCTTGAGAACGCAAGCCTTGAAGCCATAATCCAGAAGGTTCCTTTTAAAGAGCTGGAAAACCAATGGAAGGAAGATTATAAAGAGCAGGAAGTTTCTGTCAAACATAAGAGACCAAGAAACTTGAGGGCCAAGAAATTGCATGAAGAGATTTCAACTATTCCTTCACCAGAATTTTCCCCACCCCAAGCTCTTTTCAAACCCCGTTCCGAATTTGAGGAGATGACCATTTTGTATGATATATGGAATGGCGGGATTGATGAAGAAGATGTCAAGTATTTGTGCATTACATATGACAGACTATTACAGCAAGATAATGGCATGGATTGGCTTAATGACACGTTATGGGTGTACCATCCTCATATCCTTTCAGAAGTGTGTTAAGTGTTCTAGGAATAGGGTTGTGGGTTTGAAAAGTTGACACTGGTCACTTAAGGACTTCTATCACAGCAGATCTGAAATCTAAGGATTTGTTTCCCTAAGCCTTGGACCAAAGTGTTCTATGGTATTGCTGGTTGCATTTTCATACACTGTAAACTGCTTTCAGTGAGATTCTGCCACATGCTCTACTTGTATTGTACTTCGTTATTGAAGGCATATTGGTTGTCATGCTCTAAACATGATATATAAAATGTTATTTTTTTTCAATAATCAAGTACAATTAATGTTTGTTGATAGTCTTAACAAGATATACATATACAGGCATACAATCTGGCCTTCACATTTTGTATAGCCAACAATGGTTATGGGATAACCCATAACTTCCCAGTTTGAGAAGTAAGTAATAATTACAGTTTTATGTCTCCATCCCTAATTTCCAAAAACATTTAAAAGCAATTTTATTTATGAATCTGAAATTTTTATTCTAACGAACAATTTCTATATTAAGCAGTTTTTTTTATGATGTAAGTATTGCTTAACAAAGGAGTAATAGTGGGCTTATGCAATAACCGAGGAAAGAAACCGGTTTTACAGAAAGAAAAAAAAAAAGAAAATTAAGAGATTAATGACTGTCAAAGAAGAAACATTTTCAATCCTGTTTTGAACCAGTTAACATGATTTCTCCAAAATCTAAAACATATGTTTTCCTAAATTAAAAAAAAAAAACAAGTAGATCTAAATTCACTAAGTTTACTAGTCATTTGAGACTTCCACAATCTATCTTGAATAGGATGAATAAAATGACATACAGTGTTGAGTGAATCTGTAATTAAACAGGCAGATCAAATTGGTATGGATAATTTTATCAACAGATTTACTTAATAGGAATGTCAGCTGATGTCTGATATTCCTTGCGGTTAAACCAGTTGCTAAATTCATGTAAAGTGATGTGGTATGACCCAGTGCAATAAAACCTCACTAGTTATAAACCTATGTCAATAATGAACATTAACCATAGTGATGTGACCAGGAATACAAAATTAACTATGGGTGTATAGTCCTAATATTGTTAATTAAAATAATGGTGTCATTTTAAGGGAATTATTTGGAATCCATCGGTTTTAATACTTAGCTTAAACAACTAGGGCTTTTTATAAAAAAATCATTTTTATTTCCATTTTGATATAGAAACTTAATGATGTGCTACTTTCTATCTGAGCAAAGACGGGTCACCTCCTTGTCTTCTTTAGCTCATACTTTAACATTGGATGCACCAATCATTGATTTTATGTACTGTTTGGGACCTTTTTCATATTTAAGTATCTTAACATCTTTATTGCCAAAGCATCCAATGTGTTTTCCTATGAGTTAGTTAGCATGTATATGTCTGTCCAAGTACCAAGAGATAATTATAAGCATGTCTTAAATATTAGTGCAAATTGTATTGAGCAAAGATCTGATTCTGTCACTGAAGGTTTATTAACAATATATTATGCCCAGATTTATCAGTTTCTAATTTAAGTTGGATTATTGTTATTTGAATCACATGAACAGTTAGAGAGGCCAAATAGTGTAGATTGTAGTTTGCCATCAGTTTCCCCAAAATATCTTGTTAGAACATGCACATTTTTAAGACAAAGTCAGCATTTCAGGTAGGTAGCATTCATTTAAAAAAACATTCTATTTACAGATGTATTTATTTTTAGCTACAAGAAATGTCTGTTTATTAATTCAACAAGTGATGAACTAGATACTCTTTACCTGGTGCTTACACTAACCATTTAAGCAGATCATTTAATCTTGACGTTCTAGGCATTGTTAATGTGTTCTGCCCTGTGATCTTTTCCTCTTCCCAATGACATCAGAGAACTAGTAAATAAAGATAGCATTGTCAGGAATACATACATGCATTATTTGTTTTATTATTTAAAATAATATAAAAAATCAGACTTCTTCTATACAATCCCTCTTCTGAGAAGACTGTTGTTTTTAAGGATTGCTATTATTGTTAACTTCCTTCCAATCTACTCCTTTATCATCTTCGTTGAGCTGTCCAAATGCAGTAAAGTGACATCAGACGTTACATTCTTGTGACCGTTCTATAACTTTATCTCAGAGGATTTCAATCGATGTGAGCTAGCACAGCACTTTTAGATAAGAAGATATCCATGGTAAACTAGTAAAACGGACACAAACGTTTTACAGTAAGTTTTATTTAGGGATACTTTTCAGCATAGGCATAAAAAATACTTCTAAAATTTTTTACTTTTACAGTGTTTTAGATAAGATCACAATACACTGTTAATCAAAATAGTTTGTAGAATAGTATTCAATATAATTATCACTCTTTAATAAAATCCTTACTACCTAATGTTTAAGAGAATTTAAACTATTTCTAATACTGTAAGCATTCAATGTCAAATTGGTATTCGTTGCTAAGTGAGAATTACTTGCTATTATATATGTTTGTCTGTGATCATTAGCCTCTTCGTAATCTGTTGTTTTGGACTAAGAATGTACTGCTTTTGATTTCCTTAACCTACCTTCACCAACCAGTGTTTTTTCGCCCAAAAAGAAGAAGCGTGATGATGGATTACGAGAGCATGTGACAGGCTGTGCTCGTAGTGAAGGGTATTATAAAATTGATAAGAAGGATAAATTAAAATACCTCAAGGACAACAGTTCTTTGACAGAAGAGCCTCTTATCGACACCCAGGTAGGTGCTTCCTATACATTAAACTGAAACATTTATACTGGCTAGCTAACAGAAAGATACGGGATTTAACAGAAACTTACACACCCATTAAAGGACCACTGCACAATTACAACAAAATATTTATTTGAAAACTTTTATTCTTCCTTTATTCAAATAAAACAAAATACATAAAAAGTCCAATTTACATAGTATACAAGTAAATCTTATAAAATGTCAATAATTTTACATATTTACATTCGTACCTACATACATACAATGGAAGTCGGCAAATAACTAGAAATTGAATCATCTTGTAAATATGTTAGTTATATTCTTTTTCCATTTTTATTTAATATACAAAACCCATAAATGCCATTTATTATATAATTGTTTTTTTAAAGATTGTGTTCGTATCCTATATCTCTCTAACTCTTAGTTCCTTACTACAATACCTTTAACGTCTTCCTAGGTCGGGATTTGTTTATTTTTCCAATATGTTACTAAAGTCCATTTGACTACCAACAAGATGTGAATCATTAGATATTTGTTTTTAGGGAACGTATCTTCTATATCCAACTGAAGGATTGCAAATTCAAAAGAGGAAGGCATTTCCCTACCAATTATTGTAGAGATCTGAAGTAGGCAATGTTTCCAAAATGTTTTAATCGTTTCACATTCCCACCAAGTATGTCTGTGTGTACCCAAATGATTGCATCCTTTCCAGCACAAGGTATCTGTGGTGGGATCTATATTATTTACAGTTAAAGGAACCCAGTGCCATCTATGTATGGTTTAAAAAAAAAATCTCTATATAAGAAGTAGAGTGTTTAGTTAGTTTAAAGGCCACATTCCACTTGTCTATTGGCCATGTTCTACCTATCTCTTTTTTCCATTTAATCATCCTATAAGATTTATTGACTTCTGTATCAAGTATTAATAAATTCTGACATTTAGAGATCGTATGGGATTCTGTATCTTTGGAAATCATACTTTCAGATAGGGAATATTCTCTCAGACTATTTAATGAGAAACACCACTTAGTCAAACTGCTTTGTAATGTCATATAGTCAAGCCAAGTTATCTTTTTGGTAAAGAATAGATCTTGCAGTAGGGAAATGTTTATCAAAAAAACTTTTTTTTTTTTTTTTTTTTTTTAAATCGCAAATAGTTCTTATACCTCTCTCCTTCCATATTGACAAATTAAAGTCTAAAGTATTTCGATATAATAGTATATTGATCGAGATAGCTGGTGAAAGTTCATTATTTGTCATCCATTTCTTTCTACTTTTATACCAATATTTTAATAACGTTTTAATTTCTCTTGGATTCATTTTATTCTGTCTATATCCGGAAGTCATATGGCTAAATTTAAAAAAGTATCAGACATAAGAACTTGTTCTATTTCCTTATTTTGTTCTACATTGCTCAGAATTCCATAATATTAAATGCGACAGTGCTATGGCATCTTGTATGTCCTTTATTGCGGGGGAAACTAAAACTCCTTTTAATTGTTGTAAGATTTATAATAGTTTTTTTCCTAAATAAATATAATTATGTATTGGCCTTTGAATAATTTTTAATATTGAGTTAGGAACTATTTCAGGGATACTCCTTAATATATAGGTTATCTTTGGTAATATAACCATTTTAACTAGGGCAATTCTACCCATCCAAGATATTTTAATAGTTTTCCAGTCGGACAAGAGAATTCTAATTTCTTTAATTACCCGCTCTAGATTTCCTCTAAGTACATTTCGCAAATCAAAAGAGAATTCTATACCCAGATGTTTTATAGATCTTTCATTCCAATTATAATGATAATTCTGTTTTTAAATTGGTTAACATGTCGGGTCTAATTCTTCTCATGATGACATCTGACTTTGTAGGCTTAGTATGTAGATGAGCTAAGGAGAACTCTGGGTTGGTTAGTAACAATACTACATCGTCCGCAAACATTAAAGTTTTATTTATCGATTTCCGATAACGCAAGTCCTTCAATATTTCAAGAAGGTCTTATGATTTCTGCCAGGGGTTCATCAGTAGAACAGAAATTGAAGGGGACAATGTCAAACGCTTTATCGGCGTCTAAAGACAGAATATTAAATGTAATTCATATGATAGAATTTATGAGGCGTCTGGTATTATCACTCCCCTGTCTTTTCTTCATAAAGCCTGATTGATCTTGACTAACCAATTTTAGGTAGAATTTTATCCAGTCTGTTGGCTAAGATTTTTGAATATAATTTGATGTCCGCATTAATAAGAGAAATCGGTCTGTAGCTCTCTCTATCTTCGGATTTTAACCAGGTTTCAGGATATTTAGTATTTTTGCCTCTTTCAATTCTGCTGGTGCATCCCCTATATTTTTAATTTCATTGAACATTTTACAAATGTTCGGCATCAGGGTTGAAGAAAAAAACCTTATTATATGAGTTGTCATAGCCATCAATTCCTGGAGCTTTATTTAACTTCATCGCCACTATAGCTGTTTCTATCTTTGTAACTACTTTCTTGATTAACGGCTATTCATTTGTCTTCTGATACGCTAGGGAGATTTATCTTTGGTAGAAAAGTGTCTATTTCGAAAGTTGTGGGTGTTATAACTCCGTCTTCATTTTCTAAATTATATAAGGATCTATAATAATCAAGGGAGATCTGCCCAATCTCGTCAGATTTTGTCTGAACCTTTTATGTGTTCAATTCTCTTTAGTAATTTTGTTTTTTGATCTTATTTACTAATAAGGATTTCCATTCTATTGAATGAGAATTTCAAAAAATAGCTTTGCTTTTTATCATTGTAAAAATAGGTTTTCTAAGTCAACAATTTAATTAACATATAAATATGTTTATGTTAAAGATATTTAAACCACTTTAATCACTCTATTCACCAGTATAAATATCAAAAAACTTATAATTTCTAAATAAAAAAAATAAAAAAACTTTATTATAAATATAATAGGTTGTTTATTAACTTGGAAATTGGAGATGATGTTTTATTGTGAAATGTGTAAACTGGTCTAATTTCTGTTTCTATTTCAATTTGAGTAAATTGGAATGGTAAGTTGATTCTACATTTAATAAGATACCTAAATGGGGACAATTTACATAAGTGAATTTAGTCCAGCAGTAGACATCTCGGTCCTACCATGGCCACTGACAGCCCAGGATGATTTCTCTGGATAGGCACAGGTGAATCCATCAACTCCGGTGCGCTAAAGGAGAATGAACCTGAATACACAGCCAGAGAGATCCTGAAATTTTAGACATTTGGTCGTCTTCTAATATGAGGTCATTATAACTTGGCACATAAACACTAACAATTCTCTGTAATCTTTATACACATGGAAACGGAACAAATACGTATATCTAGCATATAAAAAAAATCCCTTATTCTATCGGAAAAGTGTCACATACGAAACTCATTGATTACCACAAAAAGCTCCTGTGTATTTCTGACTACATTTTTTTTCTTTTTTCAGGGAAAGAGTATCCCGGCTCAGCCTCAGGCCTCCACACGAGCAGGCTCAGAGAGACGGTCAGAACAGCGCCGACTGCTTTCCTCCTTCACCGGGAGCTGTGACAGTGACCTGCTTAAATTTAATCAGTTAAAGGTATGGAATCTTGAAAAAGCAAGTGTGATGATGATTTTCATTCAAACAATAACAGTGATTTTTTTAGATTTTTTTTATGTTGTTGTAACAACCCAAATATTTACTCAACCAATCTCCTATCTCTTAAGTTGGTTGGCAGTGAACTTCACCATGCACATGATACAGACACTAATTTGTATAGACAAATTCTGTGTAAAATCTGTAAATGTGTGAATACTGCTTTATAGTAGTAGTGAGTATTTTAGGCTGCATAATTTCTGCTGAAAGGCTAGCTCATACAGTAAAGTAAAATGATTATAAGGTTCACTGTACAATGAATATCACATATTATATTTGTTGAACTATGAGACGTCGTCACGCTTTGCGTGGTGCATACGACTTGCGAGCTGTTAACTGGGGCGAGCAGTGGAGGCAATGAAACAAGCGGGACTTAGCCAGCAAGGAGCCCCAAAGGCGCTCCTGCGAGCCTCGCAAATGTGGGATCGCCTTAGGCTGCAAGCAGTTGACGAACGCAGGGTTTTGAAAAAAAAATAATTACGAGAAGCAAGACTTAGAAAAAAAAAAAATACGAGATAGGAAAAATATGAAGTAAACGGCCGAACTGCGCAAACAAAAACATCACACGCAGCACGGGGGAACAGCCAGGACGTCTGGGAGTGAGGTGAACGCAAATTTATGTTGATTTTTAACTAGTTTCGGAACTAGAAAATCGGCTAATCGAGAAAAAAAACGGTGGCCAAACAAAATGAAAACGAGGCTACACGAGCCTGGGTTGTGCAAAACACCCCCAATCGTGTACCACTTTCACCCAGGAGCAGACGAGGTACAAAATACACTATCACAAAGGACGGTAAATTCTCGCGAACCGCATAACACATACACAAATGACGCTACTTTACAATCCTAACTTGCAACTAACAACATTACACATCTAAAGTAGTCGCTTTACACAAATAAACCAACGGTTTGCCCTTGCTCACGCAGCCTATTTCTAATGCACAGTTGGTACATTCATAACTCTATCTCCTCAGGCCAGCAACAGTCCAACTGGTCATTATATGCTGCAGGACAATAAAAGGAGATCGTTACCTCTTCAGGCTATTGATTGTTAGATATATTAATTAGAAAAAGGTAAACTATATTAATGTATTATTCAATTAATTTATTAATTAGTATTTAATAAAATATAGAAAGGAGCCAAAGGACACGCAAGGAGAAGCTCGCAATGAGCGCTGAAGGTCCTTAGAGTATAAAAAGCCTAACGTTGTGTGCCAAACAGCATTGCCATGGCTTCAAATTGTATTGATTGTAATTTTTTGACGGGCAAGACGCTAGTATAATATATATATATATATATATATATATATATATATATATATATATATATATATATATGTTGAAAACATTGTGCCCATAGTTAAGTTGAGGGAAAATTATAAATCTAGTTTCTTAAGAAATAAATGTGATACCTCTGCTGGAACCTGGTATTGTCCATGAGACTTTGGTGCAAGTTCTGTTTGTGAGAGATGATTTTACATTTCCTGACCGCAAATCTTGCATCTATTGATGCAAGCAGCCTTCTTCTGGAATTGTGAGGGGAAAGAGGTGCTGTGTCTATTTCAATCAGATTCACATGTTTAACAAATGCGTTGGAGCTCTTCTATTTCCCTCTTCCTCCACCCTCCCTTTACTGATAAATAAACCCTCATGTTTACACTCCCAGGAGGTATTGTAACAATACAACGCTCTACATTCTAGTCTTCAGAAATACAAATGTGGTTACGTACTTCACAAACAACTACAGTGGTCATTTAACTGGAATAAACCACTGTAAATGATGAGCATTCATCGAATATGGTCTGTTTTTTCGTACCTATAAGAATGGTGTATTGAATACCAAGGTCTGGGGCCATTGAGCAATACTGCAAATAATCTTTACTTTTTTCAGTTCCGCAAGAAAAAGATACGATTTTGCAAGAGCCATATACACGACTGGGGCCTTTTTGCCATGGAGCCAATTGCGGCTGATGAGATGGTCATTGAATACGTGGGTCAGAATATCAGACAGGTGAGACACTATTACTATGAAAACTGTGATCGATGGTAGTCTTGGCATGTTCCCAATGTCTTACCAGCTTACTATCTTAATATAGGGAGGTACACTGTCAAGAAGTTGATGCAACAAAAATAGGTTTGATAAGTCCAGAAACCTGCAGTTCAGTTTGACATTACCATCAAGATTTATTTGTCCTGGCATTTTTAGTAATTGTCTCACAAAAGCACTGCCAATTTCTACCAAAACTACAAGCTCATTTGTTTAAATGTTGAAAAAATGTGATGGTTATTCCTGTATGTTTATTCTTGTGTGTTTTCTTCATAGGTAAATTTAGAAACACCAAGACTAACTTTGTTAAGCAAAAAAACTAAAGTGATAAATGAAATGCATTTTTTTTGTAAAGGTTCTTCTGCTCATCTCTATTTTGGCTAAATTTACATAAAATATGCAGCATAAAAAAAGCATTTTTGCTAAACTAGAGATGGTAGAAAAGAGAGAAATAAATCAGACTTTTAAAGCTGAAGTCCTGGAATTTTAGAATGTGATCTAATATTTTCAACGATTATACTGTTCAATTAAGTTGTGTAGAAACTGTAGTGACACTTGAAACCATTATAGCCAGTTTGGGGATTGCACAAGGTAGTTAGTTATAGATTTGTTATATGAGCACACTTTTTGTGACACAGTGTTAGCAAATGTAATGCTGGTAGCTATGTTATTAGGTACAGAGAAAAACTGTATTGCAGATGTACTTTCTAGCACCAGGTTTGGAAACTCCATGCATTTCTCGTATATTAGGTCATTGCAGACATGCGGGAGAAGCGATATGAGGACGAAGGCATTGGAAGCAGTTACATGTTTAGGGTGGACCATGACACCATCATAGATGCCACTAAATGTGGGAATTTTGCTCGATTCATTAACCACAGCTGTAATGTAAGTAGATTCTTTAAGCTTTGTCTAAACAAAGTTTTCTTTTTTTGTTACTGTAGCTTGCTAGGCAGAAAGTTACTAACACTTCTGTCTCGCATGGTGAAAACTATAATAATTTGACATTGTTACTTTATAACAAACTATATTGAATGAGTACATTGTGCTTTGTATTGGATCTTTATAGACCTGAAACTACAAGCTTCTGAACCTTGCTTTTTTTCTCCAGCTACAAATGGCAGAAATGCACAAAAAAGAGAATTTTGGTCAAGGGTGCACATCTGTAGTTGTGTAACAGAGTGGAGACTTAACATAAATACAAGCCAGCATACATTCCAAACAGATCATAAGTCTATATTGTATGTTTGAGAAACACTCCAAAGTTAAAAGTAAATACTTTTACAACTTATTTGGGTGGATATTTCATATAAATATCTATATATCCAAAATCCATATAAAAATATGCATTTTTGAAAAGGCAGGATGATGTGAGATCCAAATAAATTATGCAAACACAGTGATTTGAATACACAGCTATAAATGTATTTACTTAAAGAAACAAAACACAAATACTTGCTATTGAATTGTTCTACTTTCTAGGCTCAGTGGGTTATTTTCACTTATGTGAGATTTTTTTTGCTCAAATAAAGCCTTGACATGAATTCAGTGCAGCCAAGTGGTTAACATATAAATATAAATGTCTCCAGAAAAATAGGTGAGATGTAGTAACAGCTCTATTGCTTTTAAGCAGCCAGGAGATAACAAAAAGAGCAGCATGTTGATACCTACAAAATGAAACATGGCTTGCAGACACCAGACAAAAAGAAAGATGCAATGTGCTGTGAGTCTTCGAGATCTATTCTAGTTCCTATATTTCATTCTTGAAGAGATTTAATAAAATGCTGTGTACCCAAGAGTTCTCCAAGACTTTTCACCATAGTGCATCTAGCCTAAAGTGTTACATATATATTAACATATATTCACATATAAGTGCAAACTGTAATTCAGTAATGTAATAATGGTCTAATCTGTTCTCTTTGAAAAGTTGGTAACATCTTCTTTTTTCTGCAAGAGTCCCTGTTGATATTAGTAATATACCAATGTTCATGCTGACTACTTCTATTTCGATTTAAGTAAAGTAGTTTTTTCTCTAAACATTTGCACAAAATGCAGTTGGATACTTTTTAAACAGGATATAATAAGGATCCTAGTTTTTACATACAATGCTGTACATATTTGAAGAAACAAATCTGTTATGTGCTTATCAAAATAGTGACCTTAATTTCCACACCTTATATTTTACAGCCTAATTGTTACGCAAAGGTCATCACTGTTGAGTCTCAGAAGAAGATTGTGATCTACTCCAAACAATATATCAATGTGAACGAGGAGATAACATACGATTACAAGTTCCCCATTGAGGACGTCAAGATTCCTTGTCTTTGCGGAGCAGAGAACTGCAGAGGGACACTGAATTAAAAGTTCCTCATTTGATCACACCTTTCAGCCATGTTGGACTGCAGATAATAGGTGTAAATTGCACTTTTGCCAAAAAACAAAAATTGGGGAAAAAGAGTAAAAATATATAGTTTCGCACTTCTCTTGGGCTTGCAAGCAACAAGAACACATATAAATTAGAACATTAGTACATTGCTTCTGATTGTAAGGATCCTGGTGCTCTTCATAGAAAAATAATTTGAAAGGTGATTACCACTCAGTGGCATACACTATATATATATATATATATATATATATATATATATATATATATATATATATATATATATATATATATATATATTTACAGCAAAACAAGAAAACACTATCTCCTGTCTGATACCCGTATCGTTCCATGTCGGGTGGTTAAACGGTACGTTCATAAATGCCATAAATGCTGCTAGCTTCCTCATCAGATGGCCAACATAAATGTGAAGAGGAAATGCCGTAATGTTATCCATTGGGAGCGGGTGTTGAGCTTTGTCTTTTAATGAGGGTTTTATTTTTTACTTTGAGTTTGCAGCTTCACTGGGTCGCTTTTTTTTTCTCGCCTTATTTTGCTGCAAAGTCTGGAAATGTCCACCTCGCCTTCCTGTGCTCAACACAATCAAGTCACAGTTGAGGACATGTCACCACAGGATACACTGCTTGATGATTACCTGGCTCTGCACCGCTGGTTCTGTGCCTCTCCTTGTTTTCTGGTGTCAGGTTCAGGAAATCTCCACAGCCTATGTCCAGGAACAAATTAGGAACCCATTCTGACTGTAAAAGGGGTTTATTACAGCCACAAAGTTATCCTCTTGTTTTAATAAGAAAATTTGCATTGCACATGAATTATGAAACCTTGAACGTGAGGCACACCTGGAGTCAAGCTGCTAAGCAAACCATAATGCATTGAAATCTCTTTTTATATTAGAATGCATCTGTGATAAAAAAAAAAATGACTGCAATGTTGGTTGCAGTAACATCTCTTTGTTTGTTTCTCAGACAACTGTCAACAGATTTTAGTTTTTTTTTACAGTAGATATGTACGATATTGGTCCTAGAGAGCAGATTGATTTTAGTTTGAAGCCTTTTTATAAACCAAAAATCATTCCTTTGGATGGAGCACAGAATTGGAGGAAAAATTCCTAGGGATCTGCAAATGTATTAATCTTGCCTAATGAAGACTTTTTCATATTTGCTGAAAAGTATCCATTCAGAGAAAAAAATACAAACCTCCTTTTCTACTAGAAATGTATATTTATATAAGGATACAAAACAATTGGTACCTGTTTTACTGCATATTACAGGTAGATACTATTTGAACAAGTGATCCGCTAGAGCTGGAACTGACGACAGATTCATTTTTTTAAGGGCATTTTGGATATGAATATGTAAAGAGCAGCATCTCGATAAAAGCAGTTTTCATTAAAATCCTTTTTATGTAGGCATTATTATATTAAGGGATATGTTCCAACTATAGCACAGAATTTTCAATACTTCTGATGTCTTTTGGACATGTCCTAACAAGCATTTGAGTTATTTGATTTATTTATCAATGGGTTTCTAATCAACTGCAATTACATTTAAAGGTATAAGGGTTAAAATACAATGATGTATTACTGAAATACCTTGTATAAGTTTGACCTAAACCCACCAGTCATTTCCAAGCAAATTCTCCTTTTTTCTTAAAATCCAGTGATTTCCATTTTTTTTATCAGAAATATGATATTCAGCATTTAGTACGCATAATATTTGATTATATCAGTAACAAGTCTTTAGGGCTCACATCTCCACTGAAGGATATTATCACAGGGTTGTTGTGTCCCACTCCTTTATATGGACCTTGCTCTGTATGAAAGAGGCTGACTGTATTGATAGAGGTTACATTCGAAAAGCATTTTTTGTTGTTAAAACTAGTATAATACAATGGCTCTTGATGTGAGATCTATTAAAGGAGCTGCTTTTTCACAGATAAGCTTTGTTGGAAGTTCTTCCTGAGTAATTGTCACCAATTCCCTTCTAAACTGCAAGGCTTACATGATTCATTAGCATTACCTAGATTTCACAACAAAGGTTATTTTTATTTGTTTTAGTTTCAATCAATGTAAATCTTATTTAGTACAGCATATTGAGTCAGGAAGATGTTATTAATATGCCTCTATATGTAACCACTATTTATACAGTCTACCTCCTTACTACACTAAAGTGCCCATTTAAATGCTGCACACTTATCAGCAGCTCCATCAATAATATCCATTCTTGCTTTTCTTCAATTTCAAACTGGCTTTCTAATATATTAGGTTCAATGCAAAAGAGCTGTTAAAACAACAATGCAGTCTTTTTATTTATGACAATGCATTATGGAATGTTTTCTAGCATGATCAGAGGTTTTGAAATGTTTAATTATTGGATCTTGGTGATACCTGCTAACCCTATCACTGGACAACAGTTGACATTATCACATGTGATTTAACACTTCTGCTGCCTAAGAGTCTGAGATGTTTTGCTGTGCAATATACTGCTGTCACCCTCTGTTAGCAAAACAGTTAAAGATATTTGTAATACAGTGTGGTTTGTCCCTTTTCAGAAGTGCCTGCAGTGAACTATTAATATTTAGTGTCAGCAAATAGGTTGAGCTGTCTGGTTTTGTCCACTTACAACCCCGATTTTTTTTTTAAATTTTTTTTTTTTTATATATTCTTCCAAAGACTGTGGACCTTTTTCTGCAAGAGGGCACCTAAAGCTCTGAAATTAACACAATTTCTTCAGCCCACAGAACCGGATTGAATTTCTGGTCCTCAAGTAGGTGGCCATTGCATATTAATAATCTATTTTCTGACCCACCTTAATCAGATTTATTTGTTATATATCTGTATAATTGCTGAATTTAAACATCTCTTCAGAAGTACTATAGCATAATTGGGGACATAGTAACAACACTTTCTTATTGCCCTTATATGTGGACAGTGAAAGTGTCCAGAAAGCTGCAATTACCTATTAAATCAATATAGTCCATTCTAGTAGTGAGTACGGCAGTAGAGAAGAGCAGAATAAATATGAACTCAAAACAAGGCTACATTGATAGCCAGTATTAATCAATGTAATGTAACAAACTACTTTAAATCCCACTGTCCTTCCAAACTGAAAAATGAAGTTCTAGACTGATCCCTGAAAACATCTTGATCCCTTGCTTCTGTATGTCATGTGACTCCATGGTTGCCAGATTTGCCAGTGGTCAGTTTCACGATCACTCTATCATGCAGCCAAATACAGAATAAGTGCACTAGTTACCCCTATTATACTGTGCCTCTGCACTTAGTTTAGTAAAATGCCAGACTTTTGTTTTAAATGGAGTTTTTAATTAACTCCTTCCATGCTGGTAAACCCTTTAAGCATTGATTATTTTTTTTACTGCATCTGCCACACACAAAAATCTTCTTTTTATGGTTATAACCTAATATTATTAGGTTTACCTATTATTTTCTTTTAAACCTTCAGCACTGAAGGTAGTAATGTGAACTTCCAAAATTGTACCATATACAACTGTAAATTAAGAAAAACATATATGTTTGTCTTGAGTGTACATAAGCTAATGTGTTATTTTGTGTTTTCTGTCAATGCACTAGTAATTGGTGTGTATTTTATGCACCCTATACCTACTCCCTGTCTCTTTAATTTTTCTTTTGGGCGAAGATAATGTTGTTATTGAGAAATAAAGACATTGTTTAGCCCTCTAAAATACTAATTGGTAGGGTATAATTTAGGAAGTGTGTCATTACTTTAAAGGGACATTGAAAGCATTTTTTTTTTTATTGCTGCATTTGATAATGTTCAACTGTGTGTTTTGCTTTTATCAAAGCAGAAAAAAAACTGATTCAAGTGTTTGATTGATCTGGGGGCTTGTCTCTGTCAGCCAGTGAACAGTAATACAGAAGTATGAGTCATAATTAAATCTACAGATGTACGTGTTCACTTCCTGTTAGTTTCAATGAGTTTAAACCAATTTTGCTTAATATATTTTCATGTAAAAAAAACACAACTTATATAACGTTTAAAGCATGCTCTTTTAAATGCTCTAAAAAAATGAATTGTGTTCCATGTCCCTTTAGAACAAGTTTAATCTCAGAAATAATATACATTTTGTCAGCAACAATTTTGCAAGCTTGGACAGCCTACTTGGATATATATAAATGTGTCCAGTCACTTTTTAACACTCCACTCCTAGCTTTCTATTGTATCAAGTGTGGCTTCAAAGTTGTAAGGTGATGGAAAGAGTGGCACATGCTGCTTTCACAAGCTGGTTTAATTTTGCCTATAAATCTTGTTATTTCAATGATTTTAAACTTGTTTTATTAATCACACAATATATCTCATCTTGCTAATTCATGCTCCATGTACTTTTAAGAGGGATGAATACTTCTTTAAATCCATCCAATATACTTCCTTGTTTTATAAAAGAAAAAAATGTCAATCCCATTATTTGATCAGCAAATTATATTTCAAACGGTTTGATATTTTTCAGGGATCATTTCAGTGCATTTGTGTAAAAAAACAAACAAACAAAAAAAAAAACGAATAGAAAAACAGGCAAATATATAAATATATATATTTAACGTATATATATATATATATATATATATATATATATATGTGTGTATGAAGAAAAAGGTTTTCAGAGTACTTAGAAACTGCATCTTCTGTACAAAGACTCTTAAATCTCTAAGCATTTGTTTCTTGTAGAAACAAGTTGATTTTGGTTTGTATTTTTTTTTTCTCGCTGATTTCTTTGTATTTGAAAAGTGTGTAAATAATTTATTAAAGTGAATATTGTACATTTTGAAATTTCTTTTTAAGTTACAGCTTGGTCATAAAGGTTTCTATTCAATATGATTTGAAGTCACCTTGCAAGGGAACGTTTTGAAGCCCCAAACAGTGTAGGTACATTTTGACCATTTTGAATAGAAATCTGTGTGATAAGGAATTTGTTTATCGGAGTGAGCAAGTAGCATATTTTAGCTTGTGTCAAGCTTTATACAATGTAAATTCTGTATAAATATCCTTTTTTTTTTGTCAAGGTAGATGAAATTTAGAAGCATTAACAAATGTAAGGAAAGAAGGGCCAAGACGGGGCTTTTTTTTTTCTTTTCCAGTATGAACCTGGTGTGCAAAATGTATTTATTACAAATGAGGGGAAAAAAGAACTTTCAATGTAGAACCTTAAAATGAACCCTATTCACATTCAACTGGTCTTTCAAAAGCAGTGTATTGAAATGCATTGTGGATCTTTTGTCAGCAAAAGGTTAATCACCTTGGCAATGATGCCAGACCTATGTAGTGTAGAGTGGATTAACACTTCTACTGCCAGCAGCAGATTTCAGTAAAACACATGAGGATTTTTTTTTTCTACAATAAATAAAACTTGCCATTGTAGTATTGCATTTAAATAAAAAATAGAACACTATAAGGAATACTTTAAATATAGTTGTTAAATAATCAGTCTGTACACTGCTGAAAGTTTCATGGGATTATTTTGTATATGAGGATATTTTTAAGTGGAGAAAAAAATTAAATCAGAAGCCAAGTGTCAGATTTTGCAATAAAAGAACATATTTTTTCATTAACTCCATTAGCTTTTGTTTTGAAATCTCTGCTCTAGAGATTTTGTGGGATCTGTATAATTATTTTTTTTAAATTACTTCTACATTTAGGGATTTTTTTGTGCATATAAAACTGCCTTCAATATGTATCTTGTTTTTGAAGAAGTGTTTTTGTTGTGGGTGTGTCTTGCCTGTATATATTTGTTCATATTTTTGTGAATTCAATACTCTGTACCATTGTATTATAGTAACTTTTATAAAGCAAACCATAAATATACTCACTTTTCTTACAGATAAACTGTACCATTGTGATTTATTTGTAGTGTTTCTTTATCATGGCAATGAAAGTTTCATATTTATAGTATTCTTTTTAGAAGAATTTTATTTAACGGTCAAAATGTTTTAGAAAGTAAAAAAAAAAAATACAACCTTTTTTTAGATTTTATCTATTGCACTGAATTTTGCTTTATTAGCATTTATTAAATTAATTAACGATTCATTGAAGCAATGTATATGTTTCTCTGCATTCATGCTCACCTACCACTTGTAGCAGCAGAGAATCAATAAAAATCAGTGACTCCGTTACAGAATAACTGCATATAATAATAGTGGCTGCATTTATTTTAATCTCTAAATACATTTTGGTGATTATCAGTTATAATTCTTCAAAAGATTCTATGGAAAATGCAGGACAGCATTGGTTCTTTACCTGTACAAAGCTTCTCCACTTTTTGTGTCTGCAATAGTAAGACCAATGAGCAAAATAAACGGTCTTCCCAAAGTCAAGTAAAGTTATTCTTGCATTGTATTAGCCATCTTTCCTAAAGTGAACCATTCCTTGTGGCTTCCTTCCATGTGTTAACATTGCTGGCCATTGTTTTGGCCACCACCGACTGTGATGCTTATTGTCATGGTGTTAAATTCCTTTCTCCACCCTTGTCAAGCACTTTAAGCAGCATACCACACAAATAATGTTGGATATCTCAAGAATGATCTAATGAAGAGAAAATAACTACTAAAATGTATATAATTTGTCATGCTCTTTATGATTATCTTATTTGAGTGACTGTTTTCCATTAAAATGTTTATAATGATACAAAATTACATTGAAATCAGTTGATATAAACAGTATTGTGAATTTCAGCAGGCCATGTTACTCTCATCTGGACTTGCCAATGAGCTATTGGCCCCTCTCTCGTTATGGAAAGGAACACACACGCCTAATCTAGCAGACAATGATAGCAATACGTTTACATGCTAATCTTAAACCAGGAGAAATATAACAAAATAATAATGCTTATTTCAATTAATTTAGGAGGTTATAAAGTCAGAACCCATAAAATCAAATGGCTAACACCATACAAAATATTTTTTAATATTGCTTTATTGCATGTGCTAAAGTTCTAGAATATTTTTATATATTAATGACATTATTTTATAGCATATGTAATTCTAGAATACTGCTTTGTGTATTCTCATATCCTACAACACTGCTTTTATTGCATGTGATAATCATATACAATACTGTCTAGTTTCACATATTCATATCCTAATTGTTTAATTATTACATTTATTAGTGACTCACTTCAGTGGTTCCCAAACCAGCCCACAACCAAGCCAGCGTTTAGGGCAAATTGTGTGTGTGGCAGTTAGAGGTTGTAAAGTTTGAAATGCCTGAAGCAGCCGAGTTCCTGTTCGAGATTGCATCTGACAACAGTTGCTCAACGCTAGACATTACACATGTTTTTGTTGTTGTTTTTTTTTTTTTTTTAACAGCGGCGAAACATGTGTAAGGTCTGGCGTCCGATGTGATCTCAGACAGGAACTTGGCTGCTCGAGGTGTTTCAGCCGTTGAACTGATCTACTTTAAAAGTTTTTTTTTTAATTTTGAATGAATACATTCTACATTAATCTTGAAGATTTATTTTTTGCCACGGAGCTATTTTTAAATGTATCCAGCTCAGTAACCGTTTCATAAGTTACTAATCAATTTAGGGGCATAAATAATAATTATTATTATTAGTAGGCATGTGGGAAATTTACAGGAACATCACCAATACTATTAGAGTAAGGGGCATGTCAGCTTGGGGGGCGACAGTTAATACTGCACCTTTCAGTCAGGAGGAACCTTATAAAATAACATGACAAAGGGTGACTTTCTTCTTGCTTTTAATTTGGTTTTAACAATATTGAATTTACTGTAGTCCTTTATTACAACAATAAAGTGTTGTTATTTTTTCCCCCCTAACTCTATTATTGTCTTATAATCTGAATAGTGTTTTTAGTATATTAGATTGTATACAGCATCATATTACCAAATTTAACCTTTAGGTTGAGAGGGTATTTTGTCCATATTTAGCCCAATAGTCATAAAACTATTAAACATAACAAAAAATAGCAAAACACACCTACTCCGTTCCCAGGACATGATAAACCTGGCATTATTCATATTCAAGCAGTGTCTGCAAAAATAAAGTTTTTACCTATCCTCCAGATTTACAGAGTTATTAATGCTGTTAATTTCTTGCAAACCTCCTGATCTACAGCAGCCATTTAACTACAGATCGCTTCATCTGAATTCACAGTGTTATCTCTAAATACCGTCTGGTGTGATTGTTGTAGGTTTGAGAGCCACATGTCTATTTCAGTAATCATTATTATAACATGATTGCTAAATGTTGTAGCAGTAAGGGGTTAATATGATGGAGCCAGTGTTCTCACTAGTATATTCTCTTCTGGCACTTCTAAGGAAGTGGATTTGGCAGACATATTGTGTGTGTACCCAGGACCTAGCACTATCATCTAGACACAGACAAATGTTTTCCAGTCCTAGAGGAATTCCAGATCTCCATTTGGTGTCAGAGCCGTGAGGTTTCCTCGTGCTGCCTGGTCGTCCTCAATGGCTTGAAACAAGGATTTGAAATTCCCAGCACCAAAACCCTAAAGTATCAAAGGCAGAAAATATTAGCACCTAATGACAATCCACAAAAAACCCATTTGGGCTTTTAAGCAATGGGTAATAAGCAAAATTCAAAGACATAATGAAAATTAAGTCCTATTATTTTGTGCTCATCTACAGAAGATTATCAGATCGTGTATAGTATGCTCACTTGATAATGAACAAAAGTTAAAAAAAAAAAATACAGCATTACATATTACATTATTATTATTATTTTAAATGTAATACTTTATTAGCTGCCGCTCCTTTTTGTGTGCTTCTGTTTTTATTTTTTATCTGGGAGGGAACTTTGCATGCAGATAAGAATTCCATTTAATTCTACTGAGGATCCATGAAGGAATGCAAATTACATTAGGTTCACAGTCTAGAGAACAAACCAAGTAAACAAAGAACATAACTACTAATGGATTCATCATGAGAACTTTTTTTACTTTCAAAGAACATTTAACCCATTATCAATATGAGTGCTTTTAAAGAGATTACTATATATATATATATATATATATATATATATATATATATATATACACAATGGTTCTTGAGCAAGAATTCAGGACAGATGTCCCATTGTCAAGGTCTAGGTTTTGTTCTATTACCCATTCATTTCTTATTTCAACTTTTTATTATAGAAATTTTCATAGAGAGTTATAGGGTTTTTTCATTATTACATCTGACAGAAATTGCATCACAGACAAACATGTAGGGGGTGCTCCAGCATGCAAATCCTCCTGCAACTTCTTAAAGTGTCAGGCACGCTTGGTAGTTTACAAAATGTCTCACCTGGTGATTATGGCGCTGGATGACCTCCAGGAACAGAGTTGGCCGGTCTTGAACCGGTTTTGTGAAAATCTGTAGCAAATAACCTTTCTCATCATAATCCACTAATATCTTCAATTCCTAAAGTTAAAAAAAGAACAGGGTTTTACCCATATGATTGGAAATCATCATTGTAATTTTACGAACGTCTGAATGATGACATACACCCTTCTTATTTTGGTTCCCTTGTTAAAGACAGTATTGAGTTACACAGGAGGGGACATTGTTGGCTTTATAGGACATTTGGCAGCTCAACAGTTGTAGAACTATTAGATAGGTCAAACGTTTATTTATTTATTTATATATATATATATATATATATATATATATATATATATAGCAATCGTGTAACATATGGTGGGCTAAGAGTGATAGAAGCCCTCCGCTTGACAAAGTACAGTAGAACAAACAATGAATAGTACATTAGTGATTCTATTTGAATGTCTAAAAATTAAGTTAATAAAGTCCGTTGCTATGTCTAAAACTGTGAAATACAGTAAACATAGGTTTAAACGGAGCCATGTATAAAATGATATGGATTGATAGAGTGAGGGTGAATTGCGGTCTCATTTGCATGTCCCCGTCCAGTTTTCCCAGAGTGCAGTGCATAAACTTTATTTCTGAGAAATTTGAGCAGGAAATACGTTTATTAACTTATTTTTTAGACCTTCAAATAGAAACACTCATTTACTATTCATTGTTTGTACTACTGTACTTGGTACAGTGGAGGGCTTCTATAACTCCTAGCCCTTGATATGTGAAACGATTGCTGTAGTGAACTACTCTACAAAAATCCACTACACAAACCAGGCAATCACACCACACTGAGGATCGGCAGTAACCATGAAACAGTGCTCTATGTGGTTAAGTGACCTGGTTTGTGAATAATTAATCCATTACTATGCCTAAAACTGTGAGATACAGTAAGCATATGCTTAAAAGGAGCCATGTATAAATTGGTATGGATTGACCGAGTGAGGGTGCATTGTGGTCTCATTTGCATGTTCCCGCCAAGTTTTCCCAGAGTGCAGTGCATAAACTGTATTTCTGAGAAATATGAGCAGGAAATAAGTGTATTACCTTATTTTTTAGACATTCAAATATAATCACCAATGTACTATTCATTATATATATATATATATATATATATATATATAGTCATAGGATAACAGAGGTATAGTGAGGTTCTCCTAGACTTCATCATACAGAGAAAAGGAAACAATGTGATGCCCACCAATGCCAGGGGAGATAAAGCTTCAGTGACACAGGATCTATTTTTGGCAAGTCTACTAATTAATAGTGCAATATCAACTATCAATGATGTACGATATATAGGTATCCTCCATTTGCCCCACATTAAAGCTATATATACGTTTTCTGGGTTTCAAATGTTTGCTATTAAACAGGCAGTGATTATCAGAAAAAATATGTGTTATATTGATAAGTTCAGTTTACTTACAGAGTTATAGGCAGGAAAGTAAAACTCAGCTTTGCACACCCACAGGAAGGTTACATAACCAAGTACACACAGGAAATGCAGCTAGGTATGGAATTTGACCTTTCAAAGGAAGTACTTGCTGCTGGATGGAATGACATTGTTGGGTGGGGTCTGAGCTCACAGCTGAATGAGAGCACAAGGATATATAGAGAAAGATACTATATATCCCAGGCTGCTTTGTAACACAGGAACCCCAGAGTATTCTACAAATGTATCGGCTAACCTATCTTTTCTCCTGATTGGCCAAAACGAATTATGGATTTTATGCTAATCTTAGCATGAATGTCAGGGGTGACAACTAACAAAATAGCTTGCAAACTGAAAATATTTAGCAAACATCAGGGTGAGTTTGTAAATGTTCATTTTGGTATGTGTTCATGCAAAAAATGTTTGCATACACTACTGGTTCTCAGATGCATTCATAATGCAGGAAATTTAATTATGGCTGTAAGATTTCGACAGACTATGTTCTCCCTGCATTTTGAGATTTGAAACTGTTCAGGCTTGACATATTTTGTCTAACAAAAGACCTCAGTTTGGTCACCACTGATCTAAGTTATGCCACCTAATATATGCTGATGTCTCACATGATGTGATAGTCAATGCCAGCAGATAATTATGTGGATTTAAAGGGACACAGCAAATTTCCAATTATGGTAGAAATTAAAACTTTACAAATATAAAAAAGATATTTGTAATTGCTCTTCTTTAAAAAAAAAATCTGAAATAGTATTAAATAATTGACATGGCTCTATTTAGGCAGAAATTAATTTTCAATATCCTATAGTCTGATGAAGTCTCACACTGGGGGTGATTATCGTGAAGAACAGCCCAAGTTATTTGAATCAGCAGAATTTCAGAGGCTTGTAAAGGACCACTGTAGGTAGTCATACAATAGGATTTAAAATATATTTTTAGTAACAGTTTAGAAATAACAGCTGTAGTTGAAAAGTATAGTGTAATGCAGGTTTTAAATCTTGCATTTGATCAAGGAATAATAGAGCTGGTTCTCTCCGCCCGTATTAGGTATCCAAGGAGTGAGAGAAGATCTGTCCAGGAGACTGTCCTAAAACATATACACTGGTCTTTGATTGCCTACAGTAACCACTGAAGGGAAGGAGGTAGATAAAAACGATTAATAGTACAGCCTCCTTGGCAGATCTTCTCCACTCCTGCACACCTCATAGGGGGTAGAGTAAAGCAAGTCTGAAAAACTGAAGTTCAATGTAAGTTTTAAATACGACATTGTATCTTTTTTTCATCAAATGCTGACATTGCTAACTAGTACTACTAAATAATCTAAACCCATTACCACTACAGTGATACTTATAAGCCTTTACAACAGTCAAGTTCAATTTTGTTTTCTAACGTAATTTGGACCTTTACTTTGTACCTTTAACGAATGCTGCAACATGGTTCCATGTTTCATTAATTATTATTTAAAGTTTAAATGATTCATTAATCGTCTAAACAAACCTCCAGCTTGTCGATATTCTCAGTTACTTGGATCTTGGCTGACTTGAGGTTCTCCCTTAGTGTCTGGTAATAGGTGGAAGGAACAGACATGAATTCCATACCCCGCTCTTTCAAGTTGGAAATCTGCAAATTAAATTATTATTTAATGTGTCAGAATGTTTTAGACTTAACCATTAATTATTGTACATTGTAATGAACACTTCATTTCTGAGAGACTTACAGCGCCAATGATATCCGATGTGTTCAGAGCAATGTGCTGGACTCCAGGGCCACCATTGTATTCAACATATTCCTAAAATGGATGTACATAATACATTAAGTCTGATGATATTACACTGGAGACAACCAAGAAAGTACCTTATATTATTGGAATGATTAAGTACTGACTAAACACACATTTTTTTATTTGTTTTGTTTTAATATATCATCTGAAGAAGTGGTTCCCAGAAGCCGGGCCTAGGCATGGTTCTGGTCCTTGAGACTTTTTCTGACAATCACCAGGGACGAGGAGAGCCCAATACTTTATACATACCACCACAATTAGTCACAGTTATCGATAAATAAGTCACATAAAGTATCACTCTGTTATGCATGTTCTGGATCTCACAGCCAGTCCTCATGAATGTTGGAAGGTGACCAGCTGGTTCTCAGACCATAAAGGTTGATAACCAATGATCTAGAGTAATGTTTCTCAACAGTGAGTCCTGGCAACAGTGGTGGTCCTTAGGACCTTATCTAACTGTCCTCAAATAGAATGGAAAGTGATGGGTTTCTTTAAGAACAGGCACGCATGGCATGTGAAAGAATAATGCAGAGGATTAATTGATCTCATAAATATGTCACTGACACTGTAGTATATAGAAATGCCGAAGAACTGCTAATCATGGTTTGGATCCTCAAGGCACCCCCCTCCCCCCCCCCCCCCCAGGTCCCCCATTCTGATCTCCTAATCCCCGCTACCCCCAGGTCCCCCATTCTGAACTCCTATCGCCCACCCCCCAGGTCCCCCATTCTGATCTACTACCCCCACACTCCTCCAGGTCCCCCATTTTGATTTCCTACCCCCCACCCCCCAGGTCCCCCATTCTGATCTCCTACCACCCACCCCCCTAGGTCCCCCATTCTGATCCCCTACACCCCATCCCCAGGTCTGTATAACACTCTTTCTGCTTGTACATCATTGTTGATATGTATGATGGTAACTGTAGTAATCCACCTTAAAAGGACAGAGCCAGGGGTGTACAGCAGCTCTCACTCAGGACCTGCCTGGTGTGTATGTAACACACAAGGTCCCCATTTTGAGGAAATTAACAAGGTCATGAGCACACTGTTTTTAGAATGTAAAAAAAAAAATACAGCCGTTAATATATTATATTATAGGCAATGTTTCTGAAGTAGACTCTACTATTTTGGTTTCTAATGATCTACTTCCCAAGGAAGGGAGGTGACTTGGAATGCAGTGAAAATTTTCATTTGCACAATGGGAATGTAGCAGCTATAACTGCCAGTGTTTTCTACAGGATTAATGGAAAGGTAATAGATTACAAGGACAGGACACACCCTCCCGAGACAACAGAAACATAAAGCTAAGTAGAGACGATGGATCCCCACAATAAATAATAATTGTACATAAAAGTTAAAAGTTTTAAAGGCTTTTTTGCTTTCTAAACCCTTTTTTGTTAATTATCAAGTTAAGTTAATCAAAATACCATACAGTAGTCCTGTAAATGGACACTAAAATGCCATATTTTGGGTCTGGTATTTGAATCAGTTCAATGTATTGCAGAACTGCAAGCTGTAAAATAATATAATAGCATAGTGAGAACAAGGTAAGACTTGATCTGCATTACAATCGGTAGTCCAGGAATGCAGTGTCCTATCTTGTATTATATTATTATTATTGTATACGATTGATGATCATTACATGTGCATTAAACAAGCCTATACAAATGCTTCACTGATAACCTTTGCTTGCAATACCTGGATCTGGGATTTTTTCTTCCCAGGGGCAGGCTCATTTATTGGCATTTTGATAGTCTCTTCATAATTGGCGACCACAATGGAGCGGAGGGAACTGAACTCTGTATGCAGCTGTTTGTCATCCACAGACCAGAAACGGTGGAACAGCAGTGAATTCTGGTACCTGAATGAAGAGAATGAACTATAAGTATCACAATCCCGTGCAGAGGTAAACATTGCACTGTGATGCCTGACACTGCACTTATGTTGCATCAAAGTGGTTTAATGAGTGCTTTGATAAGTGACTTGATGCTTTACCCTATTGCCTTGGTGTAAATACTTCTGGAAACCCTAAATTCTGAAAAATATTTATCATGAATATTCACTTTAGTTTTTAACGAATATTAGAGAATACAAATATAGAGCAACCCTGACATATTCACTTGAATTGGCCGTACATTCCTCTAGTTTCACTAAGCTTTGCAAGGTCATGTAGGAAAGATACATTTTCCTTAAGAGTATAAACTCAAAGAAGAGCAGCGGATGAGAACACTTACCAGTCTGCAACTGGAACCATTTCATTATCAGGCTGGTTTCCCACCACATGATCAATGAAATTTAACTTGCAGCTTGGCCTACGATTAGAACAGAAATATTCACTCACAGAAGCTTGTAATGTTTTATATTGATAATAAATGGCAGCAATAGAATAATTATTTCTATTTCACAAAATGGTTTCTCATTACCAAAATATGAAATATCTGCTCTGTTGTCCCCAGCAGTTGGATTGCCAGTAGACAGCAGTGTAATACTTTGTTACGCCATGGCTTTAGGTAGGCTTAAAATAATGGAGCAGATATGAAAGATGTAGAAAAACTCTGCTTTTATAAAGTTTAGTGTTTTTTAAAGAAAAACAGAAATATGCTTATTTAAGGAAACAAGTCCTCGATAATTCAATCCAATGCTTAAAAAATAATATGCTTGAGAAGTGGAATATGCAAAATAATGGGAACAAAATTGTGCCACCTTGCACAAACGAGGGCCTACCTAGCTTGAGAGTGGCAAATCCCTTTTCTATTCTGTAATCCCTAGTTCAGTCTTCTTTAGGGCCTCATTCAAATGCGATTTGGCCAGTTGAATAGGGTTCTATATAAGCACATAGCATATTTTTTTAAAGAAGTTTTTAGTTAGTGAAGACCTTGCTTTTGGATAGAAGTTCACTAACTAAAAACATCTGTAAAAAAATATGCTATGTGCTTATATACAGTCCTATTCAATTGGCCAAATCGCATTTGAATGAGGCCCTTAATCAGCATTACTTGCGCTCAGCAAACACACTTACAGTTTTGGCAACAATGGATCCCGAAATAGAGGTGATTGAAACCCAGGTAAGAAGATTCCTGTGTAGTCCAGCTTCTCGACCAGAGTGTGTGTTGTGTCTCCATACTAAGGAACACAAGAAAGCGCTGCTCATATCAAATTATAATGGATACCAGAGTGACATTCAGCACTTGTTGCTGGGGGAAGAGGCCATATGTTAAACAGCACGTCTGAGGAAATACAACATAACAGGAAAAGTGACACGGGCATGGATGTACCACTCAGACGTTTCATATGTAATACATCTGTGAAAATTTGAGAGCAGTTCCCTACCTCCCTCCTTCTCACCCACCCGCCCCTATTCAGATTTAATTTATAGAGCCATGAAAATCACCTGACTTTCCTACGCTCAGATTATACTTCTCACCACTAGGGGTCAGACAACATATTACATACAAGAGCGTCTCATCTCAGATCCCTCACACTAAATAATAACTTTTCTAACTTGAACTTTCTTCCTGACCCTTGTTACTCCTTGACTGTTTATTCTTCCCAGGTTTTTGCCTCTTCCATCCCCTTTAGATTGTAAGTAGCGAGTTTCCAGTCTTGTAGGGTGCTTTGGAAAAAAACACTTTCTGCAAAGATTCTAAGCGCAATAATATTGTATTTTCCTTGTCCTTATCCCTTGTACAGCTCTACAGAATATGTTGGCGCGATACAAATAAAAGTTAATACTAATATGTAAAAAAGACAATTTAATGAAACTTTAACTCACATATGAGACACAATTGTTTTCTAAATGCATGATTTTTGCCAATTTAAGCATTTTAAATGGACACAAGCTACCCACGGACAAGACCTTTGCTTCACTGACCATGCAGGGGCTGAAGGAAAGGCTTGAGTGTCTGTTTCCTATTGGGAAAAATTCCACAGCAGCCTCAGCAAAACACTTTGTAGCACATGTGAAGCTTAGTGAATTTACCCCAGCATATAAGCATATAGCACGAATGTATTGAAAATACCTTAATAAGAAACTTCCAGTTACATTCAGGGAAATCAATAGGTGGGATAGATGGAGGGATAACAGATATATAAAAATAAATATAAAAAAAACTAAGGTATTCCAGGTTTGGTTTCAGTACCGTTTGAATTACTGCAAATTTCACTTTTCCATACTTGTCTTCTTCCACCCAAGGCTCCTTCACTATCACAGCTCCTTGCTCTCTGGCTTTCTGTTGAAAAGAGTAGATTTAATTAGCATACACTATTTACAGCATGTAATATTATTATTATTATTATTATTATTATTATTATTATTAACTTTTATTTGTAAAGCGCCAACATATTCTGTAGCATTGTATGGTAAGAACAAGGAAAGAAACAATATTAGCAGACTGCAGAAAATGGAGGGCCCTGTTTTGAGGGTAGAATCTTTGTAGAAAGTGATTTTTTCCAAAGCACCTTACAAAATTGGAAACTCTCTACTTACAAACTACAGGGAATGGAAGAGGCAGAGACCTGGGGAAGAAAAGATAGGGAATAGCAAGGGTCAGGAAGAAAATGACAGTTTGCTTAGGTAGGAAGGTATGCAAAGTTAGAAAGGTTTATTATTTAGTGGGAGAGGGAAGGGATTTGATAGAAACTCATTTGAGGTAAATGGCTCTAGTACTTAATATGTTATATGCCTCTAGTGGTCAGATATTATATATAATCTGCAAATGGGAAAGTCAGGGTAGAAAGACTGTTACAGAGCACATTGTGTGAGGAGGAGGGAGGGTCAAATACAGGTATTGGGAAGATATTTCCATATAGTAGGAGTACATTGAAATCTGATATGTCTGTGCAAGTTATGTGTCAAGCACATGGGGAGAGTGCTGAAAGATAATCAGGGTAGGTATGGTGGGTGGAGTGGTGGCATATTAGGATAACATACACTGCTGATTGGTCAGGTGTATGTGATTTCCGTGCCTCTATAAATTGAATCTGAATAGGGGTGTGTGGGTGAGAGGCAGAGAGGGAGGGAAGTGCTTCAGAGTTTCCTCAGGAGTAGAGAAGCACTATAAAAAGAAATGAAATGGCGTGAGGGACAGAGAATCATGAAGGGAGAGAGTGAACAGAGAGGAAAGGGATGAGATATATGTCAGACTCAACAATAAAAATGAAAGGATAAGGTAACTTTCCACCAAAAAATAATGAAAGCTAAGTAAAAAGTATAACTTTGTTGTTTAAATGAGGATACAAAAATGTACAGCCTTACAATATTACTTCTCACAATTCATTTTCAAGTTTTTTTTATTTGCCAATTAAAGGAAAGGTGATTGACACCCTACAAACAGTGCGATAATACACTTTCCTTATGGTTTATTCATTTAAAATATACGCTTTATATCATGTCTTAAACCTCCCCTGAGCACTCCCAGTGATGTATTATACATTTTTGAATAAGATTGATGTAGAAGTGTGATGGATTGGGTAGGAGCACAAGTGTCCACCCAGAATTATCATTGTTTTTATTTGCTACTAGTTTGCTTATATGGATCATGTCAGTGCTTTTAACAGAACTTGCTAAGTACAATCCACGTAGAAAGTGCTTTATTCCTACATAAGATAATAGTCAGTGGCAGTTGTTTGTCAAACAAGTTAGTATACAAAGCAAAGCAACACATCCCAACTGAAAAAGCAAGGTATCTTTTATTAACCATATTGCATTAGTCATATTATGGTATATAGTGGTATTGCATACTTTTATTACTAATCAGCAGAAAATCTGTCACATACAGTGTAATATCTTAGCTCATTTAGTGCACTAACATAATTATTCTATAGCACAAGTTCCACACTGATGAGATCAATTTTAACACTGACTGTCTGTGAGTGGGTTTCCTACTAACTTGTGAATAATCTATCCTATGCTAAGTATGAAAGCTGTGTTAAAATATTCTAAAAGGAACCATATATACAGTGGTATTGTATTAAAGAGTGAAAATGCATTGTGGACTCATTTACATGTCCTCATCCTTTTTCCCAGAGTGCAGTGCAACAACTGTATTGCTCAGAATTCACAAATGTACTATGTATTTACTGTACTCTGTACGGTGGAGGGCTTCTATCGCTTTTTTGCCCACCTTGAGCTAAATGATGTTAAAATTATTTAAAAATAAGAATCATTTTATGCAGCACGACACAAAGGAGAAAACTGAATTTAGATACAAACATAATTATAACTATTCATACAGAGGATAAAAACAACCCTGCTCTCATGAGAGTTATAGCAAGATAGCACTGTTAGTTATTATGAGCCCACCATTATACAGTTAGGTTTATACATCACCTGAACTAAAAAGTCACAATCTTCTACTTCAAATGCTACATCTTTCACACCATCGCCGTGCTTCTGTATATAGTTTCCAATTTCTAGAATAACAGAACAACATACACTGTCAAAAATATATGGAAGTCTATTTAGGTCAGAGAGAAACTGGAATATACATTGTGAAATACTGAATATTTTTAAAATCTCATTTTAATTTATCAAGGAAGCAATATTTTATGTATACATACATGAGGATGTAATGTTACATTTGGCAGTAAGGCCTAATAAATAAAGTGCACAGAAAAGGGTTTTTGTTTTGTTCTTCGTTGCTTCTTGAAAGCAGGCACATAAAACTGTATTACAGTATGATTTTTTAAAAAATTTAGGCCCAGGACTGAATAAACTGATCTAGTATCATACACTTACAACAAAAAGTAATCATATTTTGTGATATTACCTTGATTTCCAGGTGTTAGAGCAGATACAAAAAGAAATATAATCTGTAAGGAGAATTAAAAATGAACAATGTTACAGTCTTTACAAGGATGAAATAAAATTTAAAGTACCACTGTGTCATAATTCTTCTTGATAATATGACAAATATTTCTATAAAAAAAGCTTAAAATAAAGAAATAAAGCTTTTCATTTATAACTATAATGTTTAATTTTATTTTGAAGGCAGCAGAAATTTTGCTTTTGTTCCTAACATGATTAAACACCTGAAAGGATTGGAACCTTGGATTCATATAACATTTCTATTCAGTTCTGTTGAAAAACACTTTCAGTAGCCACTTGACAAGAGAACTAAATAGAAGAGCAACTCTCAGTAGGGTATCCCTCATCCACAGACTACAGGCAGCTTGGCAGTTCAAGAAGTGATTATAACACAAGCATAGTACCCTTAATATGATATTTTTTCTAAAAGTGCTTTTATGCTCATAGTTTATACGTCTGCTCATTTGTTAGGTACTTCACAAGGAGATCATTATGTGTATATAGTTTGTACTTTACCTTGTCTTGTTTTACAACGTGTGTAACCCGCTCCCTGCTCCCAGTCTCTAGGCCCTTGTATGCCAGTTCCTCAAATCCCATTTTATTGCAGTAAAATGAGGCGGCCTGTAGTGTGAAGAATGGTAAGAAATAAAACAAAAAAATGGTTAATCTATAACAAATGTACATTAATTAAATAATGTATTTTTAAATACTGGTTATCAATGCTAAATATAAAATTAATTTCTAGTTGATATTCAGATTACATTTGGATAACGGATAACTCTTTATGGGCCATGTAAGGAGCATCGCTTTCCACAAATATGTGTGTTCCTACAAAAACAATAAAGCAGTGGAGTTGGGGCTCAATTTATAATTAGGTAACTTTCGAAGGGGCTTCAGTCATAGAGGTGCCAGCCAGACTGCTACAAGCATTTGTTTTTCTACAATAGCAATACAGTGCAGTGAAGTTGGGTCTCAATTAATTAGCCTAAGGACCTTCAGTTTTAGAGGTACCAGTCTAACTGGTCTTATGATGCAGCCTTGTGATCCATTCTCCCCACATTTTATATGGAATTTGGGACTTATTACTATTATTATTTTTGTTTATTTGTAATCCGGCAACATATTCCGTAGCGCTAATACTTATGTTTTGTTTGCAGCCCCTCCTCTCTTATGCTCCCACAATCTACTTTTAATTAAGCTGAACTTAAATTGCGTGTCTCCTGACTTTCCCACTTGCAGTTTACATTATCCGACCACTAGGGGCAGATAACATATTGCATACTAGAGCCATTCACTTCACATTGACTTTACATCAGATCCCTTCCCTCTTCAAATAATAAATAACTTTCTAACTTTTCCCACCTTCCTACCTATGTAACTCTCACTTCCTTCCTGAACCTTGCTATACTTTGTCCGCTCTTTCCAAGGTCTCTGCCTCTTAAAATCCCTTTAGATTGTAAGTAGCGAGTTTCCAATGTTGTAGGGTGCTTTGGGAAAAAGCACTTTTACAAGACTCGAAACTCAAAACAGGGTCCCCCATTCTCTACAGTTTCTAATATTTGTATAATGTTGTATATTTATTTTTTCTTAAACCCTGTACAGTGCTACAGAATATGTTGGTGCGTTACAAATAAAAGATAATAATAATAATAATAATAATAATAATAATAATAAAAGGCAAGCAGTTAAGTGTGCCCATGAAACATTGATGTGGTTGCGTCAAAATATATAATTTTCCAGTGGAGTCTCCTCCTGGCGTCACCGAAATCTAGTACTGACTAATGCAACAAACTGTAGAAACAGTAGTGGCTGTTTTTTTCTTATATAATAAACGTCACACTAAATGCACTAATAAACACTTCACTAAATTTAAATAACCACATAAAAGCCACAGTTTCCGTTTTGCGAACAAACCCTATGTTTTGGAGTTACTGACTCACAGCTGTTGTATTTCCTAGATAGTTCTTTGCCCTCACAAGACCTGCGTGACATATCCCAGCATTGCACAGACTGTGTTCATGTTGTGAGAAGGAAAAGATGTGGCACTTGGCTTAAATGAAAACAGATTCAGGGGAACATGAGAACCACCCCTCCACTAGCCAATCCCAAGCTCAAGAGAAATTTGGGGAGCATCCCACCACGTTAGACATGCAAGAATTTTATCACCTCCAGATTAACCCATTCAGAGCCAGCGACTAAGAGATTACATACCTGTTTGGCATTACTGACCCACAGGGTTATTGAGTGAAACCTGAGAAATCGGCCTTGTTCATGCTGAAATCAACAAAAAAGAAGAAAAATATAATGTCAAACTGAGTGGTATTAAATTGGTGTATTTCCAATCATTTTTTTATTACAATATCACCTAACAAGTGAGTTATTTTAGCAAAATTGGACCTGTCATGTTTCAGATTATTGGCTCATTTTTAGAACATTTCAAACAAGCTGGACTTTTTTTAAACTAGACTTTTTTTAAACCTAATAGTTCTTCAGATATGCAATTGTATGTTAGTTAGTGGCACAGGGCACTTGATTAACATATTGTAGGAGATCTAAAATTATAAATGTGAACTGAAAGATAACAGAGATCATATTGACAAGCATAAAAACTAATTAGCAAACTATGTAAATAATTAGCACATTATTATTATTATCGCTATACAGGGGTTAAGTACAAGGCAAAAACAAAATTAACACATTGCAAAGAATGGAGGGCCATGTGTTTGAGTTTAAAATCAAATGTACATAGTGCTTGTTGGCAAAGTACCTTACTAGATTGAAAACTCGCAATCTTACAATCTAGACTATCAGTCTTATTAAATTGCGATTCAGCCAATTAAATAGCGCTCTAAATAAGCGCAGAGCATATTTTTTTACTGAGGTTTTTAGTTAGTGAAGACATTTCTTTTGGATAGGAGTTCACTAACTAAAAACTTCTGTAAAACAAATATGCTCTGTGCTAATATAGAGCTCTTTTCAATTGGCCGTGTCGCAATTTAATAAGGCTGTATGTCTCTAAATACCATATAATGCTACTCAGAGAAATGCTGCATATCTCAGGATAACTTTCTTTACAGATAATGGCTAGTACTTCTCCAATTCCTACACTATTTTATAAAACATTTTTTTTTCAATTTGTAGAAATATCTTCACACCCTATGCACCAAAGCATAACATAGGAATGAGGGGATGTCCTTAATCAAGCTATAGTGTTAGAGAGAATTACGTAGTGAAGATTCCTGCTATAGAGCTTACTCATTGAGAATAAGCAATACAATACACAAATGTTATTAAAATAAATAAAGTCTTTGCTGATAGCTAAAAGAAAAGTAAATGACAGTGTGATCTATGTAAGGGTGACATGTAAGGGCGTACCTATCGCCCATAGGATAACATAGCAAAGAAGAATTTTGCCAACACTGCAATCTTTAGTATATCTGGCCCAATGTAAGGGTATAAAGTTAGTCTATATAGAAAATTCCCCAAATAATCTATTTTTTAAGTCGAATCTATGTGATCAATTAAATAAAATGACTAACTAACGCTATGTTTAAGTGTTTTATTATTAGTGTAATTAGAAAAAGCAAATACTGAGTATAATACAACCCAACATAACATAACAGAAACAAAAAAAAACTTCAGACTAATTATAGCATAACATTACCTTTTCACCTTTGTTTGTATATGAAGTCTAGAGAAAAAGAAAAAAAGAAAAGGTTTATGTAAAAAGTAAATATTATACAAAATGCACAACTAATATGTGGTCTCGTTTTTAAAATAAATGTAATTTAACAACAAACGACTATTTACAAAAGATTCAGAAAACTGGAAAACTTACCATGATTTTCGTCCCAGTGCTATCAGTGATGAGGGTATCAGATATGACAGGATTGTGGTGTGAGAGGGGCCTCATATAGTAATGGACATTGGACACTCCTCTCGCTCCACCTTATTTCTTGAAATACGAGGCATGGGGTTTTAATTACTTCCCCTCTCTACTTTTATTGTAAATTTAAATGTACACAGCTCTGTGTGCAGAATGCACACAAACACTGCTAGGGGAAAAAACGTCACAATAACGTAAAAATATTTAAATTATAAAGTAAAAATATTAAAGATAAAAATGGAAAAAAAAAGGTATAATTTAAAGCTTTATATAATAACAAGTACTTGAGTCAATATAATCAATTTACTTTTACTCACAGTAAAATTGCATTGAACTTTCACAAATTTATGTGACAATCAGCATTTCTAACCCAACTACTAAGGAAAGAGTAATATGTCTCTCCAATAGGATCATTATTACAAATCATTGCTGATTACAGTGCGGAACTGGAAGTATTATTTTCAGTGTGGAATCAACAGTCTAGTTATTCCCAGGGGTCTGAGTATGCTCAGGTAACAATTGTAATCCTGTGTGTTATATTACTATATCATATTATATATATATATATATATATATATATATATATATATATATATATATATATATATATATATATATATATATGTGTGTGTGTGTGTAAATATATAAGTGTATGTATGTATATATATATATATATTTATATATAGGGGGCAATTTTCTTTTTGCACTGGGCCCCCATGCACTAGTCCGTCCCTCCACTGGCCATAAGCAAATACCTGTAGTGCTACAAGGGCAGATTGCAAAGCTGTAAGCTCTTATAGGTATGGCATATGCATGCTTGTCATATGAAATGCCAGCACCACCTTATAGTTCACCAAAGACAGGTTAGTGAACTTTTTAGGCTGGCACCCCATTTCTATCAAATAAAGTCACTTAGCACTTGAGACTGAAAAAGGTGTTCAGATGATCAGAATCAATTCTAGCTAGCATGCGATGGAGGGAGGGGGTAGGAGAAGACAGGCTTTTGTTTAATAACTGGATAAAACTGAAATTGACACTACACCAATTCTCCCTCAATTGCCCAGAATCTGACTGCTTGCTTTAGGAAATGCAACTCCAGCTCTCCAAAAATGTAAATGTTCTCTCAACATGTATTTTTTCTCATAGAGAGAGCTTACCTCTGGAAAATCTTATTGTTAAAAAGAATAGTATACATAATATCTCTAAATGTAATGACATCTTTAGTATAAGAGAAGAACATTTTGAAACAAATAAAATGATAAAATGGGAGCAGGACCTCAAAACTACCTGGTCGGAAGAAAAATGGTTTAGAGCTTGTAAATTTGTTAAGGAAAATACTAAATGCATGTCGTATAGGGAACAATATATTAAATTAATTCAGAGATGGCACTTAGCGTCAACCATTATGAATAAGATTAACTGTTGAGGTATAATAAAAATGTTAATCCCTACTAATATTTGATTTGACCTTTTGTACCTTCTACAATTCTGATTACAATGATGCCTAAAGCCATTCCCCTTGTTTTATCAACAAGACCCTTTGATACTCCATAAATAGTTTCTGGAGGACTTGTATTTCTAGTTATAACTAATGTAATCTAAAACAAGTATCTATATACACATACCTAAACCTGTCATGACCTGTATTTCTTGAACCTGCATAAGATAACTCAGCATTTACCTCTGTTAATCCAAGGTATGGCCATGGGTACCTTTATAAGCTGCACTGAATGTTCAATAAATTGAGACCATTTGATACCAATCCCTTGTGTGTAGTGTATCATTTGTGTCTCCCAGATATCTGAGCCAAGAGGAGAGTGCATGAGGAAGGTGTTAAAAGGTTTTACCCCGGGGTGCGCTTGTCCCAGCAATGAAAGTAATTTTGCTTTAACAGATGGGGGCTTTGTCCAGATGTCCCTCCAGAATTGGTGAGTAAAAAGAAAAAGAAAACATTCTTTTTTATTTTTGTTCTTTTATGCTCACCTTTTCTGCAGGGGTATCATAAATTGGGACAGTTTTTTTCTGTGAAGGGTTAGAGGCCCTTCTTTTAAATTGGGACAGCGTTTTTTTCTTCTGTGAAAGGTTAAAGTCCTTTCCTATTTTTCTGTAAAAGGTTAAAGTCCTTTCCTATTTTTTCTGTGAAAGGTTAAAGTCCTTTCCTATTTTTTCTGTGAAAGGTTAAAGTCCTTTCCTTTTTCTGTGAAAGGTTAAAGTCCTTTCCTATTTTGCTGTGAAAGGTTAGAGTCCTTTCCTATTTTGCTGTGAAAGGTTAGAGTCCTTTCCTTTTTTGCTGTGAAAGGTTTGAGTCCTTTGCTTTGGTGGTTTATCACCTTCCAAAATTCTCTCCTCTTGATTAAAAATAAAAATAAAAAATTTAAATATTGTGTATATATGATTTTTTTATGTTTGTTTTATGTATTTAGTATTATGCAAAATACTACATATGGTAGGCCTGTCTTTATTAAGTAGTTTGTGAAGAACTATGCAAATATATATATATAAATTATTTTGGTGAGCTCACAATTTTCTGGTTATATGTTTTTATGTTATGTATACTGATATAAAAAACCTATGAATGGGATATCCATTTTTGACTGACAGTTGATAAATTGTTTTATGTATAGTATTGCTCCAGAACCTGATCACCTCTGGATGAATATTATGTTCATATGCTGCTGGCCATTTTTGGATATTTTATCTAGATTTAATTCTTGTTTTGTCTTAAATAATATTGAGGTGTAGTATTAGCAGAAAAGAAGGAGTTTTTTTTTATGCTAACCAAACTTTTTTAACCCAAACTGAAATAATTCATATATGACATCAAATTATTTAATTTTAAAAAAAAAAAAATTTTCTCTTACTTTTCTGCACAATATAAATTGTCGTTAAGTGTTTTATCTGCATTTATACTGCTTACTGCGTAAAATATGGGGAATTCTAAATCCAAAGGAGAGAGTCCAAAGGTATCCAAGGGGACAGTTACTAAGACCATTATTCCCTTTAAAACAAAGCTAAAGGTAAATGGGGCAAAAGGTGAAATATTAACTAAACTCCCAGGTCATAAACCGAGAGAAACTCCCAAAGAATATGTTGCCAGAATGGCAGGAGATTATTATTGTGACCCTTTTGTAGATAATGTGGCCGGCTGGACTGAAAGTTTAGGAACACAGGCAGCCCCTTTTCCAAGGGAAGGGTCCTTTAGTCCATTCAGCATTTGGCTATTAAAGGGAATGCTGCTAGATGATCCAACATGGTTTTGGTCTGGTCATGATCCAAAGTGGGATTTTTCTTACATGAAAGAATGTGCCAATGTTTGGATAAAGATTGCAGAGGAAACTCCTCCTAACCCTAATATGCCCACATTTAAGTATTCCCACTTATCTGCTCCTTTAATTCCATCCTCCCCACTTGAAGATACAAAAACTCCACATTTATACCCAAAATTGATATAACCTAATCCATATAAAACTAATGACTTGAATATGATTAAAAGTGACACTGATGATGAATTGAAACAGCTTGCCACCACTGTAAAACCATGGCCATATGCCAACACCCCTACACCTGAGTCTCAGGACTCATTATCTCATATGGTAACGGAGGACTTCCATTCTCCCGTTCAAACCTGAAACCAGAAGGCTGCAGCAGCCTCTATATCAGGAACAGCATCTAATGCATCATCTGAAAATGCAAATATAGGTACAACAGCAAGCCTTGCAATGCCCTTTATGACGGTAGGCACCCAGGTAATTCATAAACCTCATGATGTACTGTTGTATAATGCCTTGGCTGAAGGATGCCCAAATCTTTAAAAAAATCCTGTAGCTGCTGTAGCTTATCTGAAACGATGTACTAAAGGGCTTTGTCTGAATGGAACAGACTATAAGTTTTTATTGGATAGATGTGCTAAAGGCTTTGAGATAAATTGGAAGAATATTAAGTATTTACGTGGAAATTATGATACTCCCCCTGAGACTAATGATAACCCATGGAATGATCATACAAAGGTTGATGAAATGTGTAATTTTGCTTTAACTTTAACATTAACTCAATAAATTCGGATGAATGCTGGAGAAAATGTGGAGAGACTGGTTCCCTGACACATATGTGGTGGAAATGTCCTAAGATCCAAACCTTCTGGTTTCAATGTATCAACCACATTAGGACAATTACAAAAATACAGTTAAAACTGAACCCAGAAATAATTTTATTTTATATCTTACCCATAATGCCCTATATCTAATCTGCCATGTTAATAACACATATACTAATGGTATGTAAATGGCAGTTAGTTAAATTATGGAGGTCTAATAAAATACCATTATGGTCAGACATCGAAGTTAGATTAGAATCAGATAAAGTGATGGAGAAAGGTCTTATAATGTGTCAGACTAAGAAACGGAAGAAACTTTTAGCAAAATGGTCGATATGGGATGACCACTTTAAGGTAAAAGAGCATGGAAGAGACCCTCCTCTATAGATAAACAATGTTGGCTTACCCTCTGTTTTAGTTAATTAAACTCTAGAAATTTTATTGAAAACCCTATACTGGAAGATCAGTCATTCTGGGTTAAAATTCTCTTACTCCCCATTGTGATAACTATTATTATGTATTGTATGTAAGTTGTGTATGTATTTTATGTTTTTTTTTTTTTTTTTTTTAAACATGTATTTTTTCTAATTAAAAACTAGCTGTATTATTTTTCTTCATGCTGAACTATTCTCATAGTAAGACTCAAGGTTTTTGCACATATATACGGTCCTATTGTAAAGTGGCCCTTTAAAAGCACAATTGATCCGGCAGATGCCTAGTAGTGGGCTGTGCAGACACAGTGAATTGTTGATTACAATATGTAAATGTAAAAAGTTATGTAAATGATGTTAAAACGGTTTTGAATAAATGTCACACTATATTATGATGGCATTATCCACGTGTACCGTGTGTCAAGAAGACATAAATAAATATTTTCATAAAATATTTACTATAACTTGAAGCAAGTAAAATGTTTGACTGTACCACTGCAAACATGTACCCTCATCCACAGGCAAGATGCATATACAACTGCCATCATAATAGCAGATAAGTAAAAAAGTGGTTGGAAAGTAAAAATGAAATTTACAATAAAATAATACCATAAAAGGGGTCTGCTACCAAGGGCTAAGACAGTGGGTAATCTATTGTTGTTCTTCACGTAAAATCTTACTGTGTTTAGCCCCCTTATATGAGTATTGGGAATAGAAGGTTCTCACTGCTATGTTGTGACTGCATGTAAAAAGTAGAGATGTAAATGAGAGATGTAACCTACTTTAATGTAACTGATCATGGTAAAATATCAGAAATATAGAATTGAAACACAGTTTTTACAACATAATCAAATCAATAGGTCTATCTAATCTACCCATTCCTTGTAGAAGAAAAAAATTGTCTTAATAAATACTCAGGATGACTGTTCATTTCAAATTCATGATTTTTTTTACTGTGTAAGCCCTTAATACTTTTTTTTTTTTTTTATCTACTAACACTTCTATAAAGTAGTACTTTTGCACATTACCCTTGAATAGCAGTACATGATATCAGAAGATAAAGAGTTAATTTCAGTCCTGTCTGAAAAGGTGTGTTTTTGGTAATTTACTGGACCAAACACACATCATTATTGTTTTGTCTGGCAATCTGTGAGTGATGTGATTATGGGCATCCACTATAAGCATCCTGAATACAGCAACCATTGCCATTTTATATGAATAAATATGTACAATTTACATAAATTAATGAATGATATTCGAAATTCAATCACAAAGCGTTAAATCAATTTTTGATATTAGTGTGATCCAACTTAACAGCAGTTAACTCCAGTTTCTCTTACCAGAACTCAGGGAGCCAGACTGGCCAAATCCTAAACAGTAATGAATAAATACACAGTAAGCAAAATGCAATGTGGTCTCAGCATGACTTCATCATTATATGATGCTCACTGTATCTTGAGTAGTTTTATGTGGATTGTATGATAGCATCATTACAATGGTAGAGACTTAACTGTTGACATACATATGCTTTTTTAGTTGCCTTAATCTTGCATTTTTTTTAGAAAAACATGTTAACAAAAAGGCACAGTATAAAATCTTAAAACATGAGCACCTGCAAGTTATTGGGGAAATGCCATGCTTAGAGACATTACAAAATAGTACAAAGTAAAACAAAAAAAACAAGAGGAAGCCACCGACAGTGAGCAAATATTACATCTGCTTTTCAATGATAGGTTTAAAAAGGGGGAGTTGTCTGGAATGGAGCTCCCATTGGATGGAAAGGTGGGATGTGGATGGATGAGTTCTTGCTTCTTTCTGCTAATGCATCTTCCTAATTATAAGCTTCTTATAGTAATGTGCTGCACATCCATGTTTCAGATGAAGAGTTAACTGGAAATAAAACATGAATAAAACAATAGTTTTAAAGATAAGATGACATAGTGTGTTGTATAGCATAGGTATGTGTATTTTTACACAGCTGGCTGAACTATCATATGGAACTGATTTAAGGGGTATTTTATCAATCAAGGTCAGAGATGTTGCTTTGAAAACACATTAATAATCCTGTAACAGACTTTCATCTGCAAAAATGTGTTTCCTGTTTCTATGTCACTGATCTACTTCTTGTGTCCGAAAGAGCTGCAAAACAGATACACAGCAATCCACCCAGGGTCAGGGGTCCTTAAAAGTGACCTGACCCACAAAAGGGGAATCCTGCTGTATCAGTTTGTGTAAATACCTGTGTATTGCGCCATTTTCTATCACTTTAAATAATTACTTTAAGACATATGTTGATTCTTTACAATACTTGGTGTTGATCTGTTTTCACATGTTTTTCACCCATGTTTAATAGGAGTCAGATATTAGAAAGATCATAAGCACATATTTAAAAAATACATTTTTGAGCTCACCCTGAGATACTTGGATTAGTTAACTCTATCAAACTGATATTTCCATATATACTGTAAAAGAGTTTTGGTGCATATTATTATTATTATAGTTCATTTATATAGCGCTGTACATAAATTAAGTTCAGACAAAGATAAATAAAGATTAACATATAGAAAAGGAAGGAGGGCCCTGTCTTTGAGCTAGGAATCCAATGTCCATGGTGAATTCCCAAAGTACTTAGGATAGAAACTCGCAGACTTACAATCTAAGGTATAGTGAGTGGTAAAAGAGGGAGAGAGAGGTGATAAGTGTGTTAGGGTGGAAGGTGATACGCTTCTTTAAAGAGATGCATTTTAAGTGAGGTTTTAAATGTTTTGAGGCTAGATGATAATCTAGTAGAGCGAGGCAAGGAGTTCCAGAGAATAGGGGCAGCACGAGAAAGGTTCTGGAAGCGGGAGTGAGATGGGTGACTAAAGTTGTAGAAAGAAGAGGGCGGGTGGGGGAGTATTATTTACCATGGACAGCCTCTGCCAGTAAGTGCCAGTCTGCAGCCTGTGTCTGTAAGAGCCAATGTGCATCATGTTCTAAGGTGCATAAATAGGAAGCAGGAATACGATGTGATGCTGGAATTCGCAGTTCTGTTGAAAGCAGCAATTTCACACAGAATACTATGAACAGAAATGACTACATTCAAAGCACGAAAGCTCCCATTTCTATTTGTTTTGTCTTTGTGATAAGCCAGGTAAAGACAAAATGTAAAACAATAGCATATATTATGGAGGAGACAGTCGATACGCATTTGTTCCATCTGCTGGATACTGACAAGTGGGATTATCACAGAACACTACTCAGTCTGTGACAGGAGAGGACTGCACATGCTGCATGCGAGAAAATGTGCCCATTCACCCAGTGCGGTGAATTGATCAGGAATAATTTATCTGTATCAATTTATAAAATAATGTAATGCTGGTGGTTTCTCAACTGATGGCGGACACATGGGACTGAGGGATATTTCTCAAACTAAGGTCCAAGTCTAGCACACAGAAGAGTTGTCTTAACAAAATCCAAGGTCAGTGGCAAACAGGGTGGTCTGGATCATAGGTAGAATGTTGGGCAGGTTGTTATAGGGTTGGTGTAGTGGAAGCAAGAGTCACAATCATAGGTCCAAATTAGAACTCAAACAACAATATAGGGTGACGTATAGTATGTCTGGGGTGCCTAGAAATTACACAGCCGGAATGAGCAAACATTACATGGCACATAGGAATACCTTTGATAGGCGTGTGAGCCCTCACAATTAACTCTATATAAATTTACATAAGTATTATGGGCCTCATTCAATTGCGATTTGGCCAATTGAATAGGGCTCTATAAAAGCACAAAGCATATTTTTGACAGACGTTTTTAGTTAGTGAAGACCTTGTTTTTGGATAGAAGTTCACTAACTAAAAACACCTGTAACAAAATATGCTCTGTGCTTATATAGAGCCTTATTCAATTGGCCAAATCACAATTGGATGAGGCCCTATGTATGTATCCATTATCCATAGTGTAAAAACTATGCCAAATCAAATTGATCACTCATAAACATGATGGGGATTAACATATTCTCCCTATAAGGCACTGATAATTACAGCATTTTTCCCGACAACAACTATATCTTATAGGCCAATAATAAAAATAGGATTCATAAAACATGATTGTATTTCAGGATATATGCAAGGCTAAGCAAACAAGGCTCAGAAATGTGGGAAAACAGAATATATATGCAATTTTGAGTGAAGTGAAGTGACACTAATTTCTTTAGGTGCAGTAGGAAGGCCCATGTTTGGGTTATCCTATAACCTTTATGGAGACCACAATGTTTATATGCACACAAACATACACAGATGAGGAAACTTGCCTCTAAACTGCCCTTATGAGTAGGTACAGAGTGATATTCTTTAGGAGATAGCTCATCCGTAATGCCATAGGCATCTTGAGTGTGCACTATCCCACAGGGCAGCCTACTTAGCTCATACTTAGTTCTGACTGCTATTAATGCTCATTGGCTGATAGTGACATGCCCACTGTACAGCTGTGAATTCAAAGCAGTTTATTCAGCACTGGAATCTTTGTTTTAAAAAAGGGGGCAACACTGTGAAACATTTTAAAGAATAAAGGACTCCTTTAAGTGTCCCGATCTCAATCTCTAAAAGAATACGGTTGAAATGCTTTCTATCAATGGTGCTAACATGTTTACCAAAACAGCACATGTTGTATTTAGTGAATTAAACATAGATTACATTTGTACTGCTATTAAATCTGCAGACACCTTTGGAGGTAAAGAGGTTAAAGCTGTTGTCCTAGAACTAACTGAGAATTCACTTTGAAGAAAGGTTTTGCTTTGTTATTTTACCAAACACTTGTTGCACTTGGCACAACTCCTTCTCTGCTGGGTCTTTTTTCTGAACTACAATAAACATTTTGGGGTCTAGGTTGGAGTCTATAAAACAACAAAGCTTGTATTGGGGCCAATTATTCCATCCATCTCCATGGCCTCTTTTATTTCTATTATTTATACATTATATAATACATTATATAATAAAAAGAGCAACACCCTTGCACCAAGAATAATAAGGCATACAGAGTAGGTTCCAAATACGGTACAGTGTAAAACTACAGGTAATAATAGGTACTTTCGGAATGGAATTTTATTTTTAAGAATGTATTTTCTTATGGTAAACTTACATTTCTATTTTTATTCAATCTGCCTTTCTGTTTCACTCACCAACAACAGTCTGTAATCTCTTTTCATGGATGGTTTTCATGGGTAATTATTGCCAATAATTGCAAATCTGGTTGCATTATTTCAGCCTGTAGTCATATGAAATTGACAAATTAAAAGAAAAATAACAAAAACTGAGAGCTACAAAACACATGCAGTCATACCTTAAAATCAATATGTGCATACATGATTATATTTTTATCAACCTATCAACATTACATAAACATCACATGAAAATATATTAGGTAATACAATAAAGCTTTTTTTCTCTTTTAGGATTTTCTAATAGATGTATATTTTGATTTGTAGCAGAGATTTGCACTTCTTATGATGCTTTAGAGGAATCTGGTTCCTTTATTTATTTTAACTCCTTAAAGGGCCACTGTACAATGTTGATGCCTCTGCGGGAACCTGGAGGAACCCATCATATGCTGGTCAAATGCTTTCCATTTCTGTAGAGCTGTGATTGCATCTATTGATGCAACTTCCAGCTTCTGAGCCTGTGAGGAGGAAGGGGTATTGTGTCAATTTCAATCTTATCCAATTATATAAGAAAGACTCTGGATTTCTCCATGTTCCCTCCTCTGCTAACACTCCTCCACGGATAGCTACAAAGATCCAGCTCTCAGGATGTAACAAGCACAACACTGATTCAAATGTGTTTATGTCCATGACTTACACAGCTGCTAATGTTAATAGTTTGGTACATACATGACAAGAAGTGCTGTTTTTGTTGAACTACACAAGATATCTTATTTTCTAATAAGTTATTTAATTTTATTAATATGTTTTGATTATTTCACAATTAAGTTAAGCAAAATATAGCAATTTATTCACTTGAAAATGTTTGGATTAATTCACAGCACTTTCTGTTAAAGAGAGTATGATGATAGCTGTACAAGGTCTATGACTATAGTAGGATTAAAATCATATATTATTATATATGAGTGATACATTTATAGTCCACAAATACTAGGAATACTAGAAATACAATCTTATATTATTGGGCTAAACACCATTAGAGGATATAGTAATTCAAGTTGACTGTTAAAGTTTTCTGTTCAAACCTTAAAAAGCCAAAAGTTTTCTGGAGCAGAAAGTGTTGAAATAACAAAAATCTTTAATAGAAAAGTTAATAGCATGAACAAATAACAGCATTAGCCACCAAAAGGTTGTCTTTCTCTTTAAAACTGTACTTCTTAAGTCCAGTTGACAAAGTTTAATTATCACACTCCTCGCATATCTCTCACTGTTGACAATGCCATCATCACGCCCATCTCTCAGGCCAGTTCTCTTGGATACTGATGGACCCTGCTCTCTCTTTCATTCCTCACTGAATCTTGTCATTTTCATATCCCACCTAGACTACTGCAACTCTCTCCTTGCTGGTCGCCCTATCACCCATCTCTTTCCGCCCCAGTCCATAATAAATGCCTTCGCTAGACTCATCTACCATACTCAATCAACGCTCAGTGTCTACAGCACCTCTTTGTTAGTCACTCCGCTGGCTTTCCATAGCCTCTAGAATAAAATTTAAAACAGCGATCCTAACATATAAAACCCTTAACAATAATGCACCCTCTTATATCTCTACTCTTATCTCAAAATATTCTCTCAACCGTCCTCTTCGCTCTGCTAATGGCCTTCTTCTTTCCTCCTCTCTTATCACCTCCTCCCATTTCAGCCTTGAGAACTTTTCTCATGCTGCCCCTATACTTTGGAACTCCTTGTCTCTCTCAACAAGACTATCCTCCTGTCTCAAATACTTCAAAACCTCACTAAAGACTCATCTATTTACAGAAGTGTAGCACCTTTAGCCTTAATATGCATAATACATTGGACCTCACTTTTCTATTCCTCCCCCATACCCTCTAGACCAGTGGTCCCTACATAACCTTTTTGGCACTGAGGACCATTTCCCAAAAAATAAAAATGTTCATGGCCCGTTGGGGAGGGGGTGTGGGGAGGAGGGGCAAAAAATACTTTGACTTGCCCCCCTCCAGTGCCATATATATATATATACAGTATATATATATATATATATATATATATATATATATATATATATATATATATATACAGTGGATATAAAAAGTCTACACACCCTTGTTAAAATGTCAGGTTTCAGTGCTGTACAAAAATGAGACAAAGATAAATCATTTCAGAACTTTTTCCCACTTTTAATGTGCTCTATAAACTGTACAACTCAATTGAAAACAAACTGAAATCTTTTAGGTGGAGGGAAGAAAAATAAAAAATAAAAATAATGTGGTTGCATAAGTCTGCACACCCTCTTATAACTGGGGATGTAGCTGTGTTCAGAATTAAGCAATCACATTCCAAATCGTGTTAAATAGGAGTCAGCATACACCTGCCATCATTTAAAATGCAGCTGATTAACCCCAAATAAAGTTCAGCTGCTCTAGTTGGTCTTTCCTGAAATGTTCTTAGTCGCATCCCACAGCAAAAGCCATGGTCCACAGAGAGCTTCCAAAGCATCAGAGGGATCTCATTGTTAAAAGGTATCAGTCAGGAGAAGGGTACAAAATAATTTCCAAGGCATTAGATATACCATGGAACACAGTGAAGACGATGAAAAGACGAGAAGAAAACTGGTCTGGGAGGCTACCAAGAGGCCTACAGCAACATTAAAGGAGCTGCAGGAATATCTGGCAAATACTGGCTGTGTGGTACATGTGACAACAATCTCCCGTATTCTTCATATGTCTGGGCTATGGGGTAGAGTGGCAAGACTAAAGCCTTTTCTTACGAAGAAAATCATCCAAGCCAGGCTACATTTTGCAAAAACACATCTGAAGTCTCCCAAAAGCATGTGGGAAAAGGTGTTATGGTCTGATGAAACCAAGGTTGATCTTTTTGGCCATAATTCCAAAAGATATGTTTGGCGCAAAAACAACACTGCACATCACCAAAAGAACACCATACCCACAGTGAAGCATGGTGGTGGCAGCATCATGCTTTGGGGCTGTTTTTCTTCAGCTGGAACTGGGGCCTTAGTTAAGATAGAGGGGATTATGAACAGTTCCAAATACCAGTCAATATTGGCACAAAACCTTCAGGCTTCTGCTAGAAAGCTGAACATGAAGAGGAACTTCATCTTTCAGCATGACAACGACCCAAAGCATACATCCAAATCAACAAAGAAATGGCTTCACCAGAAGAAGATTAAAGTTTTGGAATGGCCCAGCCAGAGCCCAGACCTGAATCCGACTGAAAATCTGTGGGGTGATCTGAAGAGGGCTGTGCACAGGAGATGCCCTCGCAATCTGACAGATTTAGAGTGTTTTTGTAAAGAAGAGTGGGCAAATCTTGCCAAGTCAAAATGTGCCATGCTGACTCATACCCAAAAAGACTGAGTGCTGTAATAAAATCAAAATGTGCTTCAACAAAGTATTAGTTTAAGGGTGTGCATACTTATACAACCATATTATTTTATTTTTATATTTTTTCTTCCCTCTACCTAAAAGATTTCAGTTTGTTTTTCAATTGAGTTGTACAGTTTATAGGTCACATTAAAGGTGGGAAAAGTTCTGAAATGATTTATCTTTGTCTCATTTTTTTTTACAGCACAGTAACCTGACATTTTAACAGGGGTGTGTAGACTTTTTATATCCACTGTGTATATATATATATATATATATATATATATATATATATATATATATATGTATTTATTTATTTAAACTAAGTAAAAAATAATTTATGCTAACATGTTCCTTTTCTGTAGTGCAGTGCACCTCGCAACCCTCCCCAGAAGCACCATTCGGTCCCCAGTAGCACCATTAAACCCCCCAGCAGCACCAGTCATAAAGCTCCGGCAGGGGAACGATATCCAGCCTCTGACTAATGAGACAACCGGACCAGGGACCACAGTGAACAAGTAAGAGGAGGGGGCTGCTGGGGGAGGAGGGGGCTGCTGGTGACATACACTGCCCGGCTGAACAGAGGCCGCGGACTGGTGCAGGTCCGCGGGTTGGGGACCCCTGCTCTAGACTGTACATTTTCAAGTTTTCAATCTTATTGGGTGCTTTAGAGAAAACACTTTGTATGTTTGCTTTTAAACTCAATAACAAGGTGCTCCATTATTTTGTAATTTATTAAAAAATGTTTTACTTTTATCTACCCAGTTTAATGCTACGGAATATATATCGGCGCATTACAAATAAAGGTTAATCATGAATAAATAATGGATCAGGAACTACTACCAGATGTGCACTCCGGGTTTCGCAGAGGAAGAGGCACAAGAGATCAAATTGGCAATATCCACTGGATAATAGAGAAAGCAAGAGAGTTCCAGAAAAGCATTTACTTCTACTCCATAGACTATTCTAAAGCCTCTGATAGTGTGGATCACAACAAAATGGGACAAGTTCTTAAAGAGATGGGAGTACCAGATAATCTTATTCGCTTCCTAAAGAATCTGTATGTGGACCAAGAAGCCACTGTTAGAACGGAACATGGGACAACAGAATGGTTCAAGATTGGAAAAGGAGTGCGACAAGGTTGTATATTGTCACCTTACTTATTCATCTTATATGTATAAGGCTGGACTAGATGAATCCAAAGCCGGAATCAATATTGCTGGAACAAATATAAACAACCTCAGATATGCAGATGATATTACTCTGATCACTGAAAGTGAGGAGGAACTAAAAGGCCTATTGATGAGGATGAAAGAAGAGAGTGCAATGACTGGGCTGCTGATCAATGTCAAAAATACGACAAACTGCAATATTAGTACCTGGCAAATAGATGGAGAAGAAGTGGAGGAAGTGACAGACTTTATTTTCCTGGGATCCAATATCTCTTCAGATGGTGACTGTCGGTGGCGGACCTAGTGCATAGGGAGCCCCGATGCAAAAAAAATCTTTATAAATATATAAATATGTGGGTCTGTGTCTATATATATATATATATATATATATATATATATATATATATATATAATTGTTGTGGTGAACTACCTACTCATAAGATCCACAACACAAGCTGAGATCCCGCTCCATGCTGATGATAGCCAGTAAGCTTGAAACAGCTGTACATGGATAGGATTCTCAGCTTGTGTATAATCCATGCTTGGCTTTGCATTAAAGCTGTGTAATACAGCATGCATAAGCTTAAAGGAAGCCATGTTTGAAAATGGCTTTGGATTGAAGAGAGAGGCATTTTTGGGCACATTTGCATATCCCAGCTCAGCTTCCCAGAATGCAGTGTAATAACTGTTTTTCTCGGAAATTCTGAGCTGGAAGCAGATTTTTTAACTTGCTTTAGACATTCAAATGTGAACACAGTACTATTTATATATATTTGTACGCATTTACATTTACATCTATATATATTATAGTACTATAAATACTTTTTTACCTGTCCGGTGCTGCACTCCACTTCCTGGGGTGAGAAGGGTCCACTGCAGGTCGGAGTTTCGAAGGGTTCACTGCAGGTCAGAGGGCCGATGGGGCCACAGAGGTCCGAGGGGCACAAGGGCCACGGAGAGCAGAGGGAGGCCACACAGGTCCCTGAGGGGCCACAGGGGGATGAGGGAGGCCGCAGAGGTCCACGAGGGACCACAAGTGGTCCTCTGGAGCCATAAGAGGCCGTGGGGGCGACAGGGCCTGTGAGGGGCACAGTGGGGGTCACAGTGGGCTATAAGAAGCTGCAGGTGACCCACAGGAGGTCCGCAGGGGAATTCCCTGATGTTTAAATGGAAGGCGACTGTCCTTTCTAAACATTAATTAATTTTCTCCTCTTCAGCTTCTGACATCATTGCTTCTCAGTAAAGGTTCTAGTTAAATGTTTATTTATTTGTGTATTAGATTCAGGGTTGGGAATAGATTATTCCAATTTTAGTTGATTCTATAGCCATCCGATTCAGTAAGCGCCCCCTCTGGCGAATGTTTGCCTTTGCAGGCTTGCAAATATACTTACAAACAATTTTACATTTAAAAATGCAAATTGCTCGCCCCCTATAGTGCACATTCACTATAACTATAACACCACTAAAAACATCACTTGACCATAATGTAACAATAAAAGTGCATGGAATGTGACTGTAGCTCACATGCACAAGTGTCTAATGAGTATGTTCATTACATTAACATTTGAAAGTATTATATCTTAAAAACGCTTAAACTAAAAAATTCCAAAAAAGGCATGTAGACTTTTTACATCAGTATTAAATTGTCTTATTGTTTTGTTTGTATGCCACATGGAGAAGATAATGGTTGTGGAGATCAGCGCTATGGAATATGTTGACATGTTACAAATTAAAGTTAATAATAATAATAATAATAATAATAATAATAATCATCTGAGGAAAGAAAGATATCTGAGGTGCAGATCCATGCTAAATGCTAAAATTATATTTCCATCGACAAAACAATACTCACTAGTCAGACAATATTGTGTGAATTAAAAGGCCATTTACCTTACTGTAAGTGATCTTCATGGTGTAAAAGAGCGCAGATTGTATGTTAAAAAATGTTTTTCATTTACACTAACAGGTAAAATAAAAATCTAAAATTTAAGCTTGTTTACATACAAAGTACAGATAGCCAACCTGTGCAATGAAGAATTATAGCAGGTTTTCTCTGCACTCAGGAATGCACTTACCAGTTAACCCATAATTTACCTGTTTAGGCGATTCCAGCGTTTTAGATTTGTCAATGGTTTTATTCCTTTTATTTATGTATATTTGCTCACTACACTGAGATGTATCTGGGGGTCTGGCTGGGGACACATGTAAACACAGATTTGATTTTATCTGATTTCTCAGTGAAAAATGCACATATTTTAAAAATTAAAAAAGTACTTCAATATGCTTTTAGGAGATCTTTACAATGGTGTGGTCTGAATTGTGCTGAATTAAGTGACCCTTTAACAGTTTGTGCATCCCCACATTTCCCAAATTTTCCTTTTGTGTCCATTTTTTGGAGGGACCACCTGGGAACCCTAATATCTGAAGATCGTTTTAGTATAGAAAACAGAATATGAATAGAATATACTGAATATACTGTTGGTTTACAATGCTCTTTAAAACAGCACAGTACAGTGAAGCACGTTTATTTTCTGGTCTTTCTACCCATTAGTAGCTGCAAACTTTCTCAAACAATACCATGACATTTTACACAAAACAAAAAGTGCATGTGATGTACTGGAAATGAGTATTTAAGCCTAATTGGGTAATTATTTGTATAATGTTAAAAACTAAAATTAGTAAGTCACTCTCAGTGAATTAAAACGGTGTTACCATTATTATTATTATGTTAGTTTCGGTCCATATATATATTGAATGTTTTGCTTTTAGGATTATAGTTTCGCATTTAACATTACGCAGGATGTTTGTCCTTCCCCGCGCCCCGTACTTGTAGTATTCCCTTGTCGTTTTCCGTACTTGTAGTTTTCTTGTCATCTCACTGTGCTATGTCGGAAGCTGCTGGTCACAGCGAGCCTGCAGTCACCATGCGAGATGTACAGCAGCTCATAACCAAGAAGGATGAGATCGAGACGCAGATTAAGGCTTTGTTTGATGTCTTGGAGGATGTAAGTGTGTAGGAGGCTGGGATCATGTCTGTGTGGCGTTTGGCTGTGTCATGGTGCCACTACTGGCCATTATAGGATCGGTTCAGGGAGCTCCCTGTGCAGAGTAGGGCATGATTATATTAATAAATACAAAATAAAACAAGTTATATATATATATATATATATATATATATATATATATATATATATATATATATATATATTCTTACATATGAGTAGAAAGTGCCTAATTTATTAAGAGTATTGAGTTTTAATTTATAGTTAAGTACAGATATTACACTATCAACAAAGGTCTGCATAGTTAGGGCCATGGTATTCCCAGTAGTAATATACGGATGTGAGAGCGGTATGGTAAAGAAGTCTGAGTGCTGTAGAATTGACGCCTTTGAATTGTAGTGCTGGTGAAAACCACTTAAGAGTCCGTTGGACTTGCGAGAAGATCCAATAAATCAGTACATCGGGAAATCAAGACAAACTGTTCACTGGAAGGTATGATCATGAGGCTGACGCTCACATTTTTTGGCCATATCAAGAGAAGGCAAGATTCCCTAGAAAAGACTCTTATGCTGAGAAAGAGTTAGGGCAGTTGAAAAAGGTGGAAGCAGAGGTGGATAGATGAGGTCACTGAAGCAAAAAACATGAGCTTGATGGTGCTCAGAGTGGCAGTAGCTGACAGATTTGCCTGGCGTGCAGCTGTCCATAAGGTTACAGAGAGTTGAACACGACTGACCAAATAAACAACAAACTGCAAATTGTAATAGAATTGATTAAATGACACTGTAGTCCTACATTTCTATCATGCATTTATTTTTTATTATCCTTTATTTGTTACACAAAACTCTGTTAATATGAATTTTTTTAGAATCTATCCCTCTTTGCCTGCACATTTCTTCTGCAGCACTGACAGCTGCAGTTAGAGGTGCCATCCGCCAGAGGGCGCTGTCCGTTTTCAGGCGCCATCAATTTTTGCTATGTTTGGCCCGGGCACTTGGCCCCCCAGGGACTCGGGGCGCCTCTCATAGCTGAAGGCCTCTTCTGTCGGTGCGCCTGATATGCTATTTTCAGCAGTATCTGAAAATCGTCAGCGCCATCTGTCGGTTCGGTGGAGGAACTGCAGCTGTCAGATTTTGCAATCGTGAAGAGGGAAAGGACCAAACTTTATTATAGGACATTTTCTTTCACGAAATACAGTTTCTAAAATCATAATATTTACAATGAGAAAGCATTTGAGCATATAATCTAAGGGAATCCTCCTGATTCTTATGGAGAGCTCTTTCTGTATAACAATATTATTCTCTTTATATCCATATTTATTTTCTTCATTATTATTACACTCATTTTTCTGCTTAGTGAACCAGACAGTCTATCTGATGCATTTAAAAGTTTTCTCTTGGATCTTTCTTAAATTCTTTTCAATAGTTTTTATAATTTTCACATTAATCTTATGATCTAGGAAATACCATCTAAGAAAAGGGATAGAGGAAAAGCAGGCCTATAACCCCTCCTCACTGGAAGGCTCACTAGTTGATGCCCCAAAGCTGACTTGTATGATCTAATGTATAACAGAATGAAAAAAGAAGTATCCCTCAGAATGGGACACAAACGATCCCCAAGTAACAAACCTCATTAGGAGAATAGATGTAACTTTATTAACTATCAACATACATAAATATTGCTCATAATAAACTCCAATAGATCCTTAAAATATTTCAAGTAAAACCATGGGACTCGCATAAGCCCCCTATAAGGACTAGAGAATCCCATTAATGAACTGCCTAACAGCCGTTTCGTCACTTGGGCCAGCTTTCTTAAAGGCAAAATTGCTTTCCTTTAATAAAGTTTTTCAAATTAACAGAGTTTATTTGTAATGCGCCAACATATTTTATAGCGCTATACACGGGTTATGCACAAAGCAAAATTCAAGATTGACACATGAAAAAGGGATGGAGAGCCCTAACTATTTTTTTTATAAATATTTTTATTTCAGAAAGACATTTTTACATATAAGATTAAAAAAGACATATACATATACACATATTTGTAAGTGGGGTTCCTCAGGGTTCAGTATTAGGTCCTCTCCTTTTTAACATATTTATTAATGACTTAGAGGTGGGATTGGAGTGTGGGGTCTCCATTTTCGCTGATGACACAAAGTTGTGCAAGGTAATTTAAATCAGAAAAGGATGTGCTTTCCCTCCAAGGGGATTTACATAAAATTGAGGAATGGGCATCTAAATGGCAGATGAGATTTAATACAAATAAATGTAAAGTTATGCATCTGGGAAGGAAAAATAGCCATGCAATTTATAATCTTAATGGAGCAAATCTAGGGGTATCAGATATTGAAAGGGATTTGGGAGTGCTTGTGGACAACCACCTAGGTAACAGTGCTCAAAGCCAAGCAGCAGCTGCAAAGGCAAATAAAATATTAGCATGTATTAAGAAGGGTATAGAAGCCAGGGAAGCAAATATAATTCTGTCACTATACAAATCTCTAGTACGCCCTTATTTGGAATATGGAGTACAATTTTGGGCACCACTTCATAAAAAGGACATTTTAGAGCTGGAAAAGGTACAGAGAAGGACAACAAAACTAATAAGGGGAATGGAGGGGCTGAGTTATGAAGAAAGACTAAGCAAATTAAACTTATTTTCTCTAGAAAAAAGGCGTCTACGAGGGGATATGATTACCTTATATAAATACATCCAGGGTCAGTATAAAGATTTGTCAAGGGAGCTTTTTTTGCCAAGAGGCAAACTGACAAGAGGACATCCCTTGAGGTTAGAAGTAAAAAGATTTAAAAGAAAGAAAAGGGTTCTTCACAGTAAGGGTGGTTAATCTGTGGAATTCTCTACCAGAGGAGGAGGTGAAAGCGGATTCGATAGATAACTTTAAAAGGGGACTAGATTTATTTCTAATTAAAAAGGGAATTCAGGGTTATCATGGATAATTAGAGAGACAGTAATGATCCAAATTTTTTAACATTTCCCCTTTAGACAATTGGCTAAGTCTCACTTGTTTTTTTTTTTTCTTTCCTATTTGCCTTCCTCTGGACCGATTAATAATAATAAAAAAACAAAAAAAACAACAACAAAAAACATTAAATAATTGATTAATAATTAATTAACAACTAATGAATTAATAGTTAATCCGCATATTGCAGATCAAAGGAGATCTTAAAAGGTTGAACTTGATGGACTGAAAGTCTTTTTTCAACCTTAAATACTATGGGCCTCATTCTATTAGCGGCCGCAGCCGTTGAGGGGCCGCAAGGACCGGCCGCAAGCTATTCTGCTATTCTATTCCCTTACGGCCGGGGGCTCCGGCAGGCTTGCGGCCGGTGCCTTGCTATCACTTGCGGCCGCTCGCGCCAGAGGAAAGCCTTTGATCTAAAACGGCCGCAAGAGTTTCGGCCGTAAGAAATTCCTATTTGCAATTCAATTGCTCCGGGAAACCTCTCTGCAAGGCTAAAAACGAGCCGCTGCTTACTTGCAGGAAAGAGGTCTCGCTAGCACCAATTTAGCACATAAAATAGCTCAAATAAAGCCATCCTCCTGCACTTTGAGAAGACTATAAAGGGATTTTAGGTGTTAGAAAAAATAGCACATAATTATCCTGTACTCAAATCCGTAAAATATTTTATTTTTAATATCCGTAAAATATCCATGTAAAAAGTCCAGAGTGCTTGGAGCACTTCAGACCCACCCACGCCGCAGCCGGAAAATAAACAGTTAATTTGAACTCGGGTTTGGGCTGATGTGCAAGCTTGAGAGTGGGTTCCTTTTAATCCTCATGTCCCCCAATATGATCCCTAGCATTTACAGAGCTGTACAGTGCAGGCTTGAATTTATTTTTGCGTTTTTAGATTTCACAGCTTACGTCCGGTTCCAAGATATGCGGCCGGCCGTAAAAGGAGATCCTTGCGGGGCCGTATAATAGAATCGCGAGTTAACAGAACCCCCGCAAGGAATCGCAGCCTTACGGCCGATTTACGGCCGCTAATAGAATGAGGCCCTTTGTAACTATGTAACTATATATGTAAGAACCACAAAAGAACAAGAAGGAAGAATATTTTTCCATTTCTTAAAATTATTTGGAGGCAGTTCCTCAGTTAAGCAAAAAGGTTTAAAAATGAGGAGAGCCCTAACTTTAAACTTAAAATGTTATGTACATAGAGCTTGTTCCCAGAGCATGTGATTTGGTGCATTTCTAGCCACAAGCATGTGATTTATTACCATACATTTGAATGTAAATTTAGCTAAGCAACCATAGATAACACCTCCTCTAAAGTTTGTCTCAATTCACAAGTAAGATCAGGGAAAATGAGATACATTGCTCTTCATCTATTTCTGTGTTGCTTTGAATATAACTTTCTTGATATTATATAATTATGTACTCTTTTTTTTGTAATGTGTAAAATATACTCTATAAATGCCTAATGGTGGACCACAATACCATACAGCAGAATTCTGTTTTGATTCCTAAACTCTATATTCCATGTTCCATTTTGTAGCAAAAAGGCATCGGAATGGATGGACCACTGGTGGACAGAGAAGGATACCCCAGATCGGATATAGACGTTTATCAAGTCCGTACAGCAAGACATAATATTATATGTAAGCTCCAAAATTCAAATCCTAACTGTTTTATATCTTTGAGAAATAATATAATATCCTGGCAGAAGTTTTACATGTTATATGTGTTTATTGGTGTATGGGGAGGAGTAATGTCAGTAATTATACTGAATACAATCCATATTATAATTGAAGTGCTGATCTTGATGCACATGTGTAGAAGATAGTGTGTCATATTTTGTGCTTCTATGTCTCTATTACTTTTTTGTGTTATTAAAAGTAGTCTTCAATATCTTTTAACAGACTCTGAAATGTTATTTTCTCCATAGGATCAAATCAAATAATGCATCTAAAGCAATATGGGAAGCAAAGTATTATAGGACAAAATAATGCTATTAAAGGGACATGGCAGAGGGTGGAAATATGGTATAATACAAACTTATATTTATTAACAAGTAGCATTGTATTAAAGAAAACTTACTTTGAAGTTTGGAATTTTTACTTGTCAATCAGCCTCATTAAGGACAGAGTGACATCTCTGTAATGGGTAACTATTAACCATACTTACCCTCTGGGTCTCTGCGTGTATTCTGTTCACTCTAAAGTCATATGTAAAGGAGAACACAGAGCATGTTCAGACCCCAGGATGTAACTTAGCTCATACATCCATATTAAATAATACTTGGAACCTCTGCTGTGTCATTTTAAGATGTTCTAAATTCACCCTAAAGCTGAGCCACTACTAGTGTATAATGCTGCAATCGGACAGTGACATGCTGTGTGTCTGAGCATCAGGAGACACTGATAGTAGGAAGCTTGCTCCCTGTGGTGTGGCCTTAGGTCACATCTGTACAACACTACACCATACATGAGAGAGAACAATTACGTTAAGGACGATAAACATATATGTCAATAAAACAGAACCTTCCTAAAGAGTCCTGTTAAAGTGACATTCCAGTTGGTTGTGTTCACTTTAGACTATTGTGTTCTGATTGTATGTTCTCAGGTTTGCAGAACGATCACAGATCCATCATGAAGGAGATAGAAGAAGCACTGCACAATCTACATGCACGAGACAAACAAAAGCGCGAGAAAGATGAAGCCGAGGCAGAAGCAGAAGCATTACAGCGACATCAAGTCTTGCCTGTGGCCTTTGCTAGAGTAGATACAGTCACCCCAGGATCTCCTGCCAGTATGTCGGTACGTGCTCTACACTGTCACTGAAAGTCTAGTTTTTTTTTCCCAATTTAATATCTGGTTTTCTTAACACAAATAGTTCCTTTATTATCACACATCACAAAGGATGTGGGTGATATGTCTCTTATAACAATTTAAAGGGACACTAAGTCTAAAAAGTACATGGCACATTTTAAAACAATTACTATGATATCCTTATTTGTCCTCCATTGTTTTATCCCTTGCTGAACTGCAGCTTTTTCAGCAGAACTGAATTTAAATCTTATCTGCATCTAAGATCTCCTCTCATTCCACCTCTCAAATTACGTTAATAAAAAATGAACTATGGCTGCTTCAATAAAGTTATTGTATTCATTTTTTCTAAAACCAGTTTGCCCATTATCAAGACAGATATTTCTTCATTTTTTATTCTATTGTTATGAAGATAGATAAAATGCAATTACAACCAAAAGTCAAATAAAAATGTTGTTTTCTACATAAAATGTAAATATGACATACATACTATGGGATGAAGTTAAAGTATGTCATACTTTATACCTAGATTATGCAAAAGAAAATGCGTTGTTGTAATAACAAAAACATATGAATATATTTAATGCATAATACCTTTTTAATGTTCTATTTTTTGACAAGTTTGAGGGGGGGGGGGGAGGAGAGAAAAGAAAGTGACAAGAGCAATGAGGCTTGCTATTCTTGTGGAGTACCTCTGCGCTCAGGAGTCACTGAAAGTATCCATAAGGCTCAGTAATCAGCTCTACTGACATCATGTTCTTAGAATGGATATACCACATTTAGTTTTTTTACCTGTTGGATGCTGGGGGATAGGTAGTTTCCAAGCTAGTGGAGGAATTTAATAGATTTAAAATAGGAAGTCCCAGTATTATTGTCACAATAAGGTGATTTAATTTGTCCTGTTTAAATGTTTTATAGTACCTCTATGGTTGCATCCCCTATAGAATATCATTAAGTCCTGGAGATGTATGTTTCAATCTATTTGGAATTAAATACCAGCTTAATACAGTTTTTTTTGTTTGAGTTCTCTGGAAGTTGAATGTCCATGGAGCATTTGCTCATTGAGTTTATGATTTGTTCCCATTGCTTTGTTGATAGTGTGGTTTTGTTTATATTGCTTTTGGGGTAGAATATAGTGCCATAATACTCTGCATGAAATACCCTGTAGACCAGATTTCTGGAGATCTCCTGTCATGATCACCCAGTTCACCCTATGAAACGCTTTTTTCACCATCAAGCGAAAGCAGCATGAATGGGAGTTATATGTAAAGCAATATCCATGGGGTTTATATCTTCCTTGTATTAGGTGGTATGAAGACCACCTGATTAGGATGGACTAAGGATTGCAGTAAAGGGGGCAAGTCATTTTACAAGTATCTTAGAATATAGTTTGAGGTCACATGTGATTAGAGATATAGGCCGATAACTTTGGCAATGTGTGGGGTCGTTACTGGGTTTTGGAATAACAATTATTTTAGCTGTTAATGATTCTTGTCTAATGGGTGAGCCTTTCAGTATATACATTGCTGTGTGGTGAGAAATAAGGATTTCTTAATTTTTTTTTTTTTACTCTTAAAGCCCCTAAACCCTGTCAGGCTTGAGCCTTAATGGGTTTGTCGTTTAGTTGTGTCTGACTCTCTGTGACCGTATAGACCACATTACTCTAGGCACATCTGGTGTCTGGTTGTGCTCATACATAAGGCTTTCATGGCAAAGAAATTGGAGTGCGTAGCCAGTTCCTTCTCCAGTTGATCACAATTTGTCTGACTTGGTATAGGCCTCTGTAGAAGCAGGAAATGCTTGTCAGATGGACGGAGAGCTTTTTGTCCTCTACAGCTTGCCATAGTCGCACGTCTATGACTATGGCGTTGGCTATTTAGATAGCCCCGAAAATAGACAGGATAGAGGCATTCGCACAGACAGACAGTGGATGGTGGCTAGCAGGGTATGTGGGCCTCTGGAGTTTCAAGTACACCTTATTTTCAGATGATAGTGGTTGAGTGTTACCCTCATTACTAGGAGTGGCTTCCAGGGAGCTGACTTCCTTGGTTTGAAGATCCTTGGCTGTTATTAGCCGGTGGGAATGTGAGGGTTTTTCTAATTATATTTGTATATGGACTGGGAATTCACAGATGTACTATTCCCTGGCAGCCAAGTGTCTTGGAGAAGATATGCTATATTACAGACCCTCACTATCATCTGCTTAGTTTTCCTGATCTATTGGGGGGCACCTTTTAGAATCTGGCATATAGCTGGGGATACTTATCTCTCTTCCCTTTGTTTGTTTTTGTTTTGCTGTGGCTACAGTGAAGCATTATCTTAATATATTAATAAAGGTTATTTTTGAAATGCTTTCCTTTCCCCTTACTCCCTTATAGTCTGTCTAACCCACCAGGAATTTTGATGTGAGGAGCCTATACTTCACTAAACAATTAGGGACAGGATACCAGAAGAAGTGGTTCTTTTTCTTTCTCATTCCTACATGGTATAGCTCACAGCTTTACTGACTTACACAAGCCCCTTCACCATGACAAGGTAGCAATCCATAAGTGGTTAATGGCTTTACTTGACTTAATTCTAACTGGGTTATAGTGACATACAGGTATGAGGGCACATATTTCAGCAATGTACTATAAATATGGAGCATCATTGGTCTTAGTGTCCCAAAACTCCTTATTGCTTTTGCTGTTTGAATACTACAGATGTTTTGAGGGGCCAGAATGCAGCATCGCTCCTATAAAGACAGGCTCCAGCATCTGGTCTCCATTGAGATTGTTATTGCTGCTCTCCAACATCTGTCTCTGTACAATGCTGAGTCATGCTGACCTCCATTAAAGGGGGAGATCTTTCTATTCATTTTGTATAATGGCAATATTCAGCAATATCAACGCACTAAACATTTTACTTAGCAGCTTTTTGTTATAATTTTTAATTTCTGGTGAAATTGAGAAAGATAAAATAATATGGTTCCACTATCACTTTATCTAACGATTCTGGACCAAAAGTGTAATATAAATGATTAAATAAGTCAATGTAAAGACTGAAGAAAATGTTCTGTGCTGCAGGAGCAAGTGCGACTAAACAGAAGAGGTTACTACTGTAGGTAAAGAAACTTCTGAAGACATAAATACTGTATATTGGAAATATCATTCTTAAAATGTGACTGGCTGACAAAACATTTACTAAATTTCTCGAATTTTGTTAAAAAGCCATGGTTTATGAAAAAATATTCATGTTTTGTGAAGTATGTAACAAACTAACAACAATAGTAATTGTGTTATCGAAGAGCAAAAAACATTGGTAATGCAATTTTTAAATAAACCAGACTCTACTTATGTCATGGGGGAGTCCATCTAGGACTGCGAGTCTGCCTGTCTTACTGTTTCTGATCTTAATCTTCTATTTAGCACTTTGCCATGTGGGCTATTACAGTGGCAGTCTTTCAACAGAACTGATTTGATATCATATATCACTTCCAACCGTGTTTCTCCCGGGTTTCTAATTGTATTAACCATATTTGCAATGTTTTTAAAACATCCTATTTTAAAATTAAATGATAAAATAATCCCGGTTTTGTTAATACAAATTCAAATCTCCAGATTTCCTTAAAAGTAGTTATTTTCATGGCCCTACTGCTATGAATAATGCCATATTAAAAATCAGATTACATTTGCTCACTTCTAATTTTTACATGAAAGAACAGAGTGTTAAGGTTACAGGGCCACTGTTCATATTAAACCTCTTTTTAGATGACCATTGATTAGGTTGTCTTGGTAAGGCGCAAGAAATGTTATAGCAGTTGAAACCTTTCACTTTTTTTTTAGATCTTGATACAGTGAGAGAGAAGAGAAAAGCAGCAGCCACTAATGAGGAAACGTGTGTTTTTAAATGATATTTTCTGGCTAAAATTTTAATTTGCTGCTGTTTGTGCATGTATTTTTTATGATAATTAATGGTGAACTAAAAGATCAATTTACATGAAAATTGTGTTCAAATTTGTGGCAGGAAGTTACAGAGTGGGACTTCCAGCAAATGTCTTATTAATTATAAAGTGAATTCCTCTGGTTGGGAAAAATGGAGCCATCATAAATGGTTTATTTAGTTCTAACACTCTTTAGAGCTATGTTACATGAATAACACCAATAACAGTATTTTAGATTTGGTAATCTCTATCTCAAGTATAATCATTTTCTGACATCTAGTGTATATTTAGAGTACTGCACTCATGGTACAATTAATACTTTCTTATAAGACTTGCAACTTAACCCTCAACCTTGCTTAAGGTTTCCATTAAATTAATTCAAACAAACCATTTTGATGGTCTTTGGGGTCAGGATGGAGTTAGGTTTCCATCATGTGAGGTCATTTTTCACTTCTATCGCTCTTTTGTCCACCATAAATTGAAAGATTGATGTGGTAAACTACCCTTCTGCAAAAATACTGTACAAGTTAAGAACCGGGCCCATGCTGATGAGAGGCAGTAACCTTGAAACAGTGCTGTCTGTGGGTGGGATTCCTGGCTTGTACTTAATCCATCCTGTGCTTTGTTTAAATCTGTGTAATACAGCAGACCTATGCTTAAAATGAGCCATGGTTGAAATGGTATTTGGATTAAAGCGAAGCCTTTGTGGGTACACTTGCCTGTCCCTGCCAAGGTATTTTCACAAATTCTGAGCAGGAAACAAGTCTTTTTAAATTTGTTATAGATGTTGAAATGTGAACACAAATGTACTATTTATTTACTATATATATATATATATATATATATATATATATATATATATATACACACATACATACAGTATATAAGTAATATAGGAGTCAGAGGGAATATAAAAAATTGGGCTTGATTACTTGCATCTAAATTAAATTAAGTTTATACATTTGTGCAAAAGTGTAGTTTAGAAAATGCGTTGTTACAATTTTGTAACATTTTCGTTGCTTTATATAAAAGTGTACAGTAAAGTAAAATGGGAACAGTAAAAACGTGAAATAAAGTTTTAAGGTGCACAATATAATAAAGGACAATATGATACAATAAGACAAACTGCTTGAAAGGATTTGAAGTATTTACTCTGCAGAGCTTACAATCTAGATTTCAGGAAGGAAGTATTTAACATAAAAATAGGAACACAAGTACATAAGGTCTTGATTTGGAGTTTGAAGGTTTAGAGGTGATGTGCAAATGACTACTTTACAGAGAGGGTACTGTAGTAGCATTCAAGTGAATGTGGTAGGAACAAACTCAGTAAAGACATTCAAGCATGCCTGGAATAAACTTAAATCTATCCAGAGGATTAATTAATGGATCACTGTACAATGAAAATATATATGTTTGAAAATGTTGAGTCTGCTAAGAGTATAATTAGACAGGGAAAAAGTCATACAGCTAGCTTTAATCAGAAACACATTTCCATACCTCTGATGGACCCTGAAGGCATCCAGGTACTTTGGTGAAGGTTGTGTGAGTGACGGGTGGTTGCATTTTGATAAGCAAGTCTTGCATTTATATCCTTCTAAGCATATGGGAGTGAAGGGGGTCGGTAACAAATTCAACTCAAATGATCTAATAAGGGACTTCAAATGAAAGGATCGTGTTTGTCACATCTGTACCAAACTAACAATATTAGCAGCTGTGTAAGCCTCGGACATAAAGCCTTTTTGGGGAAAATCTGATTTATGAGTACAGGAATCCATTTTGTTTTTGTTACATAACTTGCTCAGCACTGAGTCATGGGGGTGTATGTTTTGGCTATCAGTGGAGGAATGGTGGGAAGGAGGAAACGAACAACCTTTAAGATAATTGGGTAAGATTAAAATTGATACCACACCTTGTCCCCCTCACCAATCCAGATGCAGGCTCCTTGATTCAAGAAATGCAGCAATATCTATTCATAAATGTAAATACCCTCTCACACACACACAACTTCCACCATGGATTTCCACAGGGCCCAGCAGAGGCTTCAACATTTCATATATTTTGTATTTTTTCCCTCAGGGAAGTTTTGTGTGATGCTTTTTAATCAGACAGATATTTATTTTATACTATGGTTCCATTTTAGGGGTTGCAGGTTGGAGATGAGATCATTGAATTTGGATCAGTAAATACAAATAACTTTCAAACCCTTCAGAATATTGCTACCGTGGTGCAACATAGTGAAGGGGTGAGTATAAGGATCTCCAGGCATCTCAGTGTTGTAGAAGGTCCTGCTACAGCTCATTGTGACCAAGTTTACCTTCACGTCTGTGCTCTGTCAGGCACAAAACCCTAAACTAAGAAGTTAAGATTTGTAAAATGCATGAAAAAATATTCAAAAGAATTACCCATAAGTTGCACAACTTACTTAAAATATGACCACTTTATTATAACTACTACAACTATTCATGCTACATGTAATTAAATGAGTGAGCATATTTAACCCTTCTATATCATACAGTTATCATACAAGTCCATTTGTCTAGAGCAGCGGTTCTCAACCTTTCTAGTGCCTCGACTGATAAAATGTCCCAAGTTGTGGCGACCCCCTAACAGTAAACTTATTTTCGTTGCTCTTTTATCGCTGTCCATTTGCTACTGTTATGAATCGAAACATAAAAATCTGATATGCAGGATGTATTTTCATTCTTACAAATGTAACATTATTAATCCCAAAAATAACATGTAATTTATATTGTGAAAGTTAAAAATAGTAAAGTTAAGAGGATGGAAATGTTTGTAATCATTATGATTAAATTGTCTGCCAACATCTATCGAATGACAATTATAGTAAGAAAGTAAGAAAAAAATATACAATTACAAGTTTTAATGATTAAAATAGACAAAAAAAAACAAATTTTTGATGGTTTTAGGCGACCCCTGGCAAATTGTCATTTGACCCCCAAAGGGGTTGCGACTCCCAGGTGTAGAAAACGCTGGTCTAGAGGATAATATAGAGGATCAAAAATATAAGATTAGCCGATAATAAGTACGTTCTCATATATGTGGACTAGAATGATTTACAGGTGTAACAACCAAACATACATAGATCAGCTGCTTTATATCCACCTGAGACAGTTTTATAAAAATCATATACATATTGCGCCTCGAGCACATTTTTGATTAAGAAATGAATCACAGATATTTAGCGGCTCATACAAAAAGATGTGTTCAGACTGGTATGCGGTGCTGCACACTGCATGTACAAGCTATAAAGCACTTGTGTTGTAGCTTCTCAGCAGCACTGCTCTTTAGTAATTCTGTGCCACACAGGGTATGCAGGGAGGTGGGGGAGCAGGAATACCTATAGACCACCATGTCCAGACTGTGTGTCTCATTCCAAACACCTGAGTAAAAGATGTAAAATATATCTGACATAAGTATTTACACTGATTTTCAGTTTTTTGTTTTTTTTTAACTATAGAGGCCACTGAGTGTCACTGTTGTCAGAGATGGGAAGTCTGTTCATCTGGGGCTCACACCACAGCGCTGGAGTGGGAAAGGACTTTTGGGGTAGGTTTGTACTTTGTAATAACATGCTGCTAAATGTACTATGCTTCGTGCAGTGTTGCTGATTATTCTAAGATATTTTTATATCTTAAAGAGCCCCTGGAATGCTCTAACAAGAGGGCAATTATGTGTTGATCATTAAAAAAAATTAATCACATATATAGTTGTGAGCATGCGAGTTGTTGCTAACGCTTGCGGGCTCGCGTAGCGAGCCAAGGCCCTCGCGAAGCGAGGGCAGTGGGCGAGGGCCTCAGTTGCTGGCATGGAGCGCCAAAGGCGCGCCATGCCAGCAACTGCGACCCACGCAAACTTCACCTCGCAACACAAACTACACGACACACCAATTACGACACTCGCTAAATTTTACGACCAACGTAAACAACATACGACACACGTTAACACACATTATGGCCTCGCAACACTCGGACGCAACTCGCGAACATTACAAAATTAAAAACACAATACATACACACAGCACATACATAAAAAGCTTACCTACAGCAAGAGGGAGCATCCAGGACCTCAAAAATGCAACTTACACCTTCATTTTACTCAAAATAAAAGAGTTTAGACACTAAGAAATTTGCTAAGCGAGAGAAAAAATGGCCGCCGAACAAAACTAAAACGAGGCTACAGACGCAAACACCATACGAGACACGTTACCAGACATTACGACCTCGCAAACATCGGACGCAACGCGCCGACATACAAACATTTCAAACACAATAAATACACACAACACACACATAAAAAAATTACCTACAGCAAGAGGAACCATCCAGCACCTCAAAAAACCAAGTTACACCTTCATTTCAATAAAAATAAAACACTTTACACACTCATGAAATCGCTAAGCGAGAGAAAAAATGGCCGGCGAAAAAAACCAAAACGAGGCTACAGCACTCTCAACACGTAAAACACCACAACACACTCGCAAAACACCACACGAAACCCGAAAAACACCACGAAACACCTACGGATAATCCGCAAAGATGCATACCACAGATAACCCGCCATTTGACGCCAATGCGGAAGTACACCACTACGCTAACGGTTTCGTCTCGCGCACGCACACTGTTACACTGCACACATTCATCACGCTTACACATCAGCTCCACACCACTAATGCTGCAGCAACATGAAAACAGATTGTCAGCTCTTCAACACAATGCTTCAAAATAGGTAAAGTATATTCATTTATTAATATATTATATATTTTAGTATTACACACCAAACAGCATTAGCTCACTTACGATTTGATTGCCGTAATTTTTTGACGGGCAATTCGCTAGTTATTTATAATAGTAATACTCAATATTAAATATACTTTAAAAGTTTAGAGTATCCACCTCTAATTGAGCTGATTGTGTCTCCTCCTTGAAGGTCATCAAGGGTTTTAAGAACAATCTGATTATAAAATGCCCATAGCAAAATCTTATTGCTAAGGGAAACCATTTTAACACTACAAGTCTCCAGCCAGTTGAGAGCATTGTGTTGATATAATTTTGTGCCTGAAAGTCAGCACTGGCAGGAATTAACTTTGTGTTTGTTACATTACATCCTGCGAGCTGGATGAAGAGAGTTTGTGTTTGTACTTATCAGTGAAGGGAGGGGTGTGGGAGCAGAGAACAGCCAGAAGTCTATAGCCTTTGTTTGATAACGGGATAAGACTGATATTGACACCACACCCTCACTGGCCCAGATGCAGGATGTTACATTAAATGATGCAACAATAATGCTTGAGAAATGTAACAGCCCCTCTAACACACATAACTTCCATCAGTGTGTCATGGATTCCTCAAGGGTCCTACAGAGGTATTACATTGCATTTATCTTCTTATTTCAAAACCAGATGTGGGCATTTTTCCTTTTTAGTCAGACTTATAGATTTCAAACCAATATTGGTTGTAATGTGCAATTGTCATTTAAATACTGAAAATGTATTTTCTTTAATAATTGGTTATGAATTTCAACTGTAATTAATATCTAATTAAAACACCCATCTCCTTGGAGCATTATAGTTGTCCTTTTGTCATTGATATGGACTAAAGTAAAGGAAGGAGTAAATAATACACTTCCTGTTATTATTCCAATGAAGGTAGAGGATTGAGATATTTGTTTTTTAGATGACATAGATCTCTACATTTCATGTTGCAAATGTCTGCCACTGCTATACTGTACCTCTGCATTACTGTCCTTACATTATTTTACAGTGATCCTTTATGCTACATCCATAATAATGGTCTTTTCTACTTTTTTGCAGGTGTAACATCATTCCATTGAAAAGATGAATTGGAAAACCAATGATGCACTTTTAGAGATTGATTGTGCCATTTTGATAACTGAATATCCAATTTATAGATTGCTAGTTATTATATTGGTGTGCGAGATGCTTCCGGTTGTGCTGGGCAACAGACTGCATCATGATTCCTTGGAAGTTGAACTTGAAGATTGGCTTGCTTTAGGCATTGTTCTCTATTTAAATACATTTTTTTCAGATTTTCATTTTGAAATAAAAAAATGTTTACATCACTTCCTGTTCCTTGAATAGTTTATTGAGGGTTCGATTTAAAAGAATATGGAAGGTTTCTGGATTTTAATAGGTATGTGATATACCTATATATTTATTTACTTGTATGTACTTTTAGTAAGAAGCAATTAAAAGCTCTGTTTTCACTGACTAAAATCAAAGAAATCATCCCTGTATGGTTCTGCCCACTGCAGCGTATGCAGACACATAATCTATAGCGCTGAATGAACACTGTAGTGTCCTAGCCTATCAGGGACCACATTACAGCAGCATGTTTTCTAACATGGTCCCTGCTGTTAGTCAGTAAAAACAGAGCTTTTAATTGTTTAAGTGCATACAAGTAGATAAATACTGTACATAAGTATATTACATACCTGGTAAAATTCAGAAACCTTCCATATTAAATTAAACAATTTGTATAACAAAATATGTATAAATGTAATTAAAAATACTTAGTGGGTGGAAAACATGAGAGCAATTATAAAACGTGGTGTATTTAGCTATACCACACTATAGCACTATTGTTCATTTCAGTTTGAGAAGAATTACGTTAAGAACAGTTGGTGATAAATATACAGGTATTTACAACATTAGTAAACGATAAACTTGATCGTACATTAGTTCCTGTGCTTGACACAATATATTAATCACATATATAGTTGTCGTAATTGCCAGTTTGTCTGTAACGCTATGTTAAAAGTTATGGGCTTGCGCCATGAGCGAGAGGCCCAAAAGTTTATATATATATATATATATATATATATATATATATATATATATATATATATATCAATATGTTATGCATTTTAATTGGTACTTGAAACTATTGCTATGCATTATGTAAAAAGTGATTGTGTGAGGCTCTAGGTCTGGAGGTGAAATAATCGTTAATGGAACTGGGAAAATATCATTTGGTGAATGCTTCTGCTCAGGGGGGCGTTATGAGGCTCAGAGTCCCTATAGAAGTGACTGCTTCACTCCTGGTAGTGAATGCAACTGGGGAAGATGCTAGTTGGTGAATGCTTCTGCTCAGGTGGACAATATGAGGCCCAGTGTCTTTGGCTGAGCTCCTACACAAGTGACTGCTTCAGTCATGACAGCTAATGTAACTGGGAAAGATGTCCGTTAGTGAGTGCTTCTGGTCAGGGTCACTGGCTGAGTCTTGGCACTAGTGACTGCTTCAGTCCTCTCAGTGAATGAATGCTTTGGCTCAGGTGGACGGTATAAAGCCCATTTTCAGTGGCAGAGCCCCTACACAAGTGACTGCTTCAGTTCTGGTGGTGAAATGGAACTGGGAAGATGTCAGTTGGTCAGTGGTTATGCTTAGCTGGATGGTATTGGGCTCAGTGTCATTGGAAGGGGCTTTTGCACAAGTGACTTTCATTCCCCAACTTTACATCTACTATCAGTCATGTGCTGCACTCGGTCAGTGGTAGAACATTCGTCTGTTTATGTTCATAGGATAAACGGTGAGCAGGTATACACTGTAAGAAGTTGCCATAAGACAACTGTGGGCTCACAATGCATTGGAAGTCATGGGCTCACAATGTATTCTGTACCCTACATTTTATAGTATACAGTTCCCTGCAAAAGTATTCACCCCCTTGACTTTTTACCTATTTTGTTACATTACAGCCTTAGGTTCAATGTTTTGTTAATCTGAATTTCATGTGATGGATCAGAACACAATAGTCTAAGTTGGTGAAGTGTAATGAGAAAAATATATACATAAAACTATTTTTTAGAAATACAAAACAGAAAATTGGCATGTGCGTATGTATTTACCCCTTTTGTTATGAAGCCCATAAAAAGCTCTGGTGCAACCAATTCCCTTCAGAAGTCACATAATTAGTGAAATGATGTCCACCTGTGTGCAATCTAAGTTTCACATGATCTGTCATTACATATACCCTGGAGGCTGCAACACCTAAGCAAGAGTCAACACTAACCAATCACTGGCATGAAGACCAAGGAACTCTCCAAACACGTAAGGGACAATGTTGTTGAAAAGCACAAGTCAGGGTTAGGTTATAAAAAAAAATATCCAAATCTTTGATGATCCCCAGGAGCACCATTAAATCTATCATAACCAAATGGAAAGAACATGGCACAACAACCAACCTGCCAAGAGACGTCCGCCCACCAAAACTCACGGACCGTGCAAGGAAGGCATTAATCAGAGAGGCAGCACAGAGACTTAAGGTAACCCTGGAGGAGCTGCGGAGTTCCACAGCAGAGACTGGAGTATCTGTACATAGGATGACAATAAGCCGTACGCTCCATAGAGTTGGGCTTTATGGCAGAGTGGCCTGAAGAAAGCCATTACTTTCAGCAAAAAACTAAATGGCACGTTTTGAGTTGCGAAAAAGCATGTCGGAGACTCCCAAAATGTATGGAGGAAGGTGCTCTGGTCTGATGAGACTAAAATTGAACATTTCGGCCATCAAAGAAAATGCTATGTCTGGCGCAAACCCAACCCAGCACATCATATCACCCAAAGATGTTTTCAGTAGCCGGGACTGGGAAACTGGTCAGAGTTGAGGGAAAGATGGATGGTGCTAAATACAGGGATATTCTTGAGCAAAACCTGTACCACTCATGTGCGTGATTTGAGGCTAGGACGTAGGTTCACCTTCCAGCAGGACAATGACCCCAAACACACTGCTAAAGCAACACTTGAGTGGTTTAAGGGGAAACATGTAAATGTGTTGGAATGGCCTAGTCAAAGCCCAGACCTCAATCCAATAGAAAATCTGTGGTCAGACTTAAAGATTGCTGTTCACAAGCGCAAACCATCCAACTTGAAGGAGCTGGAGCAGTTTTGCAAGGAGGAATGGGCAAAAATCCCAGTGGTAAGATGTGGCAAGCTCATAGAGACATATCCAAAGCGACTTGGAGCCGTGATTGCCGCAAAAGGTGGCTCTACAAAGTATTGCCTTTAGGGGGGTGGATAGATATGCACATTGACTTTTTCTGTTATTTTGTCCTATTAGTGGTTTACTTCACAATAAAAAAAAAATATAAAAAAAAAACATCTTCAAAGTTGTGGGCATGTTCTGTAAATTAAATGATGCAAATCCTCAAACAATCCTTGTTAATTCCAGGTTGTGAGGCAAAAAAACACAAAAATGCCAAAAGGGGTGAATACTTTTGCAAGGCACTGTAACTCTTTCCAGAGCACTGCAGAAGAGCAATGCTGTCCTACATATCTGGCACAGTTGGTGTCCTGAAAAAACAGTGCGCGCCATGAACTGCACACCAACTACTGCACCGTCAACAATATAGTGCGCCAACAATTGCACGCAGGACTGCGTCGGACTACAGGGAAGGTGGTCTTAGGGGTGTTAGGGTTACAGGTTTTAGGGTCTTAGTGTTGGTTTAGGCGGTCTTAGGGTTAGGCTAAGGGGGTCTTATGGTTAGAGGGTCTTAGGGTTAGGGAGTCTTAGGGTTAAGGTTAGGCTTAGTGTCATGGGGAGAAGTTGAGTACATTGCTTACTGCATGTATTTTAATTCTGAATTGTGCTGAAATATAATTTTGACATTAACCAGACCATATGTCTCTATATAATAAGACACTCAATAGGTATGGAGGCAGGGTTGGTGCTCTCCATTGCTCCTACACACCCTTGGTAACGCCACTGCTAGGACTGAAGGAACAAATTAATGTATGGAGCTCTTCTGTCGGCGTGCAATTTACGGCGCTTTCAGTACAGCGCTCAATTGACGCCGCACATTTCCCACGCGCCCTATAGACAAGGTACCAGCACAGGTAAACCCTTGCAGACCTTGGGAGGCAGGAAGCTCTTTGTGTCTCCTGATCCCCTATAGTATGGAAAATGATATAAAGTGACAGAAAGCTTTGGGAATCTTTTGTACATTCACAAGCTAAGTCACACAACAAGGTTCGCTCTGATCATTTATCCATTTACATAGGTAAGGCTCAAACTCTCTGTATTGCACATTATCATATTTAGATCTTCATGCGTCCATGTTGTAAATAAGCCACCATATTAGGCATTTAAACTGTATATATTGTATATTGGTGATATTGTTTAAAATTAAAAATAAAGTTAGAAACCTGTATATTGTTGCATTAAACAGACTACATTACAAAACACTGTCTAGCTCAGCCAAGGCTGCTTTGGTATTGAGAGTATACAATGACTTTCTATCAGGTCTGTTTTAATAAACTAATCGTACTTATTATAAATAGCATGCTTTATCTAGAATACCCCAGTTGTGGGTGACAGATCCACTATAAAGGGTAAAGATCACTGTTATATTAGGGTGTATGCCTACTCCTTAAAGACTACATTTCCCATGATCCGCTGAAGCACTATACATTTGCACGTTTTACCACACTGCTGCAGCGCAAGTGTCCGTCGCTATGGTAACACTGTAGTTTACATTCAGTTACTAGGCAACGCCTGCAGGAGCCATATCGGTGGCTATTAACCGTGTGAGTATTTTCTTTTAACGTTAAATATATTTGTAAAATGTAGAAACGGATCGTGCACTTAAATCATCCAGTGCCAAACGTACCAGCTCTGCAGGGATAGTGCGGGACCAGTGCTGTACATACGTGTGCTGTGTTTATCATTGTAATATATATGTCCGACATGTTTATGCACAAAAGCTCCCTCCTCTAACCTTCCTCTCTCCTGCAGAACCAGTAGATTAGACATACTTACCTTCATTATATATATATATATATATATACTATATATATATATACTAGCGACTTGCCCCTCAAAAATGACAGCATTATACAGTGTTATACATTGTGTTCTCTGTCTGTTTATGTACTATCTGTTGTTTGTCTCTTCCCCCCCACTCCCCCATTTCTCAACCCTGTATTTCTTTCCCCCTCTCATTCCCTGTGTCTCTTTTCTCTCTCCCCTGTGTCTCTTTACTCTCTTCCCCCCTCTCCTTCCCCTGTGTCTCCCCCGCTCTCCCTCCCCTGTGTCTCTTTGCCCCCATCCCTCCTCTGTGTCTCTTATCCCCCATGCCTCCCCTGTGTCTCTTTGCCCCGCTCTCCCTCCCCTGTGTCTCCCCCCTACCCTGTGTCTCTTCCCCCCACACTCCCTCCCATGTCTTTCCCTCACTCCCTCCTGTGTCTCTTTTCCCCCTTTTCTCATTTCTTAACATTGTGTCTCTTCCCTGCCTATCCCTCCACTGTGTCTCTTTGCCCCCCATCCCTCCCCTGTATCTCTTTGTCCCCATCCCTCCCCTGTGTCTCTTTTCCCCATCCCTCCCCTGTGTCTCTTTACTCCCTTCCCCCTCTCTCCTTCCCCTGTGTCTCTTTCCCCTGCTCTTCCTCCCCTCTGTCTCTTTGCCCCGCTCTCCCCACTCCCTCCCGTGTCTCTTTTCTCCCCTCTTTCCCATTTCTTAACCCTGTGTCTCTTCCCTCCCTCTCCCTCCCCTGTGTCTCCTTTCCCCCCATCCCTCCTCTGTGTCTCTTATCCCCCATCCCTCCCCTGTGTCTCTTTGCCCCCATCCCTCCCCTGTGTCTTTTTACTCCCTTCCCCCTCTCTCCCTTCCCTGTGTCTCTTTCCCCCCTCTCCTTCCCCTGTGTCTCTTTCCTCTGCTATCCCTCCCCAGTGTCACTTGCCCCGCTCTCCCTCCCCTGTGTCTCTTTCCCCCCACTCCCTTCTGTGTCTCTTCCCCCCACTCCCTCCAGTGTCTCTTTTCTCCCCTCTTTCCCATTTCTTAACCCTGTGCCTCTTCCCTCCCTCTCCCTCCTCTGTGTCTCTTTTTCCCCATCCCTCCCCTGTATCTCTTTACTCCCTTCCCCCTCTTTCCCTCCCCTGTGTCTCTTTCCCCCCTCTCCTTCCCCTGTGTCTCTTTCCTCTGCTATCCCTCCCCTGTGTCACTTTGCCCCGCTCTCCCTCCCCTGTGTCTCCCCCCCCCACCTCCGTGTCTCTCCCCCCACCCTTTGTCTCTTTCCCCCCACTCTCTTCCGTGTCTCTTCCCCTCCACTCCCTCCCGGTTCTCTTTTCTCCCCTCTTTCCCATTTCTTAACCCTGTTTCTTCCCTCCCTCTCCCTCCTCTGTGTCTCTTTGCCCCCCATTCCTCCCCTGTGTCTCCTTTTCACTCATCCCTCCCCTGAGTCTCTTTGCCCCCTCTCCCTCTCCTGTGTCTCTCCCCCCACTCCCTCCCATGTCTCTTTCCCCCCTCTCCCCATTTCTCACCCCTGTGTCTCTTCCCCCTTCCTCCCTCCCCTGGCGTCTCTTTCCCCTCCCCTTCCTCCCTCCCCTGTGTCTCTTTCCTCTCCCCTCCCTCCCCTGTGTCTCTTCCCCCTCCCCTGTGTCTCTTTCCCCTCCCCTGTTTCCCTTTCCCCTCTCCTGTGTCTTTCTACCCCCTCTCCCTTCCCTGTGCTCCTTTTGCCATTTACAGGTGTGAAAACATTTGTGCTCTTGGGGAAATAGACCTGCGTCCGTGAGGTTGCATGCTAACTTGTTATTCAATTGGCGTCTTTTGGCGGCCTGCAAACCGGTTCAGGGGAGGGAGAGGGGGGAAAGAGAGACAGGGGAGAGAGTGTGGGGGGGGGGGGGAGAGACACAGGGCAGTTTGGTAAGGGAAAAAAAGGGCAGGGAGAGGGGGGCAAAGAAACACTTGGGACGGAGAGGGGGGAAGAGACACTGGGGAGGGAGAGAAGGGGAAATAGACACTGGGGAGGGAGAGAGGGGGAAAGAGATACAGGGGAGGCAGAGAGGGGGGAAGAAATACACGGGAGGCAGGAAGGGTGGAAAGAGACACAGGGGAAGGAGAGAGGGGGAAAGAGACACAGGGGAGGAAGAGGGGGGAAAGATACACAGGGGTGAGAGCGTTTGTCTATAATGTTTGCAAAGTTACGTTATTGTGCATGCGCACATTGCATGCCGCGGCCTGCAATATGTGGCAAAGCCCACAGGCGCTCATTGCAAGGCCCGTAAAGTAGAGGGGGGGAAATGCTCACAATGAGCGCCAAAGGGGGGGGGGGATGAGAGAGTCTTGCATTGTGTGGAAAACAGCATTGCGAGGCTTCACATTTTTTTGCTGTGGTTTTTGACGGGCAAGTCGCTATTATATATGAACTAGCGAATTGCCCGTCAAAAAATGACGGCAATGAAATTGTAAGGTAGCTAAATTAGTAAATGAATATAGTGTACCTATTTTGAAGCATTGTGATGAAGAGCTGGCAATCTGTGTTGATGTTGCTGCAGCATTAGTGGTGTGGAGCTGCTGTATAAGCGTGCTGAATGTGTGCAGTGTAACACTGTGCGTGCGCGAGACCAAACCGTTAGCGTAGTCGTGTACTTCCGCATTGGTGTAAAATGGCGAGTAATGTGTGGTATAGGTCTGTATCGGAATATCCGTAGGTGTTTTGTGGTGTTTTGCGAGTTTAGAGTGCTGTAGCCTCGTTTTCGTTTTGTTCGGCGGCCATTTTTTCTGTCGCTTAGATTTTTTTTTAGTCTCTAAACTGTTTTATTTCGAGTAAAATCGAGGTGTAAGTTGCATTTTTGAGGTCCTGGGTGCTCCCTCTTGGTGTAGGTAAGTTTTTTATGTATGTGCTGTGTGTATGTATTGTGTTTTAAATGTTTGTATGTTGGCGTGTTGCGTCCGATGTTTGCGAGGTCGTAATGTTTGGTAACGTGTTTCGTACGTTGTTTGCGTGCCTCGTAAAATTTAGCGAGTGTCGTAATTTGTGTGTCGTGTTTTTTGAGTAGCGACGTGAATTTTGCGAGGGTTTGAGGCCCTTGCCCAGTGACCTCGCCAGCAACTGAGGCCCTTGCCCAGTGACCTCGCCAGCAACTGAGGCCCTCGCTTCGCGAGGGGCCTCAGTTGCTGACATGGAGCGCCTTCGGCACTCCATGCCAGCAACTGAGACCCGTGCCCAGTGACCTCGCCAGCAACTGAGGCCCTCGCTTAGCGAGTGTCGTAATTTGTGTGTCGTGTTTTTTGAGTAGCGACGTGAATTTTGCGAGGGTTTGAGGCCCTTGCCCAGTGACCTCGCCAGCAACTGAGTCCCTCGCTTTGCGAGGGGCCTCAGTTGCTGGCATGGAGCGCCTTCGGCGCTCCATGCCAGCAACTGAGGCCCTTGCCCAGTGACCTCGCCAGCAACTGAGGCCCTCGCTTCGCGAGGGGCCTCAGTTGCTGACATGGAGCGCCTTCGGCGCTCCATGCCAGCAACTGAGACCCGTGCCCAGTGACCTCGCCAGCAACTGAGGCCCTCGCTTCGCGAGGGGCCTCAGTTGCTGGCATGGAGCGCCTTCGGCGCTCCATGCCAGCAACTGAGGCCCTTGCCCAGTGACCTCGCTACGCGAGGGCCGCGGCTCGCTGTGCGAGCCGCGGCCCTCGCTTCGCGAGGCCCGCGGCTCGCTACGCGAGGGCCGCGGGCTCGCTATGCGAGCCCGCGAGCGTGAGCAACGACTCGTACGCTCACAACTATATATGTGATAAGATAATGCCAGTCATGCATATGTAATAAGGCATATTTACAGGATCATCTGTTTGAATATTTAGTTGCCATTTCATTCTATGCAGTAAACAATGTCTGAAACCAATGGAGAGTCACACAATGACACAATTGGAGAATATACATCTAGTGATCTTGGCCAAGAGGAGCATGTCCCAGAGGAAGCTTCTCCAGCAACACCTGTGATTGATGACCAAAACACTCGGCCCACCGAGAGCTCAGGAGAACAGCTCCATGAGGACAGTGAGCGGGCAGAAGGAGAAGAATCCGAGGAACACCCAAATTCCCAACTTGAAGAGACTAACAAAAAAGTATGGACGTTAAATTGTAGTTTTTATTGGTTTAGATAAAACCTTGGTACTAAAATACTAACATAAAACCAAACTCGCACACTAGCCATTCCCCACACCTAAACACCCCACGGTCACAGGGTGGCCTGTCCTGTGATCCTTGAGGGGTACATCCTGCCTGGGAAGCTTAGTACAAAAAATTCAGCCCAAATTCTAGCTCAGACCCTAGTATAATTACAAGGGAGGAGGAGGGGATCCCAAATATCTAATAAATGCATCTCTAAATGTACAAAGATGATGTAAAAACTCACAAGTACTAATAGTCTCCCCATAATATGATCAAAATTGTCAATTGCCTCTGTAAAATACTAGAGAAGCCACAACCAGGGTACAGGTTTTCAATTTGAGAATGTGATATCATGGCATATCCCGCTGTTCTGCTCTGAACTATTTGATTACAATTTTAAAATCCAGTGCATCGCTTGATTATAATATTGCTGTTTACTAATAATTACAGCAGCTTGTGGAAAGTTTTAAGATAATATAAGTATGTATGTGTGTGTATATTTGCATAAACATATACACACCTAGGCCCTCATTCAATTGCAATTTGGCCAATTGAATAGGGTTGTAAATAAGCACATAACATATTGTTTTTAAAGAAGTTTTTAGTTAGTAAACATCTATCCAAATGCAAGGTTTTCACTAACTAAAAACTTCTTTAAAAAATATATGTTATGTGCTTATTTAGAGCTTTATTCAATTGGCCAAATCGCAATTGAATGAGGGCCCTAATATTTGTGCACTGCTCTAAAAATACTCCAGAGCAGACATGTTTCAGAAATCTCTTAGTCTACAAGAATCTTGGTGAAAACAACTGTAAAGGAACAGGGGGAGTAAAGTGGTATATGGCTAAGCAGGGATAGAGATATATATACTGCAATGTGCTTCTCCCAAAAGAGGACAATGTGGTCTTCTAGGGGACAGAGGGATTTTATATTAAAAGGGGCATAGTTGGGAGGTATTAGATGCTTTTTCCCTACTCCTCTACTGTGCTCTTATCCTTTTCATTGATCTCCCTACTACATCTGGCAAAAACTCTTAATTTCCTCAAAATGTTTCCCCAAATACATACTTTCACCATTGTTAAATCTATAAAGTCGTCTTCCCTATGTCTCAAAAAAATACAATGTATTTTACCATTTATGATTGAGATTACAGATTTTCTTACATGTAAATGTATTTGCATTCAGACATCCGATGTTGAAAATGAATCTTCAAAAAGTGAAACTCAGGAATATACAGAGGAAAAGGAAGTTTCTAGCAAATTGGTCGGATTGAGCCAGGATGGAGAGGAGATGCAAAGTGATGCAGCCGTTGCACCCCCTGTGGTAATGTCACTCTTTAAATAAGCTTAATACTCTTCTGCAAAGTTTAATCACAGCACCTGAAAGTTTTAAAGCTAGATGGCACATTACAGAACTGTGCCGATTTTAGCAGATATGGGTTTGTTATATGCACAGTAGGGTTTATTGCTTAGTTTGATGATCACCTCTGTACAGCAATTGAATGGACTGGAAATTGCATGCCAGACTTTGATAGAAGAGCAGAGTATGTTTCTTATTTTAGGTAATTTGAATTTAGGAATATGGTTAAGCTGACCAATATAAAGCTCCACTATAGGTGAAATAGGACAATAGATACACCAAACCAGAGATTTTCAACTGCTTTTTTTTACTGTTTCTTTATTTCAATGGAATAGCATAATAATATGAATATATATGTGTTATCAATGATGCATACAATTTAGACTGTAATATTTATACTGGTGATATTATGTAAAAAAGTAAAATGGTAATGTGAAAATACAGTTTTGCTTCAGATAGTCACTTCACAGTAGTGGGCTATATTGATTTGTTTATGGATTTGATTTATACTCTGTTACACCATCAGTTGTCATCTCTATCTGTAGTATAAACACCAACAGGACTGTGATAATTGTGAGTATTGATTCAGGAAATATATCAGATTGCCAGTATTTGGGGTCAGGAAGGCATTGCTTTTCTCCCTTTATGAAACAATTGTCAATAGATTTTGTTTGCATGCCTTCCTATGGATCAATTAATCTACATATTACAAGGATCAGAGGAGAACTAAAAAGGTTGTAAATTACTTTTTCAACCTAAACTATATAACATTTCTGTCTTTCACCCATATAGCAAGTGGCTGTGATCTCAGGCAGTAACAGTAGCTAGTGAGATAATAAAATCCCCCCACTCAATTAGGGGTATAGCACAATTTGGATATCTATCTGCCAATTTTACTATATACATATTTGAGTTGTTTACAGTATTTAATGGGCTTCCTCCTAATCAACATAACTAACAAGCTTGTGGATATGGGAACAATTATAAGAGAGCACTGGATATGTCTGGGGCTGCTTGTAGTAGCTATTAGGATATTTTTACCTGTTTAAAACTGTGTTCCCATTATTAATTTGAGCTTTTCAAATGAGGTTACTAAAATTATGCAACTACAGTAGCCCTTTGAGTTAATTTATAAAGTGAATAATAGCTATGTTATGCTTTATAATTAATATGTAATTTATATAGACTCTTAAGATATCACTTACAATAATTATAAACTTCTGCTCCAAAACTATATATGTTCTAAATTACAGCACGTCAAAACATGTTATATTTGCATTAGCTATAAAGAACCTGAACACATATATTTTCTTCTAACAATAGCATTTATTTCTCCATGATCTCATGGTTGTTTTAGCAGGACATTACAGCTATAGATGAAATGTCAGGGAACTATTTGCAGCAGGATACAAGTGAACTGGAGGGAGAGCATCCTAAGCAGGTGACTTCTGAGGTTTGCGATCAGGAACAAGGTTTACAGGTGAAAGCCACAGAGCATGAGGAGTTACCTGAAGGAGAGCAACATGAACCAAATCACAAAGATGATAAAAGGAAGGAAGAGTTGGAACACAAAGATGAAATAAAGAAGGAAGAAGCTTCTCCAGCAGACGACTCTTTAGTATATACTGCTACTCCTAGCACAGTATTTGAAGATGCAAATGCAGCATTAGCAGATAAACCACTTGTGAGTTTGAAGTGAATTTTATTGATTTATAAAAGCAGATATCATACATACCCACTGCATTTTAGACAAATAGTTTTACCAACAATGTATTAATGTGTACAGGAAGGATGACAAACTAATTTACACTTTATTCTCAAGAAAAGTAACACTCCACTTATAATTCAATTCAATAATACAATGGGAGGTTTGCAATTTTGAGACAAATCTACTATAATAGATGTACTGTATGTCCATTCATCTGTTTATAAAAAAAAAAAAAAATTTCCAGCACGTTTTGAATCTCTGTGCAATGGGAATATTAAACCTTTAAAAAAAAGATCTAATCATATTACAAGCTACATTATAGGTTTTGATTTATCAATATTTTCTTCACTTTCTCTTGAAAATCATTCAGGTAATCCATATTGCCAGGGCCGACATCTGAAGACTTGTGACCCATTACAACAACCAGGGTCCCTCTTAGCGCACACTTTTATCTCCTCCCAAATATCTAAGTATAAATGTGTAACAAACCCAATTCAAGCAGCATGTAATGAAAAATAAACTTGCATTGTGTCAAAACTATTAAATTAAGACTGATCAGTATGTCATGCATTGAAGAGCTTACGTAATAAAATTAATCTTTTGTACCCGATAATGATTAATGCTAAAAAGGAATAATTTCCAGGAGTTATTTTTTATCATAGGAAATGATCATGACAAAATAAAAGTATTCTCATTTATATATTAGATGAAAATATCCAAATTAATGGAATGTAATTGCAATTGAAATAATGTGGTTATGCACACATGCAAGAAATTAGGCACCTTCAGGCCCTTTCCACACCCCAATATGGTCAACACGTCAATGATCCAATGTCCTTCCACTTGTCTAATTTGTTAGAAGTTTAATAACTTTTTTATATGCAGAACTTGGCGTGGTCTTTTGGCATGAACAGTAATATCCCAGTTTATAACCTGCATGATGAAGACCATCAAGTCATAGTGTATGTGTGTGCACACACTGCTGTGATCCATGACTTCAAGCTGAACCGCCAGCGCCACTTACAGGTAAACAAAAAGCGCATGGATACTGCTCTGCACAATCATGTAAAATAGTCAAAATCAAATAGAGTTTTTTTATTATTTTGAAGCACTTTTTTATAATTGTTTTACATGCTGGGGTTAGCTTTTACAGCACCCAAAAGCTGTTTAACTTAAATCTTAGCAGGAATTGACAGCACTAAATGATTTATTAAGTTTATGGGTATATGCCCTCAGCCCTTAAATGATGTGGTCCCTCTAAATGCTTATATAGTGACTGTACTGAAGTAATACATTTCATGTTTCCCTTTTTGGATTAGAAATAACTGTTGATGAGCAACTGGGTTTTATAAATACTCTTCTAAAACAGTGCAATATGCATGAATTTTATTCTCAGTACTCTGATGATAGAGCAGCATTGCTGAATTCTATGTTCCTATAGGTTTTGTTGGGGCCAGGAAGTCATTCTTATTACTCACAGGTTTAGGTCTAATTTCTCATTTTTATTACCTCCTAGGGTCACTGTAGCTGCATTTCCTGCATGTGTATGAGTGAGGATAGACGGTGGATCGCTACAGCAGATCAAGGACCAGAAAGTCTAATAATTATATGGGATTCATTCTCAGGGTAAGACTTGATTTTTGTTCTTCTCTGGGAGAAACAAATTATGGACATAGCAAATATCATAATACATTAATGTGCACAAAAATGACACCTAACTGTTTTTTCTTTGTTATGTACCTTGGCTTTGTTGTATTGTTGGCAAGTTATGATCTTTCACTGAGTATGATAAGAGGTCACTTGCCAATAAGACATTTTCCGTTAAAATGGATGTATTGGTTTTATGGTACTTAGTAACTTTATATTTGTAAGCATGTCTCTTGAAGCATATTTTAGAGAGAGTAGTGTTTTTATAATCATTTGTTGAAAGTATGGAGTTATGGTTTCCTTTAAATTCTTACTTCCTCACATTTCTTCTCAGCTTACAATCTCAGTTTTGGAAATATAGGATCCTCATGTAGCATCAGTTACCTTTGATTACCTACCACTACCTCTGTTCTATGTACCGTTGCAAGCAAAAGTATGTGAACCCTTTGGAATGATATGGATTTCTGCACAAATTGGTCAAAAAATGTGATCTGATCTTCATCTAAGTCACAACAATAGACAATCACACTCTGCTTAAACAAATAACACACAAAGTATTAAATGTTGCCATGTTTTTATTCAACACACCATGTAAACATTCACAGTGCAGGTGGAAAAAGTATGTGAACCCTTGGATTTAATAACTGGTTGAACCTCCTTTGGCAGCAATAACTACAACCAAACGTTTCCTGTAGTTGCAGATCAGATGTGCACAACGGTCAGGAGTAATTCTTGACCATTTCTCTTTACAGAACTGTTTCAGTTCAGCAATATTCTTGGGATGTCTGGTGTGAATCGCTTTCTTGAGGTCATGCCACAACATCTCAATCGGGTTGAGGTCAGGACTCTGACTGGGCCACTTCAGAAGGCGTATTTTCTTCTGTTTAACCCATTCTGTTGTTGATTTACTTCTATGCTTTGGGTCGTTGTCCTGTTGTAACACCCATCTTCTGTTGAGATTCAGCTGGTGGACAGATGGCCTTAAGTTCTCCTGCAAAATGTCTTCATAAACTTGGGAATTCATTTTTCCTTCGATGATAGCAATCCGTCCAGGCCCTGATGCAGCAAAGCAGCCCCACACCATGATGCCCCCACCACCGTACTTCACAATTGGGATGAGGTTTTGATGTTGGTGTGCTGTGCCTCTTTTTCTCCACACATAGTGTTGTGTGTTTCTTCCAAACAACTCAACTTTAGTTTCTTCTGTCCACAGAATATTTTGCCAGTACTGATGTGGAACATCCAGGTGCTCTTGTGCAAACTGTAAACGTGCAGCAATGTTTTGCTTGGATAGCAGTGGCTTCCTCTGTGGTATCCTCCCATGAAATCCATTCTTGTTTAGTGTTTTACATATCGTAGATTGGCTAACAGGGATGTTAGCTTATGCCAGAGACTTTTGTAAGTCTTTAGCTGACACTCTAGGATTCTTCTTCACCTCATTGAGCAGTCTGCGCTGTGCTCTTGCAGTCATCTTTACAGGACGGCCACTCCTAGGGAGAGTAGCAGCAGTGCTGAACTTTCTCCATTTATAGACAATTTGTCTTACCGTGGACTGATGAACAGCAAGGCATTTGGAGATACTTTTATAACCCTTTCCAGCTTTATGCAAGTCAACAATTCTTAATCGTAGGTCTTCTGAGAGCTCTTTTGTGTGAGGCATCATTTACATCAGGCAATGCTTCTTGTTAAAAGCAAAACCAGAACTGGTGTGTGTTTTTTATAGGACAGGGCAGCTGTAACCAACACCTCCAATCTCATCTCATTGATTGGACTCCAGTTGGCTGACACCTCACTCCAATTAGCTTTTGGAGATGTCATTAGTCTAGGGGTTCACATACTTTTTCCACCTGCACTGTGAATGTTTACATGGTGTGTTCAATAACAACATGGTAACATTTAATTCTTTGTGTGTTATTAGTTTAAGCAGAGTGTGATTGTCTATTGTTGTTACTTAGATGAAGATCAGATCACAGTTTATGACCAATTTGTGCAGAAATCCATATCATTCCAAAGGGTTCACATACTTTTGCTTGCAACTGTATATAAATTGGTTAGATATACGTCCTGTCTGGTAAATATAAAATAGTTAGGTTTTAAGAAAAAAGAGAACAAACACTATTTGTTAAAGTGAGCTTATCTGCTGTCAAATTCTATTTGTACTATGCTCTACCTCTCTTTGCTCCTCAGAATCCCTGTTCACACCGTATTTGATAGCCATCCAGAAGGGGGGGTAATTGCCATTGCTATGTCTCAGAATGCAAAGTATCTGGCAACTATTGGAGGTGGAACAATCCAGGTATGACAATTCTCTCTTATTTCTTGTTGTGGAAGAACACACATGGCTCTGCACAGATAGTGAAAGGACTGCTGTAATATGATATTTGTGAAGTATTATTCTAATTGTTATGTTTTATTTTTAGAGTGCCAGCAGATTCTGTAGCGCTATGAGTACAATAAACAATGAATAGGCATTTACATACATTAGAAGGAAGAACAGTAAAGTTTGTACATCAACAGTGTTACATGAAGGGTTGAGGATCTTGCTCTTGTAATCATCACAGGCACATATAAACATGGTGTATAATATATGCTTGTCCTTCTCTCCTATACTTGCACTAAAAGCTCCTCAGCCAATGGGGATGTTCTTCTCTTGGCATGGTGAAATGTAAATATTCATGCAAGTTAAAACGTGTATGCAGTCTGTCACTCCACGCTCTACATGTCTCAACCTGGATATCAACCTGTAGATGTAGATTTACTTTTAAGTGTCTTATAGTGACATGCTACCAAGAAAAAAATATAATATATGTACAATAAATTGCCATGTGGTGGGATTACATCCTGTAACAATGTTTATGCACTTGTCATTTTAGAATGTCTGTATTTGGGATTGGACCACTGGAAATGGAAAACCAACCTGCACAGCAGAGCTTTCTCCACAGTTTGGTCTGCAGGTAAGTTACTTGCCCACAGAAATACATATAATATATTTAACAGTGACATTATAATGCTCTTCCTGAATACTTTATTATACTTGAGTGGATGCTTTATAATTCTGACTTTCTCTCTATACAAATGTTTACTTTGCAGAATTACATTATATTTAATCCACAAGACCAGACTCAGCTAATAACCAACAGCAAAACTCAAGTTATATTCTATTCATGGGTGAGTAAAATAAGACACACAATTTCTATATGCCTCAGCAGTGAACTGTGTTTAATCGCTTCCAAACACCAACTAAAAACTACAGACAGAACAAAATTACAACCAACATTCATTGCTCCCCCCTTTTTTTCCTTTGCTCTAGTTGCAACCTCAAAGGGCAATAAAAATTAGATTGAAACTTTGTATCTGTTCCTTTGATCATGCCTGAGGAACTTATGGGGTAGGGACATCTGGGAATTGCACCTCTGGACCAAATATACCTTGTAATGAAGAAACCATGGCAGTAACTATATATACACACATTACATACATGACATTATCTATACTAATACATTAATTATTTTAAACGTGGCACAGTAATATTACATGGGGAATTCCATACAGTATACAGGATAAAGCAGGGGCAATATAATTCCCCTAACCAGACAGGGAAGTCTGTTCTCTATGGTAGCTCACTGGGCCAAATTCCAGGCCCTAGGAAAGGGGTCTGTGACATTGTTCTACCAGTGATACACTGTTTTTTTTTTCAAAACACATAAATAAACAAGCACAACCTACACCTGTGGTTTTATGCAGTTATATCCATTCCTCCACTCTTATCAAGTGAGCCACAAATTTGCACACTGAGCCACACATTATCATAATAATGCAGTACACACAATGCTGAATATCTCAGGAATGATTCACTAGAGAAGAATGGCTAGTAGTCCAGGAATGAATACATTATTAATATGGGTAAGATTTGATTAGAGGTCTGTAGAATGACAATGGTACCTATCTTTTACTCTACTAATTCCTCTTCCAATACATCTAGACATACTTTTGTCTTTTAATGCATTGACAATGAACTGGTAGAATTTTAACACATAACATATCACATATAATAGTGTGAGTTGTCGTCACGCTTGGCGAGCTCGTATAACTGCTTTTTTTGCGAAGCGTTGGACGCGGTTCTGGTCGCAAATGCGGACCTTGCAAAGCGAAGGCTGCATTTGCGGAGGTGGAGGCTGGAGGCTCTATGCCGTCTCACGCATGGTAAAAATCAAACCAGAAAAGTGGGACTTTGGAAAAAAAAATACGACCTGCGTGACCGCGGAAAAATACGAAGGGAACGGCCGAAACGCGTACATCAAGAACCACCAGAACCACAGAAAAATAAAATAAAAAAAACATCACACATAGCACGGGGAGACAGCCAGGACGTCTGGGGGTGAGGTTGCATGCGAATTAAAGTCAAATTTAAGGAAAAAGGCGCTCATTGCAAGCCACACGATGAGCGCCAAAGGTCCACAGAGGAGCAAAAGCCTTATATTGTGTGGCAAACAGCATTGCCATGGCTTCAAATTTTATTGCCTGCATTTTTGACGGGCAAGTCGCTAGTCATATTAATAGTAGTTGCTTTATCTACTAAGTTATCAAGTAAGTTCAGTCTTTCCAAACTCAGCAATTTCCATGATCATCTAATTGACCTTAATTAGTAAACTAAAATGCTATTAGACTTTGTATAAAAATTAGCAAATACTAATTGCTTATCACAAATTTATGTAATATTTTTTTCCTCAACAGAATGATGCAAATCTAGAATATGTTGCGCCTCCTATGGATGACACAGTAAGTTAAACTGGAGAAAATATATATCAAGTGAGGGGGAAAGAGCCAAATAAGGAGTGAGAATAGCTACACTTGTTAGGTAGTCAGTTATTACTAGGTAGTCAGTTAATTATTGCTGTCCTTCATACTTAAAGGTAAAGAATTGTAAATAAATCTTAATTCATGAGTGCTACCTTTGTTGATGCAAAATGTGAACAGTTTAAATTCTTAATAGAATAAAGATGGAACTCCTATTATTCTGCATTCCAATTAAAAATCAAGTTTGTGATGGCCGTTAATATTAGAGAGGCTAGACCTAGGCCTTAAAGGACCACTGTAGTTTGGAAAAACTTTCAAATATTTAACAGGTATGTTACAAACTAATAATGATAGCAGCTATATAAGTCATGAGCATAACAGCATTTGTAAGAAAACTTGTGGTTTTAGTAGTGTCTTCTGGGGTATAGAGGCTGCCCTGACAGTAATCTTTTATTTTCATGTAAGTACAGAGATGGCCAAACAGGGTTTGCAACTTTATTTGCTACTGTCTGGTAACAATTCCCCCTACTCTCAATGTAATACCTCCCTCAGTTGCTCAGTAGAAAAGCACACCCTTTAACAAAGCTAGGAGCTAGGGGCTTACATGCTGTTCAGTACATGATACGGTGGGTATAAAGCAAGGAAAGCAGTAAGGCTGTCTATCTCTGACCATTTATGGGGGACAGGGCAGTTGCTGTAAGTTGAAATTACTCTCCAGTCAGTCTCCCTATGTTGCTAAATAGAAACAATGACAGCACATAATCCTTCAGGCTCTACGTCAACAGTGCGCTAGAGATCTGTTTTGGAAAATCTTAGTGTTATACTCATTTATTACATAGTTACTAATGCTAATTTGGTACATACTTACCAGACATTGTTTTCGCAGACCATAGTGGGGAAAATAAATAGATTCATTTTTTGATGTTTACAAAGAATGTCTGTACATTTGTGCATGCATACTGAAATGTAACCCCCCCCCCCCCAAATTAAAATAATAATAACTTAACACACCTGAGTTACAGTGAGAGATAGGCTTGGAGTGATGTATAATTGAGTCTGTAGAGAGTGGAAATGGATTTTTATCTATTACAGAATTTTTGGGAAATATGGAAGCATTGACAGTTCCTGTTGAAGAGTTTATGTGACTTTATTACCTACGGAGAAAGATATAATTGCAGCGCTTTGTCACCAATGTCAGCTCTTTATAGTGAATTTCCCCTTATATTGTACTGAGCTCAATATAGTGTGTCCCACTGTGCTGTTGAAAAGTGGCATGCAGCTGGCATTATATAATTTTCTAGTACACTAGTTTTATCAATATTGTCTTGAAAATCCTGACACCACTGTGATTGTGTGCTTTTCTTTGCAGACATTTAACAAAACTGTCGGAGTCTTTAGCCAATCAGTGTTTGATTTCAGTGCTAAAAGAGCTCTGACGGGAACATCAGCAGGAAAAGTGGTTGTCTGGGAGACTGTCTGCCCCCCAACTATGAAAGCAAAGTCTTCCATAAAACCGTATAATAAGAAGGCTTTAAAGCTTATGCATCTGCAGAAAGATGGCATCACAGTGCTTACAACCCATGACAGGTAATTATATATATCCACTATTAACAAAATATTCTTAGTTTGTTTTCAAGTTAATTGCTCTAAAAATGATCACTATTTTGTTTTTTTAAAAGTGCAGGACAAATATCTGTAAGAAATGTAACCACCTATATATGTAATCGCCATATGTCACTCATTCTCAAAGCAAAGGTGGGCTTTATTAAACAGCACAATAGATTTCCCCAAACTACATTTATTATATATACAACTGCAGTATGTAAGAAACTAACGGAGATTTACAGCTATGTAAATCTATATTGTATCAGACTCTGCATTCTAAGGCATAGTTTGTATACCAGAAATGTGTAACTGTTTAAATTTCTATTTCGAAATAGTTAAGGTTTTCTAGAAACTCTATTAAGTCTGGACTCATTCCTCCAAGCCTTTTGGAAACATCTTCTTATTTCATTTTCATCTTTTCAGGTCCCAAGGTGTTTTGGAATTATTCCTATATATAGAAAAAACGGGTGCTAGCTATTGTTTTATAACATTAAAAAGATTATTTGAGTGGCAGCAGTACAGTAGGAGTTTGGAATACAACTCACATGTTCTTTTATTTTTTTATTTAAGGTATTTTGTAACTGGTGATGTTCGGGGCCATGTGAAATTCTATGATCAACAGCTGCAGTTAATAAACTGCTATAGCCATTTTAATCTTGCTCCTGTCTGTTCCATCTCCTTCTCAACATGCCCACCTATGTCAACAATTGACAAGACAAAATACCCACAGGACTGCACCATAAAAGGGGACCAGTTTGCTATCAGGTAAGACCTCAGGAAGGTATCTTCTTTATTGTCCATTGAGTTATTTAAAACAAAGAATTAGATTGCAGATAAAAACTCCATTTTTGAAATTCTGTCCACATAAACTAACCGTGTACATTTATGACTTGGCCTAGCACTCATGTTATCATCAGGCAGAGGTTTATTCAACAGACAAACAATAATAGACCAACACTTACTTATTAACAATGCAAAAAGGAGTTTAGTGTTCCAGTTTTTGGAAACTGTAGATCTATATACCTAAAGTAATACCATGCAATTAGGGTTTTAATGTTGTACTGACGTTTGCTGTGTGATTGTGTCTACATATGGGTTAAGCACAGTGAGACTGACCATGAGCCTCATTCAATTGAGGTTTCGGGCCATCTGGTAGTTCATTTACTATTCAATTTTGCAGGATCCAAACAACTTTTGAGTTACTGGCTTGAAACATTTTTGATGGTTAAACCTGTAGCTTACAGCCTCCCAAGGCCTTTGATCTTTCACTTCCACGAGAGTTATGATGGCTAAAATCACAAATCGCTATTCAATTGCTCCAATTCCCCAAGCAAATGTTTTCACACCCGTAAATGGCAGAAGAAGGAGAAAATCCTACGAGTGCTAGAGAGCACCCGCAAGGGGGTTAATCACCTATTCGTAGCACTGTAAATGCAAATAAATAATCAATACTGCACTGTAAATAACGGGGAAAGCGATGACAGACATTAGAATTATTTGCACAACAGTCGCTCGCAAATTGGCAGTAAATGAAATTTATTTTTATGTTTCATTTTGGGGCTAAACCGATCTCGGGTATCAATGAGTTAATACATATCAGGCCACCCACATGGACTAGATCATTATTGGCATTCATTTTCATAATTCTTTATTTTGTGAGTCTAATCGCATATCGGACCCCCGAACCTAATTGATTGACATATAACCTCCATGTTTTACTGCCGTAATAATGACAGTCTCATTTTCTATTGGCTGATTTGAAATAGGAGGTTACGGGCTTGCTTAATTTATCATGTTCCTGCCCTGAACTGCTACTAACCAGTGCATGGGTTACGGTTTCAGCTTTCGGACACTAACTTGCTGGCTTGAGCAATTGATTAGCATCGTAATCTGAGATGAACGGGAGCCCACAGCACACCTGTAGACATACAGCCGTCTGCGATAGAGTTGCGGCCTTGCGGTTTAGCCAAATAGCCACAAATTACTTCCCACCTTTATACTATCCAACATTTTAATAATTAAGTATTTTGTTAATAAAGAGTAGGGTGAGGAAGAGTTGCTTAAATCTCTGTATTATCAAATGTTGCCTTTATTTCTAAAAAAACTAAGTTTTTCATAAGGTACAGGACCGGAAGAGAAACCTCTCATCTGTAAAAATATTTTGGGAAATTTGTAGTAAATATTCTCAACAAGTAATTTTGTTGTTGTTGTTGTTTACATTCAGTTTCAATGACAATAGTATGGGGTGCATATTCTACTAATTTGTTTGTGTCCATGAGTTCTATAAAGTAGTAGAGTTTATACAGTTTATGTATTCTTCCTTGTTAGAAATACCACTTTCCAAAAAACATATAAAATCCTTTTCTGTTTTCTCTGTCTCAGAAATTTTATTGTATCTACATCCGATGCTCTGGTGCTACACATCTTCACAGATGGTACAATGCTGAAAAAGGTTTTGCAAGATCCAAATGAAGCTGTTCATGCTTTAGCCTGCCATCCTTGCAAGACACAAGTTGCTATTGGAAGTTATAATGGAGTTTTGAAGGTCTGCAACTACAACGATCAAAACCAAATAATCAGCAGGATATTTGGGAAAGGCAAAAGTTTACAGTGCCTTTCATACGATCCTACAGGTGACTACAGACTGTATTTTTATGCCAAACTGTAAGAAAGTATAATGTTATTGAAAAGGCAAGAATTCATTTATTTGGTATTTTCTTGAAAAGTTGACAAGAGTTAAGTATGGGAAGTCTTCTTATTACAACAAAAAAGCAACAATCCTTTTATTTTCAGATACATTTGTTACGTTATTGAACCGAAATAGAGGGAAAATAGAAAAATTACTAATGCATGTATTTTTATGCTTCTCCCCTAGGAAAATAATTTTACAATTTTGGAGAATTGTGTTAGAAACCCATACAGTAAAACAAAAAGAGATTTCGGAAAAGCTGACTAATAGAGATTTATTGAATTATGCAAATTACTCTTAGAGTGCAATATATTTATTTTAATGAAATAGATAATTTATTTTACTACATTGTATATTGGTTATTTGGTATAGAATGATATTTGTATAAAGTCATTGTTAAAAAAAAAATGTAGCGTTGAAGAAGTATAAAAATTACCTAGAAAGATTAATACAAATTTTGGATAAAATGCAGCCATTGTTGGAGGAATCCTGTGATTATAGATAACCCAGATATAGGAGTCTTGCTTACTGCCTGGGGAGATTGGTAACAAATGCTGAGGGGCTGAAACCTACATCTGGCAGTTGCTGGCATTCAGTTTTAGTCTGTCTTTAGGGGCTGATTCAGTCTGATAGTCTGCAGGAAAAATGTCCTTCTTTATGGCACTAGTGAGCAGGAGAAAACAAAAGACACTTCACCCTTAGTGGCACAATCGCCTACAACATGCTATTTTAGGGGTGTGCTCATAGGGACGTGTCTCTCACTTATTGTTTGATTCATTTCTGAGCTTTGTGTCCTTGAACATTAGTCCCATCTAGTCTGTCTCCTTCACTATCTACTATAATTAAAGGAATTCAGCAATGATTCCCAATATGGCATAATCCAAAGATATAGTACATAATAAATAATTTATGAACAAACAATAAAAATAATGTATGTCTTACAATACATTTACACTGAGTTCTGTAATTTATGTCTGTCAATCTGCTTTTCTGAACCTCCCCATTAACCTTTATAAATTCTTTTTATAATTGTGTTACAGTTTGAAGATTGCTAGGCAGTGCTAATTACTTCTTGTAGTCTGACAATACGCACAAAAGCAATATCTAGAATCTAGCGACTTCCCCGTCAAAAATGACGGCAATAACATTTGAAGGATGGCAATGCTGCTTGACACACAATGCAAGGCCCTCCCCCCTCTAACTCGCAATCCTTCCCCCGCCCCCCCCCCCCCCCTCCCATCTACTTTCCGGGCCTCGCAATGACATTCAGTTGAAATGACATTCAGTTGATAAAATACTTTCCTGTTGGGTGGCTGCTGGCAGTGGCGGTGAGCAGCCGCAAGAAGGCGCTGCCGAGATTTTACAGCAGATTTTACAGAATTTCATCTGAAATTTAACTCCGTTTCATAGCGTTGGGTTAAGGGTAAAGGTTAGGGGTAAGGGTTAGAGGTTAGGGTAAACATTATAGTAAGGGTTAGGGTAACAGTTTAAGGTTAGAAATCGTGTAAAATGTTGACAGCGCCATCTAGCAGCCCCTCGCCGGAAAGATCCAATACTTGTTATCACATATAGTTTTAAATTATAGCGTTGTTAAAACAATTATCCGTATCATTTAAGCCTTATGCATTCCAAACTTACACAGACAGCTGTGCCTCTCCTTCTTTCACAATTCCTTTTTAAGGATCTGCACCTTTGATAAAGATTTCTTTGTATGAATGTCATATTGTCTATGTATGAGGAAATATCTGACAGTATTGTGTGTCATTTCGCAGGTTCCTTGTTGGCAGCAGGTTTCACGGATGGGAGTGTCCATATCCTTGATGCCATTACACTGACAGATGACATTTCTGAACCTTTCAAATATGCTAGAGGATCAATAACTCATATCAAATTCTCTCATGATGCTCAATATCTTGCGACAGCAGTAAGTCTATAGAAGCATTGCTGAAACATTGAAGATGGTTAAAGATGTGTTAATCACCTTTTCATTTTTTATGATTAAAAAGTTGATCTTTTGTGAGAAAACTTACTAGATTTTACAAATGTACTTTTTAAATTTAGTTTTGTTGCTCCCGGTAGATGTGCCTTTCTTCACCCCGTGGTAGTTGTCTAAACAGATGCCAATAGGCACTTCAGAGAAGTAGGCAGACAAAACAATATTATCAGGACAATAGATAAAGACTCCAATCGGGACACCCCTTTGGAGAGCAGCATGTTTACTGAAGTTCAAAACTATATACTTCAGTTGTACATCTTAAAAGCTACAAGGATATTTTTCTACAAATTCCAAATTTATTGCTAATCACTAATTAACTAAGCTCTCTTCTATATCGCTACCTTGTTGTGGTGAAGGGGCTTGTATACATCAATGATGCTGTGACCTATACCATGAAGGATCACCTAAGGCGGCAGGTCATAGTAGAGAGGTCAGACAAATCACGGCCCGCTGGAAAAGAATTTACAACCCACACCAGAATCTTTACCAAGATAACCTTATGGATAGACACAATCAGAGGCACAACGATTGCGCATGGTGTGCTGTGGTCCATATGGGCACTGAGAGTCAGACATGACTGAATGACTAAACATCAACTAAATAATCAAATAAAACCCTATTTTATGAGCACTGCAGTGGTCCTGTAATTATGGATATTGAAGTGTAGATCGGCTCTTTATGCCTTTCAACAAAACTATTTGTATACTCTTAGTGTATTGACACAGAATAATTTCCTTGTGCATTTTTGGTTTTTATGTTTCACGGTTACTTTATCTGTTATGAAACTTCTCTATTGCATTTATGACATTTACAAATACGCTCTCATCACTAATAATAATTAAGTCTATTTTAAAATATGCACAAAATACTAAAATATGTATTTTTTTGTAGGATGAAGAGTTCACAGTAACACTGTTTAAATTAGTAAACCAAACAACTGGATCAACATGGCAATATTTTGGAAGATATCGGGGTCATTATAAGCCAATACAGAGTATAATATTCGGTATTAACCCAGATAACGATGATCCCAGACTTCTATCCCTTGGAATGGATCGGATATTGGTTAGTTTATAATATGATGTTGATCATATGGATAAACAGCACTAGATGAGCTTAGATTAACATTGTGATTATCCAACAGGTGGAATATGATCTTGTCAAGAGCAGTAGAGACCATCTTATGGTAGCCAGCAGCGACCGCATTGACCAGAGTGCAGTCCCACAATGCTTAGCTTGGTACCCGCCCATCACTAAAGAATGTTTTATCTTCACAGCCAATGATCAGTACAAGATGAAGCTTTACAATGCAACCACAAAAATGTGCAGGTATTGAATAGAAACCAGTTTTATTAGTTTAAAGGACAATGATACTTTTTCTCAGAAAGTCAATTTGACAATGGGCTCTTATTTGGCTACTGGTACATTAATCAACTGCTGTTCTACATAATGCTCCATTGAATTCTGTGGGGATTTTTTCTTTGAAAGCTGTTAATAATTTTATGATAAAATGGTAAAATAATCAAAGAGGGCAGTCAGGGGTGTCCAAAATGTAGATCCAGATCTACCATTATATTTCCAAGTGGTCGCAGGTATCTGAGTATGAGACAGAACACCATGTTCACCTGCACAGAGAAACCAGCATCCCCACTAGGTGCAAGAGTGGGGTATTCTTACATCTATATTATAGCATATTTAAATGCAACAGTGCAGTTATTAAAACTTTATTTTGAATTTTAGTGTTGGGGGCTTTGCAGAGATGCTTCTCCCCAACCCCGTGCTTCATGTGTAGGGATTGAAAACCAATCTACATAAGAGGTTGCCCTAAAATATCGAGTAGACTTGCTTAGGTTTCAATGCAATGCAGTAGCCACTGAAGGCAAAGATGCAGATTCCATGGCTCCAGTAAGCAATAAATGTCAAGTTCACTCGCAAAATACTACCCAGCTATAACATCATACTCATAAATATAATCCCAGAGAAATGCCATTTGAGTAGTTGAAATGTCCGTAATATCTTAAGCCCGAGTGGAAGTCCCATTACTATTTTCAAAATTGCTATCACATGCCTCCCGGAATGATAATCAAGATCTTGGAGGTTTACCCGGAATTTTCTCTTGAGTTTTTGAAATTTTCAAAAAGTGGCCTGGTACCTTCAACTTTCTCTGATAAGCCAGGATTTATAAAATCTGACACAATGAAGGAGCTAATACTTAAATGTGTCAGTTTTTAGTCTTGATTGCTCAAATCAATAACAATTAAGGAACTACTACTGCCTATGAACGTTACTCCTATGATCTCAGGTATCCCCTTCCTCCCCGCCCCTTGTGCTTTAAGATGGTATGCTCATCAACCCCATGGGGATCTTTGTGGACCCCTATGGCACCAAAAATAAACTCTATAGACCCCCATGATAGCCTACAATTATGCTGATCCTTAGGCTTCCCTGGTGGTCCAGTGGTTAGGATTTAGTGCTTTCACCTCTGCCAACCTGGGTTCGATTCCAGTAAGGGAACCAAGAGGTCACAACAACCTGAAGCCATAAATTAAATACTAAATAAAAAAAAATAATATATATATATATATACATATATATATATATATATATATATATATATATATATATAAAAAGGAGGAAAAATAAAATAATACATAAAAAAAGATGAATCATGAAAAAGAGACTAGACCTGTTGGGATAACTTCTATTTAACCTCCCTTTCATGTTCCTTAAGCAATGATCTGCTAATCCATGGTCCTCATTTTTCAGCCCTGGAGCGGGCACATCCATGTTGCTAGTAGAAATCATTCCACTTCTTTCTTGATGGTAGACACTTGACTCATCATTTTCAGTCCATGGATAGGGCCACCATATAAAAAAAAAATTCCGCTCTCAAAAATAAAAATATATTTTTATATAAAAAAAATTAACTAACTGAGCTCTTCCTGAGCCAACCGTTTTCTGACCACGCCCTCGACTTATACTACATTTGTATTTGTTTGTTTTTTTATTTTCTGTGATTTATTTTTCTATTTTAGGAATTTAATTATATTTTTTTAACAGGGGTAGAGGCGGGGACTATGGCGGTCCTTGTGGACCCCCATCGGGGGAGATGTTCCATGGAGGTCAAAAATCACTCCTATGGTAGCACTTAGGGTCCCATGGGGTCCATAAGGGACTCCCATGGTTATATGATAGTATGTCATGGGGGATAATGATAGGTGCCATGGGGGTCCATAGATACCTCCATGCTAACGGGTTAAATGATTTCCCCATGGTTATAAGTTTAGATTACCATTGGGGTCTATAAGGACGCTAATGGTAACAGATTCTTTTTTAGTGCCATAAGGGTCCATATTGACCACCATGGTTATAGCTAGAGGCCCCATAGGGACACCCATGTGGTTAATTTGCCCCCTATTCCACCTCCCAAGGGAAAGGGTAAGGTGAGGTGTGCCAGTGCCCTGGGGTTTTTGAGAAGTATGTATTGAGCCCTCCTGGGGAATACCCGGGCTTATAGGGGGTAGCAGTTAATAGGCGGAATGGTCATAATCCCTCTGCATTAATTTATTTTCTTATTATTTAACCCCTTTCATGCTATGGTAAGGGGTTTATATAGATACATGATAAGGCAATAGCTGCAAGACTGTTTTAAAAAAAACACAGAGATTGGACGTTCTGTGTACTCACAAGCTATTTCTGCTACCTGTGAAAACCTCTATATCCGATGTTGTATGTATATATGCGAGTAAAACATTACAGGACTGATAGAATACATGTATAACTAGCAGAGATAAAGCTCCCAGAGTAGAACTGTCTGAACCAACAATGCTAAAGGTGAAATGTAAATTTTAAAAGCTACATTATTCTTCAAATATTGTTTCTAATTAGTTATTCAATGAACAAAAGAAACCCTAATATGTGACCACTATAGAGGTCCTTCCATTAATCCCTCTTTTATCCAATTCAGTACTGACAGTCCATTCCCAACATTGCATGCTATATGATCTTGTCTCACCATGTCCAAATAAAGATATATGTTCTATTGGTGTGTGTTTTTTTGTTATAGCAAGAAAAGTACTTATCTCTCTATCTGTGAGCGAGGCCAGTAATATGTTACTCCGCAATCATTTGCTGTCATTTTTTGTACTCACATGAACTGATAGTTGGCTGCTCTTTAAAGTTCTAAGTTGTTACTCTGTAGGCGGATGAGTAATGCTGTGCATGGAAAACATTTTGCCCATATCATTTCATATTTATAGCTGGCTTGCTAGTGTTTGTGACAGACAGATTTCTTATTATAGACAACAACGCTCCCTGTTATATATAAATGTTTAGTTGAAGCTCCTGTCAGTCTTTTATGGAACAGAGTGTAAATTATATGCTGTGTATAATACTGATAGAAGGCTGACTTTATGAACTGAGCTGTTCTTTTGTAAAACAGTAAATTATTATTTAAGAATTTGACAATATGCCACACTTCTGTAGTGCATTCTTCAAACCTCTCTAAACCAAATAGTCTAGGACCCCTATTCAATTGAGCAATTGTAAGTTACTGGAGCCCGTAAGGTAACCCATAAACTAATTTGCAATACAATTGGAGTCTTTTGGCTACTTGCAAACTATTTGCGAGTTACAGGCTGAGGCTCCCTGCGGTTGTCAAAATCGTAAATCCGACCCATCTAAGCCTTTGATTTTTCAATCATCAAAATAGCTTAGGAAACTAAGTCCCTCGGTAATTCACACTGCTAATCATGAATTATGACATCATTCGGGGTAATTTTGAAAGTACATTATATCTTTATTGATAGTGCTAACCCAATTAATTATTGTATCATATCCTCTTAGTAATCTTTTTTGTTGCAGGTGTATTATATCTTGTTACTTTAGTTCATACATTCTATTTCACTTTGCCATAGTGTAAGTTTTACTGATATTATAATCTCCTATTGCCTTGGATAGCTAGCCATCTAAGCTATCTAGTAGGTAGACAATAACTGGCTTTGCCCTTTTGGGCTGTAATCTTGATTTGTCGTTACAGGGATAATAGAACGATAAACTAGTAGTTAAGGCTGTGGAACCATTGGATTTTTATAGTGGCACCAAAGGCTCATCATTTACCTCTAAGTTCTAAATATAGTATAATAGATTAATACATTTTGGTAGCACTCTTAGGGCCTCATTCAATTGCGATTTGGCCAATTGAATAAGGCTCTATATAAGCACATAGCAATTTCTTTTTACAGAAGTGTTTAGTTACTGAAGACATTTCTTTTGGATAGAAGTTCACTAACTAAAAACATCTGTAAAAATATATGACGTGGGCTTATATAGAGCCCTATTCTATTGGCCAAATTGCAATTAAATGAGGCCCTTAGTACGCTGTTGTCTTAGTAAAATACAGGAACTGCCAATCTATGAATGCCTTGGTCCCTAACTGATACGCATCTCTTCTCACTACGCTGGCGTTGTGTCTGCACGCAATATGCTAAAGTCGCGCCTCCTAGGTACCTAGGTGTACTTTTATTTTATTAATAAGTGCTTTAAAGCTTGTTTTTTTACTGCCTAAAATCTTAAAAGTTACAAGTTCCTAACCGGATTTCTCCCCTCCGCAGCCTATGCAGACTGTGTACAGGGGTTGCACTGTCTCATAGTACCCAATCAGTGGCAGCATTCTGCAACATGATGCTTGAGAGAGGTCACTGACTGGCTAATTTGAAACACTGAACCTCACAGTCTGTGTATTCATGAGCTGCGGAGGGCAGACCCTAACAGGTACAGATTCTATGTTTTTAGGCAGAAAAAAACACCAAGCACCTGTTTAATAAAATAAAGTACATAAAAGTAAATAGATACACAGGTATCTTATATTCCTAGTCAAATCCAGAAAAATTCCATGCCCCTTTAAGGCAGGCTAATAACATGTAAACATTTTTAATTATTTTAAACTTGTCTTGGCAATGACATCCAAATCAGTTTGCAAACATATGTACTAGACAGTAATGTTAGTATTTTATGTGGTTGGCAAAATCTCTATTTACAGCAAATGTGCTGTTTTCACAAATATAGTGAGAATAATTGAATAACGTTGGAGAAAAGAAAAAAAACATATTGTAAATGAGATACATAGCTAATAGGAATATGCTATAATACTTTCACCTGCATCCTGTAATCCACATTATTATTATCCTTTATTTATAATGTACTCACATACTCCATAGCGCTATACAGACGTTAAGTACAAGGCAAAAACAATATTAGCACAATGCTAAAGAATTAAGGGCTGTGTTATTGAGCTTAAAATCAAATGTACACAGTGCCTTTTATATAGGACAGGACCTGTTTTTCTATTTTTGAATAAACTGTCACAAATCATCAAATGTTATATATGACATTTGTTTTACAAAACTAAAAATATACATATTTTACAGAATGCATTTAAAATGTGAGCTTTCTTTTTTGTGATTTTTTTTCTCCCTTTTTTTTCAGAAAGACACTATTGGGTCCTGCTTTTGGTTCTCCTGTAAGAAAAATGGAGGTGCTTTCCTCTGAAAAAAATGAAGCTACTAAGGGCTATTTAGCCTATATTACAGATGATAAGGTATGTCTTTGAGAGTTATTATCATATAAAAACATTTCACTCCAAAATGGGTTGCTCTTACAGATACACAGTTTTAATGTGACTAATCAGTATTCTTTATGAAAGGAGTGTAATTATTACTAATTACTTGCTGGGTATGTAAATGCTCAAATTCAAACAATGAAATGGCAATAAAATGCTGTGTATTGTTCTGTCTAAATTACATTTTTAGAACACTCAAGGGATTAAATAACAATTGGCTCTGATTGCACTCTAGCACAAAGATAAAAGTAAAGGCTTAGTGGTTGGATAATAAAAGTTGATTGACAGGTAGAAGCAATTTCCAATGTATAGTAAGTGTACTGTAAGAAAATTCCCTTAATATTGAATTCATAATATACTTGTTTTACCTATAGTTTTACATTATACCATATATGAAACCTTTGTGATGTTCTTTTAATTGTTATAGCATTTGTGCATGTGGATGATCCTTTGCTGCCTCATTCATACCATTTTTCTCTAACATAACACATATTCTCTTTTATCACTTAAACATTTTAATTTCCACATTAATTTACAACATATAACATGTCTGCTTAATGGTTGACTCAATTTAATTAAAGGATCTTTAAAATACTTGGGGACTGCATTTGAAACACTTAAATAGACAGCTCAGCATTGAAATGACTTGTTTTTCCCACCTGGCATAAAACATTTTCCCATATAGTATTGTGCCTTTGTTTCTCTGTTTATTAACTGTCATTCTTCAAAAATATTTTTTTTACATATTTATTTTGTATAATAAGTCTCCATTTGTATACAGTTGTCAATTCTAGTCTAGTGTAATTATCATTATTGTTATATCCTTTATTTGCACCTAAATATTCTGCAGCACTATACAAGGGTAAGTTAAAGTCAAAAACTATATTAACACATTGAGCTTAAATACATATTTAAGTTTCATGGATTATGGATGCATCTGATAGAGGAGAATCAGTAGTGTATGAAAACATTTTTTGCATGAAAGAAATACCAAAATAAACATGAACAAACTAACCCTGACAATGTAACAATCAGTTATGGCAGTTTGTGCAGCAAGGTATCATGGGATGTGTAGTCCCCTTGAAGAAGAGAGCAGGAGGAGCCAGACACTGATCTGTAGATCTCTACATTGAGCTGCTGCTGGCTTGAAGGATAAGTAAAGGGTTAAAACCCATACCCCAATGCAGTGTTTCTTTGGGTAGGGTCACTGTGCCTATGTAAGCAGCTCTGGGGGTGTGGAAATCAAGTTTTATTTTTAAATAAAATAAATCTCTATGTGTGTATAGAATGACTCAATGTAATGTGTGTGTCTGATATAAGCAGCAGGTGTTAGATTAGAAAAAGGTCAAATCAGGAAACGTAGATATACATTTAAAATGAAACATACACAGTGCTTTCCTGAAAGCATTTAGCAAGACTAAAAACACGCAAACGTACAATCTAAGTATATGGGTGAGGTATAGAAGAATGATAAATGTGTTGCTCCACAGTGGTTTATCAATTGTTGCCATCCCCTAGATTCACTAAACTTCACATGGGCTGTGGGATGCTTCAGCGAAGGCTGTAATGGCTATTTTCTAGCTGCTGTTACAGCCTTGGTGAATCATTTTGCAGCAACATCCCTTGTCTAATATATAGCTATTATAGGACTGTGATTAAAGAAAATATATGCTTATCATTTCCCTGTAGCATTGCATTTTCATTTGAGATATTGCCAAATTTATACTACAAAATAAATAGGAATTGTGCAAAAATAATATCAACATAGTTGCAGTTCTTTTCTCCTGAAAGTCTCTGTACCTACTTTTCTTTTGCAGAAAATATACTTTTTTGAGGTGATACATTGATGGCCTTCTCCAATCCCATATCTTGTTTTGCAGAACAAGTTGTGTCAAATACATGTAAAAGCAGTTCTCCCACCCCAACTATCAGCACAACACAAGCTAACAGATAAATGCAATGCTGTCTTAATGGGATCATAATGATTTTTGAAAATTCCTCCTTTATTATTTGTAGCTTCTGTTTAGCCTCTCTTATACACATTTTCGATTCAACTACATTTTTATAAAATAAATAATAATGCATTCAACTGCCCCTATTTTAACTGAAAGTCCTTCTACCTGGCTAAGTCTTTTAACTGTCACTGTTTTAAAGGTATATATAAGTTTCCTGAGTTTCAAATGTTTGGTAAGAAACAGGCAATGATTATCAGAAAAATATGTGTTATATAGATAATTTGAGTGTACTTACAAAGTTATAAGCAGGAAAGTCAAATCCAGCTTTGCACACCCACAGGGAGCTTACATAACCAAGTACACACAGGAAAGTAGCTAGGTACAAAGTTTGACCTCTCAAAGGAAGTAACTGCTGCAGGATGGAATCACATGGTTGGGTGGGATCTGAGCTCACAGCTGAATCAAAGCACAAGGATATATATAGAGAGAGACTACATATCCGAAGCTGTTTTGCAACACGGGAACCCCAGAGTATGATACAAATGTATCAGCTAACGTCTGCTTTCTCCTGATTAGCCAAAACGAATTATGAATTTTATGTTAATCTTAGCAGGGATTTTCAGGGGTGTCAACTAACAAAAGCTGCAGCTTGCAAACTGAAAAGATTAATCAGGGTGAGTTTGTAAATGTTTATTTTGGTATTTTGTCATGCAAATTTTTTTTACATACACTACTGATTCTCCTCTATCAGATGCACTCATAATCCGGGAAACTTAGATGCGCCTTTAAGGTAAATGTAAAAAAGAAGGACAGATCCCTATTTTCTCACCTATCCATGACCTTATCCCATTGTGTGTTTGGCCAGCAATACATGTCAAAAGCTATAAAGCTTATATTATTTTTTTCATTAAAGTCAAGGGGAGTGCTAAACATCTCTCCTTTTAACAACATCGGTCATACACCAACAATGTGTTTTAGTTAAAAAAAAATCTTATTGAGGGACAGTTTTTCCTTTGTGACCTATATGAGTACATAAGACACATCCATGTGCCCTTAATACTTAAAACACTCAAATAAAAAGACAGACACACTAACTATTTCCTGCAATAAACCAGAAGAAATCAAAACAGTATATCAGTGTGTTTGACTGCAATGTCCCTGGAGTCATCCAATGATGTCTCCCACTCATCCGTTTTGCTAGTATTAACATCAGTACACAAAGGCAAATACTCTTTTCTTTGTCTCAGGATCAAGGATCTCTAAGGCCACAGTCACTCTGTAATAATCTGTGGTTTCATTACAATATTAGCGGCACTCTGGGTGCACGTACTTTAGAAAACTTCACTTTCTGTTTCACTAGACACCTAAATAATTGCATAAATAAATCAGAACATATTGGATTCATGTACTAAAACTGATCACATTGAGGCAGGACAAAAAGTGAAATATTGGAGGAATGAATCAGGTTATGGGAATGACCATTAAAGCCTAATTTAATGGATGTTTTTCTTCTTTGCTTCCAGTGGGAAGTGGCTTTTTTTCTTTGCCATACCCTGGATCAGTGCAGCCAAATCATGGATTAGAAGACATCTAAAAAGTTCTTGATCGATAGGCCATGTTTTTTTCCATCTCAATTAAACGAATGTAAATCTGTGGTTGATGGAGAAATAGAGGTTATTAAGGGGATGGAGAGGTGGAGCCATGAAAGGAGGACTTTAATTTTTCCCAAAAACTTTGTTTGTGAAGTATGAAACAATTTTGCAACATTAGCCATTGTGTAAATAATGAGCATAAAAGCATTTTCAAATAAAAGTTTAAATGTAGCCAACTCTATTTGTATCATGAAGGATTCTCACTTGGACATCTATTCTGCTTATTGCTGGAGAGAATGTTTATCCTACTGAGACTTGCTCTTCTATTTACTGTAAAGCAGCAGTATTTCAAGAGAACTGAATAGAAATATGATCTGAATCTATGGTTCCTCCCATTACTCACAGGTTTCTAATACTTTCAGGAACAAAAACAAAATATCTGGTGTCATCAGTTTTCTTCAGTTTAAGTGACCTCGTGTGACTTAAGCTTAAGACTGATTTTTTTACATGGACACTTAAATATATTTTAATCACTGATATATGTATAAATCAAAATCCAAAATATTGTTAGTGTCTTCTGTTTTTTTTATTAATCTCAATGGAAGACTACATTCTCCTGCTACACATTGTACAAATATGAAAGAGGAAACATTTTAGATAATTAATATAAAAATATGTTTTAATCTGTGTAATACCTTTTAATATTTTTTATATTTTCACTGACTTTGTATGCTAATTAAACTACTGGCATATCCAATGATGTTTTTTGTCTGACTGCCACAGAACAAGCGTTGGGTAACCATGAATAACCACTGCTTATCTTCATTCCCTTTTAGGTTGGGCTTCAGATTTTACCAGTTGATGGAAATCCACACAAATCCACAGCCCTCATCTGCCATCCAGACGGTGTGTCCAACCTTGCCTGTTCATATGATGGACGCTATGTGTTTACTGCTGGAGGGAATGACTGCTCAGTACTGATGTGGAAAACAAACTTACAGTGAGTCCAAGGACAACAGAAAGAGTAACATAGTGCATCAAATATTATAATTATAATTGTTATGAATCTCTTAAGCAACTACAACTTATCATATAGCACAGACAGTGAGCTTGTGAGTATTTATTTCAGTTAATGCAATCTCTTATACTGGAGAGCTTTGAGAATGGATCACATTAGGTCTGTCTTTTTATAAATTTCTATTTAAAACATGGACAGAAATTCTGCAACTGTTTTTCATTTTTGATATCAGATATATTGTTATTATATTTAAAGGACTATTAATTGAATAGCAATAATATCTGTATTGGAAGAAAAATATGTCAATATAGCTTTTAATATGTAAAACTTACATTTGTAGATGTGTGTAAAACTTCAGTAGATATTCTTCTCTCCATCCTTATTGGGTGTCCAGAAGGTGGGAGAGACCCTGCCCAGACGCCTGCCATGTTTGAAGTTGTTGTATGCCTCACTGCAAATAAAAACTTTAATTAAGGCAGAATCCTGGGCAGATAAAGTGGCCACTCCAGGAAAACCAACGCCAATCAAACATATTTTTAGTATAGACTCCTGGACATATTCTTCCAAGCTACTGGATATTTAATAGTAGGTGGAGAGACAAATCTCTGCTTGTCCCTGAGCACATACTGTATAAGGCAAGTAGTCAACTACCAAATTTGTCTATATGGGTTGGTTAGATTGAATATGGGTTTAGTCTGATAAACAAAATCACCAAAAGGAGCACAAAGGTCTCTTCAGGGAATGGAAAGAGAAACCCAGTTAGTGACCTATAGCATGATGTACAATTGCAGAAAGGAATTCAAGACAGACATGGCATTTTATATTTCACATCTTAAAGAATAAGTACTGTCAATGGAGGGCTTTGGAATAGTATGAGCAAGTATTACTTTACTTAAAAAGTCATGGAAATAAAAAAAACTAATGCGTTTAAAAGACCATTTTTAAACACGACAATAGGTTTGTTTGCATGTAAATAGTAAAGCATCTCAGTGTTATCTAATGGGCTGACATTTATGACCCCTATAGTTTTGTTACAGTTTATTGGCTCACCGTGACAGTCCTCCTCTGCCAAGGCTAATTATGTATCCAAATCAGCAATAGGACCTTGCTTTAAAAAACGTCAAACATCTTCAAATACTCTCTGATAAAATATGCTTACCCTCTAATGTTAAAGCTGATGGATTAACAAGGATAATGGAATAAAGGGAACACTGATCTTTTTGTTCATCAAATTTTAATTCTACATTTTAAAATGGCACACAAGAAGTGTTCTTTATAACATACCTCACTCTCCTGATTCATACGCACATGGAAGTAATAGTGTTTATATTTGTTTCACAGGGCTTTGGAGGCTGTGGCTTCTCTTGGGGGAGAAGATCTGATACCATTCTATGGTTTACTACAAGGAGGACGAGATGGAGCTTTATTTAAGGTTAGGACAAACAGGTCCTCTCGAACATTTGTTTTTATCAGAAAGTACATACATTTATATAGAAGTATTCTGAATTAAATGTTAGCTTTGTTGGGATTTTTATTTAAAAAGGGACTATGGCTAATAATTTAAAAATATGTATGCAAATATTTTAAAACTGATTTTTTAATTACTACAAGATGGCTATTAGTGTCTTAGAGGAGGCAGGTGATGAAATCAGAATATCAGATGTCTGACTGACATTTTTATAAAGTAAAACAACTAAATAAATACAACTCTTCATTTCATTAATTAATATCATATCTACAACTATAATGTACTGGAGCAGTAATTGCTTTGATTATTTAGCTGCTTTTTCAAATGAGATGGCTCCTTATTTACTAATACAATTGCAATTAGTTCTATTGAATGCCATCTTAAAATAAGCAATGGGATCTTCCAACTTGTAGAAGCACAGAAACTTAAACAACAATGGAGACTCCCACTACAGCATGATAGTATATAATAGGTATTTATTTTACTTTCTGATCAAATGTAGTTCTTCAAAAAGTACAATTTTGTGATATATCCAGCTGTAAAGTTCACCTTCCAAGTTAATGCATCAAATTATGCAATTTATTCAGAAATTAATCAAGGAATTAAAAAGTTGTCTTATACAGCTCATTTGAGATAAATAATTTGAACACCAATAGCCCATTTGATTGGAAACACGCGGTATGCAGTGTGTTGCTCTGAAAGACAAAGGATAAATATAAATGGCTAACATGGATGCAACTTATCTCTTTTCAATGCTTCTTCAATTAAACCTGATGCTATTTTTATAAAACTAAGTCCAGTTCACAAAAATGTTTTTTCATATTCTATATTCATTTCAGTGTTATACATCATGCATTCTGGAGCAGTTTGTTTTATTACTCATCTGTTTCATTGCATGAATTTCTTCTGTTAAGGAGCTGGAGGATTACTTCTATTATGCTCAGCTGAGGAACCAGGGTATTGATACAATGGAGATCCGAAGTGTGTCAACTCATATCCCATTGAAGGAAATTCCTTTTGTCATGCGAGCACTAGGTTTCTACCCAACAGAACAAGAGGTTTGTTAAGATATTTTTTGGGAAAATGGAAATAATAGGAATTATTATTAGGAATACTCACTGATACACTGTTTCAGAAAGAGGGATTGTTGGATCAGTGTTCCAGAGCATTTGCTGCTCCTTGAGGTAGGATGAAATACGGTAATTTACTTGTGCCCATTGAAGCATTATCCCTGTGTGAATGACACCATTTCATATTTTTAGATTCAGAAGATGCTTCACTCATTATTGAGATCCTTGACATTTTAATTATCATTATGAAATACCAACCCTTTGCTTATAGTTTTAAAATGTTTCTATTTTACACTGCATATCATTTATACAGTAGCCTTATGTACTTAAGCGTGAAGTGTTGTAGATCTCATTGAAATGTCTTCTAGAACTGCTCCATTCCTATGTTATCCTTGTGTCATGCTAAGATTTAATACCTCAATGAATTCTCCAACAAGTACATTTGGCCCGGTATGTTATTTTGGCAAGCGCTGAAAGCACAAATATATTTATGCAAATAAATATATTTTTGCATAATATCATAAATAATTTTATATGTATCATATATTTGATTCCAGAACTATGTGCTTGTACTTGAATTACAGATGATAGGTTACCAGTTTTCACTTACCGTATTGGTCTGAATATAAGCTGCACCTTTTTTCCGATTTTTGAGCTTGCGAGTTAAGGGTGCGGCTTATATATACGCGACCGTAAAAAAATCATTGCCGATTTGCGAACTTTGCTTGTAACGCGTGCAACTTCTATTTGCATATGCAAAATGACTGCCGATTTGCGCGATTGCAAGTTAAGGGTGCCGATTTTCGTGCTTTAGACTGCTGTATTGAATAGCGATTTACGGTTTTAGTGATTCTAACATCCTGTAAAGCCTGTAACCTCCAAAAAAAGCCTGTTTCTTGCAATGGCTGATCACTTTGAGAGTCTTTTTCTCTCCAATTTTACGGGTGTGGCTTATATTTGAGTACTATCTTTTTTCTATTTTTTCACCTAGAACTTTGCGGGTGCGGCTTATATTCGGACCAATACGGTATATATTCTTATATAGAGGAATTAAATATTATATTTTTCCTTTTTTCCTATTATAAAGATGGATGGTCCTTCCAAGTTCTCATGTTAGAGATGTCCAGGATTGATTTTTTTTTTGGCAACTTTACTAAAAAAAATACTAAATATGTTCTCATCAATATGCCAGTTATGCAGGGGAATGATGATTTAGGTGCTTCAATTATTTTCAGATTAGTCAATTACTTTATGTAATAGTTTCCGTACAAATAAATGTTTATAACCATATGACAAATCAAACATAACATATGAAAAATCATATCATTATTATTAGATAACACACACTGTGCTTTAGAATAGTATATATTCAGTCTAAAATTGTAAAATAATATTCAGACATAGGCATTGTTTAATCTAAGGAAAATAAGTTATACCCTGAAGAACCTGAAGATATATATTTTCCCAATACAGTGATTTTGCAGTGGTTTCAATATACATGGAATCATTCCCAGGACAGAATACTGAAGAAAGCCTATAACTAGAAATGAGTGCCATCAACACATCCATTTACACATTTTTTTTTTTACTTACTGAGAACTTTGAAGCCAGTTACGGTAACAGTGAAAGTAGGAGGTTTACTGTGAATTGTACATTTGATAAAAAGTTGAGAAATGTCTCATCCCTAAACACTGTTAAACCCCAGTTCTTGGCTTAACCAATCTATTGAGCTATAAAAATTAAGTGTATTTTTTAATTTTATGAAATTAAGAGAGATCTTGCTTGTTATTTATTCCTAAAAAATAACACAAGATTTAATTTCAATAGTTTACTTTATGCAAAGATTTATTCTGAGGGCCTGGTTTGTATTATAATTTCCACAGCTCTTTACTATCAGGAGCACCTGTAATCTCCCAGTGGAGCCATCAATTATTATGGGTGTTGCTGTATTCCTACTTTGCTATGCAATGCACGTATTGAGAGTACACATATTACTCAGTCTTTCAGTGTCATGTTTGGATGCAAGATATTCAGAACCTACTTTCTTCTATTACAGCTTTTAATAGTTTGATATAGACATATAATAATCAAGAGAAATAATCAAAAAGTGATGTGATCAATACAGTGCAAGTTTTCAATCTTGTTAGGTGATTTAGGGAAAGCACTATGTATGTTTGAATTTAAGCTCAAAGACAGGGCCCTCCATTCATTTGCAGTGTGTTAAAATTGATTTTGCCCTGTACTTAACCCCTTTATAGCACTACGGAATATGTTGGGGCATTACAAATAAAGCATAAAAATACAGTGCAAGATATCACATGTAGAAACATAGCTCTTCATCAGTCAGATAATCTATGAATAACAAAAATGGTAAAATGGAGAGGGGGGGGGGGGATGGTAATATGGAGAGGGGGGAAAAGAGACACGGTAGGAAGTGGGGGGAAAGAGACACAGGAGAGAGGGGGTAAGAGACACAGGAGGAAGTGGGGGGAAAGAGGCACGGGAGAGAGGGGGTAAGAGACATTGCAGGGAAAATGGGGAAAGAGACACACAGGAGGGAGAGGGGGGGAGAGACACAGGAGAGGGAGCGGGAGGGAAGAGACACAGGGAAGGGAGAGGGGGAAAGCGACACCGGTGAGAAATGGGGGAGAGCGGGGCAAAGAGACACATGGGAGGGGAGTGGTGGGCAAAGAGACACATGAGAGGAGAGGGAGAAAGAGACACAGGGGTGAGAAATGGGGGAGAGGGGGGGAAAGAGACACTGGAGGAAGTAGGGGAAAGAGACACCGGTGAGAAATGGGGGAGAGTGGGGCAAAGAGACACGTGGAAGGGAGTGGTGGGCAAAGAGACACAGGGGATTAGAGGGGGAAAGAGACACAGGGGGAGAAATGGGGGAGAGTGGGGCAAAGAGACACGTGGAAGGGAGTGGTGGGCAAAGAGACACAGGGGATGAGAGGGGGAAAGAGACAAAGGGGGGAGAAATGGGGGAGAGGGGGGAAAGAGACACTGGAGTAAGTGGGTGGAAAGAGACACGGGAGAGGGAGAGGGGAACAAAGAGACACAGGGGATGGAGAGAGGGGGGAAGAGACACAGGAGGGAGAAAGGGGGAAAGAGACACAAGGGAGGGAGAGGGTGGAAAGAGACAAACAACAGATAGTACTTTTTTTTTTTTTAAATCAGAAAGTACATACATTTATATAGAAGTATTCTGAATTAAATGTTAGACCGAAAACACAATGTATAACACTATATCATGCCGTAATTTTTATCGAGCAAGTCGCTAGTAATCAATAAAATAGATTTACCCTGTTATGTTGTGGTTGTGGTACCAAACATGAGATATTTCCTTACTTTTACTAATAGCCTTTCATTTTTTTTTTTTTAATTTAGGTGGAAAATATGCTTAACGAAGTAAAGTTTAGCGAGTATGTGTATACAGGGAAACAAGTCACACACATCGATTTAGGGGATTTTATAAAACTTTACATAAATCACAGACCAGCTTTTGGATTCTCCATGGAAGAGCTACAGCATGCGGTTCAAGTGCTTGGCATTGCTAATGAGAAAGAAGAGCATGTGGTGAGCAGAGGACACTTACTCCAGCTGCTTCAAACAAGAGGTGAGCAAGCACCCTAGACCCAAAATATTAATCAACTGTTTTAACAAATTAAATGATGACTCTATGTTCCCAACAGGTGAGCATATGACAGAAGAAGAGCTTGCTGAGTATCTTAGCACTTTGTTAGGACTGAATCCAGAGGGAGGAAGCTCAGAGCTTGGAACCTATGACCCTAAAGGTAAGTAACACAAAACAACAGCAAGGTATAGGACTGCCCATAAACGCTTTTGATTGGTTAATGGTTAAGCTGCACTTTTTTTTGTATTTTGAAAAATTACATGGATTTGTATAGAAAAAAAGTTTGTAAATTAGTTACATAACCGTGAGTAAAGCACAAAACACTGAGAGTAGGTTGTAAACCTGCTGCAAAGGTTGGAGCATTTTATTCTGATAAATAATGTAGTTATAGCTTCAAGTTTAAGTTGTTGATTTTCCTGGCAGTCATTATGCACAGAAATGCTTACCCAAATTCCTGTTCTATGAATCTTAGAGTTTCTGAGACGTGGGAAAGAAAGTGTTTCTTTTTTCACTTTTGGTTCCCATGTCAGGATCATATGGATGATATTAATTCATATCCCACTCCACTGCAAACTATGTTTATTGCATCTTTTTCTTTTTTTTTGCATGACCCATAGTTCTGATAAAATACACTAGTAGTTTTAAAATATTATTTTTAGAACTGGTTATGCGGTTTTGCTAAAAAGGCATTACTCACTAACCTGCCTGTTATTGCATTTATAATATCCAGAATACAGTTTAAAAAAAAATGTTTTTTCTAGGTGCAGCAGAGTTGATGGAACAAGAAATTCCAGAAGAAATAACAGCAGCCATGTTTACTGCTGAAATTCTTGGCTTACCTATCCATACAAATGAGAATTATGAAGAACACAGTTTAACCACAGAGACTATCTAATCTTGGTCACCAGCAGTTTAGTGTTTCTATTTTTATATTACGTTAAGCATTATGTATACCACTTAACAAAGTGAACTGTGGGATACATGTTTGTTAAGTCAATATATATATATATATATATATATATATATATATATATATACACATATATATATATATATATATATATTTTTTTTTTTAATAACCTATTTAAATAAACACGGATGTATGCATTTTTATTTATTTATTTATTCGCTGCGGCCTGAGGGGATCCGAAGGGGAGGGGGGTGGGCTGAGGGGATCTGGAGGGGAGTGGGTGGCCTGAGGGGAGCCGGAGGGGAGGGGGCGGCCTTAGGGGATCCGTAGGGGAGGTGGGCGGCTGAGGGGACGGAGAGAGGTGGCAAAGAGAGACAGGGGTGGGAGAGGGAGCAAAGAGAGACAGGAGAGGGTGAGAGGGGGCAAAGAGAAACAAGGGAGGGAGAGAAGGGGGAAGAGAGATGGGGAGGGAGAGAGGGGGAAAAGAGAGACAGGGGGAAGAGAGACACAGGGGAGGGAGAGGAGGGGGAAGAGATACACAGGGGAGGGAGAGGAGGGAGTAAGAGAGACACAGGGGAGGGAGAGGAGGGGGTAAGAGAGACACAGGGGAGGGAGATGAAGGGGGGAGGGCGATGAAGGGGAAGAGACACAGGAGAGGAAGAGGGAAGAGAGACACAGGGGAGGGAGAGGAGGGGGGAAGAGAGACACAGAGGAGGGGGGAAGAGAGACACAGAGGAGGGAGAGGAGGGGGGAAGAGAGACAGAGGAGGGAGAGGAGGGGGATAGAGAGACACAGGGGAGGGAGATGGAGGAAGGAGAAACAATGGAGGGAGAGGGGGAAAGAGACACAGAGGAGGGGGGAGAGACACAGGGGAGGGAGAGGGGGAGAGGCTTGCAATAAGCGCCTTTGGCTCTCATCGTGAGGCCAGTAAAAGTAGAGGAGGGGAGAGGCTCGCAATGAGCACCTACCGTCAAGTAGAGGGTGGGGGGGGGGGAGATGGGGGAAAGAGACACGGGAAGGAGGAGGGGGCAAGAGACACGGGAGGGAGAAGGGGGGAAGAGACATGGAGGAAGAGACACAGGGGAGGGAGGAGGGGGGAAGAGACACAGGGGGAAAAGAGACAGAGGAGGGGTTAAAAGACACGGGGGAAAGAGACACAGAGGAGGGAGGTGGGAAGAGAGACACAGGGGAGGGAGAGGAGGGGGAAGAGATACACAGGGGAGGGAGAGGAGGGGGTAAGAGAGACACAGGGGAGGGAGAGGAGGGGGTAAGAGACACAGGGGAGGGAGATGAAGGGGGAGGGCGATGAAGGGGAAGAGACACATAGGAGAGGAAGAGGGAAGAGAGACAGGGGAGGGAGAGAGACACAGGGGAGGGAGAGGAGGGGGGAAGAGAGACACGGAGGAGGGAGAGGAGGGGGATAGAGAGACACAGGGGATGGAGAGGAGGGGGAAGAGACACAGGAGAGGGAGGAGGGTGGAAGAGACAGGCGGGGGAAACACAGGGGATGGGGGAAGAGACACAGGGGAGGGAGATGGGGGAAGGAGAAACAATGGAGGGAGAGGGGGAAAGAGACACAGAGGAGGGGGAGAGACACAGGGGAGGAAAGACACAGGGGAGGGAGAGGGGGAGAGGCTTGCAATGAGCGCCTTTGGCGCTCATCGTGAGGCCATTAAAAGTAGAGGAGGGGAGAGGCTCACAATGAGCGCCTACCGTCAAGTAGAGGGTGGGGGGGGGGGGGAGATGGGGGAAAGAGACACGGGAAGGAGGAGGGGGCAAGAGACACGGGAGGGAGAAGGGGGGAAGAGACATGGAGGAAGAGACACAGGGGAGGGAGGAGGGGGGAAGAGACACGGGGGGAAAAGAGACAGAGGAGGGGTTAAAAGACACGGGAAAAGAGACACAGAGGAGGGAGGTGGGAAGAGAGACACGGGAGGGAAAGGAGGGGGTAGAGAGTCACAGGGGAGGGAGAGGAGGGGGGAAGAGACACAGGAGGGAGGAGGGGGGAAGAGACACAGGAGAGTGAGGAGGGGGGAAGAGACACAGGAGAGGGAGGAGGGGGAAGAGACAGGCGGGGGAGACATCCATCCACACTGTTGATGAAAATATAGCCAAAGAGGAAGGCAAGCGAGGAAACTTTTGGTGATTATTGAGGCTCAGTCTCTGTTGTAGAATCTCAAAGTTCTGGGGGCTGGGGTTAATTTAATTGCTTGAAAGGGGGTCCATTTCAAAGTATTAGTCCATCACTGATCTAGACAAGACGTGGAGGACCTTTTTCAACATTAACGACCACTGACCCACAGAAACAAAAATAAGCGCTGACCACTGACCAAAATAGTTTAACAAGGGCCACACAAAAAACTACATCTTGCTAAAATATTTGAAGAGTGAAAACTAAACTGTTAAACTCTCAGAAAATTGACATACTTTCCAACTAAATTTATCCTGAAACCTTTAAGGGCATATCTAAGTTTACTGGATTATGAATGCATCTGTTAGAGAAGAATCACTAGTGTATGCAAAAAAAAATGTAAATACCAAAATAAATGTTAACAAACTCACCCTGATGTTTGCTACATTTCTTGAGTTTGCAAACAGCAGCTTTTGTGAGTTGACACCCTTGAAAATCCCTGCTAATATTAGCATAACATTCAGAATTTGTTTTGGCCAGTCACAGGCAGCTATACATTTTAATACAATGTAACAGTACATGATGACTGTTTGTGCATGACAGAATCATGGGGTGTGTAGTCCTCTTGTAGAAGGAAGTAGGAGGAGTCAGACACTGATATGTAGATCTCCACATTAAGTTGCTGCTGGCTTGAAGATTTAATTGGTTAAAATCCATATTTGAATGCAGGGTTTCTATTGGTCGGTATCAGGTGCCTATGTAGGCAGCTCTGGGGTGTGGGAGACAAGTTTTATTTTTAAATAAAATAAATATGTATATGTATAGAATGACACAATGTAATGTGTGATTCTGCTATAAGCAGCAGGTGTTAGATTAAAAAAAGGGGAAAAAATGGAAACTTAGATATAACTTTAAGATTTTACATTTTCTTTTTGCCTTTTTATAGATACAGCCCTTGCAAATCCACTGGGTCTGCTATCCCTTTTTTAGGCTAGCTCTACATTAAACCCATGCAGCCTTACTAAATTGTGATTCAGCCAGTTGAATAGGGCTCTATATAAGCACAGAGCATATTTTTTTTACAGAAGTTTTTAGTTAGTGAACTTCTATCTAAAAGATCATCACTAACTAAAAACTTCTGTAAAAAAATATGCTCTGTGCTTATATAGAGCCCTATTCAATTGGCCAAATCACAATTTAATAAGGCTGTTAGTGTTTCTTGAAATGAGAGGCAGTAATGAATGTATTTAATATACAGATTTGCGAATACATTGAACCTGCTGTGCGCGAGATGACAGCAAAAGGTCACATCTGATCCCTGAGCCTAAGGTTCTCCACTCCTGGTCTAGACTTTATATCAGTGACAGGTTACCTAATTCACTTGAAGGACAGCATACATGTTTTTAAAATGGCTGCACAGTTGGTTTTAGCTTTCAAGTGGCGAAAATCATCTAAAATTTGCATTCTACCTCACTCACAGACATCCTGGCTGTTGCCCCGTGCTGTCTGTGATGTTTTTGTAATTTATTTGGGTGTATTTAGTGTTTTTCTTGTTTTTTGCTTTTTGTCGTTCGGGCCCCTAATCTCGTAATTTTTTGCGTCTCGTATCTTTTTTAACTAAGTCCTGCGGTTGGGAACCGCTTGCACGCCAAGGCATTCCCGCTTTTATGAAGTGTTTTTCGGCTAAGTCCCGCGCGCTGTAGTGGGTTAATGGCTCGCCTCGCTTTGCGAGGCTCGCAGCGATAAACACCTTTGGCGCTCATCGGCTAAGTGCTACAGTTTAACGGCTCGCCTCGCAGCAATGAGCACCTTCGCCGCTCACCAGCTAAGTGCTACGGTTTAACGGCTGGCCTCGCTTGCCTCATGTTTTCACTTTAACTTCCATCAAGAGTACAAGATAAGATGGTTATGTAGTAATTATCTTTCTCTCTCTCTATTTGTCAATATGAGACTTGCAATGCAGTTTGTTGCCTACGTACAGAACAGTAAAACACGTTTATTGCTGATTATCTAGCCACAGAAGTATTATTTATTCATTGGAAGTGGATTATCAGAGTCTTCATTCTGGTCTTGTAGAAGTATGGTGGGCAGAGAAGAGCGGGTTGTTCTTAGTGTTGTCTTCTTGGAATACATTGTTATCTTGGTTTGCCATTTTCAATTCTTCATCTCATCATCACTTGTGGTCCAAGCTTTTTTTATTGCTTTTCCAAAACATTGGGAGCTAGTACACCTTTTCTCCCTTTAAAGCTTGAGGATTATCACATTTGAAGATGATGGTAGACTTTATTAAATATCCAAAGTCTATCCCGGGCTGCCGTAAAGCTTGGTGCTTACTTTTCTTCTTTACTGAGGAATGTTCATTGAGGCATTTTCTTCCAAAAGAGTGCTGTCTTGTCAGTGCTGAACATTTGCGCAGATAAACAACCCTTCTCTTCAATACATTTATTTAAGGTCTTAGGAATTTATTTTTTCTGCCTCTTTGTTGTGAGAGGCTTTTTCTCTGGTAATTTTTACATTAATTAGGACAAATCATTTTTCAGATATATGAAACCAGCCTTTGCTTGCATGAATTAGATCCTTCACCACCATTACACCTTTCCTCTATAAAAGTGAATAATGACATCGCCTGCATTTCTGCGCAAGAGGCATGTGGCTCTCGCACTTGATGTAAAGTGTTCGCTCCCACTGGTGTAACTACAGCAATAACTGGATACATTTTGAATTCCTTTTTCTTTATATATCTTACTGTGGATTCATTGATGCTGTAATGATGGGCAACTTCCACAATTGACTTCGCTTTACTAAGCTCCATTGTTTCAACTTTTTCTTGCAAGATTTTATATATATATATATATTTATATATATATATATATATACACACACACACACATACTAGCGACTTGCCTGTCAAAATGTAAAAAAAAAACTTGAAGCCTTGTAATCCTGTTGCTTGCCACACAATGCGAGGCTCCCCCCCCCCAACCTTTGCGCCTTTGGAGCTCATTGCGAGCCCCCCCCTCTACTTTATGGGCATTTGGCGGTCATAGTGAACCCCCCCCAACTTTTTCCCTCACTCTGTCCTGTGTCTCTTTTCCCCCTCTCCCCCCTATGTCTTTCCCCCTCTCTCTCTCCTGTGTCTCTTTCCCTCCTCTCCCTTCCCTGTGCCATTTATGTGTGTGAAAAAATTATCAATTTCCCCAAGCCCGCAACGTGCATCCGAGTTACGGCCTTGCAAAAAATTCACGTTTTTAAGGACCTCCATTTTTTTTCACGGCCGTAACTGGGGAGCCATTGGGAGGCTGCCAAAAGACGCCAATTGAATAGCAAATTAGCTTTCAACCTCACTTATGGACTCCCTGCCTCAGGGGGAGGCAGGGAGCCCATAAGTGAGGTTGCATGGGAATTTCCTATTCAATTGGCGGCTTCCCAACAGCTTCCGAGTAAGGGCTTGAAAAGGGCTCGGCAAACCTGCAACTTGCTGGCCTCACAATGAGCGCCTTTGTCCTTTGGCGCTCATTGCGCATGCCCGTAATTCCTAATATTGTGTTACGACAACTATATGTATATATATGTAGATAGGTTCCTAAAACTCATTGAACCCCCCCCCCCAAAGCAATAAAAAATGTCACAATTGTGTTTTTGGCTTTATGTAAAGGTTTAAGAAACAGCAAATATAACAACACAAACTTAAAATTTTGATTAAATAAAATGTTATGTAACAGTAAGCATTAACATTAATGACAGATGGTTCGGAGCGTTGGGTGGGGGGGGTCTGGCTAGGAAAAAAATATTGTTATAGCGGGGTACAGTGCTAAATTAAACAAGGATCGGTGGCATTATAGCGGGGTTTCGAGGCAAGCGGGTAATTACAGGAAATAGAGCCTGATAGCGAATCAGCACAATAAGGCATTAAGGAGGGTATACATGTACAGCATCTCACAAAAGTGAGTACACCCCTCACATTTTTGTAAATATTTTAATATATATTGTGACAACAATGAAGAAATGACACTCTGCTACAATGTAAAGTAGTAAGTGTACAGATTGTAGAACAGTGTAAATTTGCTGTCCCCTCAAAATAACTCACAGCCATTAATGTCTAAACCATTGGCAACAAAAGTGAGTACAACCCTAAGTGGAAATGTCCAAATTGGGCCCAATTAGCCATTTTCCCTCCCAGATGTCATGTGACTCGTTGGTGTTACAAGGTCTCAGGTGTGAATGGGGAGCAGGTGTGTTAAATTTGGTGTTATCGCTCTCACACTCTCTCATACCGGTCACTGGAAGTTCAACATGGCACCTCATGGCAAAGAACTATCTGAGGAGCTGCAAAAGAAAAAGAATTGTTGCTCTACATAAAGATGGCCTAGGCTATAAGAAGATTGCCAAGACCCTGAAACTGAGCTGCAGCACGGTGGGCAAGACCATACAGTGGTTTCACAGGTCAGGTACCACTCGACCAAAATAGTTGAGTGCAAGTGCTCAGCATCATATCCAGAGGTTCTCTTTGGGAAATAGACGTATGAGTGCTGCCAGCATTGGGTTGGGGGGTCAGCCTGTCAGTGCTCAGACCATACGCCGCACACTGCATTTAATTGGTCTGAATGTCGTCCCAGAAGGAAGCCTCTTCTAAAGATGATGCACAAGAAAGACTGCAAACAGTTTGCTGAAGACAAGCAGACTAAGGACATGGATTACTGGAACTATGTCCTGTGGTCCGATGAGACCAAGATAATCTTATTTGGTTCAGATGATGTCAAGTGTGTGTGGCGGCAACCAGGTGAGGAGTACAAAGACAAGTGTGTCTTGCCTACAGTCAAGCATGGTGGTGGGAGTGTCATGGTCTGGGCCTGCATGAGTGCTGCCGGCACTGGGGAGCTACAGTTCATTGAGGGAGCCATGAATGCCAACATGTACTGTGACATACTGAAGCAGAGCATGATCCCCTCGCTCCAGAGACTGGGCCGCAGAAAAGTATTCCAACATGATAACAACCCCAAACACACCTCCAAGATAACCACTGCCTTGCTAAAGAAGCTGAAGGTAAAGGTGATAGACTGGACAAGCATGTCTCCAGACCTAAACCTTATTGAGCATCTGTGGGGCATCTTCAAATGGAAGGTGGGGGGGGGGGGGAGGGGTGCAAGGTCTCTAACATCCACCAGCTCTGTGATGTCATCATGGAGGAGTGGAAGAGGACTCCAGTGGCAACCTGTGAGGCTCTGGTGAACTCCATGCCCATGACGGTTAAGGCAGTGCTGGAAAATAATGGTGGCCACACAAAATATTGACACTTTGGGCCCAATTTGGACATTTCCACTTAGGGGTGTACTCACTTTTGTTGCCAACGGTTTAGCCATTAAGGGCTGTGTGTTGAGTTATTTTGAGGGGACAGCAAATTTACACTGTTATACAGGCTGTACACTTACTACTTTACATCATAGCAGAGTGTCATTTCTTCAGTGTTGTCACATGAAAAGATATAATATATTTACAAAAATGTGAGGAGTGTACTCACCTTTGTGAGATACTGTTTATATATATATATATATATACACACACACAACCATACCGATTTATGTATTAAGGAGGGCTGCCAGATAATAGTTACAAGTGGTGACCCCTCACAGACCCAAGAAGCATTGTTTGGTGGTCTTGTCTTCTAGTACAGAACGTGTAGGACTTTCTATTTACACTGAGAAGATGACTATTTTAGTAGTTGAGATGATATATGTAATTCCCAGACGCCTCTAAGCATTATCTATAAGTGTGGCCCCTAGCTGTGCGCATTAGCCGCACTGTACTTGGGGTCTGCATTGTCGCCCCCTCCCCCAGCTGTGACACAGCAGCAGCCCCTGCACTGAGCTGCGTGAGCGAGTTCTGCGCATGCGCAGTCCGGCTCTCTGCGCGTCCGTATGTGTGTGAGAGAGGTGAGTGTGTGAAAAAGAAAAGAGCGACAAGTAACCGGCGGAGAACCTTCCTCCTCTCCCCCTCCCTCGCACCAAATCGCTGCAACCATGTCGGGACGGTCGGTCAGAGCCGAGACTAGGAGCCGGGCCAAAGATGACATAAAACGGGTCATGGCCGCCATCGAGAAAGTACGGAAATGGTAAGAGAAAGACACAACAAAAGAGGAGAATGGAGGGAGGGCATTGTGTGTGACTAGGATGGGGGAGGGGGGCCAGGCGTTATGGGGGTCACCTGACCCAACCTTACTAGCAGTCGGTCCGCGGTCCCGCCAAAACCGGCCGGCGTCGGCAGCCATTACATTCGGTGTGAGGAGGGCCGGCGAGCGAGCTCTAGTGCTGCCCCACCGGGTCACTTCCTGCAGCCTCCTCCTGATCAATGACTGCACTTATTTATATTCTTTATCAGGGGCTGAGGGTTGTTTAAATTTAGCGCTTTGGCTCCGAGGCTCCCTCCTCAGCTCTCCCTCCCCAGCTCTGCTGCTGCCGCCTTGTTCTCCTCACTGGCTTGGAAAAAAGATGGGGCTGAGGAGGAAGTGCAGCTCCATGACTGAGCAGGACTGAGAGGCACCATGTACACCCAGAAAACTACACATATGTATGGAAGGTGCCTGTTAGTGGCATTATAACTACTGTGACATCACTCATGCATGGCCAGGGATGCTCATGACCTTTACTACACTTCTGTGGAATCTGTATTCACATCACCAGCAGTATAGGCAACAGAAAATAACTACAAGCAGTGCACGTTATAATAGGTTTTTTTTTTCTCCATATTTTAAAGACAAAAATTATTGACATCTAGGAAAACAATTTAGCAGATAATATAAAAAACATATAGGGTTCTTTTTAAATATTTTAGGCGACCAATCTGTATCTTTGATTCCAGTTATAGGGATGGGGAAGATTCACGCAACCAATCTGTATCTTTGATTCCAGTTATAGGGATGGGGACGATTCACGAAACCAATCTGTATCTTTCATTCCAGTTATAGGGACGATTCACGAAACCAATCTTTATCTTTCATTCCAGTTATAGGTATGGGACGATTCACGAAACCAATCTGTATCTTTGATTCCAGTTATAGGCATGGGCAAGATTCCCACAACCTATCTGTATCTTTGATTCCGGTTATAGGCATGGGGGAGATTCACGCAACCAATCTGTATCTTTGATTCCGGTTATAGGGTTGGGGAAGATTCACGCCACCAATCCGTATCTTTGATTACGGTTATAGGGATGGGGAAGATATACGCCACCAATCTGTATCTTTCATTTAAGTTATAGGGATGGGGAAGATTCACGCAACTAATCTGTATCTTTGATTCCAGTTATAGGGATGGGGAAGAGTCACGCAACCTATCTGTATCTTTGATTCCGGTTATAGGCATGGGGGAGATTCACGCAACCAATCTGTATCTTTGATTCCGGTTATAGGGTTGCGGAAGATTCACGCCACCAATCCGTATCTTTGATTACGGTTATAGGGATGGGGAAGATATACGCCACCAATCTGTATCTTTCATTTAAGTTATAGGGTTGGGGAAGATTCACGCAACTAATCTGTATCTTTGATTCCAGTTATAGGGATGGGGAAGAGTCACGCAACCTATCTGTATCTTTGATTCCGGTTATAGGCATGGGCGAGATTCCCACAACCTATCTGTATCTTTGATTCCGGTTATAGGCATGGGGAAGATTCACGCAACCAATCTGTATCTTTGATTACGGTTGTAGGCATGGGGACGATTCACGCCACCAATCCGTATCTTTGATTACGGTTATAGGGATGGGGAAGATATACGACACCAATCTGTATCTTTGATTACGGTTATAGGCATGGGGAAGATTCACGCCATCAATCCGTATCTTTGATTACGGTTATAGGGATGGGGAAGATTCACGCCACCAATCCGTATCTTTGATTACGGTTATAGGGATGGGGAAGATTCGCGCCATCGATCCGTATCTTTGATTACGGTTATAGGGATGGGGAAGATTCACGCCATCAATCCGTATCTTTGATTACGGTTATAGGGATGGGGAAGATATACGCCACCAATCTGTATCTTTCATTTAAGTTATAGGGATGGGGAAGATTCACGCAACTAATCTGTATCTTTGATTCCAGTTATAGGGATGGGGAAGAGTCACGCAACCTATCTGTATCTTTGATTCCGGTTATAGGCATGGGCAAGATTCCCGCAACCTATCTGTATCTTTGATTCCGGTTATAGGCATGGGCAAGATTCCCACAACCTATCTGTATCTTTGATTACGGTTATAGGCATGGGGACGATTCACGCCACCAATCCGTATGTTTGATTACGGTTATAGGGAGGGGGAAGATTCACGCCATCAATCCGTATCTTTGATTACGGTTATAGGGATGGGGAAGATTCACGCCACCAATCCGTATCTTTGATTACGGTTATAGGGATGGGGAAGATTTGCGCCACCAATCCGTATCTTTGATTACGGTTATAGGGATGGGGAAGATTCGTGCCACCGATCCGTATCTTTGATTACGGTTATAGGGATGGGGAAGATTCGCGCCATCGATCCGTATCTTTGATTCTGGTTATAGGGATGGGGAAGATTCGTGCCACTGATCCGTATCTTTGATTCCTTTTTTACTCTATGAAAGTGTCCAGAAATAGTCCCTGCAATGCCCCACTCCCAGCAGCTTATAAACACAGTGTTCCTATTAGTTTGTGATTGGCTAGTGCATCTAGTACTACAGAGTCAATGCATGAATTACAGGGGACGGACCTTTGTTGGGTCTATTAGAAAGGTTTCAATGAGACCGCTTTTTAAGCACATGTTAATAAAATTATGCTTATATATGCAAAGAGACACATAGGTAATCTATTTTTAATATAAAAAACAGGGAACCATCCATATCCCTTTTAAGGATTAAAAAGTCTATTAAAGGATATACCAGATCTCTATAAACCTCAAACATGTTACAAGGATTTTTTTTAAGTCGTACAAACATTTCCCTTTGTTGCCAAGTAAATTGCTCCGCACCAATATTCTATTTTCATGATTAGTTAATACCCTAACTAAATAAATAGATTTTACCCAACTCTCCGTGTTCATCATAAGTCATGCTTATATATTTTATGTTCTACCTCCAAGATTTTCCAACTATTTGCTCAAGAGGAAAGATGTTGACGCATATTACAATTGTGGACCCACACAATTGCAAGGCAAAAAGGAATCAAGTGACAGTCAAAAATATCTTAAATTTCAACTAGAACCAATCTCAGCAGTCCTGTTATATTTATGTATTAATAGATGTACCTTTTTATAGGGAATGAACAGCAAGTGACTCAAATGTCATCCTAAATAACTGACTATTGTACTCTGGATTGAGTTTGGCACAACCCCACCCTGTATTAGAATTGTCCAATGTAGAAAGGTGGATATATTTGCCAATTACTAGAGATAAAGTTCCATGCAAGTTCAGTGATCTTCACAGTTGAGATAATTCTAGATTTTCTTGACCCCCTCAACCTTCGGTTACAAAAAATATATATATATACATCAGGTTGCTGTAGACCTCTGGTTGAAAATACTGTTGTATAGTCAGATATGAAGCACTGGCCTTTCACTGTTGTGAGTTACGAGGAAGTACAAAGATCCAAGTAGAATGCAAAGATTTTCCAATCAGATGAAGTATTTACCATGGCATTGATGAAACTGAAGGAAATCGCTAAACTTTCTTTTGCAAGGCCATGACGTTTCCTGTACCAGTCTTCCTCAGTGTCTACTACTAAGGAGCCAAGCTACCAAAGGCTGTTGGCATCGCTTCTGATCACTACATTATGTGAACCATCAATGAACTAATCCCTGGAATAGTTGCTTTTATATTGAACACTAAGTTGCCATGCTGAACTTTTGATGGCACTATGACCATATTTGAAGTGAACTTAAAAATTAAACTTGTTGTTAAGTTTTTAAACTGTGTGGCAATTGCCTTTTGTAAAAAAATAATAAAAAAAAAAGCGTTGACAATTTGAGAAATGTTACCTGTCTGCACTACCTTCCATTATGAGAGCTCACGTTGAAAACCTCACTGCAGCAGGTCTTTAGACACCAATCTAGACAAGTTTAGAATCAAAACATTGTGTTCCACCAATATTCCAATAACATAGAAGCTTTCCAGGAATTTTTCATTGCCAAGGGACTGAACTAAAACATTAACCCTGATGAAGCTGTTACTTACTGTACAGCTGTACAGATTGCACTCTTATCACATATATAGTTGTGAGCGTACGAGTCGTTGCTCACGCTTGCGGGCTCGTGTAGCGAGCCGCGGCCCTCGCGTAGCGAGGTCACTGGGCAAGGGCCTCAGTTGCTGGCATGGAGCGCCGAAGGCGCTCCATGCAAGCAACTGAGGCCCCTCGCGAAGCGAGGGCCTCAGTTGCTGGCGAGGTCACTGGGCACGGGTCTCAGTTGCTGGCATGGAGCGCCGAAGGCGCTCCATGCCAGCAACTGAGGCCCCTCGCGAAGCGAGGGACTCAGTTGCTGGCGAGGTCACTGGGCAAGGGCCTCAGTTGCTGGCATGGAGCGCCGAAGGCGCTCCATGCCAGCAACTGAGGCCCCTCGCGAAGCGAGGGACTCAGTTGCTGGCGAGGTCACTGGGCAAGGGCCTCAAACCCTCGCAAAATTCACGTCGCTACTCAAAAAACACGACACACAAATTACGACACTCGCTAAATTTTACGAGGCACGCAAACAACGTACGAAACACGTTACCACACATTACGACCTCGCAAACATCGGACGCAACACGCCGACATACAAACATTTAAAACACAATACATACACACAGCACATACATAAAAAACTTACCTACACCAAGAGGGAGCACCCAGGACCTCAAAAATGCAACTTACACCTCGATTTTACTCGAAATAAAACAGTTTAGAGACTAAAAAAAAAGCTAAGCGAGAGAAAAAATGGCCGCCGAACAAAACGAAAACGAGGCTACAGCACTCTAAACTCGCAAAACACCACAAAACACCTACGGATATTCCGATACAGACCTATACCACACATTACTCGCCATTTTACACCAATGCGGAAGTACACGACTACGCTAACGGTTTGGTCTCGCGCACGCACAGTGTTACAGTGCACACATTCAGCATGCTTATACAGCAGCTCCACACCACTAATGCTGCAGCAACATCAACACAGATTGCCAGCTCTTCATCACAATGCTTCAAAATAGGTACACTATATTCATTTACTAATTTAGCTACCTTACAATTTCATTGCCGTCATTTTTTGACGGGCAATTCGCTAGTATTTTGATAACAACGGAGACAGTGCAGCACGTGCTTCATCTGGGATCCCATTTTTTTAGCTACTCTGTAGCTACATAAAGACAATATCTACCAGTTCCTGAAAGGGCTAGGTGTTTTTAAGTTTGTGATACATTTCTGAACGACTGTCCTAAATATAGCACTTCAGTGTCTTTTGATATTGAGACTCGTGATGTAATGAACACCCAGAATAAACTGATTGTTTATTTCTAAAGCACCAACATATTCCATAGAGATGGGTTAAGTACAAGGCAAAAACTATTTTAACACATTACAAAGAATCGAGGGCCCTGTCGTTTTGAGCTTAGAATCTAGTGTCCAAAGTGCTTTCCCTGAAGCACCTTACAAGATTCAGTATGCTGTCTTCATTAAGGTTTTTAAATACAAGCATATCATGACAAATACTAAAAAAATGTTTTGGATAAATCTGACCTAACCAGTATCTCTTCAGTTTGCCTGATTGTTAATATGACATTTAGTGGTGATCTTAGTGTGTATTTTTTGTGCAAGAGCTCTATGTAGGAGCACATATAATACATATAATTACAAAAACAAGCTACTGAGCAGATGGCCAAGATTTTCTCTAAGAATCTCTGGAGTCCTATTTCTTCATGTGAAAGCTACAACTGGAGGTGAAAACATGAAGGCAAAACCGATGATGAGCACATGCAGAAATCCCATGATAAATGGGATGAGATCATAAGCTGAAAGGGTAAGAATTGAATTGTCAAGAAGGATTACTTTAAAGCAACATGGGACTTTTTTTGTCCATGGTATTTTTTTTGTATGAATTGTGGCGAGTCAGTCTAGATGGATTATTTTATTTCTCCATAGAGAGCCATAACACAGACGAAACACCTTAATTAGCCTGGTAAAAGAAGGTTAGAAAATCTAGTTTCTAGAAGAAATAAACCATTGCTTAATAAATCTAGGTCCTAAAATTGTACTTCTGCCTTTTTTTTTTAAATCTTTTTTGCGGGGGGGGGGGGGGGCACATTTATGTATATACTTGCAACATTCACAGGCAGCTAAAAATGGTTGGCTGCTCCTTAGTAGACCAGCTAACTCTTAAATGTGGTAGAAATTTGTCAAACTAGTGTAATAAATATATTCTAGCAACTCAGATGATCACATTTTCACAACACTGAACTGCTTTAAAAAACGGAGTGAAACTTGTGAATATGTTTGATTTGTTTTCTTTTTTTACCCTTATTTCTACCTCCTGTGACACAAATCTCTCATAACAGCAGTACATTTTGTTTGTTAATGAATATTTTGCTTTGTTTTGTTAAAAAGCTTTTATCACTCTCTGTATTCATGTGCTAAGAGTATGTTCCAAGGAGTGATATATGGACAGTATCTTCATTCATAGTGAAATACAGTAGACTCTCAGTTAACCGGAACTCAATAAACCAGAAAATAAATTGAATACTGTACTTAAGCCCTGTAAATTTGCATTAATATTTTAACAAATGCCAGGAGCTAGGTTGTCATGCCACGTAATGATTACAGGCACCTAGATTTCATCCACTGTACGTCTCTGCAATTCCGTTTTACCTGGAAGCAGACGGGTATGAGTGACTGAGCCAGGACAGTGTTGGCGTTACAATCCTCAGGATCAGCACCGCACCTTCCTGTCGAACCTACCTGTGTGTGAGGAGTGAAAGCTGCTGCTGCTAGAACAGCCCTCACTGACAAATATACTTAGCAGAGCATCCTATGTGCAGCTAATCTAGGCCTATTTTAATAGTAACTCTGGAGCAACCAGAAACTACATTTATCTGCCATCTACCAATACCCATGGGTAGTCTACTGTACTGACTTTTTTAAAATGTATTCTAGATCAGGGCTTGACAAACTTCCTAAAAATCTAGGAGCCTGTCCTAATTTTTAGGAGCCATTTAATTTTTACTATTAGCATGTATGAATAAAATTATAAGTAATGATGAGATTGTTTTGCAGCTTAAAGCAAATAGCTTGTCTTCTAAAATATATTATTTAAAACTATTATTATTATTATTAATGTCCGTGTTTTATCTCTACAGCTAAATTAGTACAGGTCAGCAGTCTAGTGAAAAAAGCTGAACCTGGGCCTGTGGGCACTTGAACCTAAGTTTCTCTCCCATTTGACAGACCTCATCAGCTCTAGTCTACAGCATGTCAGATCAAGAGTCTGACTGCCACAGAGCTGATGTGGTGCTGCCGTTATCACTCCTCCCCAGTGCTGTGATCACAGCACTCGTACAACTCCGTTTTGAATTTGCTGCACCGCTTATTAGCAGATTTAATCTGTCGCAATGCACTGCAGCAGCACAGCTAATTTAGAGCTAATCACCGCACTCTTACAAAACTGCTTTAAATTTGAATTACTAAGAATACATATGCCGACTATCACACCAACAAAAATGGAAATTTGTCATCTAATGTATTTGTGACTGCCTAGGAAAGCGTAATATGTTTACAAAGCAAACACTAACTATATTAATAAATAAAAAGCATACTTCAAAAGTATACCAACTTAAGGTAAATAACTTTTAGGAGCCAGGCTGATATTTTTAGTCGTCATAGCAACCTTAAGACTGCTATTTGTCGAACCCTGATCTAGATAAGAATTTTTTGGCAAGTGCCTTCGATTTTTTTTTTTTTTTTCAAACAACATTTTATACTCTGAGGTTTTTGTGTTGTGTTTTGTTTGCCTTTTTTTTCTATGATATAGTCCTCTGAGATTTGCTGAGTAAAGTCTCATAACATATTGATGCATATAACCATATACCTTGATGAGGACTCAATAAATATTATAACGCCATACCGACTACAAATTCATGCTGCCGATTCATGAAATTGCTCCCTGCTTGCACACAAGTCGCAAATATGCATGTGTCTAGTACATCCGCGACAAAATGGATTTAATGCAAAAGAAATCCCATGGCTGGCAGAGGGCAAGCGTCCGAGAACAGTTCAACTTTTAAATACTTTTTGGTGCACTGAGACCTTTTATCAAATACCCTCTTTCTTATGCAGCAAGGAAAAGCTTTGTTTCCATGTCCCTTTAAGATTTGGATGTGATGCTTATAGGAGGCTTTGGTTTCCTGGCTCCTGGTTATGTGAATACCTGAAATAAATTAAATTTTAAGAGGATAACCATATATAAGACTTTGGATCCAGGTAGAATTTTTAGGAGCTACAAAAGGAGGGGCACTTCTATAAATATTTAGGAACTAGGATGCCAAGACTAACTCCCACAAAAAAATATTAAAATGTTTAAATTTGAATGGAAGCATAAGATCTAGAAGAAGCTTATTTTTATCTAGCTGCTGTGCTTTGAATGGATTTCATCCCACTAGACATGGGCACAAAAGACTCATTGGTACCTGCAAGGTAGATGGTGGTGGGGAAATAGTAAATGGGTCATGTTTATGTGCAATCAGATAAACATAAAGAAGACATTAGAATAATGGGTTAGACTTGTCCTGAACACTTCTAGGGTGAAGCTTGCATCTACAATTGTGAAATACTCCTTTTTTTAACATAATTTCTGCTAGCATACTTATCCTTTTGAAGTCATGTGGGAAAAATATTAACAAAACCTGGGCCCCTATTAAAATTGCTCCAATTTTAGAAATAGTTGCCCGTAAAGGAGCCCACAAGAGTTACTGCTAATAAATTGGCCTCTTTCAGCTACTCGCAAACGATCTGCGGGTTACAGGTGGGAAAAATCCTATGGGCCTTCAAAATCGGAACACTGTCCCAGCTAAGCCTTTGATCTGTCAAGTCCGTAAATGTTACGATCGCAAATCGTTATTAAATTGCTACAAATCCCTAAGGACACACTGGCGTTCAAACCCGCAAATAGAACCAAAAATCCAACAGGTACTAAAGAGGACCCGCAAGGGGATTAAAGTCCTGTCCGTAGCACTGTAAAAGCAAATACAATACTGTATTTTAAATTATAGGGAAGTTGATGTAAGGTATTAATATTAATAGCACATTATTCTAAAGCCCGCAATTTGGTGGTAAAAAATACATTGTTTTATGTTTAATTTCCGTGTTATATTGATCTCGGCAATCAATGTGTTAATACATACAATAGAACTCACATGGACTAGAATATTATATTTGTTGATTATTTCATATTACATTATCCCTGGAATGCGGGTCTGATCGGACTTCAAAAACGTAGATGATTGAAATCTAACCTCCATGTTTTAGTGACGTAATGATGACGATCTCTACTACTATTGGCTCTGTCTACCCGTCACCTCGGGTTTGACTAATTAATTATGTTCATGGATGCAATTGCATGGTGTACAGATTTGGATGTCGGCTATGTATGTTGCGAGATTGATCTGGAACTCAAGCCTGCAGACTTTGATGCTGTACCATGGTCGCTGTGGGCTTTGAATTTATTAGGGCCCCTGTTCTATCATTGTAAAGGAATATCAAAAACTGTCAATTTACTGACCATCACATTTCAAGAATCGTCAGTGCAAAAGGATGTTGTGACTAAATCTAAAATGTGCACATTTATGGTTTATAAGACCAGGACATAAAACATTTAAAAGCATCTATTTCCTAGAAGTGCCGGTCCTATAGGAGTAAATTTGGGACAAGCTTCACATCACACTTTATCTGTTCTTATCATTAATTTTCCAAAATGATATTGTTTAGCAATAACACTCCACATTCTTTCCCTCTCCACTATATATTTTCTCACACCCATAAAAGATCCCCTGATGGCATTTGTATGCTGTCCCTCTGTTTCCCAGATTATTATTTTTTTTTTCTCTTTTCAGTTATTTTTCACATTCATAAGACCGCTTTCCTTTCCCCAATTTTATTTTCCCTGACATCCTTACTTGGCCTCTAAACTCCCCCAAATTATACTGAAGAAGTAAGATACCTGTTCTTCCCCTGATCATGATGTCATAACAGTTGCTGATACTGAGCCTGCAAAGGGCGTTTCTGTAATAAAACTATACACTAAACAGACATTACTAATACATTTTTATCACTACAATGATATGAATGTGTTTAGATCCTAACATCCAAGTCTTATCTTTAGCAGTATTTTTTGGTTGTTACATTTTGTAAATCCCCTTTTGTTTTACTTTCCAGGGAAAAGAAATGGGTAACTGTTGGCGACACTTCCCTTAGGATCTACAAATGGGTGCCAGTTGCAGAACCTAAAGTGGATGATGTAAGTGCTAGCAAAGTTACTGGAGCAATGTGCACTTCTTGATATAAAACATTATCACTGTTCCTTGATTCTGATCGTCCTCCTACCTATATTGATTGTTTAGATTATTCAATGGATGCTGAAGAAACAGACTTGGACAAAGTCTTTGTAGTAAATAAAAAAAATTAAAAAAAATCTTCATAAAAGACTTCTTGTTTGTTAGTCGTGCAAAATGGGAAATTTGCCTTCGATATAGAAATTCTGTAATACATATATTCATTTTTATAATGAAAAAAAATGCCTTTCTTTATCTGTTCCTAAGAGGTCAGAGAGGCTTTTGTAACTGAAATTAATGTATGAAAGAAGTCTCAATTGAGATTATAAATACAATTTACAATTAGATATAACATTTTCATTAAATTAACCGTTGCTTTTTCTCAAAGTATGTAATAAATCCTAAACTAATGGTATGTTTTAGTTTGTATAGTTATTTAATTCACTGGCATTATGTCACTGTTTACATCTTATACAACATAAGCAATGGCTACAATGGTAACGGCGCAGGTGATTGTACAGGCATCCTGTAGCCTTATACAGTGTTCTTAACAAGCCAAACTATACAGTAAACACTTTCTTTTGTATTTAACCACAAATACTGTTTAAAACAAAGAAAACATGTTTACGCTATTTTAAAAAAGTTCTTGCATGGGTGTGTACAATCCCAAAAGTCTAGTCATCTAGATCAGTGGTTTTCAAACAGTTGGTCCTCCGACACAGAGAAGGATGAAAACAGCCTAACACTTTTACACATGCATGCAACTGGTCACACTTCTAGGTAGAATCATTGCAGATAAAATGCACTATTTAATCAAGTCAGAAATGTTGTGTATTTCGAAGGTGGTCCCCATGAGCACTGGAGTGTAAACAGTTGGTCCCTAGATGAAAAAGGCTGAGAACCACCAATGTAGATGCCTTAAAAAAAAATTCTGGATTCAATGTTTGTAAATGCATATTTCAAAAATATGAAGGTTCAATGACCACTTTTAAGTAGCTGTGATTATGATAAACATGAAAATCTTTGATATCTTGTGTTCTATTTTGATAAGCTCGAGTGGGATGAATATATCTTGGAAAAAGAAAGTTGTGTTAATGGCAGATTTAAATTTTACTATTATGTGCTCGTTAGATGAACAAATAAATCTTACACTACTAAAATAATAACTTTTTTAATGTGTTGATTCTTGTGTCAATAAAAATACATACTCAGCACTGTTGACTCTTGATATTGGTATTTTACTAATTAAAGAGAACACCATAAAAGACCATGATGTTTGACAAATATTTTTAACAATAATTTTGATATTTTTGACTTGCTATTTTGAGCAGTTCCACAAAATAAACCTTTAAGTATCCCCTTCATAGTTGTGTTATGGATTGATTAAAGGCCAAATGTTTTTTTATAATAGAGAACTTACACAGTTATGGTTCCTTTATTCTTTTGTTTCTTAAGAAAGGGGAATGCAACTCTGTTGTCTTCTGGATTGCTATGAATGTTGGTTCATTTTTGGTTTTGGATTTTACTCTTGTATATATACTTTTTTCTTCTTTTAGAATTTTTTTTTAAAAACAAATTAAAACAAAATGCATTTCCTGCTAACTCTATTGAAACTAGATTTTATTTTTAATCTAATCACCCTGGCCGTGTAAATAAGGTAATTTATTTCTGTACATTTTTTTTCCCTTCAGATTGAGTTGAAAGTGACAGATGAGAACTCTGGACTTCTGAGGCGGACAAAACCCAGTGGAAAAGTCAGATTCTGCCTTTTCTACCACCATTTTATACTTAATGTTTAAGGAGTGAGGTTGATTATGTGTACTAACAAAAAGCATGCCTTCTAAATCTTCCTTCTAACATAAACTTGATAAGCAGGGTATTTTGTATTATTGGATTAAACAAACATAAGCTGTTAAATAGAATTCATCAAAAGTTTCTTGATTTTCTGATTAGAAGAACTTTAATGTAACCTGTGTTATGGAGAGATTTTATGTAAGTCATCAGTAAAATGTAACTGCAGCAGCATAGTTTGGAAAACTATTTGCCATTTCTATTTAAATATATCCACTTGAATTTCTGAACATAAACTTACCTTATTATATGATTAATAGGCAGTTTTTATTTTTTGTACTTGTAAAGGATACTGTAGTCCAATATTTTTTATGGTCTTTTTAAAAGGAGTCATAATAATAAAATCAAATTTAAATGTATAGCATATTATATGCAATTATATGTAGTCTTAGTCATACTCCATTGTTGTCTTATAAAGGCTCTTTTATTCGTCCTCACATCTTCCAAGTCTTCTTCCAGCTTACAGAGCAAATAAGCATTGTCAGCCTCTAAGGTTCTGACCTACTTGACAAGAACTTTATACTCACAGATGTGTCCTAATACGATAACAACATGCATAAATGCATTTAATGTAAGTTTTTTTTTAAGTGACAAATTAAAGACAATAAAAACAGTGTGATTTATAAAGAAATAAGTTAATTAATAAACCTATTTTAACAAACCAAGCTTTTAAAATGTTAATGGTTTCCAAAAATTAAATTCAAATTAATGTGAAGAGTTAAATAGTTTCTGCCAATTATCAATACTAGATCTTTATAATAGCATAATAAAAATATTAGACTACATTGTCTCTTTCACAAGTTGCGGTCCAACATAATTGTAGAGCCGCTTAAATGTGAATTTGTATCTCTGCTATGTTTGTCCTTTAACCACTTTCTTTCTAGTAATAGGACATTTGTACCTGGATTGCAGATATTAATGTGTTTTATTTATCTTTTTGTTTCTTTATTCTAACTCTCTTTCTGGCTTTGGGCTTCTTGTAAAGTGTCCCATACTGCTGGTATTATTGTTTATATGACTTGTGGTAGTGATTGAATTGTCATTGTTTAATTACAGAAAACAAAGAACAAGAAAAAGTCAAAAGATGATAAATGTGGCTCTGAACTGACCACTCCAGAAAATAGCTCCTCTCCAGGAATGATGGATATGCAAGGTGAGCACAGATTGCATAAACTGGTTACATGTGCATATCAGCCAGCCCTCAAGTCTTCAGTGTAAATGTTTTGCTTTTGGCATAGCCCAGTGATTATCACGCTGGAGCTCGTGCGTTGTTGTCATAAAATCTTCACTAACTTCACAAGAGCGTGAACATTTTCATGATAAACCAGTATAAGAACTATAAACATAAACAGAATATTGCTATCTTTCTCCTCGCCTTGCATGGGTTTTTTCCTCACATCTTTCAAAGTTCATACTGTTTGTGGTAGGATGTGATAAACATACTCTTGGTTAATTCAAAGTGATCATTATCGTTTAGTATTTTGATAAGAAACTTAAAACTTCGATAAGACAAAAACAAAGGTATTGATATATAATTTAAATTCAACCTAGGCCAATGATTTTATGATACTGTTCTAATAATTATATGAGTGCATATAGCGAGGTAAGCTAGAATTCTCCTAAAGACCAAAAAAGTTGAAACCGCACTAATTTCACATAGAAATTTGTATTTATTATACAACATAGTATATTGCAATACTATTTATCTGAATTGTATACAAAAACTACAGCATAAACTATCAGCCCTATTAAATTTGAAGCCCGTAGCAGCGTCGGCACATCCGCAAAGGCTGCAGGCTTGAAATTCAGCTGTGTTGCATAGCTATTAAATTAGACCATGATTTGAGTTACAGGCTTGAGACGCAAACCCGTAAACCATTCTTGCTCACGTTGGATGTGTGGTCGTGAACATGATCAATTAATCAAACCGTAGTTAAGGGTTTAGACGGAGCCAGTGGCAAAAGGGATCGTTGTCATTACGTCACTGAAAAATGGAGGTTAGATTTCAAAGCCTTGTTTCAATTACAAGTTTTGATCAGACCCGCATTCCAGAAATAATGCAATATTAATAAATCATATCAATCATGATATTCTAGTCCATGCGAGTCCATTCCATTCACACATTGATTGCCGGGATTGATATAACACGTAAATTAAACATGAAAAAAGTATTTTATATTGCAGATTTGCGAGCTTGAGAATGTTGTTCTATTAATTGTAATACCTAACATCACTTTCCCTTTTTAATTAAAAGTACAGTAGTGTGTTTATATTTGCATTTACAGTGCTACAGATTGGACTTTAACCTTTATTATTATTATTATTTTGATGTCCCCCAGTCTGAGACCTATTTTTTCTACTCTCTTACTCTACCTATATTACCGTGTTCCTATTTCTCTCTCTTCTCTTTCCACATCCACAGGAGCAATATAGAGAATAGGGATCATTTTTCGATTTCTAGGATTCTTCTAGTGCTCCAGTTGATGCCCTCAATCCCCTCCAGTGTGCCGCTCGTCAAGTTGCTCATGCCTGCCATACATGATAATATTTAAAATGTATTTGTTAGGAAAAAATTTGAAAACAATTTGAATATAGTTGTATGTATCATTTAAATAACGAATGATAGTCTTCATATGTCATGTGTAGCCCACTGAATAGCTGGGCTATTTTATAGCAAAAAATATATATATATTGATCAAATGGAGAAATCTGTTGCACTAATTAAAAATAATGCAAATATCCATTATTTTTTCACATAGTAGCACCAGCAAGATTAAGATAAAATGATTGCAATAACTCTTACCCTGATATGTTCAATGTAGTGTTTTCCTTTTTTACTTTGGAAGAGAGACAACATTTGTATGTATATATTAATTCTTTCATTCTTTTATTGTAGATGATAACAGCAACCAGAGCTCCATAGCTGATGCCTCCCCAGTAAAGCAGGAGAATAGTAGCAATTGCAGCCCTGCACCAGAGCAAGGTTTATCGGCACAGGCAGACGGCACTGAAGTAAAATCTGAAGAGGGTCATTCTAATGCCAGCGAGCAGCATGATTCTGAAGGTGGTTTTGATTGATTTAAACATGTTATTTTCTGTGACATAAACAATGAATGTAATTTGAGACAACCTTTATCACTTAAAATTTGTGTTTGTGAGACACATTTGTTAGAGCCCTGATCTGTGGGTTTCTTTTTTAATGAGGGGTCTCCTGCCTGAAGTGATCATGCTATCCTTTCATTAAAAAAATGCAGGAAAAATATTATTAAATATACAAGTAATCAGATTTCAAATTGAGGGTTTCAACAAAGGAATAAAGACATGGAAAATCACAGTAACCAAGAAAAAGGTGGAAATTTAAATTCTATAGATATTTATAAAGAATATTTTTTTTTTCACTGTAAATTGTATGTTTTATTTTTGTACTTTGTATAATTAAATATCTTCTTTCTGGTTCTTTTTTTATTTTTAGAACTCTTAAAATGGGCTAAACTGTCCAGTGACAAATGATATTGTACTACACTTTTCAAATGCTGATACTTTTTTTTTGGGGGGGGGAGCAAAATCTGTTTTTCTAGAAAAGTGAATTGATGAAACGTAGAGTAAAGCTCTTCATAATTGTACTTGAAGGTGGAAACTTGATTGCTATGTTGTAAAAATTCTCTGCCTTCCTGAGGAGGTTTTCTACATTCTTACATCCTTAGTATATTTAAAATATTTACCTTTCTCTTTTTAGATCAATATTTTAGGGTTCTAGTATTTTCCATTTTCCTTGCCAGTAGTGCCATGAGCAGATGGCACATTACTGATGAAAGTCCACTAAGGCTAAAAATGTCTCCAGTTACTCCACTGTAAAGGAAACTTGCTTTGCATTTCAGAGCTGGTACGTCCTTGCCAGGAGTCAGATTCACATTTAATACATTTCTCGTTTGTAATGGCACAATTAGATGAAAACTTCTTTGCTTAATCTCACTTATGCTTTACTAATACATTGTCTTGAATATGAGTATTTAGTCCAAATATACATAGCAACATTGTTTATTTAATGCTGTAGAACAAATTAATATTGATTTTTAATACGTTTTTGGAATCCAAGAACATTGAACATGATAAAGTACTACAATAAAAGAAGATGAAGTGATTATCCTTCTAATCTACCCGTATAGACCTACACTGGGTATGCTCATGAGATAAAAACAAGATAAACTCATTAGGGAAGTGAGGGATTTTTTGTGTAATTCATGCTTCAAATACCCACATTTTTAAGCTCTGTTATCTAACACTTCCACTCAATGTTTAATACAACCAATTGTAAGTACCGTATATACTCGAGTATAAGCCGACCCGAGTATAAGACGAGGCACCTATTTTACTACAAAATACTGGGAAAACGTATTGACTTGAGTATAAGCCGAGGGTGGGAAATGCGCTGCCCCCTGTGTCCCCCTCTTGTGTGACCTGTTTCCCCTCCAGTGTCCCTTTCTTGTGTGCCTCTCTTGTGTCCCCCCTCTATAAAGATGTCTCTTCTCCCTCTCCATCCCGTGTCTCTTTCACTCCCCATTTATCATCATCATCCTCCCTCCTCATCCCTTTCCTCCTCTCCAATTACCCCCCTCTCACTTTCCTCTCTCTTACCTTCATCAGCTGCTCTCTGCGCGTCTCCCGGCTGTGTCAGGACACGGCATATGCTAATGACGTGACGTCACATGCGCATCATGTCATTAGCATATGCAATGTCCTGACAAAGCCAGAAGACGCGCAGAGAGCAGCGGGAGCAGGGTGACTCGAGTATAAGCCATGGTGGGGCTTTTTCAGCATTAAAAAATTTGCTGAAAAACTCGGCTTATACTCGAGTATATACGGTATATTCATATCCAATAAGTGGGACCATTGCAGAATATCCTTTTCCATTTATATGTTTTCCATATGTTAATATAGTAGGAGTTTCCCAGTGGACTTAGAGGACATTTGAAGCTCCCAGATTTATTTGTACATTTATAGAGTTTTTTGTTTTCTTTTAAACTAAATAAGTGTTTTCATTTTTTTTAAATGGAGGTCTTGCAAAGGGCTTAATGCACTTTAAAAGCAAATAAAAAAATCAATACTGTACTTTGGATATTATTTTGGACCAAGTTGACCCTGAGCTTTTTTAATTACCTTGTGTATTTTTATTCTTTTGAATTTTCTACTGGCCCAGCGAAGTCCTCCTTAATGATTTCACACATTCCAATAATTTGTAACTTGGACTAAGTCGACTCCTCAAAATTATCTCACATATCCCCATCCTTTGAATGTGCTCTTCTTATACTCGTTTCACCCATCGTTTAAATATTCTATTGAACAAGCTAACCATCCTTAATGATCTAGCCGGTCTTTTGCATGTTCTATTGGACTCCTACTAACAACCTCATATCTCAGGAAGTTGATCACTGGAACTTAAAATGGCACATTGCACAGCAGCATAATTGCATATAAATGTAATACATTAGAGGCTATACTATTATTTTTTTTAATTTTTTTTACAAGATAAGGTAATTTTCACATGTAGCTCTTTAAATAGTTGTAGTTTAGTTTGTGACCATCCTTGTGTGTAGGCTAGCAGGCTTGATGGGAGATTTGTCCTATTTTAAACCGCAAGCTTGATGTGAAGTACTGACTTGAGGTCTTCTTACCTCTAAAAAAACTAATTTATTTTACTTCAAAAGAAGATAGGAGTATTTTTTTTTGTTTTTACATTTTGTATGTTTACATGATCTGCAAAATTATAGAAAGAAATTAAAGAGAAAGGCACAAAGGACATTGTTAAAGAGCAGGTCAAATAAATGTAGTTTTCTTTTTTTCAAAGTTGTAAAGAGCAAAAATAAGCTAATATTACTGCCTGTCTGTTAAGTAAACTCAACATCTTACATATTTAAATGCAGATTCTTCTAATGGTATGCTTTTAAAGGTGAAACTTCATTAGGAGATAAATAAAGTATACTAGTAAAGAATACAATCTCGGCACTCCTGGCACAGTTGTTTTGCTAATTGTTGTGTTCTAAAAAAAAAAATTGTGCTTGCTGCCACTTAACATTTCTTTCTGCAAAATATTATAAAGACATTTACATTTATTATACTGGAAGCTACAAAAAATTCATACTCCACTGTTAAAAATGTTCAACTACCATTGTGTTGTGACTTCTTGTAAGCAGCTCATCAATGTTTTAGCATTTGTTGACTATCACATATAGAGTTGTGGATCTTGCAAAGTTGGTCATGCAACTGCGAGTCTCGCTAAGTGAGGCGAGCCAGCGGCGCCGTCACACATGCGAGCCTCGAAAAGCAAGGCGAAGCAGCGGCATAGCACTTAAGCTGCAATGAGTGACAAAGGCGCTCATTACAGCCAGCGGCACAGCACTGTTTATGCACGTAACTCTAAAAACCCACCAAAAATAAGAAATCATCTACAAAAAAATTCTGACACACACAGCACCGGGGGAGACACAGGAAGCCTGGGAGTGAAATTTCAAGCGAATTACACCCATATTTCGTGTTTTTCATCACTCGAAAATCGCCTAAGCAAGGGAAAATAATGTCGGACAAAAAATGAAAAATTTCAGAAACCGCATGAAAACAAGGCTCAGCAACACCAGGCTCGCAAAACTTACAAGATACATGACGCTTAAGACAGTAACATTTACATGAACGCAAGGCACGCGGGAGTCGCTGCGCACCACGCAAACATTCAGCACACACAGCGAGGAGAAAGACACAGGGAAGGGACAGGGGAGAGATGCTGGAAAGAGACACATGGCATTCCCAAGCACTAAACTTGCTGGTTAACAAACCCTGCAATGAGCGGCCCGTACAGTAGGTGAGGAGAAAGGCTTGCAATGAGCGCCAAAGAGCTCACGATGTGCACAGCGAGCGGGAGAGGCTTGCAATGAGCGCAGGCGAGAGGAAAGGCTCGCAATGAGCGTTGTGAGTGGGAGAGGCTTGCAATAAGCGCCGAAGGTGATCAGGGCAAAGCAGGAAACTTAAAGCACACGGGGGGGAGAGGCTTGCAATGAGCACCAAAGGTGCTCAGCGCAGGGCTCGCAATGAGCGCCAAAGGTGCTCAGAGGATCAAAAGCCTCACCTTGTGTGGCAAACAGCATTGCCAGCCTTACAATTTTAATGCCATCATTTTTGATGGGCAAGTTCCTAGTAAATTTGTAACACACATGGATGTAAAAATATGTAATGTCACAGCTGGGTTTAAAATTAGTAGTTTGACGAAACACACTGTTCAGTGTACTGTTTTGCATGGAGACTAATAACCTAAATCTGTATATGGGGAGACAGATCAAAGATGTTTTAAGGCATTCTTAAAAGATATCTATGCACATAAATACCACACACGCACAATACAAAAGTATTAACCCAGTAATTACGCTTCATTCCCTTGCCAGTCTATGGGATACATTTATGTATCTGACTTTGTCAAGAGCTGAATACAATCTGATTTATTTAAGCTTCTTCAAGAGGCATGTTTATAGATGCTTTCCTGTTTTGAGCAGTATTTGCTGCAGTAGTTCTTAACATTTTTCATTTAAAAAAAATGGTTACCTTCCTTAACCTTTGGGGGAACTTCTGAGAATTTGACCATTTTATTCAAGGTGATGCTCCATGCAGCAAAAAAATATTAATCAAATGGAGAAATCTGTTGCACTAATTAAAAATAATGCAAATATCCATTATCCTTTACATAGTATTCCCAGCAATATTAAGATACAAAGCTTGGATGGAAAATAAATAATAGTTTAAAAAACTCACTAAAGTCCAGAGTAGATAAAAATAACATATATGATCCCCTTGGCCTTATCTGTTCTTTCTAATCTGATTTACATTGAAACAGGACTTTGGCTAAAAAGCACAAGTTTGTCCATAGATTAAAAAAACGTTTCCTGTATCAAGGCAATGGAGGAGAAAACAGTTGTGTCTTGTAACACTTTAATGTACAGACAACTTGTTTTTCATTCGTAAAAACAAACAAACAAAAATTTGCTGCATCTGAAAGAGGGTATTTGATTGTAATATTTAAATGATTTTGGATGTCAGCTGGTGAGCAGTAATGTGCATCTTTGGTATTGTTTAAAGCATGCTCTTTTAAATGCATTGCAAAAAATTATGGGATTAGGCCTATGAATAATAAAAGCGCGCCGATAGCAACATGTTAAGTGTTAGTCTCTTCTTGTCATTCTTCTTTCTCACCTAATATATAGTCCTTTATTCTACCTAAGTAGCCGTAGATAAGGCTTTAGGGACAAGCTGCTGAGAAAAGGTACTTTCTTGAGCTTGAGAGTACAAAAAAAATTACCATTTGCAAGAGTAAAAAGTTATATGAGTGTTAATCATTATGCATAATAAAATGAAAAGCAATCTTGTACACCTTATAAAACTCCTTTGAATTAATTTAGAAATAATTGTCTATATACACTATTTTTTTTAAGGAGATTTGCATATCTTTAAAAGTCTATTATGCATTTGAAAGAGCATGTCTTAAATCCATTTTTATTAAACACAGCCTTATTAAATTGCGATTCAGCAAATTTAAAGGGCACTATTTAAGCACATAGCATATTTTTTTTTAAAATAAGTTTTTAGTTAGTGAACTTCTATCCACAAGCAAGGTCTTCACTAACTAAAAACTTCTATAAAAAAAATATACTATGTGCTTAAATAGAGCCCTTTTAAATTTACCGAACCACAATTTAATAAGGCTGTTAGTGGTTTATACTGTATAAAACCTCCACCTCTCCTGGCTTGAAACTGAATGTTTGAAATTATTTTAATATTATTCAAAACCATGCTATTTTAAATCCACAGTGTCCCTTAAAAAGTCCCTTTTACCATGCAAATGTTTTTTTTCTTTTGTTTGTTTGTTTTTTTAAATGTGATTTCTTCCATAACTTGCATCAAAGTTTGTAATTTGCTGGTAAATAAGCTAGTCTCTGCTTCTATATTTGTTAGAGTGTAATGATTGTTAATTACTCTGTGTAGGTCTATACATGATCAGGTAAATTATAGCATTTGCTTTTGGTGTGTTGGGGCATGTGCAGATCACCAGGTACAACGGTATAAATATGTATATATGTATGTATTCACACCACCACAATTTTACTTTTAGAAAACACATTCTATAATCTTGTGTTGATAAAGCTACGAATATGTTTAACACCACACACCATAGTTGTAGCATTAGCTGTGTCCCTTCAAGTAAAAAAACATGCTTTTAAAAAAGTAATATTATCTCTAGGATAGGTGGAGCCAGTTGTTTTGATGTATCAGAACTGTTTGCTGTACATAGGAGACTGATATCAGTGTTGTGGATTTATTCCAGTATTTCAAATATTAAAACTACTAGCTCTACTTGCATGTAGGAGAGTGAGATCAACAGTGTGGTTTAATTATAATATTTCAAACCAATATCTGTTTTTTACGGTGTTTATATTCTGTGAAAATATTTTTGGGGTGATGCAGCTATCCTTTCAGAGTATTAAAAATCTAATCTTTTTATTTGACTTCTTCACATTTTTAGCTTTCACCTTTTCAAAATTTATTATTTTTGATGTAACAAATTCGTAACCATGCTTACTGTATTCTTTCTTATTTTCAGTTACTTCAGGACAGAATTCACAGTCGTCCGTTGAAAGCTCACTAACCAGTTCAGAGAAAGCAGAGACTCAAAACTCTGGAGATAAAGACATAGCAGTAGAGGCATCCAAAAACTCTCAGGTAACTAGCAAAACATTAAATCTGATGCGGACCCTTCTATATGGTATACAAATGCTGAAATTCTTCAGTAATGTAAATATTTTAGTACTAATCATCATTTCAAACAATTTTTAATATCACTGTAAATGATATCAATTATTTTTTCCCTTCTTTTGAACATGCTGCTCTTCCCTTCTTTTTCAATGACCTTTAATACTGGTAGAGCTAGATTGCAATAAAACTCCTGACAAATTATAAACCTATGTTTTGAATATTCTGTGATCGGTTTTAAAATTTCTTATCAAATTGTTGTTAAGTGCTTAAAGGCATATGAACGTGTCATGGATTAATACATTTCTGCACTTTGTAGGCAATAATAATATGTTACAAGGTGGGAATATTTACAATTTGGCCAACACATTGTATTATTTCAAAATAACAACGACAAATTAAAAGAAATATAAAAACATTGGAAATGATTCTCCTCTGGCAAAGTGTAATTTAATTCACTTTTCTTATAGTATACAGATGTATTAACTGCCTCTTATTACTTTAGAATCATGGGAGTTGTCATCCAATTAAGATAACTGTTAAACACAGATTCTTAAACAAATGTTATTATGTCCTACAGGTTTTTAAGAAAAAAAACTATATATCACTCTATTATCACATATTTATAAGTGAGTAAGGATTCTACAATTTACAACCTTATGGACTTTTCTTATATAGGGTACTGTTTGCAGTGTGGGTGGCAGTAAAAATTACCTTATCTCATCTCATTATCTCATATCTCAATTAGAGACTTAGACTGTTTTTCTTATTTCCTATCCTTTACTAATCTTGCCTATATATATATAGGGTTTTTGTTCCTATTTTGATCCTGCAGTCAGGGTCTCACTATATACATTGCACATTAATAGCATTTACCCTATTTTCTTAAGTGAGATATTCTTAAGTGAGATATTATAGGAACTGTAAGGGCAAGGTTCAAACTCTTATGGTTCAGAAATTGCTTATTTTAAGTAATATCTAAAAGCTATCTATTTTCAACCATACTGCCTTATGCGAAATGCTATCTACTTAGCACCATCTGCCTAACCAGAACGCGATTCCTGCATGTCAGTTTGCACTTTTGTGGAGCTGAGGTGTATGTGTGCAGTGTGTAGTGTAAATAGGCTGCGTGCGCGAGGGGAAGCCGTTAGTGTGTATTTCCGCATTCTGTTAGTGTTGTAAAATGGCGGCTAATGTGTATGTGGTACGCGGGTGTGGATGAATTGGCGTCCTTGCTAAAAGTGTATCTTGTACCTCGTAGGGCTTTTTGGAAAAGCTGTATGTGCTTGGTGGTGTTTTGCGGCTTTATGGTCCTGTAGCCTCTTTTTCGTTTTTTCCGGAGGCCATTTTTTCTCTCGCTTAGAGGATTTTCGTGTGTCTAAACTCAGTAATTTGGACTTAAATTGAGGTGTAACTTCATTGAGGTCCTGGGTGCCCACCCCCCTTGCTGTGGGTAAGCTTTTTATGTCATTTTTGTGTGTATTTATTGTTTTTTTAATGTTTTCAGGTTTGCGAGGTTCGGCCATTAAGGTCGTATTTTTGCGAGTTTGTAATGTTTTTTTTTTCTAAGTCCCGCGGCTCGTATTTGTTTGTGTAAGTCCGTATGTATTGATTGTGTGTTAGATGTTTTTTTTTTTTTAAAGTCCTGCTTCTGTGGGTGCTTGTACCCGCTTGTGAGGCGCGGTAGAGCCTCCACCTCCGCAAATGCGGCCCCTCACTTTGCGAGGGTCCGCATTTGCGGCCTGCAATGAGCCTTCGTCTCATTGCAGCCAACGTGGGAGCCTCCACCTTCCGCAAATGCGTCCCGAACTCGCTTTGCGAGTTTGCAAAGCGTAACGACGATTCGTAGTTTGGCAACTATTAAAATATATTTGAAATATATTTGCCAAATTGAAAATATTCCCACCTTGTAACATGTTATGACTAAATAGAGTGGAAAACATTCAAGGGAACAGTGAGCTTCCTAAAGTTCTAATTCTTTGTAGGCAAAAAGCAGCCTATATGTATGCAGCACATCTCATAAAACCTTTTTTTATTTTTTATTTATATCTATAAAATCCCTCTTAATGATTATGTTGACACCTACAGGCATCTGATACCCCCCCCCCCCCCCCCCCCAAATCAGCATGAAGTATCAGGGGAGCAATATTAACCCACTATTTACCTGCTGTTGCTTGCTCAGCCAATCTCCTTCCAGCTTTCTGTCTGTATGTCAGAAGCAATACATAGCACATATCATTAAAAAACATTACATGTCCCAGACTGCTTTTCACCACAAACAGGAACCCAGAGTTAATTCAAAAGTTTCAGCTCATCTGTTTGTCCAAAACAAATAATTTTAAATGTGATGCAAATTTAGCCTGGGTTTGTAGGGTGTTAACCCTAATGTTCAAGATATTTTGCTGACCTCATTGTAAGTGTTTAAATGTTTATTTGGGGATTTTTTCATGCAAAAAATGTTAGCATGCACTACTATTTTTCCTCTATCAGATGCATTCATATTCCAGCAAACTTACATATCCCTTTAAAGGACTACTGTAGTTTGAGAAAAAACATTTGTGAAGCATGTAACAAAAAGTAATAGAAATTATGTGAACCAACAAAAAACATTTTAGAGAACATTTTAAATTTTGCAGACAGTTTCTCATAGGGGATTCCATCTTGGACTGTCTGTAACTTGAAAAGTTATTCTATTGCTGCTTACTCTTTTTCTGTTATCAAGGGGCAGTTTACAGGAGCAGTCTTTCAATAGCACTGAATATGGATCCAGCAAGATGAAATAGAAAAGATTAAAATAAATAAATGCAACTTTGAACTTTTGTAAGAAAAAATAAACTGCACATTGTTTAGTCAACGTCTTCATAACTGCAATACATGTGATCCTTCAGTTGTCCTTTAATAATAATAATAATAATAATAATGGCCACCTGGGATTAGAATAGTTTTATCACACTCTGCCACCATCTCAAAGTCCTTTGTAAAGGAGCCGCACATTCAATATGAAGGGGAATAGAGCAATCTTTTATGTAATTTTTCTCACTAAAGATACTTCATTTTTCAGTAACATTATTGTTTCACACATTCTTTAACAAGTACATACACATACCCTCCATTAGGTGTATATTATGAATTCTTTGTATAGCTAAAAGTGTATTATTTTGTGTTTTATAATTATGAACAATAACACTTCTACTTGCTAAAGTCATGAAATTGAAAAGTATATTCTTTTCATGTCTTCTGGAAGCGACTGAAGCAATAAGCAAAATGCCATATTCACCAGTGATTATTTAGTACTTGGATACTAAATAAACCACTTTATTTTATATAGCTTGCACTTTAGTGCTGTACCATCAGATGTTGAAACATATCTAAAGCTGGGCAGCCTCTTAAACACTGATATCTTGTATGTGAATTCCATTTTTGTGCTAACACAAACTATTCTGTGAAGAAGTAAAGTCTCTTAGGCTACAATTCAAAGAGTTAGTGAACAAAGAGCTCTTTCCAAGTATCAATATTTCTTCATTGAACACCTTTTTCCATTCCTGCATGGGAATAATTTTGGCATCAAAAAAGCGATCAAGAGTATAGAAAAATACTAGCATTCCTCCTAAACTGAGGATTTCATATAAGCAGACTTAAATCATGTAGGAGATGGAAAGGTATTATGTGTTATTTTATACTTCATATAGTGTGATAATATTAACTAAAATATTCATTCAGATAAAAATGTTGATAACATTTGTTCCATGTTAATAATTTTGTATTTTTTTGTCAAAGAGTAGTAGTGGGTTAAACAATTTTGAGTCCACCATTTAAATGTAGTTATCCTGGTGGAATGATTTTATTACTACAGATAGTAAGTTCCAATGAATATCTACACGTTTTTCCAAATGTTCAAAGTATTAGAAATAATTTAATGTTAATTTAAAGAAAGGCTGAAATCTTGCTGCCATAATTCTCCATACCAAGTTGAAGGATTTATAAAGTAGATTCTAATGTAGTCCATTCATGTATATTTTCTGGGGAATGTAATTGTAGAATTAACAAATTGAGCAGCATTTTAAGAGTATGGGAAACCTAGTTTATTTGGAGATATCTTCTTCCACCAAATAAATCTGAAGATGAGATTGAAGATTATTTAGATTTATTGTTATAGTTAATGTCTGAAATGAATACAAAATTCCAGGATTTATGTTTATTTTTTTTATATATGCCCATTACTTGACAATATGTCTGTTCCTTTTTAAGGGACTTGTGGAGAATAATTTGCTTTGTCAGTTATCCGTTAATGCCAAGATATTGAACCTATGGTACAAAACCAACCATTCACATAAAATGCAGGTTACAGTGCCTTGCAAAAGTATTCACCCCTCTTTGACTTTTTACCTATTTTGTTACATTACAGTATTAAGTTCAATGTTTTGTTAATCTAAAATGTATGTGATGGATCAGAACACAATAGTCTAAGTTGGTGAAGTGAAATGAGAAAATTATATACAGAAAACTATTTTTTAGAAATAGAAAACAGAAAATTGGCATGTGCATATGTGTTCACCCCCTTTGTTATGAAGCCCATAAGAAGCTCTGGTGCAACCAATTACCTTCAGAAGTCACATAATTAGCTAAAGGATGTCCACCTGTGTGCAGTCTAAGTGTCACATGATCTGTCATTACATATACACACCTTTTTTGAAAGGCCCCAGAGGCTGCAACACCTAAGCAAGAGGCATCCCTAACCAAACACTGTCATGAAGACTAAGGAACTCTGCAAACAAGTTATGGACAATGTTATTGAGAAGTACAAGTCAGGGTTAGGTTATAAAAAATATCCAAATCTTTGATGATCCCCAGGAACACCATCAAATCTATCATAACCAAATGGAAAGAACATGGCACAACAGCAAACCTGCCATGAGAAGGTCACCCCCACCAAACTCACGGACTGGGCAAGGAGGGCATTAATCAGAGAGGCAGCACAGAGACCTAAGGTAACCCTGGAGGAACTGCAGAAATCCACAGCAGAGACTGGAGTATCTGTACATAGGACGACAATAAGCCGTACGCTCCATAGAGTTGGGCTTTATGGCAGAGTGGCCAGAAGAAAGCCATTACTTTCAGCAAAAAACAAAATGACTTTTTGAGTTTGCGAGTTTTGAGTTTGCGAAAAGGCATGTGAGAGACTCCCAAAATGTATGGAGGAAGGTGCTCTGGTCTGATGAGACTAAAATTTAACTTTTCAGCTATCAAAGAAAACGCTATGTCTGGCGCAAACCCAACACATCACATCACCCAAAGAACACCATCCCCACAGTGAATCATGGTGGGGGCAGCATCATGCTGTGGGGATGTTTTTCAGCCGCCGGGACTGGGAAACTGGTCAGAGTTGAGTTGAAAGATAAATGGTGCTAAATACAGGGATATTCTTGAGCAAAACCTGTACCACTCTGTGCGTGATTTGAGGCTAGGACGGAGGTTCACCTTCCAGCAGGACAATGACCCCAAACACACTGCTAAAGCAACACTTGAGTGGTTTAAGGGAAAACATGTAAATGTGTTGGAATGGCCTAGTCAAAGCCCAGACCTCAATCCAATAGAAAATCTGTGGTCAGACCTAAAGATTGCTGTTCACAAGTGCAAACCATCCAACTTGAAGGAGCTAAAGCAGTTTTGCAAGGAGGAACAGGCAAAAATCGCAGTGGTAAGATGTGGCAAGCTCATAGAGACTTATCCAAAGCGACTTGGAGCTGTGATTGCCGCAAAAGGTGGCTCTACAAAGTATTGAACTTTAGGGGGGTGAATAGTTATGCACATTGACTTTTTCTGTTATTTTGTCCTATTTGTTGTTTGCGTCACAATAAAAACATAAATACAATTCTTCAAAGTTGTGGGCATGTTCTGTAAATTAAATGATGCAAATCCTCAAACAATCCATGTTAATTCCAGGTTGTGAGGCAACAAAACACGAAAAATACCAAGGAGGTTGAATACGTTTGCAAGGCACTGTATTTGCTGATGACTTATGCATAGTGTCAAACCTTCATATTTGAGCTCCTAAATTATTGAACCAATCACATATTTTTCAATTTAGAAAAAAATGAAGCCCTTGATATTTCTGTAACTTTGAGGCAGTTTAAACAGCTCAGAGATCATTTTGCATATAAGTGGCAAGTCACATAATACACATCTTGATACATTTTAATTGGAATATGGAAAGAAACAAGCAATTCTAAGTAAATCTGGAAAACAAGCCTCTTGGTTTGTTTGGCATACATAGAATTACTACTTTTCCACTGCCACTAAGGATTCTGGGTATTGATATGCAAATTTGATTGTAAAATGAAGTTCTATGGAAAAGTCAGCCTGGTCTGTTATGGATATTTTCTACCCACCATATCATACTTTGACTGATTTTAATTACAAAATATGTAGAGGCTGCTGTATTGATGTTTTGTATTGAAATCTTCATATTGCTGGATAATAAAAGTGGTTATTTAAGTATGTTCATTTTAAATAAAATATAACAAAGACAATTCATCCATTCATTTTTTTCTCCATGAATTCACTGTAAAGTTCGATTCTATGTTGTCTATGTCTGAAATTGGTCTCTCTTATGGATTGCTGTATCATGTATACATTGTGTATTCACTTATCCCTTTCTCTCTCCCCTCCTTCCTTTGTCTTTCCGTTAAAGGATTCTGATGATGGAGCCCCTCCATGCAAAAAAGTGAAAGGAGACAGCTCTCAACAAAACTCGGAGGCAATCTAGACTATCCATTTTCCCTTATGTTTAATTCCTTTGGGGTCAGTTTACTGTAAGGTACATCGGTTATCTTAACTATAGGACAGCCTTACTTGCATCTTCTTGGATGAGAATAGGACTCTTTCGGTTTCAACCTACAAAGCGAATATCTGACAATGCCTGGAAGGGAGACCAGGACTTCAAAGAAACTGAAAACTTTTTCTGTGAGCACTCAGAATACTGGTGACAGTCTTTGACGTGGTTGATGTAAACACTCAGGAGGGTCTACGCACTGTTTTCTGTAGTCATTTTTTTTTACATTTGTGTTGCTGCTGTATATATATTTCTTCCATTTCCCTATTTAACATGTAAGATATTTAAGATGGTACAGGTTTGGTTTTAGCCTCCATGTGAATTTCCATTGTTTTGCTTTGGTTTTCGTGCCTTGTGCTCTAGATACAGTTTTGAATTGCAGCTTCTTTTGTTGCAAACATACTTATTCACAATGTCAAATGAAACTCTAATATTTGCAGCAAAGTTAGAAAATAAGAAGCCATTTTCACATCTGGAGTAATACTTATTTATCTCTCGTTATTATGTGCGGATACCTTCATTTTCAAAACTTTGATCAAAGTTAATACATTCCAGAATCTCCATTTGAATCTGTTGTTTTTAGCTTATGACATATTGCAGAAATCAAACTATTGAATAAATAAATCTGTAAGCTCTTTTATTCCTTATTTTCGGGAAGGCTAAATGTTACAGACTTTTAATGATTTATACAGCATTGTGGATTTCTGTAAACAACTGAACATTTCCCTTTTTTGTTATGTATTCAGTTCCAAGATCAAGTGTTTATCAAAGTATCATGTTCTGTAATAAACTGCTGCTTTTTGGTAAATTCCTTACATTCTGTTCTTTATGAATCAGTTATTTGAAAATTAGGTATTTTGTTTCATTTATTCACATGGGTTCTTTTTTAACAAACAGAACAAATGTGATAAGTGCAATAACTATTGTTTACACCCTGGATGGGAGGCCTAGATTAGCTGCACATAGGATGCACTGCTAAGTATATTTGTCAGTGAGGGCTGTTCTAGCAGCAGCAGCTTTCACTCCTCACTTACACACAGGTACGTTCGGCTGGAGGCTGTGGTGCTGATCCCGGGGAATGTAACGCCAACACTAAACTGGCTCAGTCACTCATGCCTGTCTTCTTATAGGTAACATTGAATTGCAGAGACGTACGGTGGATGTAATCTAGGTGCCTGTAAGCATTTTGTGGCATGATAACCTGGCTCCTGGCATTTGTTGAGTACAGTATTACATTTTTTTTTGGTTGCTTGAGAGTTCTGGTTGCTTGAGTTCCGGTTAACTGAGAGTCTACTGTAGTCCCTGATTGACATCTTAGTTCAGTGTGCTGTTGTCCATATCATGCTGACAATGGGCCCTTTTCTATTGCTTAATTCTTACATTCATAGACACTCAAAATCACTCTTAATATTGCCACATATTCTATTAGCTACGCGCAATCCGATTAAGAGTTCTCCACCCACAATCACTACAGGCCAGCCAAATCTGCCCTTAGAACTTCTTTGGTTTTCTCACAGCTCCAACATAACAAGCTCTAAATAATTAAAGTTACACAAAATCTATTTTCTATTAGACCCGTAGCTCTAGATTGCAAATCAAGTCAGACCCTCAATTTTTAAAAAAGTATCACGTTTCTCTCAAAAAATATTACGAGCACTAAATAGGACTCGCAAGGGCTTTTTCAAACACTTATTAGAGCTGCAGCAGCAATTAAACACACAATACTGTACTTTTAAAAGCATGGGGAGACATTAGAATTATTGCACAAAAGTCTCAAACCCACAAACATGCAATTAAAAAATATTATTTATAACTTTTATTTCTGAGTAATATTGATCCCGGGACTCAATAGGTTAATACATATCATGAAACGGACTAAAATAGATGTTCTAATGCATTTTATAGAGTGCTGATTGGCAAATATTACTGGCACTAATTCATTTGGAGGCCTCCAATTGCAGATTACGTGTAACTTCAATGTGTTACTGATGTCATGATGACGTCTCATTTACTATATTCTGTGTCTAAGAAGTAAAGTACGGGCTTGCTGAAATATCAGATCATATGATCACGCCACCTGAAATCTTACCAAAAAAGGCAGGGTTTACAAGATTAGGTGTAAGGAGGTAAGTTGCGAGCTGGAGTCAATAGAAGGCATCTAAACATTTAGAGAAAAAAAACACCTGCAGCCAAAATTACGGGTTAGAGGCATTTGTGAGCTTCTAATAGAATAGGGCGCAGTGTCGGTGAATGCTGTTTGGTAAAGCTGAAACAGAGATCGTCTGATTCTATCATGCTTTTAAGCATTACCACAGCATGAAAACTAGAAGATGAATATAAATACTCAAAATGTATAAATTAATACTGTGCAAGTGTCCTACAAGATATACAGTGTATATTAAAAGTCTACACACCCCTGTTAAAATGGCAGGTTTCTCTGCTGTAAAAAAATGAGACAAGGATAAATAATTTCAGAACATTTTCCACCTTTAATGTGACCTATAAACTGTACAACTCAATTGAAAAACAAACTGAGATCTTTTAGGTAGAGGGAAGAAAAAATATAAATAATATGGTTGCATAAGTATGCACACCCTTAAACTAATACTTTGCTGAAGCACCTTTTGATTTTATTACAGCACTCAGTCTTTTTGGGTATGAGTCTATCAGCATGGCACATTTTGACTTGGCAAGATTTGCCCACCCTTCTTTGCAAAAACACTCCAAATCTGCGATGGCATCTCCTGTGCACACCCCACAGATTTTCATTTGGATTCAGGTCTGGGCTCTGGCTGGGCCATTCCAAAACTTTAATCTTCTTCTGATGAAGCCATTCCTTTGTTGATTTGGATGTATGCTTTGGGTCGTTGTCATGCTGAAAGATGAAGTTCCTCTTCATGTACAGCTTTCTAGCAGAAGCCTGAAGGTTTTGTGCCAATATTGACTGGTATTTGGAACTGTTCATAATTCCCTCTATTTTAACTAAGGCCCCAGTTCCAGCCGAAGAAAAACAGCCCCAAAGCATGATGCTGCCACCACCATGCTTCACTGTGGGTATGGTGTTGGTGCAGTGTTGTTTTTGCGCCTAACATATCTTTTGGAATTATAGCCAAAACGTTCAACCTTGGTTTCATCAGACCATAACACCTTTTCCCACATGCTTTTGGGAGACTTGAGATGTGTTTTTGCAAAATGTAGCCTGGCTTGGATGTTTTTCTTCGTAAGAAAAGGCTTTTGTCTTGCCACACTACCCCATAGCCCAGACATATGAAGAATACGGGAGATTGTTGTCACATGTACCACACAGCCAATACTTGCCAGATATTCCTGCAGCTTAATGTTGCTGTAGGCCTCTTGGTAGCCTCCCAGACCAGTTTTCTTCTCGTCTTTTCATCAATTTTGGAGGGAGCTCCAGTTCTTGGTAATGTCACTGTTGTGCCATATCTTCTCCACTTGATGATGACTGTCTTCACTGTGTTCCATGGTATATATAATGCCGTGGAAATAATTTTGTACCCTTCTCCTGGCTGATACCTTTTAACAATGAGATCCCTCTGTTGCTTTGGAAGCTCTCTGTGGATCATGGCTTTTGCTGTGGGATGCGACTAAGAAAATTTCAGGAAAGACCAACTAGCAGCTGAACTTTATTTGGGGTTATTTAGAGGCACTTTAAATGATGGCAGGTGTATGCTGACTCCTATTTAACACGATTTGGAATGTGATTGCTTAATTCTGAACACAGCTACATCCCCAGTTATAAGAGGGTGTGCAGACTTATGCAACCACATTATTTTTATTTTTTATTTTTCTTCCCTCCACCTAACATATTTCAGTTTGTTTTTCAATTGAGTTGTACAGTTTATAGGTCACATTAAAGGTGGAAAAAGTTCTGAAATGATTTATCTTTGTCTCATTTTTTTACATCACAGAAACCTGACATTTTAACAGGGTTGTGTAGACTTTTTATATCCACTGTACATACATCCATACACACACAATAAGCTACCACATTCACAGGGCTTGCTGATTAACCATATATTAGTGCAGAGATGTGTATGTGAAATATTTCTAACCTGAGGAGACCCCACAGTTTTCATGTAATATATGGAAAAAGATACATTGCGTTTTATAGGGTTATATGAGGATATTTAGGAGATTTACTAATGAACTGCATGAGCTGAGATGGAAAACTTCCCTATAGGAAGTAGCCATTGCATTCCCTATGATGATTAGTAAATTTCCAACAGAAATCTTAATTTAGTGTATATAAAGTTACTCTATTTTTAACCTCCATAGGTGAAAATGGCTTTAATCACTAATCTCTTATCAGAAGGAAACACCACAATCCGGTAAAGTATAACACTACATTGTACTGAAACATTTCCTTTATACTTGACCGAGCTTTAGACTATTGCACTGTAATTCATTAAGGATGTTTCATTTAAAAGGCATAGACATCTTTGCATAATCTCCTTATGCTTTGCAGAAGTTGCAAACTCAACTAAGAAAAAGCTAAATGATTTTATCCAGACCTTAATTCTATACAATGAGATTAGCATCTCTGTCACATGAATCCTGGAGGCTTTTGTCTCTCAGTGATCCCTCTGATTGAGTGCTGGCATTAGTGGAATATTGGCTGGGGGTGCAGGAAAAACATCTGGAACTTGTTTCCTCACCAAGTAACATTAAGTGACCACTGTAGTCCCCATATTTACAATATGCTTGATAATGAATAAATAATTTTTGTACAAACAATGAATAGACTTTATTTATAGGCAGCTGTTCTGCACTGGGGGCAGACATTGGACTGATTATTGCAGCTTCATTGTGCTGTTTTTTTAAATTTCCAGCAGGATGTGTTCTTTTAAAAATAGGATTTTCACTAGGCATATTGAAAGCACTGGCACTTTGTATTGCCGCATCTAAATTATAGCATATGAAACTTCCTCTGTATTCAATGTCTTGGCTTCACCAGTATAGATAAATCAGCTGAACAAAAATGGTGCCTTCCCCTGAAGCATCATTGCAAATAGAGTGTAATAAATCAAAGGCTGTATTTTTTTTTTATTCAGAAATTATTTTGCTTATCAAATACAGTGACTGAAAAGAACATATTGTAAGCACATGACAACAGTGATCCTTTAACATGAGATTACATTTTTTTTAAAGCTTGTATTATTACCCTGGTTCCACTGATGTTTGAGGAAAAAGAACTAGTTGCTTAAAGTTTAAAGTGTTCTTTACAGACCTGACTCTTACAAGGCCACCTTGACATTCTCCTGTTCAAAAGACTACTGTAGTTTGGGAAAAATATCATGTTTATTTTTGCAGGCCGTGCTTACGCCCGGAAGATTCTATGTTTGTATCTTACCCATTTCTTGCAGTCTTGGGGCCTCATTCAATTGCTATCTTTTAGAAAACCGGGTCGCAAGCTATTTTGCTATTCAATTGCCTTCCGTTTGCAATTGAGTTGCGTCCTGCAAGCTGCGTTTCCTGGAGATTTGTTCAGTCGCAGCTTACTTCCTTCAAAGCCTTTGATCTTTTGCGGCCGCAAAAAATACCAGTTCGCTAATCAAGTGCTCTGATTTACCCTCTGTCAAGCCGTAAATGGCTAAACTCGAACCACAGGTTCTTGGCCCAAGGAAGTGTCGCCAAGGTCTTAGTTACAAATCGTAGCACTTTAAAAGCAAATAAACAAGCTTAGAATTAATAGCACAACATTCTCAAGTTTGAAAATCGGCATAAATAAATACTTTATGACGAAAATTGAACATGAAATAAAGTCCCACAGGCTTTAACCTCCAAGCCCGTAGGACTTTGGAATCCAACCTGCATATTTCATTGAAGTCCTACAGACTTGAATAATGAGTTATGGGCTTGGAGGTCATTCAAGCCCGTAGGACTTTGGACAGAAATTAAACCTGAATAAAAGTATTATATATTGGCAAGGTGCAAGCTTGAGAATGTTGTGCTTTTATTGCTAATGTCACCCATTGTGTTCCCCATCATTTACAGTGCTGGATTGAATTTATATTTGCATTTACAGTGCTCCGAGTTTGCGGGCTTGAACCACGTGTTACGGGCTTGTGGCCGTGATCCCGCAAATCCTTAATGCCTATAGCATGGTTTGCGATTATCGGGAAGGGTGACTAATTTGCGGGCCCGGCCAATTGAATAGCAGTGTAAATGTGGAGCAATGCGAGGACGTAACTCGATCGTGGGAAATCTTCGATTTGCAATCGAGTTACGCCCCCTAACTGAATGAGGCCCTTGGAGTCTAAGAGGGTATATTATAATTGTATTATCTGTTCTGGAGTAGAAGGAGATGAGAATTTGTTAACTCCTTGCTCAGTTCAGATAAACTTACAGTCTAAGCTTAGTAGAAGGCAGCTTTTTCCTGAAAGTGCTTTTATGCTCATGCCTTACACAGCTGCTGATGTTGTTAGTTTGTTGAACACTTCACAAATGGGAGTTTTTCCCTCCTGTATAGTGACTGTTATAGGTACATGGTACACAATTGTTTTTTATTCTCTTTCTTTCAAGCATTCAAAAAATCTAATTTTTTACGTTTGAAAAATAGTTTTTGCATGAGCAAATATTAAGTAAAACCTGTTTAAATGCATTGAAACTAACAGGAAATGCAGAGAGCATACGTTAGTCATTCGCTAACCGAGGGCAAGTCCCCAAGAGCAATTAAATACGTTTTTTTGCACAGAGACCGTTAGTTTAAGAAAACACACTTGACACATGATCAACTACCATTTTTTCTGATGTAACAAAGAAAGAAAAATATTTACACTTCCCTTTAAGAACTGCTGAGTGTTGCATAGCACTGTTCTTATGCTGATAAGCTCTTCTCAAGCAATGTCTTGTGGGGGTAAACAAGGGGGACCATTTGCAACTGTTTATTATTGATAACAACATACTTGGACAAAACTTAAGTCTAAAAGTAATGAGCAAGCCAGACTTGCAGAATCTGCTTACAGATATATTTTCTGCCAAGAAAATTAGCCAGACAAAAAAAAAAAAAAGTTTTCTGGCTTCTTAATGATTTTATGTGTAAGTAGATATTAAATGGAGTCAAAGCTATGGAAAACCATCAATGTCGCATAGTACTCTCAATATAACCAGAGGACAAAACGTCTTACAGTAAAATATACTTTATCCAAAAGTTTATAAGTTAGCAACACATCATGGATGCAAAAGATGCATTATGTAAAAATTGTCATGTTTGCTCTTTATTATCACTTAGATAAAATATTGGATATGTGAATTATTTTGCCAGCCATACGCTTAATATGTTTCTGGTAAATTAACCTGTAACACGACCAGCCCATTGTGATGAAAGGACAAAACATTGTGTGTAAGTTATCTAAACTATGAACGTAAACTCTACTAAGCTGTGCTTAAAGAGCAATGGAATGCACATTTTTCTATCATGCATTTAAAAGAGAATATTTTAATACCTAGCGACTTGCTCGTCGAAAATTACGGCAATAAAATTTGAAGGCTGGCAATGCTGTTTGCCACACAATGCAAGGCTCTCCCCCCCCTCTAACTTGCAGGCCTTCGGCGCTCATCGCGAGCACCGCAATTAGCGGCTTTGCCGCTCATTGCAGGCCTTGGCCAACCCGCCACTTTCATGCCTCCCAATGAGCAACTTTGGCGCTCATCGCAAGCCTCTCCTCCCCTCTACTTTACAGGCCTTGCGATGAGCGTCTTTGGTGTTCATCGCGAGCCCTGCAATGAGCGCTCATTGCAGACATCATCCAACCCGCCACTTTGTTCCACGCTCTGAGCACCTTTGGTGCTCATCCCAAGGTCCGCAATGAGCGCCTATAGTGCTCATTGCAAGCCTCGCCTCACTCTCTGACCAGTGTGTCTGTTTCCTTCCATTGTCTGTTTCTCCCTCTCTCCCTCCCCCTGTCTTTTCCTTCTCATTAGGGCTATGATCCAGATTTCATCAGGTTCATGTTAGAGGAAAACCTTAAATGGTAGTTAGGTTGATGCTAAATGTTCCAATGCGATAGCCCCTGGTACCAGGTACTCAGGGTATTTAGCCGCCTGGTAAAAACTGTTACCAAGTGTAACATGAAACTAGGTTAAATAAAATGGCTGTTTAACAAAGGAAACATTTTTGCCATTTTGTCAAGGACTTCGTTTTCTTAAGAGGGTTATTGTTTACATTTTTGTACATTTTTCAAAATATGTTTGCCACTGTACAAATTAGAACACCACCACTCTCATTCCCTAGCAGAGTTAAATATAAAAAACACACAAAATATACACTTGTCATTGGTCCATGATGATTCTCTTACAGAAGCACATCAGCCATCCAAGCAGTGACTTATTCCTTGTTAGGCAGCTCATATACACCTGGCATCTCACACATGAAAAGTTCTCCAGGTGGCGAGATATTTGGTAGATTATAAAACCAATATGTCTTTTTGCAGTTTTCTGTGACAAATATATTTAACGTTTGCCACTAGATGGAGTCATGATTATGCTTCTTTTTTGTTGTTGCAGGGAACTGTTTTGAAACTGATACTTGCACTGTTCATGTGACCAAACATGCTTTACTTATTTGTCAGACTTAAAGTTGCACAGCAGAAGTTCCAAATGTAGTATAATAGTATAATAAGGTTATCATTGCCAATGACTGCTAATTAACTCTGGGGCTCTTAAGTCTCAAGCCACAGGTTAATGAAACTATTGGTCATGCACAGACCCCAGGGAAGACGTACCAGGCTAGATACCCGTATGTGTCTTGGCATGCTTAATCTTTTCATTTTCCAATTGCTTAAGACTAAACGCAATGCATTCAGAGCACAAGGGGGTAATTGATAATAAAGTACCGTATTTATTGGCGTATAACACGGGTTGAGGTTGAGGAGGGGGGTTGAGGATAGGGGGGTTGAGGTTGAGGAGGGGTTTGAGGTGGGAGGATGAGGGTGCGGGGTTGAGGAGGGGGTTGAGGGGGTTTGAGGATGGGGGGGTCGAGGAGGGAGGTTGAGGAGGGTGTTGAGGATAGGGGGGTTGAGGAGGGTGTTGAGGATAGGGGGGTTGAGGAGGGAGGTTGAGGAGGGGGTTGAGGAGGGAGGATGAGGAGGGGGTTGAGGATGAGGAGGGAGGTTGAGGATGAGGAGGGAGGTTGAGGATGAGGAGGGAGGTTGAGGATGAGGAGGGGGGTTGAGGATGAGGTGGGGGTTGAGGATGAGAAGGGAGGTTGAGGAGGAGGGTTGAGGTTGAGGAGGGGGGTTGAGGTTGAGGAGGGGTGTTGAGGATAGGGGGATTGAGGAAGGAGGATGAGGATTGGGGGGTTGAGGAGGGGGGTTGAGGGGATTTGAGGATGGGGGGTTGAGGAGGGAGGTTGAGGATGAGGAGGGGGGTTGAGGATGAGAAGGGGGTTGAGGATGAGGAGGGAGGTTGAGGAGGGGGGTTGAGGATGAGGAGGGAGGTTGAGGAGGGGGGTTGAGGTTGAGGAGGGGGGTTGAGGAAGGAGGATGAGGATGGGGGGGTTGAGGATGGGGGGTTTGAGGAGGGAGGTTGAGGAGGGGGTTGAGGATGAGGAGGGAGGTTGAGGATTTTGCTTCAAAGTTCTTTATTTGATTTTTTTTTTCCTGAAATTCCCTTCTTAAAATGAGGTGCGTGTTATATGCCGATAAATACGGTACTTATTACCTATAGATTTAAATCATATCGTATTTGGAACCTCTGCTGTGTCACATTAAATTACCTCTTTTCAATAACTACATTTGAAAATAGGCAATATGCCTAGAATGTAACCAAAAATAATGCAGCTTCAATTTAATCCTTTTATATGCAATTATACTGCTGGAGAATTACTAACATTTTAGTTTCCAGTGAATACTTCCAGAGGTGGTTGGAGACAGGAAGTTCTGCACAATGAGAATGTGACATCTACAAATACCAGTGCCCTCCTCAGGTCATTAGTTTACAATGGCATACTCTGTTGAGACATTGTTTAGTCTTTCAGTCATGTCCTACTCTCTGTGACCCTATAGATTTCAGCACGCTAGAAACATCTATTGTTATGGTCATACTTATCCATAAGGTTTTCTTGGCAAAGATAATGGAGTGGGTTGCCAGATCCTTCTTCAGTGGACTGGTGCATATAAAAGTCAATAATTTAAAGACTTTAAGGACTTTCTATTTTATTGTGCCTGAGATTGTCCCTACTATCTCACTGTTTATTAAAAATCCAACCTCCTAGTTACCCAAATGTCCCTCTTTTGAAGGACAGATTAATATTTAAGAGCAAACCGCTTTATTTTAGTCTGACCATATCCTTCTTTCTTTTGTTGAATTCTCTCATGGATGTTTTCTCCAAGAAGAAAGGGAGACTCCATGAGTACTGCAGTATATAGTGTATCTCTAATATCCAGACCTATAGCTCCAATAACATGCAGCCCTCTAAAGTCATTTAATATTTCTGGATATATCTTAAGGCAGGGTTTGACAAATGCAGGTCGCCAGGTGGTCACGGCGACCAGAAAATGCTTACTGGAGATAACATTGCAGTCCTCCGGCTATTTCTTTCGTTTCTACTACTGGAATCATGCAGAGCAGGAGTGAGGGAGTGAGTTAAATATCCTGGAATGTGGGAAGAGTGGCTGCCCGATCAGGTTACACTACACAGACCTTAGACCTGCCACCTATAGCCAAGCCTCGAGGAGGGGAGTGTGACAGGGTGCCCTGCAGCTGGACCAGTCAGCAGGAATCTGACTGCAGATCAGATCCTTCCTATGCACAGTCAGCATGCATGGAGGAGTTAGGTAGCAGCCATGGGCAAACTGAAAAATGCTGAAACAGCCAGAGCTCAGATTAATAAGACAGGAGAGGCTGTTGTGGAACAATGATAAAATGTAGCCCTCGATGTAAATAAAAATGTTGTTCAGTCATGTCCAACTCTATGTGACCCTATGGACTGTAGCATTCCAGGCACATCTGTCATCCACTGCCCCTCTGAGCTCACTCAATCTCATGTCATTTACTCCATTGACCTAATCTATCCATCTCTGCCGTCCCCTTCTTCATGTGCCTTCATTCTTTCCCAGCATGAGAGTCCCCTCTAGGGAATGATGTTTTCTCATGATATGGATAAACGCTTTAGCCTCATGATCATACCTAACAGTGATTTTCTGTAGTATTGATGTATAGGATCTTCTTGCAGTCCAAGGGACTCTAAGCAGCTTCCTCCAACAACACAATTCAAAGGTGTTAATTCTACAGCGCTCAGTCTTCTTTATGGTCCAACTCTCACATCCATATGTTACTATTGTAATTATGTAGACCTTTGTTGACAGTGATATCTATATTTTAAATAGCTTATCCAAGCTTGACATAGTTTTCCTACCTAGAAGCAAACGTATTTTAATTTTATAGCTACAATCAACATGTGCAGAGATCTGAGAGCCCAGGAAAATTGAATCTATCACTGCCTCCACTTCTTCCCCATCTATTTGCCAGGAACTGAGATTGCTGTTCTCTATGATCTTAGTTTTTTTAGCATTGAGCAGCAGGCCAGTTCTTTCACGCTCATAAACAGTTCTTCCTCATTTTCAGCCATCAGAGTAGAATCATCCGCATAACTGAGGTTGTTGATATATTTTCCGGCAATATTGATTCCGCCTTGATTCATCCAGCCCGACGTTGTGCATGATGTATTCCACGTATACGTTGAATAAATAAGGTGACAATATACAAACTTGTAGCACTCCTTTCCTGATCTTGAACTATTTGCTGACAGTGGCTTCTTAGTCCACATACAGATTCCGCAAAAAACAGATGAGATGATCTGGTACCCCTAGCTGGTACCCCCTTGCTACATCTTATTGTGATCCACACATTCAAAGGCTTTACAATAGACTGTGAAGTATCACTGGGCAAACTATTAGGGTTATTAATGCTGTTACGATCCTTCATGTATAGCTCTTCTCTGTATTAATTCCACCTCATCTTATCTGATCCGCTTCTGTTAAATCCCTACAATTTTTGTCTTATGTCACGCACACTTTGGCATGAAAGGTTCCTTTGAGATTCCCAATTTTCTTTAAGAAATCTTTTGACTATCCCATTCTGTTATCTTCTTCTATCACTTTACATCACTCATTAAAGAATATTTCCTTGTCTCTTCTTGCTATCCTCTGGAATTCTTTCTTCAGTAGGACAAATCTTTTCTTATCTTCAATACCTTTCACTTTTCTTCTTTCCTGGGCTACTTAATCATCAACAAACAAGTTTGCCTTCTTAGTTTTAAGACAAGTTTGCCTTCTTAGTTTTCTTTCTTTTGGTGATATTCTTTGTTGCTGATTTCTGGACAATATCCCATGGTTTTGTCCCAAATTCTTCAAGCATTTTATCTTCTATGTCTAGTCCCTTAAATCTATTCTTTACCTCCACTGCATATTCACAGGGGATATTATTTATTTTGTATCTGCTTGGTCTGATGATTTTTCACTATTTTCTACGGTTTCATTCTGAAGACACAGAGTAATTTCACCCCTGATCTTAATCTTTATGCAAGGTTACAAGTGTTCCTTGATTTGGTCACAAAAGATCTGAAGATCCATTCTGAAAAAGCTAATAAAAATAACTCTTCAGATACGAACAAGAGAAACTTGAAACAAATTGAGTGGAGAGCATTAAAAGAGCTCAAGGACAGTAACATTGTTATTAAAGCAGCAGATAAAGGGGGCAATGTGGTTCTACAAAATGAAGAAGACTACATAGAAATGTGTTACGCCCTCCTATCAGATACTTTAACCTATATCAAAATTTAGAAAAATCCCTTACAAGCGTTCAATCAAGAACTAAAAGATATTTTGACACAGGCAAAGAATGAGAAAATTCTTGATTCTTTTTTTTTTTTTTTTCAAATAAGCATATACAAAACAACAATATATCATAATACATTCTTGTCAACTTTGTTACATAGTTAAACAATCATTTACTTAAAACCATATCACCATTCACTCACTTTCATCCCTCCTTACATTCTGGAAGATCTGCACTCTTACTGGTCATTCAATAATTCCTGTCCCATACTTTCCACCTAAGTGGGTCTGTTCTAATTAACCCTCTTTGTATATAGTTAACTTCTAACTCTCTAATATGCTTTATTTTCCAAATAATATCAGAAAATATGGGAGGGGAACTATCTTTCCATTTCTTTATCAATAGATTTTTAGCTATTGAGAAGATGATAATCGCCACTGCTCTGTTTTCAATTGTTACCTCACTTGGAAACATGTGTAGAATACTACATTCTCCCTCGAAAGGGAGTTGATTCCCTGTTAGCTTGTCCAAAAGTTCATAACAACTTTCCCAAAATTGTTTTATCTTGGGACAATCCCATAACATGTGTAATAAATGAGCCTGATTACCACATTCTCTCCAGCACAGTTTATCTGCGGGGGAATGTGAAATTTGTGCCATTTTCACAAGGGTCATATACCAGTTATTGATTATTTTTAAAAAAGCTTCTCTGTATGCTGTTTGTTTGATAAATCTGTTTGTCCATTTTAATGCTGTATCCCAGTCTGTTTCGTCTGTTTCTAGTTTTAGGGTTAATTCCCATTGGATCATACCGTTGGATTTGGAGTGCTCTCCGGCTGATCTTATGATGTTAAAACATTTAGATATTAGATGTTTATTCTCGGACTTAAGGAGGATTTTTTCCATGGGATTTAATTCTTTATTACTTTGAACATATACCTTGGTTATATCACAGGAAGTTCTATATGCTGCATATGCTAACCATCCTTCTCCTGAGATCCCAAACTTTTCTTTAATTTGATCGAAAAGAGCGATCCGCCCGTTAATCACTGTGTCTCTTACCCGACTTAGTCCTTTCTTCTTCCAGTCTTTAGTAATATTTATCATATTTAAATGTATTATCGAGTCTAACGGAGTAATGATACTACCCTTGGGGATTAATTTGTATTTCCTATTAATCTGTCTCCAATTTTTTAAGATTTCTTTCATAACAGTTGATCCTGCGGCTAGATCCTTAATAGCTGGTTCTACCCCAAAAACTAAAGCTGATAGATGGTAATTTAAGTTTAAAGCTTTTTCTATTTCTATCCATGGAAGTGTCTGTGATGTTTCTAACCATTTCAGGGTGTGTACTACACAGTTAGCCTCCTGGTATGGTTGTACTAAAGGATAAGCGATTCCTCCTTTTAAAAAGCTTCTTCCCATGGTTCTTTTTTTAACTCTTATGTGACTAGAGTGGTGTATAAACAAATCTATTACTCGTTGTAACTTGTTCAACCAACCTCTGGGGATCTTATAGGGGATACACCTTAAAATATAATTTAATCTGGGAAGTAGCATCATTTTAACTGCTGCCATTTTACCTGAAAAAGAGAATCTGTTTTTTCGCCAGTTATCTATGATGTTCCGAAATTTGAACAATAAATCTTTGTAGTTTCTATCTAATGTATTCTGTATGTTTCCCAGGAAAATAATTCCTAGGTGCTTAATTGAGTCTGACTCCCAGTCATACCGATAATTGGTCTTGAATTGTGATTTCTGTCTCTTGGAGACATTAAAGCAAAGTATTTCGGATTTCTTATAATTCAATTTATAGTAAGACACTCTACTGTATTTGTCTATTATTTTTGCTAAATGGTAGAGAGATTCTTCAGGACGAGTGAGAGATAGTACTACATCGTCTGCATATAAACTGATTTTATGTTCCTTCTCCCCCACTCTAATCCCATGAATTTGAAGGGATGACCTGATAGCTTCCGCCAGAGGTTCTATCATTAGTATAAACAGAGTAGGGGAGAGGGGACAACCCTGTCTAGTGCCATTTGTAATTTCAAAGGGGTCTACCTTAACCCCTGTCCCGGTTACTTCTGCTGTCGGGGATCTATAAAGGGCCCCTATTGCCTTAGCCCCAAATTCTCCAAAGCCATATTTAGACAACACCAATTTCATGTACTCCCACCCTACTCTGTCAAACGCTTTTTCCGCGTCTAAAGACAAGAATAGGGTGGGGGCACTATTTAGTCTTGCAATTTCGGCCAAATTCATAAGTTTTCTGATATTCTCTGTTCCCTGTCTGCCGGTCACAAACCCCATTTGTTCTATTGCAATTAGTTTTCCTATAAATTGTTGTATTCTAAGACTCAAAATCTTCGCATATAATTTAGTGTCTGCATTTAAAAGAGAAATAGGTCTGTAATTGGAACAGGATTGTGTGTCTAAATTGGCCTTAGGGATCATAATCAGTGCTACCTTTGTCATTTCCGATGGAATAGTTCCCGAAGTTTTAATTTCATTAAATACTTCAGTGAGATGGGGACTTAGAATTTGTGAAAATGTTTTATAGAAAAGATGAAGACATTTGGACAGCCATATGAAAATATTCAAATTTTCGCAGATCTTTCAAAAGGCACAATTAGCAAGAGAAAGGAGTTTAACTTCATAACACAAGCCTTAAGAAAGAGCAACATTATATACAAATGGACCTTCCCAGTAGGTCTACTGGTATCACAAGGATCAACTTGGCATAAGATTAAAACCCCGGCAGAAGCCCGAGACTTTTTGAGCACTAGAATGCTTAACAACTCGGATCCGAAAGATCCTTTAAGGGATCTGCAAGTCCCCATGCCTGATTGGCAGAGAAAGAAATGACTTTGACAGACTAAGGGACAATTTAAACAAAAGGGGATATGTTTTTTTTTCCTTTGTTTTTTTTTTTTCTCTCTCCTTTTTTTTGTTTTTGTTTTTATTCTCCCTATTTTCCTCCAGGTTTTTCTCACCTTCTCTATCCCCTTACTGTCATCCTGGGTTTGGATGGAGGAAGGGGAGAGGGAATAAGGATGTAAAGATTAAGGCCATACAGGAATGGGGAGAATAAGGCAGTGCAAGGAATAATGTTTAAATTGAACAAAGAATGTGAATAGGTAATTGGTACTGGAGGGTGGCGATGGAATGGAAGGAGGGAGAGGGTTAGAGAGGGGTTAAAGTTAGAATACACCTCACAGAGGGTGCTAAATTATAGTATGTTGATAAAGAAGGTATATATATAAGGCAAGATATAAGAACGGAAAGATATCTAAAAGTTACCGTTGTCTCCAAAAGATTCCGCCAACCATTTCCAAACAACGGTTGATTCCCTGCTGAACAGAAGTTTGGAAAGGCTTTATATGAGCCTCTTCTGTTCTAATTGTATGAATGTTAGTATGAATGGAAGTAAGGAAGATTTGGTACTCTGGGTACATAAAGTCACAAGGGGAGATATTGCAGCTGTAGACAAAGGGCCAATAAGAATTTACTGCTTCTCGTAATTAATGTCCTTAAAAATACTTAGTTGGAATGTAAATGGTTTAAATTCTCCTAGTAAAAGGAAAACTGTCCTCAGACATTGCAGAAAAATGACTTAAAAAATACTCACTGAAAAGCCTTGTAAATTGTGGTACGGCTCATGTTTGAAGATATATGTTGGAAAAACTATAAGACCACTCAGAAGGAGAATTTTGGAACATACTTATTCCATAAAAAGTGAAGTTGATACACCGGTTTCACACCACATTAAGTCATGCCATCATAATGATCCTGGAGTCATGAAATTTTTTGTAGTAGATAAACAGAACAAATCCAAGATGGGGCGATATGGATAAACACCTTCTTCAGATTGAATATAATGGATATTTACATTAAACTCTCAGAGCCCGAATGGACTCAATGAGGGTTTTTCTTTTTCAGCATTTTTGTAAAATATCTAGAATCTGGTGAAAGGAACTAAAATATATATATATATATATATATATATATATATATATACATTTTTCCTTTTTTGAATAGAAAACTGATATTCACATTTGTTTCACTTTCTTAGCACAGCTTTTTCACTAATTAGTTTTGATTAATGGTAATTTTTAATTAATTCCTTGCTTTTTTACTTCACTTAAATCCTCTTTTTATTAATGAAACTTAGTTTTTCTCAAACCTGAGTCTTAAGTTCACATTTATAAATAAATATTGCACTATTAATGATCAGGTTCATATTGCATTTGATAAAGAGGTTAAGCCATTTTAATATTTGGCACACATTCCACCAAACTTCACCAATACTTCACTTTCTAATATAGTAGCCTAATTCAGTAATTGATTAGATACTGATTACACTTTTCTTTCCTCTTTTTATAGATAGTTTTATTCTCATTTTTTAGCCCACTACACGGTATATAAATTTATATTTATATTTTTTATTGGTGATTGAATATTTATCTAGACTAAGCCATCCTTTAATAATAATCGATTTCAGTGCATCTATTACATCCTTTAGTATTGAGCAAGCCGATTTGATGTTTACTCCGGACTGATGAATAAAGTTTCTCTAGTTTGAATGTCCGTTTAATATGGTAGAATTAAAGTTATTTTGAAGCAGGTAACGTTACATAAACGTACCGCCTGACGTCACGACGTTATGCTATGCAACGCCACGTGACTACGTCATTACGTCCGAGATACAGGAAGTGAAGCAGAGGCTTAAATAGCCTCACAGTAACCTTAGTGTTTAGCCCATGAGTAAGCCCAGTGAATGGCCGAAACGGGACCATCGGGCATTACTGATGAGTATCTAGCCAGAAGATCAATTTGAAGAGGAATATATTTTCATTAGCATCATGCTGCATCGCAAAGGGGCCAAGTGAACCGCAAGTATCTGCGATAATGAAATAATAATTATAATTGGACAAGCAGAAGTCCATATATATTTTTTAGGGATTGTGCCCCTAATATTTAATGCTTTCTCTTGGATTCAATATTTTTGATACCATTTTTGAATTTAATCTTAAATAAATCTCTTTTGTGCTATATATATTTACTATATTTCCTCTGTTGATCTAATGCCATGTTTCTTCTGGCAGATACCCCAGTATCTTGTTTTTTGTTTTTAATATCGTTGCTTTTTAATTAAATATCACAGTGTTTTTCTATTAAAATTGTTTTTCACAAACCCAAAGATTAGCAGATTTCTGCATTATAAGAGGATTTGTAACAACATCACATAGAGCCATTCAAATATTTCATCGGGTTAAATGCAATCTCAAAATATGCAAAAGGAATAATTATTTGTTCATTATATGATTCAACACACTTAAGTGTTTGATGTAAACACTGCTATTCACAATCATTTTCTACTTCCCCTCACAGCGTATTTTTTGATTTTTTAAAGTTTTTCTAAAATAAATATTATTCAGAAATGTGCAATAGGAAAGCTCATGATCTGATCCACAATCAGCTCCAGGTATTAATGTATAGAGATCCTCCATCTCTGGCTACAAAGTATTTAGTCGATCTGATTTCTATGTTGTCCATCTGGTGATGTCCGTGTGTAGAGTCGTCTCAGAGGCTGTTGGAAGAGGATGTTTGCTACGACCAGAAAATTATCTTGACAAAATTCTACTAATCTCTCACTTGCTTCCTTCAAGGCCAAACTTGTCAGTTATTCCAGGTGTCTTTTGGTTCTGTACTTTAGCATTCCAATCTTTTATTATGACTTCTACAACTGACAAGGAGGAATCTTCCTAGTAGACTATTATTTTCTTTAGTCAGGGACAATAACCGGAAAGTAAACCTACCCACTAATTAATTTGGAAATCTGTACACTAGCATCAATTATTAGTTTAATGCATTCCAGAGAGATTTTAAGTGGGGACATATCCACCACATATGGTAGATTGCGCCAATATGGCGGCAACCTCTCCAGTAGTAGGATGAGCTGTTCAGTCTCATGAGTAATAAATACATTGTGGCTATATACCATCTTTGGACCATTTAGAATCTTTGCTCTTGAGATGTGGCACATATGGATGATCTCTTTTTAATAAATGAAAAAGTTGTATAATCTTGTGGTATAACAAGTCATTTATGTATCGTAGTAGTACACCCTTGAGTATGCAACTGAGCAGAGAATAAACCTTATCCACAGGGAATATGATATTTTGGAGAATTCTTTTGAGTTTTCTAAACTTTGGAGGTATTGAAACCAATTAGCAACAGACTAGGATTCCATCCCTCTCATGGTAAACTATGAGCACACTCTTGTGCCCTCTTTAAAATGACAATATATAAGTATCCCATTATTAATATAATAATTGAAAATATTCAGAGATTGATCTGCAGGAAATTCTGGGTTGTTGGAGTAAGTAAGCATCCTTAAGGCATTAATTCTCTCTATCCAGGATATAGTATATTTCTGCCAGTTTTCCAAGTTTTTTTTTTAAAAGTTGGAAATACATTTTGTATAATTGTTTGTGTAAAGATCTCTAATTCTAGGTGTAATATTTATCCCTGTATGTTGAAGGCCTTGGTCTCTCCAGGCATATCACATATAATAGTTGTCAAACTGCGAATTGTCGTCATGTTTGCGAGCCTTGCAAAGCAAGCGAGCTGTTGAGGCACGAGCTCGCAAAAATACGACTTTAATGGTCGAACCACCGAACTGGAAGAGACGGCAAAAATACACAAGTATGCCTAAAATTCACTTACACACTCACACATAGCACAGGGGGAGAGCCAGGGAGCCTGTGAGTGAGGTTGCGATTTAATTTGAGGCATATTTTGTCTTTTTTAATGATCGAAAATCGCTGAAGCAGGAAAAAAAATGGCAGCCCAAAAAATGTAAAAATTCTGAAACAAGATGAAAATGAGGCTCAGCAAGGCCAGGTACGCAGAACTTAGAAAATACACAATGGCAAATATAGTAACACTTACACCAACAACGCCAGGCATGCGGGACTTAGAAAATAGACAACTGCAAAGACAGTAACAATTACACCAACAATGCCAGGCATGCAGGACTTTGAAAATAAAACCAACGGCAGTTAGCGAGCGCCTCGCAAAGATTCAGTAGAGACACAGAGGAGAAAGACACAGGAAAGGGACAGGAGAGAGATGGTGGAAAGAGACACGTGGCATTCCCAAACACAAAAGTTGCAAGTTGCTGAGGCCTTTAATGAGCGGTGAAGTAGATGGAAGGTGAGGCTCGCAAGGAGCGCCAAAGGAACAAAATGAGGAACAAAATAAATAGGTTTATTATGAAAAGTGCTTACACTGAGTGCAAGCAAGTGCTTATGCTTGGACAGATTATTAAAGTACAACCATTTTAAGGCCCACATTTGTAAATAATGCATTATATATGTATCCTATTATTCTGCTGTATTGGGCAGTGCTGCATTTGTTGTCCATATTTCTCCCAGATAAGTCCAAGTAGAAAGCTGAAGTTTATAATTGTACTCAGCTTCCACGTCACTCTCTGATAATAAGTCTAACTCAAGGTTAGCTGGAGCCAGCACAGCTCTCCGTGGTCTCTTCCTATCTCTCTCTCAAGGCCGGTCCTTTTTTTCATTTGCTTAAATTGTACCAAGGAAGCCAATACAGACAATAATAGAGGTTTTGTTCACACACAATAAAATGTAGGTGAAAGGCAGAATCTTGTCATTTCTGCTCTTTATGAAAGAGAAAGGTTGAGTAGACATTTTTAAACATACACCAAAGATGGTATGTTGTAGGGCAGGGGTTCTTAATGGGGGGGGCATCCATATCCCTTGGGGGTATGGGAACCAAATGCTGGGGATATGGGAATCAATCTCTGGGTACTGGTATTAATTTTATTTAATGTATTAATGTATACTTGGGTAGTACGTGAATGGAACGCAATAGAATCTTCGAGAACATTTGGCATTTCCTGCAAATGCTTGTATTTAATTATACACATGTATATTTACTACAACTTTAATTTTAATATTAATATTAATTATACACGTGTGTATTTACTACAACTTTAATTTTAATATTAATATTAATTATACACGTGTGTATTTACTTCCACGTAGGTTGTTATGGTCATACATATGCCAATATGAAAAGCCATGCTGCAACATGCTGAAAGCTATTAAAGACACACTACCTCATTAAATTACAATGCAAATGGCTGACATATTAACCCTTTCTCACTCACAGAGGCTCTAACGAGGACCCTAAAAATACGAAGATCACCTTATAAACATCTCACTCATCACATCTACATTGGGACAACAAATAGTGGACAAATTACACCGCCACATCACATATATCAAGTACCAGGGAAACATTTCACATATGTTTGTTCAATCCCTCAGTTGTGTCTGACTCTCTGTGACCCTATGGACTGCAGCACACCTACTAATGTCTCTGTCTGTGCGTATCCACAAGGTTTGCATGCCAAACTCAACTCCCTGGGCAGCAGCAGGGCTACAAGTGGCGGTGGTGGAGGCATCGTGGGAGGAGAGGAGGGGCCGGGCTGCATGTGGCTGGGGGATGCCTCCGGGGTAGAGGAGGTGGGGCTGGTTACCAGTCCAATCCTTAGCAGCCGGCCAGGTAAGACTCCATCATCAGGTGGTGCCTCCTCACCTCCCTATTGCGCCTTGCCAGGCTGCGCATGAGCTCTGCCTGGATCCCCTGAAGACAGTTCAGTAGCTGGCGCATGATTGCCAGCATCTCCGCCTGTGCAGTCTGGCTTGGTGGGTGAGGAGGTGACAGTGGTGGAGTGAGGAGGGTCTGGGGCCCGGCTGGAGCCTGAGGCAATACTTGAGGTGCTGTGGTTGTGCCCGGTGAAGATGGCCAGGCCAGTGCATTGCTGTGGGGGGAAGGAGGTGGTGGCTGGCTGCTGTCCTGTGCTCCATATGTCCAACTGGAGGGCCCTGGCGAAATTCTTATTCTTTGGAGGAGGGGGATGGTGGGGTCAAATCCTGGCAGGGTTGCCGGAGGTCCGGACGGTGACCACACCACCCAAATTACCCCCTCCTCCGAGCCAAGACCCTCAGATCCTCCTCCTTCCTCCTCCCCCTGTGCTGGTTCCTGCTGGGCGGCCACTGGCTCGCCACTAGACCCAGACATCCTCCTGGATGCTGAAAGATAGAAAAGAAAGGTATATGTCATTAGTATGATGAATAATACATTGTTATGTGTTCATTCCAAACTGATGTGTTCATTCCTAACTCTCTAATATGACATCTAGGCTTGAACCTGGGTGATTCTTCTAATTGCAACTCATATTAGCTATCATATACTAGGTTTGATCTATTCTTTGTTTTATGGTCTTGATCCTTGGCTCCTAACGCTATCTTGATTCCGGCTGCGTTCTGTAACTGCATAGGCTGTAGTGGGCACACAAATAACTGGACTCTCTGTTGCTTGATTACTGTTATCCCGTCATTTATGACAGGCAAACGACTAGTAGAATACAAATGAAAAAAATTGTAAACTACCTCTCTCTAAATAACTCCTACTCTCTGTCAGACTCTCAAAACCCACCAGCTCCGGGCCCTGCATGCTAATTCGAAAAAAAAATACAACACAGTCAACGCATGGGCAGGTGGAATGCAAATTTATCATCTCCCTCTGTCAATCATCTGCGGCTAGACCACTTTCTATTCGCTGAAAGGCTGTGTCGCACTACGTTATACAGCTATTGGATCGTAACGGCTGATTGCATCTCGGCCAGCCCCTTAACATTTTGCGGCCGTGGGATGGATTTACGGGCTTGAGGCTCAGGCCGGTAACTCACGGCCTTCAGCAATTGAATAGCATCGCAATCGGGGAGGAACTGGAGCCCGCAACACACTTGCAGACGTTCGGCTGTCTGCGATCGAGTTGCAGGCTTCAAATTGAATATGGCCCAGAGTGAACAGTGCCTCTACCAAGATGGCTGCCATATGACTCCTGAAGACTACTTGCATGGCAGCGCAGTAGGCGAGCAGCGACGCCACCAGCTTCAGACAGCAAGTGCCGCTCTTAGCAACATGATGCACCCCCCGCCCCCTCTGGCTACGCCAGTGCATACACAAACTGTTGCATATATAAAATGATATGTTATTAAGCCATTTCTTGCCAAGCAGGATTGATATTATTAATGTTCTTCAAGTAAATTCAAATGTACTGCCAAAAATATTTTTGGGATAATACACCTAGATCAAGGAGTACATTTTTATTAAAATATAACTTTTATTAAGTGCAACTTATATAACAAAATAATGTTTAAGATACAGACGATTAAAAATTCTCTAAAAAGCATAGTGAGTCTAGGTTTATCACATATATAGTTGGGGTAATTACGGTCCGTTGGTAATGCTCAGAAATGATGCGGGCCTCACCGAAGGCGCTCATTGCTGGGCTCGCAATGAGCGGCGAAGACGCTCATCGCAAAGCCCGCAGGAATTTGAAGGGCGCTCATTGTGAGATAGGCAGGACTTTGAATGGGGGCTGCATTAAGCGCCTAAAGCGCTCACTGCATGGCTCGCGTAGAGATTTGAACTGGGATTCAATTACGAGCCTCAGAGGTGGCAGAGCCTCGCATTGTGTAGCATACAGCATTAATACACGGCCTGCAAGGTACACAGAGGGAGTGGCTCGCGATGAGCGCCGAAGGTGATCATTGCAAAGCAGGAAAGTTGCGGCTTGCCAAAGCTGTCAATGAGCGGCAAAGTAATTGCGAGGCCTGTAAAGTGCGCTGGGGGAGAGGCTCGAATTGTGTGGCAAACAGCATTGCCAGCCTTTAAATTTTATTGCTGTCATTTTTGACGGGCATGTCACTAGTATCTAATATAATACACGACAGAGCTGAATAACAGGACCTAAATTAAAATATGTTAAGATTTTTTACAATCGTATTAGAACAGAAAGTACCAAGATAAAAAAGAAGTTCACACTGACATGGTATAAAGGACACTCCTGCAATGTAGTAATGACCATGATACAGAAGTCAGGCACACTGACCTGGTATAAAGGACACTCCTGCAATGTAGTAATGACCATGATACAGAAGTCAGACACACTGACCTGGTATAAAGGGCACCCTGCAATGTAGTAATGACCATGATACAGAAGTCAGGCACACTGACCTGGTATAAAGGGCACCCTGCAATGTAGTAATGACCATGATACAGAAGTCAGGCACACTGACCTGGTATAAAGGGCACCCTGCAATGTAGTAATGACCCTGATACAGAAGTCAGGCACACTGACCTGGTATAAAGGACACCCTGCAATGTAGTAATGACCATGATACAGAAGTCAGACACACTGACCTGGTATAAAGGGCACTCCTGCAATGTAGTAATGACCATGATACAGAAGTCAGGCACACGGACCTGGTATAAAGGGCACTCCTGCAATGTAGTAATGACCCTGATACAGAAGTCAGACACACTGACCTGGTATAAAGGACACTCCTGCAATGTAGTAATGACCATGATACAGAAGTCAGGCACACTGACCTGGTATAAAGGGCACTCCTGCAATGTAGTAATGACCATGATACAGAAGTCAGGCACACTGACCTGGTATAAAGGGCACTCCTGCAATGTAGTAATGACCATGATACAGAAGTCATGCACACTGACCTGGTATAAAGGGCACTCCTGCAATGTAGTAATGACCATGATACAGAAGTCAGACACACTGACCTGGTATAAAGGACACTCCTGCAATGTAGTAATGACCATGATACAGAAGTCAGGCACACTGACCTGGTATAAAGGGCACTCCTGCAATGTAGTAATGACCATGATACAGAAGTCAGACACACTGACCTGGTATAAAGGGCACCCTGCAATGTAGTAATGACCATGATACAGAAGTCAGGCACACTGACCTGGTATAAAGGGCACCCTGCAATGTAGTAATGACCATGATACAGAAGTCAGGCACACTGACCTGGTATAAAGGGCACTCCTACAATGTAGTAATGACCATGATACAGAAGTCAGGCACACTGACCTGGTATAAAGGGCACTCCTGCAATGTAGTAATGACCATGATACAGAAGTCAGGCACACTGACCTGGTATAAAGGGCACTCCTGCAATGTAGTAATGACCATGATAAAGAAGTCAGGCACACTGACCTGGTATAAAGGGCACACCTGCAATGTAGTAATGACCATGATACAGAAGTCAGGCACACTGACCTGGTATAAAGGACACCCTGCAATGTAGTAATGACCATGATACAGAAGTCAGGCACACTGACCTGGTATAAAGGGCACTCCTGCAATGTAGTAATGATCATGATACAGAAGTCAGGCACACTGACCTGGTATAAAGGGCACTCCTGCAATGTAGTAATGATCATGATACAGAAGTCAGGCACACTGACCTGGTATAAAGGGCACTCCTGCAATGTAGTAATGACCATGATACAGAAGTCAGGCACACTGACCTGGTATAAAGGGCACTCCTGTAATGTAGTAATGACCATGATACAGAAGTCAGGCACACTGACCTGGTATAAAGGGCACTCCTGCAATGTAGTAATGACCATGATACAGAAGTCAGACACACTGACCTGGTATAAAGGGCACTCCTGCAATGTAGTAATGACCATGATACAGAAGTCAGGCACACTGACCTGGTATAAAGGGCACTCCTGCAATGTAGTAATGACCATGATACAGAAGTCAGGCACACTGACCTGGTATAAAGGGCACCCTGTAATGTAGTAATGACCATGATACAGAAGTCAGGCACACTGACCTGGTATAAAGGGCTCTCCTGCAATGTAGTAATGATCATGATACAGAAGTCAGGCACACTGACCTGGTATAAAGGGCACTCCTGTAATGTAGTAATGACCATGATACAGAAGTCAGGCACACTGACCTGGTATAAAGGGCTCTCCTGCAATGTAGTAATGATCATGATACAGAAGTCAGGCACACTGACCTGGTATAAAGGGCACTCCTGCAATATAGTAATGACCATGATACAAAAGTCATGCACACTGACCTGGTATAAAGGGCAGTCCTGCAATATAGTAATGACCATGATACAGAAGTCAGGCACACTGATCTGGTATAAAGGGCACCCTGCAATGTAGTAATGACCATGACACAGAAGTCAGGCACACTGACCTGGTATAAAGGGCACTCCTGCAATGAAGTAATGACCATGATACAGAAGTCAGGCACACTGACCTGGTATAAAGGGCACTCCTGCAATGTAGTAATGACCATGATACAGAAGTCAGGCACACTGACCTGGTATAAAGGGCACTCCTGCAATATAGTAATGACCATGATACAGAAGTCAGGCACACTGACCTGGTATAAAGGGCACTCCTGCAATGTAGTAATGACCATGATACAGAAGTCAGGCACACTGACCTGGTATAAAGGGCACTCCTTCAATGTAGTAATGACCATGATACAGAAGTCAGGCACACTGACTTGGTATAAAGGACACTCCTGCAATATAGTAATGACCATGATACAGAAGTCAGGCACACTGACCTGGTATAAAGGGCACCCTGCAATGTAGTAATGACCATGATACAGAAGTCAGACACACTGACCTGGTATAAAGGGCACTCCTGCAATATAGTAATGACCATGATACAGAAGTCAGGCACACTGACCTGGTATAAAGGACACCCTGCAATGTAGTAATGACCCTGATACAGAAGTCAGACACACTGACCTGGTATAAAGGGCACCCTGCAATGTAGTAATGACCATGATACAGAAGACAGGCACACTGACCTGGTATAAAGGGCACTCCTGCAATATAGTAATGACCATGATACAGAAGTCAGACACACTGACCTGGTATAAAGGACACCCTGCAATGTAGTAATGACCATGATACAGAAGTCAGGCACACTGACCTGGTATAAAGGACACTCCTGCAATATAGTAATGACCATGATACAGAAGTCAGACACACTGACCTGGTATAAAGGGCACTCCTGCAATATAGTAATGACCATGATACAGAAGTCAGGCACACTGACCTGGTATAAAGGGCTCTCCTGCAATGTAGTAATGACCATGATACAGAAGTCAGGCACACTGACCTGGTATAAAGGGCACTCCTGCAATGTAGTAATGACCATGATACAGAAGTCAGGCACACTGACCTGGTATAAAGGGCACTCCTGCAATGTAGTAATGACCATGATACAGATGTCAGGCACACTGATCTGGTATAAAGGGCACCCTGCAATGTAGTAATGACCATGATACAGAAGTCAGGCACACTGACCTGGTATAAAGGGCACCCTGCAATGTAGTAATGACCATGATACAGAAGTCAGGCACACTGACCTGGTATAAAGGGCACTCCTGCAGTGTAGTAATGACCATGATACAGAAGTCAGGCATACTGACCTGGTATAAAGGGCACTCCTGCAATGTAGTAATGACCATGATACAGAAGTCAGGCACACTGACCTGGTATAAAGGGCACTCCTGCAATATAGTAATGACCATGATACAGAAGTCAGGCACACTGACCTGGTATAAAGGGCACTCCTGTAATGTAGTAATGACCATGATACAGAAGTCAGGCACACTGACCTGGTATAAAGGGCACCCTGCAATGTAGTAATGATCATGATACAGATGTCAGGCACACTGACCTGGTATAAAGGGCACTCCTGCAATGTAGTAATGACCATGATACAGAAGTCAGGCACACTGACCTGGTATAAAGGGCACCCTGCAATGTAGTAATGACCATGATACAGAAGTCAGGCACACTGACCTGGTATAAAGGACACTCCTGCAATGTAGTAATGACCATGATACAGAAGTCAGGCACACTGACCTGGTATAAAGGACACCCTGCAATGTAGTAATGATCATGATACAGATGTCAGGCACACTGACCTGGTATAAAGGGCACTCCTGCAATGTAGTAATGACCATGATACAGAAGTCAGGCACACTGACCTGATATAAAGGGCACTCCTGCAATGTAGTAATGACCATGATACAGAAGTCAGGCACACTGACCTGGTATAAAGGACACTCCTACAATGTAGTAATGACCATGATAAAGAAGTCAGGCACACTGACCTGGTATAAAGGGCACTCCTGTAATATAGTAATGACCATGATACAGAAGTCAGGCACACTGACCTGGTATAAAGGGCACTCCTGCAATGTAGTAATGACCATGATACAGAAGTCAGGCACACTGACCTGGTATAAAGGGCACCCTGTAGTGTAGTAATGACCATGATACAGAAGTCAGACACACTGACCTGGTATAAAGGGCACTCCTGCAATGTAGTAATGACCATGATACAGAAGTCAGGCACACTGACCTGGTATAAAGGGCACTCCTGCAATGTAGTAATGACCATGATACAGAAGTCAGACACACTGACCTGGTATAAAGGGCACTCCTGCAATGTAGTAATGACCATGATACAGAAGTCAGGCACACTGACCTGGTATAAAGGGCACCCTGTAGTGTAGTAATGACCATGATACAGAAGTCAGACACACTGACCTGGTATAAAGGACACCCTGCAATGTAGTAATGACCATGATACAGAAGTCAGGCACACTGACCTGGTATAAGGGGCTCTCCTACAGTGTAGTAATGACCATGATACAGAAGTCAGGCACACTGACCTGGTATAAAGGGCACTCCTGCAATGTAGTAATGACCATGATACAGAAGTCAGGCACACTGACCTGGTATAAAGGACACTCCTGCAATGTAGTAATGACCATGATACAGTAGTCAGGCACACTGACCTGGTATAAAGGGCACTCCTGCAATATAGTAATGACAATGATACAGAAGTCAGGCACACTGACCTGGTATAAAGGGCACTCCTGCAATGTAGTAATGACAATGATACAGAAGTCAGGCACACTGACCTGGTATAAAGGGCACCCTGCAATGTAATAATGACCATGATAAAGAAGTCAGGCACACTGACCTGGTATAAAGGGCACCCTGCAATGTAGTAATGACCATGATACAGAAGTCAGGCACACTGACCTGGTATAAAGGGCACTCCTGCAATGTAGTAATGACCATGATAAAGAAGTCAGGCACACTGACCTGGTATAAAGGGCACTCCTGCAATATAGTAATGACCATGATACAGAAGTCAGGCACACTGACCTGGTATAAAGGACACTCCTGCAATGTAGTAATGACCATGATACAGAAGTCAGACACACTGACCTGGTATAAAGGGCACTCCTGTAATGTAGTAATGACCATGATACAGAAGTCAGACACACTGACCTGGTATAAAGGACACTCCTGCAATATAGTAATGACCATGATACAGAAGTCAGGCACACTGACCTGGTATAAAGGACACCCTGCAATGTAGTAATGACCATGATACAGAAGTCAGGCACACTGACCTGGTATAAAGGGCACTCCTGCAATGTAGTAATGACCATGATACAGAAGTCAGGCACACTGATCTGGTATAAAGGGCACTCCTGCAATGTAGTAATGACCATGATACAGAAGTCAGGCACACTGACCTGGTATAAAGGACACCCTGCAATGTAGTAATGACCATGATACAGAAGTCAGGCACACTGATCTGGTATAAAGGGCACTCCTGCAATGTAGTAATGTCCATGATACAGAAGTCAGGCACACTGACCTGGTATAAAGGGCACTCCTGCAATGTAGTAATGATCATGATACAGAAGTCAGGCACACTGACCTGGTATAAAGGGCACTCCTGCAATGTAGTAATGACCATGATACAGAAGTCAGGCACACTGACCTGGTATAAAGGGCACTCCTGCAATGTAGTAATGACCATGATACAGAAGTCAGGCACACTGACCTGGTATAAAGGGCACTCCTGTAATGTAGTAATGACCATGATACAGAAGTCAGGCACACTGACCTGGTATAAAGGGCACTCCTGCAATGTAGTAATGATCATGATACAGAAGTCAGACACAGTGACCTGGTATAAAGGGCACTCCTGCAATGTAGTAATGACCATGATACAGAAGTCAGACACACTGACCTGGTATAAAGGGCACTCCTGCAATGTAGTAATGACCATGATACAGAAGTCAGGCACACTGACCTGGTATAAAGGGCACTCCTGCAATATAGTAATGACCATGATACAGAAGTCAGACACACTGACCTGGTATAAAGGACACCCTGCAATGTAGTAATGACCATGATACAGTAGTCAGGCACACTGACCTGGTATAAAGGGCACTCCTGCAATATAGTAATGACCATGATAAAGAAGTCAGGCACACTGACCTGGTATAAAGGGCACCCTGCAATGTAGTAATGACCATGATACAGAAGTCAGGCACACTGACCTGGTATAAAGGGCACTCCTGCAATGTAGTAATGATCATGATACAGAAGTCAGACACACTGACCTGGTATAAAGGGCACTCCTGCAATGTAGTAATGACCATGATACAGAAGTCAGGCACACTGACCTGGTATAAAGGACACCCTGCAATGTAGTAATGACCATGATACAGGAGTCAGGCACACTGACCTGGTATAAAGGGCTCTCCTGCAATGTAGTAATGACCATGATACAGAAGTCAGACACACTGACCTGGTATAAAGGGCACTCCTGCAATGTAGTAATGACCATGATACAGAAGTCAGGCACACTGACCTGGTATAAAGGGCACTCCTGCAATGTAGTAATGACCATGATACAGAAGTCAGGCACACTGACCTGGTATAAAGGGCACTCCTGCAATGTAGTAATGATCATGATACAGAAGTCAGACACACTGACCTGGTATAAAGGGCACTCCTGCAATGTAGTAATGACCATGATACAAAAGTCAGGCACACTGACCTGGTATAAAGGACACCCTGCAATGTAGTAATGACCATGATACAGGAGTCAGGCACACTGACCTGGTATAAAGGGCACTCCTGCAATGTAGTAATGACCATGATACAGAAGTCAGACACACTGACCTGGTATAAAGGGCACTCCTGCAATATAGTAATGACCATGATACAGAAGTCAGACACACTGACCTGGTATAAAGGGCACTCCTGCAATGTAGTAATGACCATGATACAGAAGTCAGACACACTGACCTGGTATAAAGGGCACTCCTGCAATGTAGTAATGATCATGATACAGAAGTCAGACACACTGACCTGGTATAAAGGGCACTCCTGCAATATAGTAATGACCATGATACAGAAGTCAGACACACTGACCTGGTATAAAGGGCACTCCTGCAATATAGTAATGACCATGATACAGAAGTCAGACACACTGACCTGGTATAAAGGGCACTCCTGCAATGTAGTAATGTCCATGATACAGAAGTCAGGCACACTGACCTGGTATAAAGGGCACTCCTGCAATGTAGTAATGACCATGATACAGAAGTCAGGCACACTGACCTGGTATAAAGGGCACTCCTGCAATGTAGTAATGACCATGATACAGAAGTCAGACACACTGACCTGGTATAAAGGGCACCCTGCAATGTAGTAATGACCATGATACAGAAGTCAGGCACACTGACCTGGTATAAAGGGCACCCTGCAATATAGTAATGACCATGATACAGAAGTCAGGCACACTGACCTGGTATAAAGGGCACTCCTGCAGTGTAGTAATGACCATGATACAGAAGTCAGGCACACTGACCTGGTATAAAGGGCACTCCTGCAATGTAGTAATGACCATGATACAGAAGTCAGGCACACTGACCTGGTATAAAGGGCACTCCTGCAATGTAGTAATGACCATGATACAGAAGTCAGACACACTGACCTGGTATAAAGGACACTCCTGCAATGTAGTAATGACCATGATACAGAAGTCAGACACACTGACCTGGTATAAAGGACACTCCTGCAATGTAGTAATGACCATGATACAGAAGTCAGACACACTGACCTGGTATAAAGGGCACCCTGCAATGTAGTAATGACCATGATACAGAAGTCAGGCACACTGACCTGGTATAAAGGGCACCCTGCAATATAGTAATGACCATGATACAGAAGTCAGGCACACTGACCTGGTATAAAGGGCACTCCTGCAATGTAGTAATGACCATGATACAGAAGTCAGGCACACTGACCTGGTATAAAGGGCTCTCCTGCAATGTAGTAATGACCATGATACAGAAGTCAGACACACTGACCTGGTATAAAGGGCACTCCTGTAATGTAGTAATGACCATGATACAGAAGTCAGACACACTGACCTGGTATAAAGGGCTCTCCTGCAGTGTAGTAATGACCATGATACAGAAGTCAGGCACACTGACCTGGTATAAAGGGCACCCTGCAATGTAGTAATGACCATGATACAGAAGTCAGACACACTGACCTGGTATAAAGGGCACTCCTGCAATGTAGTAATGACCATGATACAGAAGTCAGGCACACTGACCTGGTATAAAGGACACTCCTGCAATGTAGTAATGACCATGATACAGAAGTCAGGCACACTGACCTGGTATAAAGGACACCCTGCAATGTAGTAATGACCATGATACAGGAGTCAGGCACACTGACCTGGTATAAAGGGCTCTCCTGCAATGTAGTAATGACCATGATACAGAAGTCAGGCACACTGACCTGGTATAAAGGGCACCCCGCAGTGTATAAATGACCATGATACAGAAGTCAGGCACACTGACCTGGTATAACGGGCTCTCGTGTAATGTAGTAATGACCATGATACAGAAGTCAGACACACTGACCTGGTATAACGGGCTCTCGTGTAATGTAGTAATGACCATGATAAAGAAGTCAGGCACACTGACCTGGTATAAAGGACACTCCTGCAATGTAGTAATGACCATGATACAGAAGTCAGACACACTGACCTGGTATAAAGGGCACCCTGCAATGTAGTAATGACCATGATACAGAAGTCAGGCACACTGACCTGGTATAAAGGGCACCCTGCAATGTAGTAATGACCATGATACAGAAGTCAGGCACACTGACCTGGTATAAAGGGCACCCTGCAATGTAGTAATGACCATGATACAGAAGTCAGGCACACTGACCTGGTATAAAGGGCACCCTGCAATGTAGTAATGATCATGATACAGAAGTCATGCACACTGACCTGGTATAAAGGACACCCTGCAATGTAGTAATGACCATGATACAGAAGTCAGGCACACTGACCTGGTATAAAGGGCACTCCTGCAATGTAGTAATGACCATGATACAGAAGTCAGGCACACTGACCTGGTATAAAGGGCACCCTGTAATGTAGTAATGACCATGATACAGAAGTCAGGCACACTGACCTGGTATAAAGGGCTCTCCTGCAATGTAGTAATGACCATGATACAGAAGTCAGGCACACTGACCTGGTATAAAGGGCACTCCTGCAATGTAGTAATGACCATGATACAGAAGTCAGGCACACTGACCTGGTATAAAGGGCACTCCTGCAATGTAGTAATGACCATGATACAGAAGTCAGGCACACTGACCTGGTATAAAGGGCACTCCTGCAATGTAGTAATGACCATGATACAGAAGTCAGGCATACTGACCTGGTATAAAGGGCACTCCTGCAATGTAGTAATGACCATGATACAGAAGTCAGACACACTGACCTGGTATAAAGGGCACTCCTGCAATGTAGTAATGACCATGATACAGGAGTCAGGCACACTGACCTGGTATAAAGGGCACTCCTGCAATGTAGTAATGACCATGATACAGAAGTCAGGCACACTGACCTGGTATAAAGGGCACTCCTGTAATGTAGTAATGACCATGATACAGAAGTCAGGCACACTGACCTGGTATAAAGGGCACTCCTGCAATGTAGAAATGATCATGATACAGAAGTCAGACACACTGACCTGGTATAAAGGGCACCCTGCAATGTAGTAATGACCATGATACAGAAGTCAGGCACACTGACCTGGTATAAAGGACACCCTGCAATGTAGTAATGACCATGATACAGGAGTCAGGCACACTGACCTGGTATAAAGGGCTCTCCTGCAATGTAGTAATGACCATGATACAGAAGTCAGACACACTGACCTGGTATAAAGGGCACCCTGCAATGTAGTAATGACCATGATACAGAAGTCAGACACACTGACCTGGTATAAAGGGCACTCCTGCAATGTAGTAATGACCATGATACAGAAGTCAGGCACACTGACCTGGTATAAAGGGCACTCCTGCAATGTAGTAATGACCATGATACAGAAGTCAGACACACTGACCTGGTATAACGGGCTCTCGTGTAATGTAGTAATGACCATGATAAAGAAGTCAGGCACACTGACCTGGTATAAAGGACACTCCTGCAATGTAGTAATGACCATGATACAGAAGTCAGACACACTGACCTGGTATAAAGGACACCCTGCAATGTAGTAATGACCATGATACAGAAGTCAGGCACACTGACCTGGTATAAAGGGCACCCTGCAATGTAGTAATGACCATGATACAGAAGTCAGGCACACTGACCTGGTATAAAGGGCACTCCTGCAATGTAGTAATGACCATGATACAGAAGTCAGGCACACTGACCTGGTATAACGGGCTCTCGTGTAATGTAGTAATGACCATGATACAGAAGTCAGACACACTGACCTGGTATAACGGGCTCTCGTGTAATGTAGTAATGACCATGATAAAGAAGTCAGGCACACTGACCTGGTATAAAGGGCACTCCTGCAATGTAGTAATGACCATGATACAGAAGTCAGACACACTGACCTGGTATAAAGGACACCCTGCAATGTAGTAATGACCATGATACAGAAGTCAGGCACACTGACCTGGTATAAAGGGCACCCTGCAATGTAGTAATGACCATGATACAGAAGTCAGGCACACTGACCTGGTATAAAGGGCACCCTGCAATGTAGTAATGACCATGATACAGAAGTCAGGCACACTGACCTGGTATAAAGGGCACCCTGCAATGTAGTAATGATCATGATACAGAAGTCATGCACACTGACCTGGTATAAAGGACACCCTGCAATGTAGTAATGACCATGATACAGAAGTCAGGCACACTGACCTGGTATAAAGGGCACTCCTGCAATGTAGTAATGACCATGATACAGAAGTCAGGCACACTGACCTGGTATAAAGGGCACTCCTGCAATGTAGTAATGACCATGATACAGAAGTCAGGCACACTGACCTGGTATAACGGGCTCTCGTGTAATGTAGTAATGACCATGATACAGAAGTCAGACACACTGACCTGGTATAACGGGCTCTCGTGTAATGTAGTAATGACCATGATAAAGAAGTCAGGCACACTGACCTGGTATAAAGGACACTCCTGCAATGTAGTAATGACCATGATACAGAAGTCAGACACACTGACCTGGTATAAAGGACACCCTGCAATGTAGTAATGACCATGATACAGAAGTCAGGCACACTGACCTGGTATAAAGGGCACCCTGCAATGTAGTAATGACCATGATACAGAAGTCAGGCACACTGACCTGGTATAAAGGGCACCCTGCAATGTAGTAATGACCATGATACAGAAGTCAGGCACACTGACCTGGTATAAAGGGCACCCTGCAATGTAGTAATGATCATGATACAGAAGTCATGCACACTGACCTGGTATAAAGGACACCCTGCAATGTAGTAATGACCATGATACAGAAGTCAGGCACACTGACCTGGTATAAAGGGCACTCCTGCAATGTAGTAATGACCATGATACAGAAGTCAGGCACACTGACCTGGTATAAAGGGCACTCCTGCAATGTAGTAATGACCATGATACAGAAGTCAGGCACACTGACCTGGTATAAAGGACACCCTGCAATGTAGTAATGACCATGATACAGAAGTCAGGCACACTGACCTGGTATAAAGGACACCCTGCAATGTAGTAATGACCATGATACAGAAGTCATGCACACTGACCTGGTATAAAGGGCACTCCTGCAATGTAGTAATGACCATGATAAAGAAGTCAGGCACACTGACCTGGTATAAAGGACACCCTGCAATGTAGTAATGACCATGATACAGAAGTCAGGCACACTGACCTGGTATAAAGGACACCCTGCAATGTAGTAATGATCATGATACAGAAGTCAGGCACACTGACCTGGTATAAAGGGCACTCCTGCAATGTAGTAATGACCATGATACAGAAGTCAGGCACACTGACCTGGTATAAAGGGCACTCCTGCAATGTAGTAATGACCATGATACAGAAGTCAGGCACACTGACCTGGTATAAAGGGCTCTCCTGCAATGTAGTAATGATCATGATACAGAAGTCAGGCACACTGACCTGGTATAAAGGGCACCCTGTAATGTAGTAATGACCATGATACAGAAGTCAGGCACACTGACCTGGTATAAAGGGCTCTCCTGCAATGTAGTAATGACCATGATACAGAAGTCAGGCACACTGACCTGGTATAAAGGGCACTCCTGCAATGTAGTAATGACCATGATACAGAAGTCAGGCACACTGACCTGGTATAAAGGGCTCTCCTGCAATGTAGTAATGACTATGATACAGAAGTCAGGCACACTGACCTGGTATAAAGGGCTCTCCTGCAATGTAGTAATGACCATGATACAGAAGTCAGGCACACTGACCTGGTATAAAGGGCTCTCCTGCAATGTAGTAATGACTATGATACAGAAGTCAGGCACACTGACCTGGTATAAAGGGCTCTCCTGCAATGTAGTAATGATCATGATACAGAAGTCAGGCACACTGACCTGGTATAAAGGGCACCCTGTAATGTAGTAATGACCATGATACAGAAGTCAGGCACACTGACCTGGTATAAAGGGCTCTCCTGCAATGTAGTAATGACCATGATACAGAAGTCAGGCACACTGACCTGGTATAAAGGGCACTCCTGCAATGTAGTAATGACCATGATACAGAAGTCAGACACACTGACCTGGTATAAAGGGCACCCTGCAATATAGTAATGACCATGATACAGATGTCAGGCACACTGACCTGGTATAAAGGGCACTCCTGCAATGTAGTAATGACCATGATACAGAAGTCAGGCACACTGACCTGGTATAAAGGGCACTCCTGCAATGTAGTAATGACCATGATACAGAAGTCAGGCACACTGACCTGGTATAAAGGGCACTCCTGCAATGTAGTAATGACCATGATACAGAAGTCAGGCACACTGACCTGGTATAAAGGACACTCCTGCAATGTAGTAATGACCATGATACAGAAGTCAGGCACACTGACCTGGTATAAAGGGCACTCCTGCAATGTAGTAATGACCATGATACAGAAGTCAGACACACTGACCTGGTATAAAGGGCACCCTGCAATGTAGTAATGACCATGATACAGAAGTCAGGCACACTGACCTGGTATAAAGGGCACTCCTGCAATGTAGTAATGATCATGATACAGAAGTCAGGCACACTGACCTGGTATAAAGGGCACTCCTGCAATATAGTAATGACCATGACACAGAAGTCAGGCACACTGACCTGGTATAAAGGGCACCCTGCAATGTAGTAATGACCATGACACAGATGTCAGGCACACTGACCTGGTATAAAGGGCACTCCTGCAATATAGTAATGACCATGATACAGAAGTCAGACACACTGACCTGGTATAAAGGGCACCCTGCAATGTAGTAATGACCATGATACAGAAGTCAGGCACACTGACCTGGTATAAAGGACACTCCTGCAGTGTAGTAATGACCATGATACAGAAGTCAGGCACACTGACCTGGTATAAAGGGCACTCCTGCAATGTAGTAATGACCATGATACAGAAGTCAGGCACACTGACCTGGTATAAAGGGCACTCCTGCAATGTAGTAATGACCATGATACAGAAGTCAGGCACACTGACCTGGTATAAAGGACACTCCTGCAATGTAGTAATGACCATGATACAGAAGTCAGGCACACTGACCTGGTATAAAGGGCACTCCTGCAATGTAGTAATGACCATGATACAGAAGTCAGGCACACTGACCTGGTATAAAGGGCACTCCTGCAATATAGTAATGACCATGATACAGAAGTCAGGCACACTGACCTGGTATAAAGGGCACTCCTTCAATGTAGTAATGACCATGATACAGAAGTCAGGCACACTGACCTGGTATAAAGGGCACCCTGCAATGTAGTAATGACCATGATACAGAAGTCAGGCACACTGACCTGGTATAAAGGGCACCCTGCAATGTAGTAATGACCATGATACAGAAGTCAGACACACTGACCTGGTATAAAGGGCACTCCTGCAATGTAGTAATGACCATGATAAAGAAGTCAGGCACAGTGACCTGGTATAAAGGGCACCCTGCAGTGTAGTAATGACCATGATACAGAAGTCAGACACACTGACCTGTTATAAAGGGCACTCCTGCAATGTAGTATTGACCATGATACAGAAGTCAGACACACTGACCTGGTATAAAGGGCACTCCTGCAATGTAGTAATGACCATGATACAGAAGTCAGACACACTGACCTGGTATAAAGGGCACCCTGCAATGTAGTAATGACCATGATACAGAAGTCAGGCACACTGACCTGGTATAAAGGGCACTCCTGCAATGTAGTAATGACCATGATACAGAAGTCAGGCACACTGACCTGGTATAAAGGACACCCTGCAATGTAGTAATGACCATGATACAGGAGTCAGGCACACTGACCTGGTATAAAGGGCTCTCCTGCAATGTAGTAATGACCATGATACAGAAGTCAGGCACACTGACCTGGTATAACGGGCTCTCGTGTAATGTAGTAATGACCATGATACAGAAGTCAGACACACTGACCTGGTATAACGGGCTCTCGTGTAATGTAGTAATGACCATGATAAAGAAGTCAGGCACACTGACCTGGTATAAAGGACACTCCTGCAATGTAGTAATGACCATGATACAGAAGTCAGACACACTGACCTGGTATAAAGGACACCCTGCAATGTAGTAATGACCATGATACAGAAGTCAGGCACACTGACCTGGTATAAAGGGCACCCTGCAATGTAGTAATGACCATGATACAGAAGTCAGGCACACTGACCTGGTATAAAGGGCACTCCTGCAATGTAGTAATGACCATGATACAGAAGTCAGGCACACTGACCTGGTATAAAGGGCTCTCGTGTAATGTAGTAATGACCATGATACAGAAGTCAGACACACTGACCTGGTATAACGGGCTCTCGTGTAATGTAGTAATGACCATGATACAGAAGTCAGGCACACTGACCTGGTATAAAGGGCACTCCTGCAATGTAGTAATGACCATGATACAGAAGTCAGACACACTGACCTGGTATAAAGGACACCCTGCAATGTAGTAATGACCATGATACAGAAGTCAGGCACACTGACCTGGTATAAAGGGCACCCTGCAATGTAGTAATGACCATGATACAGAAGTCAGGCACACTGACCTGGTATAAAGGGCACCCTGCAATGTAGTAATGACCATGATACAGAAGTCAGGCACACTGACCTGGTATAAAGGGCACCCTGCAATGTAGTAATGATCATGATACAGAAGTCAGGCACACTGACCTGGTATAAAGGACACCCTGCAATGTAGTAATGACCATGATACAGAAGTCAGGCACACTGACCTGGTATAAAGGGCACTCCTGCAATGTAGTAATGACCATGATACAGAAGTCAGGCACACTGACCTGGTATAAAGGGCACTCCTGCAATGTAGTAATGACCATGATAAAGAAGTCAGGCACACTGACCTGGTATAAAGGACACCCTGCAATGTAGTAATGACCATGATACAGAAGTCAGGCACACTGACCTGGTATAAAGGACACCCTGCAATGTAGTAATGACCATGATACAGAAGTCATGCACACTGACCTGGTATAAAGGGCACTCCTGCAATGTAGTAATGACCATGATACAGAAGTCAGGCACACTGACCTGGTATAAAGGACACCCTGCAATGTAGTAATGACCATGATACAGAAGTCAGGCACACTGACCTGGTATAAAGGACACCCTGCAATGTAGTAATGATCATGATACAGAAGTCAGGCACACTGACCTGGTATAAAGGGCACTCCTGCAATGTAGTAATGACCATGATACAGAAGTCAGGCACACTGACCTGGTATAAAGGGCACTCCTGCAATGTAGTAATGACCATGATACAGAAGTCAGGCACACTGACCTGGTATAAAGGGCTCTCCTGCAATGTAGTAATGACCATGATACAGAAGTCAGGCACACTGACCTGGTATAAAGGGCACCCTGTAATGTAGTAATGACCATGATACAGAAGTCAGGCACACTGACCTGGTATAAAGGGCTCTCCTGCAATGTAGTAATGACCATGATACAGAAGTCAGGCACACTGACCTGGTATAAAGGGCACTCCTGCAATGTAGTAATGACCATGATACAGAAGTCAGGCACACTGACCTGGTATAAAGGGCTCTCCTGCAATGTAGTAATGACCATGATACAGAAGTCAGGCACACTGACCTGGTATAAAGGGCTCTCCTGCAATGTAGTAATGACCATGATACAGAAGTCAGGCACACTGACCTGGTATAAAGGGCTCTCCTGCAATGTAGTAATGACCATGATACAGAAGTCAGGCACACTGACCTGGTATAAAGGGCTCTCCTGCAATGTAGTAATGATCATGATACAGAAGTCAGGCACACTGACCTGGTATAAAGGGCACCCTGCAATGTAGTAATGACCATGATACAGAAGTCAGGCACACTGACCTGGTATAAAGGGCTCTCCTGCAATGTAGTAATGACCATGATACAGAAGTCAGGCACACTGACCTGGTATAAAGGGCACTCCTGCAATGTAGTAATGACCATGATACAGAAGTCAGACACACTGACCTGGTATAAAGGGCACCCTGCAATATAGTAATGACCATGATACAGATGTCAGGCACACTGACCTGGTATAAAGGGCACTCCTGCAATGTAGTAATGACCATGATACAGAAGTCAGGCACACTGACCTGGTATAAAGGGCACCCTGCAATGTAGTAATGACCATGATACAGAAGTCAGGCACACTGACCTGGTATAAAGGGCACTCCTGCAATGTAGTAATGATCATGATACAGAAGTCAGGCACACTGACCTGGTATAAAGGGCACTCCTGCAATGTAGTAATGATCATGATACAGAAGTCAGGCACACTGACCTGGTATAAAGGGCACTCCTGCAATGTAGTAATGATCATGATACAGATGTCAGGCACACTGACCTGGTATAAAGGGCACTCCTGCAATGTAGTAATGACCATGATACAGAAGTCAGGCACACTGACCTGGTATAAAGGGCACCCTGCAATGTAGTAATGACCATGATACAGATGTCAGGCACACTGACCTGGTATAAAGGGCACCCTGCAATGTAGTAATGACCATGATACAGATGTCAGGCACACTGACCTGGTATAAAGGGCACTCCTGCAATATAGTAATGACCATGATACAGAAGTCAGACACACTGACCTGGTATAAAGGGCACCCTGCAATGTAGTAATGACCATGATACAGAAGTCAGGCACACTGACCTGGTATAAAGGGCTCTCCTGCAATGTAGTAATGTCCATGATACAGAAGTCAGACACACTGACCTGGTATAAAGGACACTCCTGCAATGTAGTAATGACCATGATACAGAAGTCAGACACACTGACCTGGTATAAAGGGCACTCCTGCAATATAGTAATGACCATGATACAGAAGTCAGACACACTGACCTGGTATAAAGGGCACCCTGCAATGTAGTAATGACCATGATACAGAAGTCAGGCACACTGACCTGGTATAAAGGACACTCCTGCAGTGTAGTAATGACCATGATACAGAAGTCAGGCACACTGACCTGGTATAAAGGGCACTCCTGCAATGTAGTAATGACCATGATACAGAAGTCAGGCACACTGACCTGGTATAAAGGGCACTCCTGCAATGTAGTAATGACCATGATACAGAAGTCAGGCACACTGACCTGGTATAAAGGACACTCCTGCAATGTAGTAATGACCATGATACAGAAGTCAGGCACACTGACCTGGTATAAAGGGCACTCCTGCAATGTAGTAATGACCATGATACAGAAGTCAGGCACACTGACCTGGTATAAAGGGCACTCCTGCAATATAGTAATGACCATGATACAGAAGTCAGGCACACTGACCTGGTATAAAGGGCACTCCTTCAATGTAGTAATGACCATGATACAGAAGTCAGGCACACTGACTTGGTATAAAGGACACTCCTGCAATATAGTAATGACCATGATACAGAAGTCAGGCACACTGACCTGGTATAAAGGGCACCCTGCAATGTAGTAATGACCATGATACAGAAGTCAGGCACACTGACCTGGTATAAAGGGCACCCTGCAATGTAGTAATGACCATGATACAGAAGTCAGACACACTGACCTGGTATAAAGGGCTCTCCTGCAATGTAGTAATGACCATGATAAAGAAGTCAGGCACAGTGACCTGGTATAAAGGGCACCCTGCAGTGTAGTAATGACCATGATACAGAAGTCAGACACACTGACCTGTTATAAAGGGCACTCCTGCAATGTAGTATTGACCATGATACAGAAGTCAGACACACTGACCTGGTATAAAGGGCACTCCTGCAATGTAGTAATGACCATGATACAGAAGTCAGACACACTGACCTGGTATAAAGGGCACCCTGCAATGTAGTAATGACCATGATACAGAAGTCAGGCACACTGACCTGGTATAAAGGGCACTCCTGCAATGTAGTAATGACCATGATACAGAAGTCAGGCACACTGACCTGGTATAAAGGACACCCTGCAATGTAGTAATGACCATGATACAGAAGTCAGGCACACTGACCTGGTATAAAGGGCACTCCTGCAATGTAGTAATGACCATGATACAGAAGTCAGGCACACTGACCTGGTATAAAGGACACTCCTGCAATGTAGTAATGACCATGATACAGAAGTCAGACACACTGACCTGGTATAAAGGGCACTCCTGCAATGTAGTAATGATCATGATACAGAAGTCAGGCACACTGACCTGGTATAAAGGGCACTCCTGCAATGTAGTAATGACCATGATACAGAAGTCAGACACACTGACCTGGTATAAAGGGCACTCCTGCAATGTAGTAATGACCATGATACAGAAGTCAGGCACACTGACCTGGTATAAAGGGCACCCTGCAATGTAGTAATGACCATGATACAGAAGTCAGGCACACTGACCTGGTATAAAGGACACTCTGCAATGTAGTAATGACCATGATACAGAAGTCAGACACACTGACCTGGTATAAAGGGCACTCCTGCAATGTAGTAATGATCATGATACAGAAGTCAGGCACACTGACCTGGTATAAAGGGCACTCCTGCAATGTAGTAATGACCATGATACAGAAGTCAGACACACTGACCTGGTATAAAGGGCACTCCTGCAATGTAGTAATGACCATGATACAGAAGTCAGGCACACTGACCTGGTATAAAGGGCACCCTGCAATGTAGTAATGACCATGATACAGAAGTCAGGCACACTGACCTGGTATAAAGGGCACCCTGCAATGTAGTAATGACCATGATACAGAAGTCAGACACACTGACCTGGTATAAAGGGCACTCCTGCAATGTAGTAATGACCATGATACAGAAGTCAGGCACACTGACCTGGTATAAAGGGCACCCTGTAATGTAGTAATGACCATGATACAGAAGTCAGGCACACTGACCTGGTATAAAGGGCACTCCTGCAATGTAGTATTGACCATGATACAGAAGTCAGGCACACTGACCTGGTATAAAGGGCACTCCTGCAATATAGTAATGACCATGATACAGAAGTCAGGCACACTGACCTGGTATAAAGGGCACCCTGCAATGTAGTAATGACCATGATACAGAAGTCAGACACACTGACCTGCTATAAAGGGCACTCCTGCAATGTAGTAATGACCATGATACAGAAGTCAGGCACACTGACCTGGTATAAAGGGCACCCTACAATGTAGTAATGACCATGATACAGAAGTCAGGCACACTGACCTGGTATAAAGGGCACTCCTGTAATGTAGTAATGACCATGATACAGAAGTCAGGCACACTGATCTGGTATAAGGGGAACTCCTGCAATGTAGTAATGACCATGATACAGAAGTCAGGCACACTGACCTGGTATAAAGGGCACCCTGCAATGTAGTAATGACCATGATACAGAAGTCAGGCACACTGACCTGGTATAAAGGGCACTCCTGCAATGTAGTAATGACCATGATACAGAAGTCAGGCACACTGACCTGGTATAAAGGGCACCCTGCAGTGTAGTAATGACCATGATACAGAAGTCAGACACACTGACCTGGTATAAAGGGCACCCTGCAATGTAGTAATGACCATGATACAGAAGTCAGGCACACTGACCTGGTATAAAGGGCACTCCTGCAATGTAGTAATGACCATGATACAGAAGTCAGGCACACTGACCTGGTATAAAGGGCACCCTGCAATGTAGTAATGACCATGATACAGAAGTCAGACACACTGACCTGGTATAAAGGGCACCCTGCAATGTAGTAATGACCATGATACAGAAGTCAGGCACACTGACCTGGTATAAAGGGCACTCCTGCAATGTAGTAATGACCATGATACAGAAGTCAGGCACACTGACCTGGTATAAAGGGCACTCCTGCAATGTAGTAATGACCATGATACAGAAGTCAGGCACACTGACCTGGTATAAAGGACACTCCTGCAATGTAGTAATGACCATGATACAGAAGTCAGACACAGTGACCTGGTATAAAGGGCACTCCTGCAATGTAGTAATGACCATGATACAGAAGTCAGGCACACTGACCTGGTATAAAGGGCACTCCTGTAATGTAGTAATGACCATGATACAGAAGTCAGGCACACTGATCTGGTATAAAGGGCACTCCTGCAATATAGTAATGACCATGATACAGAAGTCAGGCACACTGACCTGGTATAAAGGGCACTCCTGCAATGTAGTAATGACCATGATACAGAAGTCAGGCACACTGACCTGGTATAAAGGGCACCCTGCAGTGTAGTACTGACCATGATACAGAAGTCAGACACACTGACCTGGTATAAAGGGCACCCTGCAATGTAGTAATGACCATGATACAGAAGTCAGGCACACTGACCTGGTATAAAGGGCACTCCTGCAATGTAGTAATGACCATGATACAGAAGTCAGGCACACTGACCTGGTATAAAGGGCACCCTGCAATGTAGTAATGACCATGATACAGAAGTCAGACACACTGACCTGGTATAAAGGGCACGCCTGCAATGTAGTAATGACCATGATACAGTAGTCAGGCACACTGACCTGGTATAAAGGGCACTCCTGCAATGTAGTAATGACCATGATACAGAAGTCAGGCACACTGACCTGGTATAAAGGACACCCTGCAATGTAGTAATGACCATGATACAGAAGTCAGGCACACTGACCTGGTATAAAGGGCACCCTGCAATGTAGTAATGACCATGATACAGAAGTCAGGCACACTGACCTGGTATAAAGGGCACTCCTGCAATGTAGTAATGACCATGATACAGAAGTCAGACACACTGATCTGGTATAAAGGGCACTCCTGCAATATAGTAATGACCATGATACAGAAGTCAGGCACACTGACCTGGTATAAAGGGCACTCCTGCAATGTAGTAATGACCATGATACAGAAGTCAGGCACACTGACCTGGTATAAAGGGCACCCTGCAATGTAGTAATGATCATGATACAGAAGTCAGGCACACTGACCTGGTATAAAGGGCTCCCCTGCAGTGTAGTAATGACCATGATACAGAAGTCAGACACACTGACCTGGTATAAAGGGCACTCCTGCAATATAGTAATGACCATGATACAGAAGTCAGGCACACTGACCTGGTATAAAGGGCACTCCTGCAATGTAGTAATGACCATGATACAGA